>OW679202.1:113754492-114095323 GCA_940337035.1 Agriotes lineatus
TTCATACCTCTAGGAATGCGAGGATCGGCTAATTCCGGCAAAATACAGTTCATAAAGACGTCTGTTAACTTTGGTATCATTTTGTTTTCCCAAAAATCTTCATTCCTTACAATTCGGATTATCTGGAGATCAACGTCGGTGTACAAAGCTAAATCACAGTATGCCCTTTCTAAAATATTAAGTTGTCCCTGTATTTGAAAGTAATACATATGATTTTCCTTTAGGCATAATTTCCCATTTTCTAGTTTAACACACATTTTACCATTGTCTTGAACTGCTTCATGAATTTTTTTTTATCTCGAATCGAATATAAGCATTTTACTTCTACCAGTCCGTCTTTATCAATAAGTCCATCGGGGGATGCACCTAAATAAGGAAAATCGTTCGAAATAAACAATCCACACGATACAACTTCTGAATTCGTTTTTTGTTCATATAAATGAAGAGCATTTTTTTCATCAATACGACCATAGACTATTGCGAGAGTTGTTAAATTTCGTGAACTATATAACAGCGTCTTCACCAATGCATGACAAGATGTAGTAGCTCTTCGTAAACAAATTTGGCCAAAGCTAGATGCTGTAAGTCGATTTCGACGAGCCCTGTGCCATTTTACGTTATCATGTTGTCCTATTGTAAGTTTTTCGATTGCAGTGGCGTCTTCACTTTTCAGATGGTCTAAAATTTTTAATTTTTCAGATTCCAATTCGTCTTCCGTGAAATCTGGCTTAGCTGAATCAGGGTCGTAGTCTTTTGCGTCATTATCAGTCATTACTTTTCTTCTATTCTTTTTCTTTTGTGTAGAGCGTGCGTATATACATTTTTTTCTCTCTTAAACTGCAGAAATTATCAAGCTGATCATTTTTTAATAGGCATTGCCTATGCCAAGATGGCCCTGAATTAAAAGATAAAGCATCTCCATAACACCGTCGTTGGAAAGATCCTCGTTGAATATAATTAATTCGTTTTCTACCTGAAAATTTTGCAACCATAGACATGAACCTCTGTGCGTAATTTTTTGTGACATTTCGGGTTAATCGGTTTGCTTTTCTTACAACAAAATCTATAATTTTGTATATTTCTTCTAATACCGGACTGGTACCTAAAAGCGGAATGAAGTTTTCCTCCTCGTTGGTTTTTCTTCGGCATTGCTCATTGCAGTTCGAATGGTCCCCAAAAACGTGATGTGGTATATTTTTTAATTCTTGGCAGAGTTCCTTCGTAGAAGATTGTTGAGATTTAGATATAGCCGATCGTACTGCTATACTAAGCCTTGGTAAGTTAGATTTTATAATACGTCGCACTGATATTGCATATTTTGTATTTGCTGCAGGTTTGTATAAATGAGAGGTAAACGCTCGGGTTACATGATTCGCACACTCAAGTTTCAGAACGTATCTACTAGGGATGTTCCGAATACTCGTATTCGTATTCGTATTCGCGAGTATTCGCTATATTTTCAATATTTGTATTCGTACCTAATCGTATTCGTCAAAATTAACACGAATATTATACGAGTATTTGACATTAAAATTATAGAAATATAGATGAGAATTTTAATAAAAATATAAAACAGTTATTCATACATTAAATAAAACATTATTTTTAAATATTAACCATTCTATAACATTAAATAAAAAACAAAACTATTTTCCATACTATTTCTAAAATTTGCAGGGCGTACAAAAACGATGTTGATGTTGATATTATTCACTCAAGGTCATGTATTCGTATTCGTATTCGTATTCGCGAATATTCATAAGAGTATTTGTATTCGGTATTCGTATTCGCGAATACGAATCTTTGTATATTCGGAACATCCCTAGTATCTACCATAGCTAACGTTTTCTAAAATCCGCGTATACACACTGGAATCGCCATCACCAATTACATATTTATATCGAAGATTGTACTGCTTTTCGCTTTCATTAAAACCCTGAACAATTATATCTTGCTCCATACTGCTCGAGGAGTCCTATAATTTTTAAAGCATTGATGAGGTCGAGGTATCGTTTTCTTGTTTTCTGCAGCAGTGCAGATACAGCAAAATTTATTTCTTACACCTATAAATAATAATTTTTTTGTTTGCAGTCCTATAATACATGCAACTCCTGAAAGCGACGAATAACTGTGTCCATACGAACGCTTCGCCCACCCTCCATCGACCACTACACTTATAAAAGGTACTCCATTTTCGACATCACCCCTTTCTATTGCAAGCTGCCGTTCTTCTTCTGCTGCTTTGCACATTTGCAATTGAAGTTGTGACTCCCACACTTTTCCAACCTCCGTTTCTAATTTTCTGTAATACTTTCCAGACATCATTGGCAGGTTCATTACAGAAAATAATTCTTGATATTACTCATTAACTCTCTACCAAAGAAGATTATACTAATGACCCAGTCCAAATGTCCAAGCAACAAATTTGAGTAACAATCATCAAATTTTGCCCGGAAGTAATTAAATCTGGCGTCCTACAAAATTATAAGTTTGAAGTGAAAGTTCCGATAGTTTTTTTTTTGTATTTGGGTATCCATAGCGACCCCAAAATGTAGGTTGCTCATTTCTCAGATCTGACGAACCGGCTACCCTGGCAAAAATGTTGTCCACTAAAATTTTAGGATTTTATTTTGACCAAGAAACTGCTTATCAACTTTCTACCTGAGAAGATTATGTCGACCCATTCCTAATAGCAATGTCTGAGGTAAACCCGTCTTAGTCTATCTCTTTTCTCAAGGTACCTCTTTTTCTATTAATATTTTGGGTGCTACTTCATAATCGATTTCTCTTATTTTTGACTTTATTAACTAAAGCAGAGCATTTTTAAAAATACGAGCGTATGCAGTACCATTTAATCTAGGGTATAACTAAAAATAAAAGGAACCAGGGATGTGTTAGAATGATAGTTTGAGCAATTTTGTTTAATTAAAATATAAAAATCGAATAAAGATGGCTTTGTAATACATATTAAGTTTCACAATTTTGTCATACCCTAGAGTAATTTGTACTTAATATACAGGTTAAAACAAAAACTAATTCGAATCAAAACAAACCGTGTTAATGTATGAAAAGCTATTTCCTAATCCAATTAAATTGCAGCATTAATATTTTATTTTAATAATTTGCAAGTGAAAATGATGGTTTTTAAGTGGTGTTACACTAGTTAGCATATTTAGATAATGAATAAAAAATTGTTTTCTCTCTTCAAAATTGAGGGTATACCCTGCCCTTAAACCAGAACTGCTCTCAGCTTTCACATCAAGGGAAATTGTCTGGACGCATGGTTTCCGGAATGCTGTATAGTTCCGCTCGTATGTGGATTTCGATATACTTTTTAATAATTCATACATGCGCCGGGAAATAATTTGCGTGCGCCTAATGCATTTCTGCTTCCTTTTGTCGAGGAAATTAAGTAACAGTGCAGGTTAAATACTATCACTTTAACTATTGTATTCGCGGCTTCTCCTGGATTTAGAACGGCCCTCTTGCAGAAATTTAGAGCCTGGCGACTTACTCAAAAATGCCATAACGCCCATTCAGTCTAAGGGTTGTGGATAAGAAACACGACACCGGGGGAAGTACAGCGATTAGCGGCCCTTTTCATGGGGTATGTGGTCACACACAAGCAGGCATTCAAACAAGAGTAAACAAACATTACGACATTTAGAAGTACGTGTTCAGGATGATAGTACTTACAGGAGTTTTGCAGCCCCCGAGGCGCTTCACGTAGTATCTAGTAGAGTATATCCATCAGGGATCATCTTTAAAGTACCGCCGACGATGTACATATAAAACACCTTTAATACGGATGTTTATCACATCTAGCGCCCATTAGCCGAATGCTAACTAGATCAATGAGCTCCAACTCACATAAGTGTAATATACATCTACACAGAAGACCAAAATTATAAGGCATTTGTGAGAAATTAGCTTCCTATGACTATCTAGGTGCTCTCCTGTATCACTGATAATAAATTATTATCAGGTCAAGGGTTAGCGATCATCTCACCGAATGTCTGCTAATTCCAGGTAATTATCTTTTCTAATAATCTAAATAATTACCACAAGTAACACTTCAAAATCACATCAATGCTTTCTCGTTGGAATTGCGCACTCTGTAGTATCAAATTTCACATCCACACAGCCACGTTTTTAACACCTAAAAGCTACCCTTGGCCTCTTAAAAATGTCTTTCCCTTAGGTTCGATATAATATTAAGAACGTAATGTATTTAAGCTGTTAATTTATTGCAAGGCTCATAATCATGGAATTACTAATAAAGGGAACATTGCAATATTTACAAATGCAAAATAAAAGTAAATACATACTACAACAACTGTTTCCTCTTTACTAATTTATTACATTTCTCATTTGCCAAACTAAATAATTAGAACAATACAAACAATTTTAATAAATCAAAAGAGAATAGTTTCTCAATATTGTATTTTAATGTGGAAGTTATTGTGATTTTAAGAGAGTGTTTATATATTTATATAAAGTTACTGTTGAACCTTCATGTACTACTAAAACAAAATGTAAAAATACCACAAGGATTAGTTACGATAACAACTATAAATTAAATGTATTGTAATTGTTATGACAAATAATTTAATAAAAATAGTACAATTAATTTCACTGGCTATATTTCATTTATTATATGAATGAAAACAGAAGATTATTAACAAATCGGTTTTTTATCAATTACAACGTAATGAACCATTGTTTTTCTCTACATCGCAGTTCCACTGACATTAATAAATGCATTTACCAATGTTATGCTTGAAATTAACAACTTTAATAACTATTATCATATTAACATCAGAAATTACTGTAATGAGTGAACTGATTGTTTTAAATAATGGAATTATTGATTAATTACTTCAGCATATAATTACAATTACTTAATGTATTTAATCATTATTAGAAGGCCGGTTTGATGATCATGAACGTTTCAATAGAAAAAATTAGTGCCCAATTTTAAATTAAATTGAGTGATATCAACAAAAATATATTCTATTTAAATCAACATCGAATCGACTTTATCCACAATTTCACAACTTTACAATTACATTACTTTCATTCGTAAACGACCAAAATAAAGCTTGTGGTTTAGCAAAAATCAATCTTATTGAGATATTGAGGAAATCAATACCTAAAAGTCCACTTGATAAGTTCCAATAAAATGACCACATTACATTTTTGATCAGCTCGACCTAAGCAATTCATAAAAAATATGAGATGTTGGGTATAATAGCGCCACTGCGTGTTAATTCGTGTGATTGTGTCAATCATAATATATAGGTTGTTCCAACCTTCTGGAAAAGCTGTGTTATATATTTACTACTAAATATGTACAAAAATTACAGTGGTAAACTGAAAGAGGATATTTATCCCTTAATTTGAAAAATACGTTGAACCGCGACGAATGACACAAATTTTTTCAAATGGGTCACATATTTTTTTCACCATATCACCGGCTATGAGCTTACCTACATGTATATATCTTGTTTTTGAAATTCTGGCATAAAGTTTTGAAGCTACGATTTTTTTTTGTAAAAAAAATACACTTGCAGGTCTATTTAAAAGAAATCATCGCAGCTTTGTTTTTAAGAATCATTTTCTCACTAAAGCTCTAGCTAGAATGAATAAAAATATACACACATATAACACAACTTTATATCTGTTTTAGGTCTAAGCGTCTAAGGTATCATGAAGATTTCACAGAGGCTCTTTTAAAACAACTGTAACACGTTGTGAGTCAAGTTTGTATTTTGAGAAAAAGATTTTTTATTATCCCTGCATCAGAATCGCCATTTAAAGCACGCCTGAGCGTGCGAATACAGGCGATTACAGCTCGCCGAGCTTTAAAGGTTGTCAAGGAAACGACTGAATGCAACAACGGACATGGACGCGACAAAAACGTAAACAATTCTCGTAACTATAGTAGCAATATTATTATGCCCTCTCGATTTATCACGACAAAAATTATTTCTAAGTTTTTAGTGCGTAATTTATTTCCAGTATTGGAGGTATAATAAAAAATAGCGTAAAGTATTCGTGGATAACTGGTCTTTAAAACACTTGCTCTATTTCGAGCACTCCGGCTACGCCGTCGTGCTCGAAAACTCGCGCGTGTTTTAAAGACCTTGTTATCCACTCATACTTTAATATACTATTATTTCTATCCGTTGACTTTGAAAGCGTTCAAATATATTTTAAATACAATGGTTAAAAAAATCGAGTAGTAAAACGTCATTACATTCGAATACAGATTGGTGGTTTGTATATTTACGATTGGATACAGATAGTGATTTTTTATAGTAATTAACGTATTAACCTAGTCTTAACATTCGAGCCTATTTTTACCACTCGAAATGCGTTCAGTAGTTTATTGTTCATTGAGGCAATAATTTTGAATCAATAATAATTACTAAAAACTGCTAAATCGAAATCGGACTACCATGAATATGTGTGATGTTGCTATATTGAATGCTTGTTAAATGTATCTTAACATTCGAGGACGCGAGTGGATGCATGTTAAATGAGTGGATGCATGTTAAATGTATCTTAACATTCGAGGACGCGATCATGTTAAACACTGTTTAACATTTCAATGAACAATAAATATGTATATGCAGTTGCATTGCAATACAGTCTTTGTATACACAAGTGTTCAAATACCACCCATCTATTTTTATAAACATTATTTATTTTCTAATATTGCCTGTTCATTTAAAAAATAAAAAATTTGTACTTCGGAGATATTATAAAAAACAACTTTATCTAATCATCTAGATCTTTTCCGCTTTTTTCAGCAGAGCTGTTACTTCTTTCCATCTCAGTGTCTGCTGTCTTTTTCATGTGGAACGTCTCCGGATTTCTGCTGTGATGCCAGCCTAAATTTCTTCTCATTTTTACTGAGGACCTTTTCAACCGAATACGCCTCTAGTGCTAATAGCGCGTCACCATTAAGTTGTTACACAAGGGTTTACAGGAAGTGCTGCAAAAGTAGGTAGCATGCAGCTACGCTCGCCAGTATATCCCATTAGCAGTAGATAATCTCCAGCCAGGTAATAAACGTGAATATTGAGTGTTTATGTGTATCTGCCTACCTAAACTGGCGCCATACGCCTCACAATACTACAGAGTCTAGAAGTCATGGCGTCATAAACGTTATGTATTTACGGCTTTAGCCGCTTTTCCATGCCTTGGCCTTATGGGATCTAAATTGCGAAAACTGTTCAGGAGACACGCTTTTATGCAAAACAGACCAGTTTCTCAATCGACAATAACCGACGCGCGCTTGATATTTAACCTACTTCTGTTGGTGCAGTGAGTTATGAGATTATTTTCTCATGAACTTACCATGCATCAGGCACTAATAAATGAACAGCCTTTCATTTACTAACAGCCTGCGCGCTCACCGTTTCCGTATTCTGCATCAAAGCCTACATTTTACGATCAGAAGCAAAAGCGCTTTTGTGTTTTTCTCTGACTTATTATTTATTTTTAGAAGTATATCGATAATTATAACAACATTCATAATATTCAGGAAGCTACGTTATCAATGAAAAGTAATAACGCTTTTCTTTTTAGTAGTTTTTGCAGATGGTGAAGTACTGATAAATACTATTCACACAAGATTTATTTACATTAAAAAATCTGGTGTGATACACACACAACTTCCTTTTATAGTGATCTTATAATTAGCCAAACATTTGATTTTAAATTTTTAAGCATTTGTCAAGCATTTTCAAAAATTACAAATTCTACAAAAACAGTACAAAATAGAGCGTTAGTTGAGACAAATTTTCTCTAGAATTTTAAGCTGAATTCAAAAATGTAATAATACACCGGGTGTTCTATTTAAAATAGGAGTTAATAAAAAAAATAGAAAAAAAACAAAAGAAACCCATTTTAGAATGACTCAACTGGAAAATCACCTATCACCTATCTATGTAATAAAAATGTGAAGTTTGAAAAAAATCGTTAGAGCCGTTTTTGAAAAAATCGAAAAAAACTGAAAAATCACTAGAGTAAACACCTACTTCCGGTTATGCGATTTTCTTCAAAAGCTTGATGTCGCAGCTACATAGTACACAAAACTTATATATGAAGTTTCAACGTCATACCTCTTTTCGTTTTTGAGATATTCTGTTCACAGACACGGAGATACACACACAGACAGACCAATGGAAAAAAAATATGTTTTTTTGGATTCAGGGGCTCTAAAACGTGAAGATCTGTTGTAAACTCAATTTCGAATTTTTGGGGTGAATCCAATACTTCCTTTATTGTAAAAGGAAGTAAAAATGGAAGTACATCAACCGCCAAACTTATCCGAGCTCTTACATAACTTAACTTTGTCTAGAAGTTTTAGGAAATTAAGAATAACGGCTATATCAGTTTCTCTTTTCATTTTCTTGAACTCTTGTTTACTTGCATCTGTGATAGGACCGTCCTTTGCTACGCGATATTTGTTCAGACTTAGCATAGGGGTGCTAAATCTCCTAATAGAAAATATTAACATATGTGGTCTATTACCAACCTATTTATCATAACCTCTTGGCGTCCCTAGTGGTGAATTTCAAGTTATATCTAGAATTGTAAGCCGTGTCTGAATCTGTATTTTTTCGAGTTTTTTAACAGTTACATCGTTTAATAATGTCGATATATGGGTCAGAAGCCCTTTATTCCTATATGCAAATGTATCCATATAAATAATAGTTCTTATCTATTTAGAAATTGTATAGATTGTAACTATGCATATTTTCATAGATTGGTGATTCTAGGATATTAAGACAGAGTTAAGGTTCCTTTTGTCATATATTTTAACCATAGAGGCATGCGAGCAATTACTATTAAAATAGGAAAATCTTCGCTTGAGTTTGTTTACCTCTAATTGGGTTTGGCCTTGTATATATTGCGACATTTGATCTTTAGAATATCCAAATAGATTTTCTAAAATAGGTGATCGCAATGCACATATGTAAAAAGTTGCATATCAGAACGATGGTTGTCTGACAGACATTCTATGCTGCTAAATATCATCTAATGAACTTTTCAACATTTTGACAATACTAGGTCTGAAGTCTACAAAAAACTAGATATACGAATGCATTACTAATAAGCAGACGGGCTTGAATAAGCATCTAAATTATGTAATTATATTTTGTAATAAATGTACTATATTTATAAAGACCTGACACATGCTACCTCAGTATTTTTATCAATTTAATAGACAGTTAAACAGGTTAAAATATCGAAATATTGTTAGTAATCGTTACTTATGCACCAAGGGAATAAATTAAGATTATAATCCTCGAGACGTAAGTAATTTTCAGTCGAAAGGATGACAAGTTTCCACAGCTGCATAGCAAGTTTTTTTCCCAACCGTAAATCTAAATTTCTTGATTTTCAATTCAAGATAAATTAATTATTACCTAATATCTAGCAGCTAACGAACCTGTCGTCAGGGAAACAAGTTTATTAATGCCATGAAAAAATAATAAATATGGCAGGCTGTGAGGGAATAAAGTAGTCTATTATATATTAAATGTCAGGTAAATAAACTTAATTTTATTCCCGGTTTCTGAGAAAATTATATGAAGCATAATAATACAGTGCTTTCGTAAAGTAGTGGATAAATTCGTTAAAAAGTCAAGGAATAACTTTTGGAAAAAACGCTGGGACCCGTTGATTTTTATTTTTATTTTCGCATTTTTTCAAATACTCTATACATACAGGGTGACCCGCGTAGGAAATCTGACGTCATCGATGTTTTTTTTTAATTGCAACCCCTTTTTTTATTACGGAAATTAAAAGAAAGCATTTTTTTACTTACTCTAAGCTAATTTTTGATTATGGGTCACATGATCAAAAATAAAGAAACAAAAAAACCATTGCAATGATAACTTCAAAAGCAACTAAATTAAATGTTCAAATTGTGCACCGTTGTCTGCCTGACACTAGCCAAGACGACCAACATGTTTTTTATTGATTGCTGTCATTGATAAAAACGTAAAATGGCACTTACTACAATTAAATTTAGTATTTTGCAATTTTAAAATTGTTTTTCTTAATTTTTGGTCATGTGACCTATACTCAAAAATTAGCTTATCGTAAGTAACAACATGCGTTCTTTCAAATTTTGTAATAAAAGCAGGGGGTTGCTATTTAAAAACATCGATGACGTCATACCTCCTACGCGGGTCACCCTGTATGTATGCATTTTATTTGAAAAAATGCGCAAATAAAAATAAAAATCCATGGGTTCCGGGGTTTTTCCAAATGTTATTTCTTGAATTTTTAACGAATGTATCCACTACTTCACGAAAGCACTGTATATCAACAATAATATTGAAGGTGAAAGGAGGAGATATGCGAGGGTATATTGATATATTCTTACCTTACTACAGAACTACGGAAGCAACCAAAATTTGCTAGATCTTTACAGCTGTTATTACCTTTTCGTTAGAAGAAAATTTACGTCCATCCAAACTCTTTTTCATTTGAGAGAAGACTGGAAGAGATAATAGTCTGAGGGGGGCAAAACTGGTGAATCAGGGGGGTGTTCCAGTAATTTAAACCCTAGATCACGAGTTGTTTTCACTGTAATGTGCGCCTTCGTGTACAGGCGCGTTGTCTTGCAAAGACAAGACACATTTGGCCAAATTGCAAGAGAAAAAAATAATGAATTACTCCACACCTATCCCAAAAAAATGAGACAAGAACTATTCCAGCAGATTTTTGAATACGAAACTTGTTACGTCTTGTAGAACCAGGGCTTTTCCATTCCATCGAGTGCTGCTTTGTTCCATGGTAACAACATAACTCAAGAAGTCAGCATCTTCTTCAAAAGGGGCACATATTGAGCTCAATGCTTCCATTGGGGATCTATTTTGCAGAAATGTTTTTCAAATCCAACTCGACGTGAACTACTACGTTATGGACGCGTTAATATGCAATCTTCAGTCTCTTAGATATTCGTTTTAATCCAATTCGACGGTCTGGTAATAACATATGGTGCGCGCGAACTGCATCGCTATTTTTTTGAGGGTAGATACAGAAATGGCCTCGTTTTAAGGATATAATCCAACTTTTCAGTCACATATGAAGATTCTATATTTCCTAAGTACATGTATGCAAAATAGGAGTACCACTTTTTGTATGCTGAAAAATATAACACCAATGACTGTGATGGAAAATAGTAACCATGAGACGGCTACTATTGGCTATATAAATAATCAACGAGAGAAAAGTTGAATCCTCGTTGCCACCAGGCCGACAGGAATCTTTTCTAGAGTGAATTATTTGTAATAACACACGCGTGCCATACAACATTTTATCCAACAACTCAATAAATATCTAAGAAACTTAAATTTTGTATTGGCAGCCCTGAAAACTCATAGTGACAAATTGGAAAGTACCGAGAGATCAAATACATTTATAATTAATTAGAGTCGCCTGTGATTCGCGTTATACGTTTGGCAGTACTGAAGTATATTGTCAGTTTATGTCAAATTCGAGGTTTTATTGGTTATTTTACACAGACTGACGGAAAACTTAACCTTAACAGTGCTACTAACAATAGGTATAGTAGTGGGTTATGGCTTTTACCTAACTAGTGGATTATGGGCCACTTTAGAGGTCTAAAACCGATCTAGTAATAGCCTTATAACTAGGAGGTGCTGGATAAAAGTAATTTGTACGTCGAATATCATGCCACTCATGAAGATGTTATCTGTTTTTCGTTATCGAGTAGTACATTTTTCAACACTGATAACTGATAACCATATGATCAATAAAATAACAGATGAAATAGATGTGAAACTGAAAGAATTTAGTATAGGAAAAATAGTTTCCCTTTGAGTTGGTTTGCCATTTGTTATAATTATTACCGACTATTACCTTGTAACCACATTTAGCTTTCTCTCTTACTGTGTCTAATGTTAATTGCTTAGTGCGAGCAAATGTATGGGCCTTATTAATGTTATGAGTTAAGGATGGACCGTGTTATACCTGTAAAACCACTTATTTAATAGCGGTGTCTGTAGCTGCACCTGTCTAGCGATGATAATAATTATCCGTTAGCTGACTACAATAGTTAAACGATATTGAAAATGAATACCTGTTTATAGAAAAATTACACATTAAGCTGCAATAAAAGTTCAAGTAGCTGTATTTACGGAAACAATAGTTGGAGAAAATACAAGCTTTAGGACCTATTACAGTAATTAATAACAGTAGTATAAATTAGAATCACGCTAAGGTTATGTTTATAACTGAAAAATACAAACAAGTTTCTCAGTAAATAAAATACCAGTTTTCTCATCAGCTCATCCTTCTAAAAATAACCAGTTTTACGTATGCATTTGAATATTTTAAAATTTGTATCCTGTTTTCGCGAAGGTTTTGAAAATGTCGTGAGATGTTTTTTGCCGCGGTTAGATGGAATCACTGTTGTTACACTTTTACTGTTGGAAATGGAACATCAATCACGTCATTACAAACTTTCCTTTTGTTTTATATAGTTTGTGAATACGACTTTGTGTTTTTATGGAATGGGGTACTGAGACACGTTGTTGCTGTTTCAAGGCAAGCATTAAGTCTTTTTATTGGATATTACAGCATACTTACTTCAGCTGTAGCACATAACGTAGAGTCAAGCACAGATTTACTCATTACTAATGTATTTCATCTTTCTCACTTTGGTATAGTTCAAAATTTGGTTTTTATGCAACGTTTAAGTAGCATCGAAATAGTTTCATTTAACTGGAACAAA
The DNA here is from genome assembly GCA_940337035.1 of Agriotes lineatus. NCBI lineage: Eukaryota > Metazoa > Arthropoda > Insecta > Coleoptera > Elateridae > Agriotes > Agriotes lineatus. The sequence continues at coordinate 113,767,277 of OW679202.1, forward strand.
CCATATCCATATTATTAAAGATAAAAATGTAATGGTAATTGCGGAAGGTCCTCTCGAGATCATTTCTAGCTGTTCTGAACTCAGCTAAGTCAAGATGTCACTGATACGAATAGAAGTTAGCGGCAATGCAAGTACCTACTGGTATAACTGCTTTTAATAATCAACATTTGAGGCCAATAAGCAGTAAGTTCAAAACCCATTCGTCTTTTTGAATATATATCTGGTTATTTTAATCGACTTGAGTTGCTGTGGTACATAAAGTAATATCTGTTTTAAATCCGGCTTATTCATAGCCCGTGAAAGGTTTTCTTTGTACTGGGCTTCCTATGAAATAATTTTTGTGCACGTATACATCTGTTCCAAATCATTTCATATTTTCCTCTTACTTTATTAGAGCAAAACATAGTTCCTTACTTGTGCACACACTTGATCTACATCACCGAGTTTATCCGAATTTCACCTCCTTTGTGTCTTGCGGTAGCATTACCATGGCGTCATTATTCATGGCTCGATTATTCACACAACTCTTACTAACGTTAAGTGGTGTACCGTACGACTTGACATTATTAACAACGCCCTAACAAGAACCATGCAAGGCCCGATATGCAGCTTAGGAGTTGTAATGGACCACTCATGATTGATACTTAAAAGCTTTAGAAATATCTCCACGTGACTCATGGTGGTTTCATTTTTACTTTTAGCGGTCGCAGCTTCATTTTACCACCTCAAGAAGAATAAATTACGTGCATGGCATCGTGGGGTTTTACGGCCGTATTCGAAATTTCTCCGAAAAGGCGTGAAAGCCGCGAATGTACACATTCTTAACGGTACAGTCATGGAAAAATGTTACTCCAAGCGTTGCAATTCACCCTAACTCATCGAGTATCAAAACGAAAAATAGGCTAGAAATTGATTCAACTAATCTATTTTGTTATTTGTTTACTTTTCTAAATCTGACATTTTCTAAAAAAGGAAAGAAGTCCTTAAAATTGTACAGAGTGGAGCAAAAAGGCGAGTTAACAGTCAAATTCTGCTAACCAAGATAATTTAAAAAGTTGGTAGATGCTTTGCATACATTACTCGTTTCATTGATTATTCCGTTACTAGTTGCATTATCATGTTTAGTTTTTATATTGAATCAAGGCACCATTAAATATCAAAAAATTCAAGCATTTTTTAGTTATTAATAACATAAAGCCGTTAGTTAGATGCCATACCGGCTGTGTATCGTTGAATATTTTTTATAACACCTACAAAAATTGAAATTTTAGAGCAATTTAAATGAAAAACTAAATGGTATTAGTAACGGGTATTAGAAAACTCGTCTTATCAGAGTTACCTGTGGAAAGAATTACGTTTAGCAATACTGAAATGTATTGTTGGTGTAAGTCTATGTCAAACTTGATGTTACTAGGTTAGGTTTTGCAGCAGTTTTGACACAGACTGACGCCAAACCTAACCTACTAACATCGAATTTGACATAGACTTATAGTGTCACCAACTATACATTTCAGTATTGCTAGACTGTTAAATGTATAACAGCGATGGCTATTATGGGGAACTTTTCAGTTAGGTTGACAGTTCTGGTTAATGACAAATAACAAGTAGGTGTTATGAAATAGTAATTTACGTTATAAGGCCAGAAAATGGCTTATTAAAGTACGAGTTTAGATGTTTACGGACGAGCCGAGTCTGCAATTTCTAACCGAGTATTTTAATAATATGTTTCCTACGACTGCTTCTAAAATCAAGCTTTCCGCCTCGTTGACGTACGTCAAAAATTGATTGTTTTCATTTAGTTTATCGCGGCAACCGTCATAAGTAAGTATATAATTGTGAATCATAATACATAGCAACGTACATACATTTTATACAACCATTCATGATTATATACCTAATTCAGCTAGTGGTCGGCCTGGGCGGCTATTTGGAAACGTCAAAGTTGACAGTTGTCACTGTGAATTCGATTCAAACCTCTTTTTAGCGATTTAAAGTTACTTGTGCTTTATTTTGTGTATTGACGGTGTTTAAGTGTCAAGAAAAATAAGAAATGGGTGTTAAAATATCCGATTCCGATGTCGGAAATTTTTGAAGAGGCAACGAAGGTCAGTTTAAACCTACTTCAGAAAATTTTACAGCCGTAGGAAAAATGTCGTATGTAACACGAGCGAAAATGCATTAGGGGTTCGTTCGAGTTTTTTCGGACTCACGCCTAATGCATCATTTTTCGCTCTAGGTACATAAATAACTATTACGGCCGTGTAGAATGCAATGTTTTATTTCATACTGTTTTACATTATCGACCTAATGACTTGAATCCTCTATACAGGGTGTCCCCGAAAGGTCTGTACAAAATAATAACACATATTCCTGAGTCCAAAATAGAACAATTTAACCCAACTTACCTCTATTCAAAGTTGCTTCGTTTAGCCGCTAGAGGTTTTCAAAAATGATTAGCTTTTAATTTTTTTTTAAGTAAGTTGAAAAATCTTTGTTATATTTTATTCATTTTTTGGCCATGCGTTTGTACCAGTAAACTACAGCTTTTTGTGGAATAAACCCTATTTTCGAAAATTACAGGGCGTTGAAAAACTTTGTCACAATAAATTATCCATCCATATTTTTTTAAACCCCCGTATAATCACTATCAATGGTTTTTTGTCGATAGCTACTTTAATTTAGAAGCTTTTTCCTCTCTTACAAAATTTTAGTTGGGTAAACGGTTTAGCCACAAAAAATATTTTCTAAATCTCTACAAGCATGCATCAGTAATTGTAACTTAACTATATTTTTTGTGGCTAAACCGTTCACTCAACTAAAATTTTGTAAGAGAGGAAATATCTTCTAAATTAACGTAACTATTCAGAACAAAAATGGTAATGATTATACAGGGAGTTAAAACATTTAAAAAAGTTAATCATTTTTAAAGCCCTCTAGGGGCTAAACGAAGCAACTTTGAATAGACGTAAGTTGGGTTAAATCGTCCTATTTTAGCATCAGGAATATGTGTTATTATTTTGTACAGACCTTTCGGGGACACCCTGTATAATAAAGGAGAACGATCCAGACGTGTGTGTCCGTCACGAAAATTGCAGACGCGATGTCCCTGGTTGAGCGAATGCGGGTTACTGTAGGGGAGCCCCGAGGTCCCTCTTGGAGAGGGGCGGAGCTCCGACGGTCCTCTTGGAGAGGGCTGGAGCCCCAAGGGCCCACTTCTTTGGTCAGATGGACGGCAGGGGCGTGGGACGTGTTATGAAAATTTATGAGATTTTTTTGTAAAAAAAAAGACAAAAGGCTGGAAAGTGTCACTTTCTGGCCTTGTGATGTAATGTTCCACTTTCCGGACTCAAATTAATGACACAAAGTCATATTTTCCGGACAGTATGAAATAAATTTATTTAACGGTAAACAAAGGGTAACAAATGTTTGTGTTATTTCACAATTTGCAAATAGAGTTTTTATAAAGATAATATTTTCAGAAAAATGTGTGCATTTCTTGGTTATAATAAGTGAATGTATATTTATATACAAAATTGAAATTTTCTGAATTTATAACAATTTAAAAAGGGAATAATTTATATGATCGCTAAAATAATTTTTGACCACCAACTTTTTGTGGCAATTTTAATTATTGATCTAAAACAATATTTCGCCATCAACAATAATAAATGACCACCAGCATGCTAGTACTCCCAGGAATATCTTTGCCGACCACCAAATATATATGTTTAAATGCCAATGATATCAAGATAAGGTTTATCACCAGAAATAATAAATAGGTACCACCCAAACCTAGTAAATGAACACCAGAAATAAGAAATCGGCACTGGAAATAGTAAGCGATTTCCGAAAATAATTATTGAAGTTCATTAAATATAAAATAAGCTTTAAAAAGAATCATTCGAAAACACTTAATAATTAATGGTCGCCAACAATCCATAACGAGTGCCAAAAATAATCAATCAAGATATGATGGATTTTTTTTATTTTCAAGTTTCGTGCTCACGGTAAATGTAGTTAAAGGTTCAAGGTAATTTCTATTCCTCTAACTGGGGGCGGGCTGCTATAGGGACCTTCAGTCCCTCTTCAGCCAAGAACGGAAATTGTAGGATGGCCGAGAGAAAGAAGGGGTGAAGAATGGAGGAAGGCCAGGAAAGGTGGAGAAGTACTGCCCCACATTCGCCTCAGAGAAGGTACTCTGTTAATTCAGGGAAACTACCTAAAACCCTGAATCAGAGCAGACGGCTTCGGGAATCTAACCCGCGACCACCCGAATGCTAAGCAGTCGTGCTAACGACATAGACTTACAGTGACAGTCAAATTTGAGGTTATCAGGTTAGATTTTGACATAGACTTACAGTAACTCCAACATATTATTCATACGTTTGAATTTCCACAGCCGTGAACATGTAGTACTTAGTACAGTTGGTCGTACATTAACATCTGTAGGTATATTTTGTTCCTGAATATGGAAAAGAAACTATATAAATCGTTTCTTCAACAATGCGAGACATTTACCAGTTACTGATGAAATCATAAGCAAAATGCAGAGCTAGGTTTTCGTGCTCAAATATTATTTTGGTTGTTAAATCTAATTTATTTGGGTATAAATTTTATAAATTCTGGTGCTTTAATTTTGGCGATTAAATATATCGTTTTGTACCAAATCTTATTTTTTTATACATTTCATGTATTTCGATGCTCAAGTTTTGGTGCTGTAACATAATTTCTGGTTGCTATTTAGGGCTTAAACTGATCAATAGGTAACCAAACTCTATGTATATGTAGAGATAAAGTCAACATTTCTCTGGTGCTCGGTTAAATACTGCCCTTTAAAAAATAATGACATGACATAATACCTCCAGACCTTTACGATTTCAATGAAACGTCGTGTATGTGTATGTCCCTGCCAGATTTATTAGGGAGGTAATCAACAAAAAAAAAAGACAAAAGCATGCCCGTTTCCAATGGTTATAAGCTTTTTTCGTTGACCGCTTGTTAATTTCAATATTAATGAATTATTTTTCCTAAAAAAGGATGGATTAATAGACGTCATTGATACACTGTTTTTGATTAATACACTCTTTTTCATTAATTAACTGTTTTTTAAAAAAGGATGGATTAATAGATCTATTAATACACTGTTTTTGATTAATACACTCTTTTTCATTAATTAACTGTTTTTGTGATTTTGACGTTTTGATGTTATTTTGCATGGAGGTTAGTGTATTAATCAAATTTTTCGCCACAAAAAAAAATTTTGCGGTCAACGAAAAAATGTTGTAATCAACTCGTTTGTTAATGGGCGATTAATAATCTCAACTATTAATAAAGGCACTCACTCGCTATCGCTCGTTCGTGCTTTAAACAGTTTCGATTATTAATCGCCTTCATTAACACACTTGTTGGTTAAATAACTAATAAGGTATAATTTTGCATTAAAGCATTTACGCTGTTTTTAATTATTTTGATAGTAGACGATGTCTATGTATACAGTATGGTCTTGGATTGGGTTTACTAAAGGGAAAACTCTTTTATTTTTCATTTCTCCCAGAAAATTCATTCTTTATAAAAGTATTTACCTCTTATAAAAACCACAGTACCATGGAGACATTTGAAATTTGATATACGGGGTGTTTAAAAATGGGAAACAGCTAAAGAGAGAAGTATATTTAAAGTTTAGAGGAAAATGTTATGAGAAAAAGTTATATGTAATGAAGGAATTAGTCCAAATTCAAAATTTAAGCTTGATGCTTGCAACTTGATTTTTTTAAGTTTTAAGCAATACGGAAATATTCAAAAATTGCGTAAGAGGTGCTATAGCGTCCTTTATAATAGAGGAAATCTGCAACAGTTTTAAGAAACTGCGTTTTAGACTTGAATTAAGTGTTAGATGAAGTGGGGGTTATTTGAATAATTTGATGTTTGATCTTTTTTATCTAGTAATTTTGTGCCTCAACTACTATGGTTATTAGTTATTAGCACATAATGCGCGTTGTGCAATGATAATTGTTCAGATAGTTTCTTAAAAACGTAATTCTGTTTTTTCATATTTTCTTAATTTCGAAACACCTATATCAAATTTTAAACTTCTCCGCAGCAATTTGTTTTTTATAAGAAGCAAAAACTTTCATAACGGATAACTTTTTACGATATAAAAAATAAAAAAGTTTTCCCTCTTGTAAACTCAATCCGCGGACATATTGTATAACTAATTATCCCATTCTTGGTTACAAGTTGTTAAATATTATTTTAAAATTTTGAAATTGTGAGCATTTATGGCTCTTTGGCGAGGGTAAAACAATTTCTAAATAAATTATGAGTATCTTTAAATACATAAATTTATTTTCTAAAATCGTCATAGAAAACGTGAGGTAGGGGAAGAAATAGTTTAGAATTTACATTTGCCTGTTTTATTTAACAACCATGAAATAACTGAAAAACCCGTCTTATAGCATAATGCATTTTACAATAAAAAAATATTTGAAAACTGCAAACTACAGTGACAATTCTTAATTATAAACAAATATCTGTGCTGTAATCAATAAATTTTTGTAGTTTTAATATACAGTAGTGTTGCCGCGAGACGAGACAAGACAAGATGAGATTTTATCCATCGCGATCTCGATCTTGAAAATTCTGGAAAATTGATTATTGATCTCCAACTTGAAGATTCTCGGACTTCGATTCTCGAACTCGAGAATCTTGATTCTCGAATATCATATATATGCGCGCTGAATGAAGGCATTTGCGCCTGGGTACCACTAAAAATAATAATGTGCTCAATGTATTAACATTGTGGGCTTCCCCTGGCGCTATTTATGTCACTGTACTTGAAAGAGCAAAGCAGTGGAGTTGACTCAGAAGTTAAGCCTCTGGTCCTGTACCAGAATATGTGGGTTTGATTCCCACATACTTCAACGGCCACAAAATATTAAGCGCCGAGCCTACTGCAATTTCCCAATCCGGCTTTGGCAATCGCGAGGTTTTAATGTCTAACAACCTTCTCTAAGAGGAGAGATGGTTTCCATTTTGTTTTTATGCGAGCTGTCCATCTCGACCTCGAATTTTGAGACGAAATTGAGAAGTATCTGATCTTGACGACATCGACATGACTAATACACAGTAATATACAAATTGTAACTACCTTTTTTCTAGGAATAATAGGAAATTGCATAAACATTTTTTAGGCGGAAGTACTCGAAACTGTAAACTGCAAAAGCAAATAAATAAAAAAAAAATTTTTTACGGACATATGGAGATAGCCAGTTATTTGTATTTATAATTTATATTATGTGTAGAAACTCCCATAGGCCGCAATATTTTTGTCACATTGACAGGAAATAAAGCTTTACGTTTAAATCGGATACAATTTTGTATCTAAAATTTGATTTTCAATCAGATAAAACGACTCGTCCTGTGGCCTCGTTATTCGATCAACGATAAAATAAAACAAAATTGGAAAATTCATGAGAGTGTCTGATTATAGTTGTTACGAGGACTTAGGAAAATTAAATACAAATTGTTGAGCAAATAGGTTTAAACGAACATTTATTTTATTTATTATTAAAGGAAAAAATATTCAGTTTATAATTTTTACTTACTTTTTAGCAACATACAAAATAAATTTGAGATCATTATTTGCTAAAGTGTCTCTTGCATTTAAATTTAATTGGAAAAACGAAAAAGAGCAGCTTACTTCAAACTAAAACATGTTTCGTATTAATTACTTTCTTTTACGATAAAAGAAGTATTGGATTAACCCCAAAAATTCTAAATTGAGTTTTCAACAGATCTTCACGTTTTAGAGTCCCCTGGACCCAAAAAACATGTTTTTGTTCGTTGGTCTGTGTGTGTCTGTGAACAGAATATCTCAAAAACGAAAAGAGATAGGGCGTTGGAAACTTCATATATAAATTTTGTGTACTTGTACTATCTAGATGCGACAGCAAGCTTTTGAAGAAAATCACAAAACCGGAAGTATGTTCTTTTTTGTGATTTTTCAGTTTTTTTCGATATTTTCAAAAACAGCTCTAACGATTTTTTTCAAACTTTACATTTTTATTTCATTTTTAATGTGAGATAGGTGATTTTACCAGTTTTTCTCCTATTTTTTATTAACTCCTATTTTAAATAGAACACCCGGTATAATATTACATTTTCGAATTCAGCTTAAAATTCTAGAGAAAATTTGTCTCTTGAACTAACGCTCTATTTTGTATGGTTTCTGTAGAATTCGTAATTTTTGAAAATTTTTGGACAAATGCTTAAAAATTAAAAATCAAATTTTTGCCAGATATAAGATCACTGTAAAGGGAAGTCGTGTGCGTGTATCACACCAGATTTTTTTTATTTGTTAACTGGTTAGCACTTTCAGATTGAGGTGGTATTAATTAAAAACCTTAAAATTTAATAGTTTTTTCAAGAAAACGAAATTAATCCAAATAGCTAGATTTTCAAGTAAATTTGTTAAAACTTCCATAAAACCACGGTTTGAATTCTTTTCTGTAGCTTTTTTGGGTATCATCATTAACAAATTTTATTATAGTTGAATTTATTAATCTTCATAAAAATAAAACAATTTTCGTGCATTAAAAGCTTTATATTGCAACGAATTCAGTTTAGCTGCCTCCCACGTGACCTCGTAGTTTTCCTAGTTGTAATGCTTATAGCCAGTTTTTAAAGTAAATATGTCAATCAAATAGCCAGCTCTGCAAGTAAACCGAATATTTGAGCTCATTTGCATATAGCAAAGCGTCACTTTAGACAAAAACACCAATAAAGAATAGATTCGATTTTTGGTCGATTAACGAGTTTTGCAAACAATCGCAATTTAATTACTTGTTGAAGTGTTAAATTAAAATTTAGTTTAATACATGTGCTCTAACTATGACAAAGTGCCATACTTATCATTTAACAATTTATGAGGGAAAACTAAACCAAATAGTGCTAGTAATTAATTTTAATGGCAAGTGTTACCTGGAAATCTAATTAATACAACTGGCATTACAGTTCAAGGCCTGCGCCATTCATAGCGCATAAATTTCCACAAAAAAAATTTACTCTGAATTTTCAACGATTTTTTTCTGAAGTAACCGCCTTTCTTCAGCCTTCTCAATTGTAGAAAAAGGAAGCGGAAACCTCGTGCAGTTGTAAGGTTAAATAAATTCGCCAGTAATCGTCCAGGTTCCTAAAGCTCACCAGCTTCAAAAGCCAAACCTGCTATTGTATTGCAGCTTCCAAAAAATCATAAAAGGCGACGCCTCGTCTCAGTCACCAAATGGGCGCTTAAGTTTCAAAAACAAAAACGAGGTTATTTACCGAGCAATATTTACCTGGGCCCATTTATGGGTCTGTAGGTGTAGTTTACCTGTAGTTTTGCAAAACCCCCACGTTCAGGTGCCTGGCTTGTCTATTGAAAGTCAGTTCTTACGGAGCCATAGTGAAAGGTGGAATGGAGCCACGGAGTTACCTCGCGCACAGTAGTTGGTAGGAAGTTGCGATTTGTGCAGTGCGACATGATCAACAAATTCAGGTACAAAAAGCCGCAGGGGGCGCAGGACAAAAAGGATAAAGTGTTAGTGCCGAAGGATAACGACAACAAGGATGCAAGTGTTGATGCCGCCAAGTGCGCCAGTGTGCTGGATAAAGAGACTAAGACTAAACTTCGAGTGAGTTTTTGGAAATTTTTGGCGCCAAATGGTGGATTAGGGCCTGTCTTAGTGATTGCTAGTTGTATTTTGCTAAATTTGTTTATATATAAAACTAGATGTTGAGATTTCTTGCAGCCAGTGTGCCGCTAGCGTTGTCCTTATAAAGCGGCTTGCTGCACGCGGATTAGAAAGAGATGCCCAAACAAAGAGTGGCTGATTATCTAACTGTTACGTAGGTTGTAGATTAATTAGAAGTAGGTTTTCTGGATTAATTGACAGGATTTTGTTTGAAATATTAGGCAAGCTTAATGGCTATTTTACTAGGGCAGCTGCATGAACTTAACTACTTCTGTTGGCTTAATAACATCTTACACTGTGGGAAATCTTTCTGCATCGATAACGAAACAATTTTGTTGAGCTGAAGATTTTATTAATTGATTGAAAAATATTATCTAGCTGAAATAATTATTTTAATTTATTAAATTAAATTGAAGCTTGTTATAGACTGTGTTAATGTGGCTAGTCCACTGATTAATATTATTATGTAATTTAGTAAACTGAAAGTTGTTTCATATATATTGTAACAAAATTCTTTGGGAGACAGAAATATTTCTCGTTTGAAAGTAGGTGGTGACAATAGATGTAGACAAATATCAACCAAAATATGCTGTTTGGCTACTAATATAAAACCGTCCTAAGGTAGAAGGTTAATAGATCACTTGTTCATGTGTGATAATTTAGTCTGATTTCTACTTCAGTATTTTAATAATTTACGTAATTTTAATTTTCTTGCCATTATTTTATTGTGATATCTACAAGTTTGACTAGTTTCTAATTTTCCTGTCATTAGTAAAGTTGGCTGGCTTTCAAATTAGTACAACCAATTCCCTCAAGAAACAGGAAACTTAAATACTCTATTACATAAACCCTGCTAGATGTGCACTTTTTTTTCTTATATTATATATCCTGCAATATCTCTGTTTAGTTTCATGCTAATCATCAGATTAAATAAAAAGAAAAAAGTATGAGTTGTTCAAATTTGTTTTGGCATACATTCTAAATGTCAGTTTCCCTGAAGTAATAATGTCTATATATTTCTATATTTTATATATACTAACATTAATATGTTTATATTAGCGTTAGTGTGAAGCAGCTTACTGGTTTACTTGCAATTTATGCAGCTTTTATAGTTGGATCTTCAAACTTTTAAGCGTAATTTACCGAATTTTTAGCAGTTTTGAGAAGAATTAATATTGGTTCTTGTTTAAAGTGTCTCAATTAATATTATGCAAAGCGACTATGTATGAAACTGATGCTAAGGATATATCTTCCAGGCGGTGTTAAATTTGTTATTAAAACTACTTATGACATAACCATTCCTGGAGACAAAAGGTTCTGCAATAATTAATTACTTTATAAATAACGCTTGTATTCTTGAACTTTTATCTTTTAATTAAGTCCTGCGCCTGTCACCCAGCATTTATCTAGGATTAGGAAATTTAAAAATTTATATTACTCCGATTCGACTAATCCCACGTGGTGTTAATCAGCTTTAGATCTGCATATAATTAAACCTTAATCGTCAAGTGGCTGTTATCTGAGATCTGTAGTTGCATTCAAGCGCTCACGAACAGGTGTATGTCCCAAAAAGAGTACCTGTCCTAGAATTGAACCTGAACGCTTTAAAATCTTGGGCACGTAACCTGGGCAAGCCAATACTGCAAGCAACCGTCGAATTTGACCAGAAAAACTTGTCTTGTTGCTCACGGGGATTTCGTACTTCCTCTAAGATGAGCTCATGATCGCTGATGCAGCTGGAAGTAGGTTGCGTGTAACGGAGTTTTTCTAAGGTGCTTCGGCGCTTGAACTTTAACAATAATGGATACTCCTGCATAAGACTTCAAAGCTAACAATATTTTACCTGACAGCTGGTATATTGGTGATTATCGGTGTGGACGTTGAGACGTTAGATGTTAGATAAATCGAGCCTGCATTTTTGATTTTTATATTATAAGAAGATTGATTAATTTTCTATTAAAATTTAAAGAAACGTGATGTGTGTTCCTGCAGTTTAAACAAGAACAACGTGTAAATGCATCAGTTGCATTACATTGGCAATAGCTTCTTGTATATAATCATATCTCCGATTTTTATTTTAGTATATCTGATAATTTTAACAAGGAATAAAGTGATTATTTCAGGAATTCCATTAGTTTACAATATTATTTACGTTCAGATTTTCGGTCAAACATATACAGGGTAAGCACTTTAAAACAACAAACCGTTGTCCATTTTGCTTTAATTCAGGAACAGATACAAATAATAATTTGCACATAGTTCAGGAAAATAGAACCAAACCGATACAGGGGTGAACATTGTAAAAGGGAAAGAAATGTACAACAATCACGGCTCTGATTATAATGCAGTCATAGGCGAATACAAGCCCGGTTCCGGCCTAGCGGTCAAAGCATCGGACTAGCAATCGGATTCCACGAGTTGGAATCCCACGAACTGAAATGTTTTTTTTAATTTGAAAATTCATGTAATACTAATAATAATTGTTACGTATTTGATACATACTTGTGAACACTCTTGCAGTGCGCTTCAGACGTTAAAGCGTCCACCTTTGTGGTGCGCTTTTGTGAGGTAAGTTTCGTGTAAATCCTTTTACAGATTTTTTTAAATACAACACGTATAATACAACTGACTTGTAACAAAGTATCAACTGCATAGGGTGTCTGAAACCGTACCGGAGATAGTCAGAAATCAATGGGTAGTCAAAGTCGAGTTAAACAATTACCGACATTGTTATTTGTCTTATTTATTATATAGAGTTATGATTCTGATATCGTTCGAAGGAAGTATTGTCATTGCAAAAATATACCTTCCGGGATTTCTTAAGATCTTCACGTTTCAGATCGCTAAACGACGTCTGTCCGCAGGTCTGTTTAACCGTCTGTTGGAGGTATAACTCAAACGGTATTTGTTGGAGAAAAACGATATGTTGCAAGCGGATTATATGTCTACATGGCACGAAACCGTATGTACTTTCGGTCAAATAGGGCACCTTACAAGAATTAAATTCTGTTTATTTTTGTTTTAACTCGAGAACTGTTAGTCCAATAAATAATATTTTGCACGTAGCTCAGATTTGTACCCTTGACAAATAAAAGGCTTATTCTAGACCCAACATATACAGGGTAAACTACTTTATAACAATCTTTGATTAAAATGATATTTTCAAAACTTCCTTGTAAAACCCTTTACAAATTATGTTAAATTTTAATCGTTTAAATTATGAAATCAAAAATAACGTATAAGTCCTATGTTTTCCACTCTTAAGTACAGACACCTTATATCGTTTCTTTCTAACCTATTAAAATCTTGCCGTTTTATTGTGAGGCATAAATTGTACTCTAAAATAGTTATCTAGTAATGAGCTTCTACTGCTTTAAGATTTTGTCCTTACTATCAAAGCGCGTTTTTTAAGTTTAAAGAGCAGCTGCATAATTATTTCTTCCTTATTTGGAAGTTGAAATAGTTATGTGCTTACTAATTAACATTTAGAAATTACACGGTTGCTGAATCATGTGACATTAAGCCAAAGGCAGTACCTAAATTGAATTTTCTAACAGCTGAAATGACCTTGGCAATAGTACTTATTACTCAACACCTCTTCTAATTTAAAATAGTAAAAGGTTAATACTGCTACTGGTTTGCACTCTGCATTTCAAGGAACTTATATAATTGCTATCGTAGAAGTGAAGAACATACATTACTAACATTTTTAATTGGTGCAAATACTTTCCAAACTTAGCAGCAGAAGTAAAATAAAATGTTAAATTAATAGTATAAAATCTGGAAAAATTACATGTGCTCAAGTAACTTTTAACTGCGTTTAGTGTTAAGATTACCTACTGAAAGAAATTGGATAGTGCAACTTATTATCAATTTTATTCTGCTCACTAGCTTCACTTTTATATAGTAGTTCTTTTTAAATTATGCATTTGTTTACGAATTGGAACACCAATAATTAGGAAATCAGTATTTATCTGTGTATTAATTAAAAGCGTCTCAAAATTGGCAGATTAAAGTATTCTGTTTTTCATTCTGCATCGGTTATATTAAACGCTGTCCGGCTATTATACCTCATAAGTACCAATACTTTTGGTGGTCGTGACCCCCTATTTGATTTTTATTCCTCTCGTGAAGGTTTGCAAATAGCCAATACATCTTGCAATCTCCAGACTACCATGGAGGATGCCCCTCAATTAGTGACGTGGCCTTTTTTTTATTAAAAAAACTGGTTTTGCACTACGTTGCCTCTGGATTGTAAGATGAGTTGCTGATTTGCAAACCTTAATGTCGAATGGGGGAGGGGGGGAGGGAGGTGATAAAATGGGACCTCTGTGTTAAGAGAAAGAAGAAGAATAAATATAGTCCAGGGATAATAGTAAACTGATTCCAGTTAATGTCTTCCATTTTACTTTGAGATTTAGAAGTGTCTTAATAGACATTTTTCAAAAAATGTTGATATAATGAATGGTAATCCTTTCTTAGAAGGTGCACGTTAGAAAAGATTCAATATAAGTGTTATTGAAAAGTAAAACATACTTTGTTAAAGCATTTTAACTTCTTGTGATTTTTAATGGTAATGGAAGGCAGTAAATCTGAATGCCATTTTTATGACTAGATTTAAATTGTTTCTTCTTCTCTCTTCTAATATAGGCTGTATGCTTTGTTTTCGGCATCTATAAACTTATTTCTGTTATGACAGGACGCAGTGGTCATTATATGGTAGCCAATTACATATATTGTTACGATTTGCGTTCTTGAGTGAAAATTAACTATACGCAATTGCACGAATAGACTGTACTTTAGTTAGCCATAAGCAATTTGTATCGAAAATATTTTAAGGTAGAATTTCGTAGACCATATGGTCCATATTAAAGTTACAACGGGCGATGATTATTAGGCGGTCTTTAGAAACGTGCCCTTTCCCTGGGAAGATGGAAATTTTCCAAGCCCACGGAATGATTAAGGGCAAATTTATGCAAGGTTTACCTCGTAAGCCGAAAAAAATAGGCAGAACTACGTGCCGGCTAGTTCAAATTCGTTTTAGTAGAATTTTAAAACTTTATTAGCGATGATTTGCGAGGTGTCGACCGTTTGACAAATTTAACGTGTGAAACCTTTAAGTTTGTAGAATTCATAGAACTATCACAGAATAATAATAACCAGAAGGATATCTTCCACACAACCGCATTGATGTCGACGCCGACAACGGGTGACCTCGAACCTTTGTATTCCATGGGCTCTCCCCAAAGCCGCTACCTACACTGGCCGTTTCAGGGTAGAATTTCAGGGTAGAAACGTCTCAAGGCTATGAGGGGCCGGCGGTCAGGTAATACGAGATATCCTTCTGGTTATTATTATTCTGTGGAACTATCATGAATTGTCACGTATGTCTGTATTATTTGGAAATTTGAGAACGTCTACCGAGCTTTCTTGGTCAAACTGGACTTAGAATTTAGTTAGTTAATAAGTAACGGTGTTAAACTTAAGTTTTTCTGTAAACAGCAGAAAATAAATACAAGTGTTTGTCTTAAGTGTCTTATTAATCTCGTAACAGTAGCTTTAGTCTTCATGTACAAGTATATTTTGACTAAAGGGATTGCCAGTTACCCCCAGTTACTTTAGAGGAATTCGCGACAATATTTACATATAAGAATCTTAAATTGTTCATAAGGGTTAACTTTGTGAAACTGAGTGAAATATTATTTCGTCCAATGTCTAGATTTATTACCTAGCCCCCATTTTTGTTAATAGATGCACAAAAAGATTACCCAAACTGTTCTAAAATTAATTTCTAAAAGAAACAACATCCAAACAATGTAAGCAGGGGACCGTGAAACACTATTAGTCAAGCTTATTTGTATAAACTCTTAATTAAATTGCAGTACCTACGCAGTGTGCAACGGTAGGTTTGCTCTAGATTCATTAAATGCAAGTAATTAAACGCTGTTAACCTTTAAAGCTCCACTACGGTTTTGTGAAACAGCTGTGCATGTTATGTTCTAGTTTATCCACGGAATGCATTAACTTGTAAATTATCTTCCACTTTACAAAAATTAAAAATATAGTCGCAATTAAACATTTCATTGTGTCCCGATTAGCCTGAATTCTGCATAGAAATCGGACAATGCACACGTTATGTAGCCGCGGCGGTTAGATTAGCTAATCAATCGCAAGATAATTAATCACTAACGTGGCAGTGTAAATACTGTGTGGGGTTTCTATAATCCCATTTGTAATCTTGAAGGCTTTGTTGCCATTATCGGTATATACAATCGACCAGACTGCTACAGTTTCACATCGTTGACGGTTAAACATGTCGTTGGCAGTGGGAGCTGTTGACACCCGCATTTGGAGGCTGAATCCTTTCATTTTTTGTAATTTCGGATCACGCACCTTAGATGGACTATGAATTATATGCCCACGTTGTTCTTACTGCATTTTAAATAAACCAATGCTACCATAATGCTCGCATTGCATTTACGTAGGATAATATGCGGTGCAGAACTAATAATTAATGATTAGTTACGTGCAGCTTATGTTATGTTAGAAGCAGCAAATTTGTACAAGAAGGGTCTGAAGCAGAACAAAAAGTTGAAACCGAGTCACGAACTCGCTTTTACCTTAGCAGAAAATAACCAGCGCTCACTTCTCGGAACTCGCTAATATTTACGGGCTTGATTCACAAGGCATTTCTGTCGCAAATATTTTGTGTTCGACGTGGATGGGTCCTTAAGAATTCTCTTCTCGGATGGAATGTCCGGAGACCCCCTTTTGTTATTTTGAACGCGCTTTGGTAGCGGACCCAAGGATGCACTAATTTTAATTTATAGACAAGCATCTACACCCCTTACAAAAAAAAAACTTTCAGCTAGCTAACCATTCAGGCTAACGAAACAAGTTGTTAAAAGGGAATAACAATGAACTGCAACATCCTACTAATTTTCCGCTTCTTAGGTTTGACATGAAAACCCCTTGATTCTTCTTTGGATGTAGGTACTACTTGCCCCTAATTAGACATCGCAAGATTTTCTGTCGGATTCAATTTCGCTCTCGAAAATGATGGCTCAATTCAGACAATAACTTGTAAAATTCGCTGAAGTAGGAACTTCCGCAGTTTACGGATTCACTTTTTGTTCTCGGTTTCTCAAAGTTACCGTAAACCTAGCCCACTTTGTTGACCGCCGACCACGCTTCGACCCAATCGAAGCTACCCACATATATGTATGTCACGGTACAGCTCTCTCAAAATTCACGTGGTTTCTTACAAGAGCAATCAATTAAACTGTGTATGGGAGATAAAAACGATAAAGGCACATTCGTCCTGTTATCCTTCGTAATAAGATTTCTAATGAACTGCAGTGAGCTATAATGTTATTTGTAATATCTACCATAGATTTTTATAGCGGAGCTGAAGGTAAAACAATTACTTTTTATTGCAGGAGTTGTTTTCGCAACTGCAGTTTTCCATGAAACCGCTTTACCCCCAGATGCGCTCAGAAGAGCTTTGGCCGAGAGCTTCTATGACCAACAGCGATTTCAGCTGGGTTTTATGGATGATGCGGCCGAATGTTTCGAAACATGCTGCTCCGAATTCACATGCATATTGCACATGGAGAAGCCGAAGATATGTGCAATGCCAGACATTGCATACCACACCAGAAGTTTGCCATGACACTCGTGGAACAAAGCGTTTGTGGGGCATGTGGGGGCGACGTCAGAGCCGTTACCTTTTACTCAGGTATTTATTACTCATTAACTCATTAGTAACAAAGCGTGGCTAATTACTGTTATTAGAAACTTCCCCCTCGGTGGTTAAGAATTAATATTGTTCCAATTGACCTCTAACACATGATCTTCTAGTTTATGGTGTAGATTTCAAAATTAATTGGAATTTGTGTGTTACATGTTCGATATGATTTTTTGCAGATGGTTCATTACGTCTCCGCATCAGCTCTTACAGCCCAAGCTCGCCAACTACCATCCTCTGCTGGTCCACACGTAATTTTCTGACACGTTTGGGCAACTTTACGAAAAAGCCGGTGGAATGGGAGATATAAAGAGATTGTCCTGTAAGTAAATCTGTAAAACATTACCATAGCCACTCGCATATGATTTAGTTTACTCAACATATATTCATAACCCTCCACAAAAACATCTTGAGACTCAGATTAAAACGAACTTAATTAATTTCGATGTATATTTGCAGAGTACGTGCGGTGCCAAAATTCAAATACGCCGTTCTCTTATGAACCGACCCGAAATCGTGTCAGTAGGTGTTGTTTGGGATTCAGAGAGGCCTACGTTGGAGCACATCATGGACGTCTTCGCCACAGTCGGCACAACTTTGCGGCTTGCCGATGTTTTCTACAGTGTGGTCGATAATCGCTGGGGGGATACAACTTTGCATAGCTTGGTTGGCGTGGTCACTTACTATGGAAAACACTACTCGACGTTCTTCTTTCACTCGAAACTGCGAGTGTGGATCTACTTTGACGACGCTACTGTTCGGGAAGTGGGCCCCCAGGTGGGACCAGGTCGTCGATAAATGTCGCCGAGGGAGGTATCAGCCGCTTTTACTACCTCTACGCCTGTCCCAAACGGCACACCTGTGAATACCGAAAATGCGCCGAAGCAAAGTGACGCCGTTTTATAGCGAAAGGTCGCTAAAACTCCTCCGCAGTCGTTGTTGCGGCGTTCGGTTACTCCAAGCCGGAAAAGCCTAACATAGGAAACACGCGACGAGCTATAACACCTAACCCTGACGGAACCTTAATACAAAAACCTCCTCTTCCCCGTCCTTACAATGAATATCAAAACCTTTCTGTCATTCAAGATAACATACACGGCAGCAAAGCTCGCCAAGTGTAGACGTTGTAGATGGAGATATTGGAAAGGAACCGATTATATCAGCCGGAAGAAAGTTGAAAATGTCATGTGTATTCAACAACATATGAAGTCACAAGTACACAGAACGTTAAGTAATGGATCATCGTCAGGTTTAGAAGGAATTTGTGTACCTGAGCATTTAAATGTTCCAAGGAGAAGAGACTCTGGTAACTGGAGTGGTGATCGTAACAGTGCTTCATCATCGTCTTCAACGACCATGGAAAACCCTTACTCATACCTTGTAGGGAAGTTACCTCATGCTAATGGGGGAAGCGTACCCAGTAGTCCTACTCGGGGTAAAAGCGATTCGTCAAGTGGAAGCAGTGGGGTCTACGATGCAGGATATGATTCTTATTCCTTATCTTCCAATGACAGTTCAGCAATGGCAACCGTTCAGCACCTAATGAAGCAGGGACATCTGGCAAAAATACCAGAAGATTACGGAAATATGCCTATTCAACAGTTTGCAGCTACTTGCGATATTCTCTGCGATGAAGCTGATGAGTTGTTGAATAAATCCCGCCAGTTAGAAGATGAGCACGATTTAGTATTGGCACTTGCTCTATGTAATGCAGCAGCAACAAAAGCTCGTGCTGCCATGAATGCTCCATACAATAACCCTCAAACTTTAACTTTGGCCAGAATGAAACATAATACATGTATTATGAGAGCCAGAAGTCTTCATCGACGCATTACACAAACACAGAATCCTGCACCCAAGGAGTCTTATCCTGAAATACGCCATACACGAGAAGGTAGCAGTGGTAGCGGACGTCATTCTCGACAAAATTCTAGAGATAAAACACAACACTCGAGGCAAAACAGTAGAGAATTGCTAGTTCAGCCAGTTCAAGAAAAGTTACCTCCTCCGCAGACTAAAAGCATTGAAATTTACGCTACTCTTCCAAAGAAGAAAGGTTTCTTGAAAAGTAAAACAGGAAACATTAATATTGGTGAAGATGAAGATTACATATTGTATGACAAACCTCCAGGAAGGGAATCTAGAAGTTTGCTGTCTAGAGTTAGGAATAAAGATGATTCAAAAGTTCGGGAAAAGAGATCGCGCAGTGAAGATAGAAATAAAATTTCACGAGATTTTTCCATAGCACCGAGTAGTCTATTTTCAAGTGCTAAAGATAAGGATACTTTGAAACGTGAAAAGACTAAAGACGATACAGAAGAAAAAAAGGAAAAAGATAAAAGTGGCAAAAAGCAACATAAAATTCGAAGAAAACTGCTAATGGGTGGACTTATTCGACGGAAAAATAGGAGCATGCCAGATTTAACGGAAGCTAGCGTTAATGACGGAAAGAGCAAAGAAGCACCAATAACATCAGTAGATGACAGTAGTGTTGGTTTAAAAGGTGGTGATAACATCACCAGTATGTGTGGCTACCTTTCAGAAGGACACTTGGAGTTTACTGGTAATAGTGCTAATCCGAATTTAGAACGTAGTCGTCTAATGAGAAAGAGTTTTCATGGAAGCGCTGGTAAAGTTCTGACAGCTGCTAAGGTTCCTCCACCACCGCCATTAAGAACAACATCTCAATTAACAAGTAATAAACAAAATGGTGATGATATTTGCGAGGTGAGAGATGAACGACCAAAATATCCTCTGCCTCATGAAACTCGCCACTATCACACTCAAATTAACAGAAACATCGAACCCACATCATTGCCATACCTACCTGCACACAATGCTGTACAGCGACCAGTCGTTTATGATAACTATCAAGGAATGGGTAGTAATCCGTATGAATTGTACCACAACAGAACTCCAGTAATACAAAATAATACAGTGGTAACTCAAGCTGATGTGCATCAGGAACAAAGCCCAATAAAGCAGAATTATTACAATCATCCTTCTACATCTACCCAAGTTGATAGTGGTGTTGATGAAGTTGACTGTTTGCCACCACCTGCATCTTTACAGCATCTAGAACTTCCACCTTATCCTAGTCCATCTGGTTCAGTCATCCATTCTCGACAAGGCAGTGGAGAATTTCCTCCCCCGCCCCCTTTGTTAGATCTCTCGGCTCTTGATGAGCACTTACCCAACAATCATTCTTCCACGCCCCCTCCTCCTCCTGAAAGTTTACTGGCGCAATTGCAAAATAAGCGTTTGGAAATTTTGTCACAAGAAGGAGAATTAAAACGAATTCAAGAATCAAGATCTTCTGGTGATACATGGCTTCGAGAATTACAAGCCAAACAAGAGGCTCTGAAAATGAAGAAAAACCATATTGATCCACCTGTTCCGGCAAATCTTAATGCAGGTATAGATGTAGTGAATACTCAAAGATATACAACCAGTGAGATGGTTCGCAAGCTGTCTACTGACTCTCTGAAGACTGATAATGGTAAGATAACATCAGTGAAAGATTTAGCATCAAAGTTTGAAAATATTCAAATTTTGCCAAATGGTAACAGACTACCAAGTCCCGCACCTTTACAAAAGAACTGCAGTCCTCTTTTACAAAACAATTATTTAAGATCATCACCAATCATCCAGCCTGAGCAAAATTTCAGCACGCAGTTCTCTCACTGTTTGAGAACAAAATGCGAAAGTCCAATTAATACAGGTGTGTTGTCATTAAAAAAGCGTGAAGATAAAGATGCTGTAATGGCTAATCAGATAGCTGCAGAAATAAACGAGGTAGAAAAATTAAATGCTGTTGTTCATAACACACTGAATGCTAATAATCATGATGAATTTATGAAGCGCAATAAACCTATGAAAAAGAAGAGTGTTTCATTCTGTGATCAAGTTATTTTAGTTGCAACTGCAGATGAGCAAGAAGATGATGCATATATACCAAATCCAATTTTAGAACGTGTTTTGCGCAATGCATTTACAAAATCTGACGATGAAACAGGTAACATGGAGGAAAATGATGTGAAAACAGAGGAACCCTGTTTACAGCAAGATAAAAACGTTAAAGTACAACAACAGCCTGAGGAAATACAATCTCAACCTGTTGAAGCTTATCGCCCAGTATATAATCAGCATGATGCTGTTTACATAAGAAGGAATTCAATTGAAAATTTATTGTCATCCTCTACTAACAGTTCCCATGGAAATACTATTGCCACTTCACAAGAAAGGGAGTATTTAAATCATTTCCAAGAAAATACGGCACCTGAGTCTCGCTATCCGCCACCACAATTTCAAGATAATGGTCCTTTACCCTATGCATCACCAACAGAACAATATAAGCTCAACTATTATTCTCAACAAAATCCATCTGCTGGAGTATACCAAAGTCGACCTCCACCACACCCTCAACAACAAGATTTCCAATATCAACAAAGGGAACGTGAATATGCATATGCTTCACGACAACCCTACACTGGAAGTTTACAACAAGTGAGACATTCTCCTATTCCACATCAACCAGGTTTTGCTGGTTATCCTTCTACTCAACAGCAATCTTCACAACAACAACAACCATTTCCACAAAATCCACACCCTGTTTATCAACAGCCACCATCACCTTTACCAGTAAATCAACAGCATCATAATCCTATATACAATCAACAACATACACAAACACGCCAATCCTCTCATATTCCGCCACAACCACAGTATTATCATAATTCTCAACAATATGCAGCATATCAACGTGTTCCTCAGTATCCAGAAAATCATCAAGTTCATCAAAATTTCCCTGTTTACCAAAGGATTCCAAACTGCGAAGGTCAGCAGCCCGTTCCCCAGAATGGTATATATGCACCTTATCAGCGTGTGCCAAATCTTCATCAAAATAATCCTGCATACCAACCTGTTCCACATGTGGACCAACATTATGTGCCTTATCAAAGTGTTCCAAATCCCAATCATTCTGTGACAGACTTACATAGAAATCGCATGAATGAGGAATCAAGCCATCGTCAATCGCCTTCGTATCAGTATCCACCCTACCAACATGCATTACCCCCAAAGCAGGCTTTGCAGAAAAAAACTGTTAGTTTTGAACCGGGTACAAAAGGGGGAACAGAATCCCCTACTCCTAAAGCTATAGTGACGCCAATTATTGTTAACCCGTCGAACAATGTTAAAAGTGCTGCGAGTAAACAGACAAAGTGTAATTTGTGCCGCAAAAAATATGTAACAACGCCGAACTTGTATTGTACAGATTGTGAATTTTATATGTCTAGGTTTAAGCCTAAAAGCTAGTATTTGTAATATTTACAATGTAAGCTGTTTGTATAGAATAAGTGTTGTTTATGCATCTGACAATGAATTGTGATATAAATGTTCAAATTAGATTGTACAATAACAGATTTCTAAGTTTTAACAGATTTCTAAGTTTTAACAGTAAGTGTCTTTTTGTAAGATCTCAGTATTTTGTAAAGAATTTTTATATACTATTGCAACTTAAATTTTTATAAAACAAAGCTTTTATTTCTGTAATAAAAGAATTAAATACTTTTTAGAAAATTATTTTTATTTTTGTCAAATTGAACGTTCTTGCTTATTACAAAAGATCAAAAAAATATACATGATGTCTCTAAATATGCGTACATAGATTGTTGGTTCAAAATAAGACGATTTAACTCAACTTATCTATAGCCAAATGTATTTCATAAGCCAGTATTCTGCATCAATGCTCTTTAAAAAAACAAATTGTGCTTATAAAAATAGACAGTCGCACCAGTATGACATTCCATGCAGATATGTCATCTTTTGATATTGGTTATTATTGGTGAATGAAAAATAGGTGTTACTACACATATCAGACATTAACTCTTTAATGGTAACTCTGATAATTTCTACATTTTTTTTCCTAAAAAACATTTACAGGTAGAGGTCTTGCCATATCTCAGCGACCACAAATGCGCAGTAGAGCAAGGGAGAAAACTGTAGAGCGAGACGCCCAAATGGTGTTTTCAGTACAACCTAAAAACATCAGGCTAGCTTGCAGGCGCAAAATTTAAAATAGGTTGTGTCTATATTTTGTGTTTATTTGATAAAACTGTTTTTTATAATAAATGGAAATATAAGTAGATAAAGAACGCAAAAACTAACTTATAAGCATGAAAATAGCAAACGATATCAAAGACAGCAAAATCCCAATGAAATTTTCAGGTTGGTCTGTAGCCTTGCTTATGACGTATTTACAGAATTTCGATCACTGTGCAGGGTCTCTGAGATATGGCAAGTACTCTAAAATATTTGTCTTTTTAATTCTTGATACGTATTTTTTACAATCTGGACAAAAAAATCTGTAATCTAGTTGCCCATATGATGAGAAACCAATGAAAAAGTATTATTAGTAACAAGTACAGTACTGTACATTACAAGATTAGTAAGTGCCTTAGAACAAGCAAAAAAGTCAGAAGTTTTGCTATTTCTTGAGGACTGTTCCAGTAAGGTACTTAATGATCTAGACTTGTATAACATTTTTTGCGCTATCAACTAATAAAAATACCATTGAATATGACAAATACTGTTTGCCTAAATAAAGTGGGTGATCGTTTCTATAGTAACTAAATACGAAACAATGTTGTATAACAGCCCTAGGACCGTTATATTCATAACGGGCTTGTTATTTTGTTGTTGTCATACCAACTAATAAAGATAAGGGAAGTTGACCTTATCTTCACAGATAACGAACCCGAAAACAAGTAAAAATATGCTAGCCGAAGAATTTCGCTGGTTTTTCCGCGAACAGGTGGCTGTAGCCGGGAAAAGTTTTGAAAGGAGGCGCTTGAAGATGGTTTGATGTTTGATGGTTGAAACCCGGAACTAAGAGATTGGGAAACGTTTAAGCGCAACATATGCAGCTATTTTCCTGCCAAACGTAACCTGATGATTTCGGTAAATTCTTGTGTTGTGTTTGTGAAAATGGAAGAATTTATGACTGCCATGAGAGATCATCTGTCAGCTACCAGCACCCGCTTCGATTTGGCGTTCCTGAAGCTTCAACCAGGAGGACGTGATTTTGAAAATTGGATTGCTAATATTGCAAGGTTAAAAGGGGAATTTAGTTAATCTGATCGGATGCCCTGGTAAGAGTGGCATGTTTTATAAGTCCTGTTAAATGTTGGTATGAGGAACAGAACCCTTCCGATCCTAAACAGGAAAATTAAGAATTGATCTGCAAAGTGCGTTTCCTCAAAAACGTAATGCTGGTCTTAAGTTATCTGAGGTTAGTAATTTTAACAGTGATTTATGTCCTTATATGAGAAATATATTACGGACGAACATGAAAAATTAAAATAATTAAAAGCCAATTGGTTCGAGTTGATTTTAGTGGAAATGATTATTTTTGGTATTTATGATCTCATCTATAAACTCAATGGGTCAAATTATACTCGAGTTAATAACTGTGCTTTTATAATTTTCACTTAATAAACGCCGGCTTGGCGAGCCTCGTGCTGACTCATTTACAAAATGGCGCTTTGAAAAGCAGTGGCGTAACTTCAGATTTCGGGCCCCTCTGCGAAAATTTGCTGCGGGCCCCTTATAGGTCCTTAATAAAATAAAGTGGCAAAAACATCAATATAATAATACTACATTTAATAAATAATAATAAGATTAGGCACTACAAAACAATGTTTTAACTAAGGCGGTTAAAAAAATAAAAACAAGGTTTCAAGCTATGTAGCTATGCTCAGTGGACAATAAGAAAAGTTTTCTAATCTTTCCTAGTACATGTTGTTTCTGACATAACTTTTAATTCATAGAAGCTTCTTTCAGCGAAAGCGACCGAAACAAGTAATGTTAAAAATGATAACAGTGCTTTCAAGAAATATTGATGATAAATTCCGATTATCACCTAATAAAAACTTAGCAATTCAAACTACTTTTGCCTTTTGCGTGGACATTCCATTATTATAAAAATAAAAATAGGGGGATTTTTTCTTACTTGCGTTTATTGAATGAAAGAAAAAGAAAATTAAGGGGCCCTTTGGGCCTCTCGTGCTCAGGCCCCCCGCGGCCACGGGGTCTGCGGGTACCAAGTTACGCGGCTGTTGAAAAGCCCAGTGTTTGAAATTGTAATAATGAAAAACGCAATGTCTCCTCTGCCAAGAATGTGATGATTTGAAATTGCAGTGTCCCTTAAGACCACTTAGCCCTAAAACTGAAACAAGGAAAAATTAGAAAACACCCCAAGACCTGTGTGGTTACTTGTAAACTGTGTTGTAAAACAGGTCATTTCACTAGCTCTTGCTGGATAAAGGATTGTGTTGAAAAGTATTTGAATAAACTTAATTGTTAAGAACTGCCCCATAACCGATGCTGTTAGCATCTGTATACAATTCAGTTTTTGATTAGGATCAAAATTCGGAGAACAGGTCGAGTCGTTAACATATTTGTTAAAATTTGAATTCTGGCCCTTCTGCCATGTGGAATTATTTTTTGTTAAAGTTGTTAAGGAGGCGGAGCTGTTAATGTAGCAATTTTAAAAAAATAGATAACTAACCCCATTAACTGCCGAACTTGCTTTACATTTTTCGTAACCGGATAATTAAGTAAATTTTTGTTTTTTTATCAAATTTAATAAAAGCAGAGCAGAACAAAAATGACAGAACCTGTCACCTTAGTAATGCACTAAGGGTTGGAACCTTAATTACAAGCAGTAGCTATTATATTCTATAGAAAAAGGTGGTAAATGATGCCTAAAGTGCTATTTTATTCCAGAAGCATTCTGATTTGAAACAAGTGGTTGCATATTTTACTCGTCGAACTACTCCTGGTGAATCTCGTTACCATTCATACGAGCTAGAGACACTAGCCATTGATGCTATTAAGCATTTCCGCACCTAGTTGTTAGGCATTCGGTTTACTATCATTACTGACTGCAATTCCATCAAAGCCACCGCGATTAAAAAACATCTTGTGTCTCGTATTGCCCGCTGGTGGGCTTACTTACAAGATTCTCCTTTTACCTTGGAATATCGAAAAGGCAAAAGGCTGCCACATGTTGATTATCTGAGTAGGATTCCTATAGAGGTTTATGTAGTTGATAGTCCGAATTGGATCGAGGTCGTTCAAGCCAAAGATCCTGAATCTCAAAAACTCTTAAAAGAGGAGAATGATGGCACTACCACGGCACACGATTTTTCTGTGAAACATGGTATTCTTTATAGAAATATTGGAAAGAATTCATTGCGTGTTTTTATACCTAAGGGAAGTAAACTTAATATTTTAAAATTATGCCACGATGATAACTACCACGTCGGTTATGACAAACCTTTGCTGCCATCGCAGCTCAATTTTGGTTTCCACGGCTAGCTGCTTTTGTGCGAAAATACCTTAAACATTGCCTTGTTTGTGTAAGTAGCAAGCCCTTATCCGGGAAAAAGAATGGTTACCTCCACCCTATTGATAAAACCCCAGTGCCCTTTCATACCATACATTGCAATATTGCCCGACCATTTCTTTTTGGTTCAGATGCTTTCCGTTACGTGTTTCTAATTATTAATGCGTTTACAAAATTCTTACAACTAATTCCGATTAAAACGTTAACGGCCAATGTAACGCTTCGAGTTTAGCGTACACATCTGTGCACTTTTGTGTCACCTAGTTTTGTAATCACAGACCGAGTCTCCAATTTTCGTAGCGCGTCTTTATCAAACCTATTTAAAGAATTGCATATCGAACACCACATGGGGGCTACTGGTGGGCCACGCACGAATGGTCAAATTGAGCGGTACGTGCGTACCATGGTTCACTTGCTAACTATAGAAAGTAAGAAGTCAGAACGGATGGGCGCATTGCAAACGGTGCAATTAACATAAAACACCACTGTCTATTAAAGGAACTCACTCGCTATCTCTCGTTCGTGCTTTAAACAGTTTCGATTATTAATCGCCTTCATTATACAAAAAGTTGGCCTATGATATGTTTTAATAACAAAAGTGTTACGGATACAAGAAAAAATTGAGTAGTACTTTATTTATTAGCTGTAACTCGCTAGGACGGGTAGGTTAATATCTATAAATATATACGAGAACCGAGACAAATTGTACTTCTGTCTAAAATATGTACTCTTTTCTTTGCTTTTGGGTTAGTCATAAATACTTCAAACTTTATGGTTGCTAAAGAAACATGTGATCTTTACAACAGAATGAATTAGGAAATTAACACAAGTAATTTGATTTTAGTTTAGTTCAGACCAAGCTAGCTGATGGTACAGTACCCTACAGTTTAGTAAGATCTGGATTTTAATCCTATATTCAACGTATGTACGTATCGACATTGTGTTTTAAGTATTTTTCTGTTTAATAATCGGTGCGATGCAAGTCATAATAATAAATTTTCAATGGTTCCTTTAACATGTGCCTATTTTGATTGTTTGCGAAATCGCAAACAAAACTGCGATTTAAGTTTCTTTCGTTTTCCTAAATATACCTGCAGACGTGGGAAGTGGTTAACTAATTGTGGAAATCTCAATATTTATAAACCTTCTTCTGAACAATTACGTGAAAAGCGAATTTGTGCCGTGCATTTTAGTGAACACCATTTCATGAATTTATTAAAAAATAGATTAGTTTTTGATGCAATTCCGTTGCATTACAAAACGAATAAGGTTACCAGTATCCAGGGATTGACTAAACAATGTGTTCCTGTGTCGCCGGAGAAAATTTTGTTAAAAAAAGAAATTGCTCCGAAAGTGTATACGAACACCACAAACCGAGGGAAAGTGCCAATTGAAGAACATCTCTCACCGTCACGCTATTCTGGTTCGGAAGAAGACCTTATTTTATTACAGGTGAGTGCTATTGTACAATAATTAATGATAGACAGTATTTTCAAGGGTAATTATATGCTCTTTGGTCATACATATATTATGATATTGAATACTACACATTTGGACTTTTTATGTAACGTAGAACGATTTAGATAGTGTACTTTGTCACTGCTACTTTGCAATACTTTAATTAAACATTTAAAAGCAACTGAAAACATTTTACATAAAAGTAAGATTTTCTGCTTTCAAAAAAATTGCTAAAACAGCATAAACAAAGTACGAAGCCCAGTATCTGGAATGTGAACTTTCTAACTAACATAGCTGAAGGTAATTAGCCCACTCATTAGGGAGGATTAGGATTGCAAGTTGATACCACAAGCAGTATTGAGTAATATGGTTTCAACTCCAATTTTACTATCAACTCCCAGAGAATCCCGTTCTTCGCACTGGATATTATGTTTTTTTTTAAACAAACACTGAGGCATTTTGCTTATGTGACGTAAGTGAATTTTGTATCCCAAGGGGATGGGGGATGATTATATGGTCTTTGGTATGACGTAATTTACTTTCCGAGTGTTTCTCAATACTAATTCGATATGGTTGTCATGGGTAAAGAAAAAGAAAAGAAAATACAACAATATGTTTAAAACACAGCAAAGAAAGCGAATCATTACTACAACAGAAATAAATTTTTTATATTCTAATATATTGCTATGGTATATAGAGGCCATGTATTACATTAAATACAGTTATTTATTTACATGAATCAAAAATGAAAAGTTTAATACAGTAATTATACTGAAACGATAAGATGTGGAAAATTATGATAATTATTGCTTATTTAATTGAATAATAATTGAAACTCAAAGATTCAAAGTACATTTTAAAAGAAAGTTATTTCAAAATGAGTACTACTTGATGATGGTAACAAAAATTAACAATAAATACAAAGTTGAATGTTGCATATGACAGAATAAAATTCTATTTGTAATAATTTATAAAGTGAGCACCATTCAAATTTATTTATAACATGTAGCAGGCAGGAATAATGGTAGTCTAGGATAGCAATAAAAAATTGGGATAATTATTAGAATAACAACTTAAAAACAACTAAGAAAAATTTGATATAAAATGGATATAAAAATTTTGTAATTGTGTAAATACATAATAAAACCCATTAAAATACGAAGAATTTTAATAAAACGTAAAGGGGTATGTTGGTTGTACATTACAAATAAAATAAATAGTCCAAGGCAAGATTTTTGGAATATCAAATACAATTAAAAACTGGGATTGAAGAAAGCATAACCAATTGGATGTGTAGCAGAGGACCAGTACATTGCAGGGAAGGTACCATTGTGTGAGCTGCGAGAGGCGATGGTCCGAGGCCATACAGGAGTTTTGGTCTGTTGCGGATTGTATGAACTTGGAACGGGATCACTGGTGGAGGATACAATTTGTCAATTAGATATGGATACATTGTTAGATGGTGGAGATACAATAAATACTTAGGTGTGCTGGAGATGCTGTCAATGGTTGGAGGTCGGAGCAGTCTATAGGGCTGCAAAAGGTATCGCATTTTTGTTGGAGTTTGGAAGTGTCAGTGCAAAGTAAGTGGTTAAGTTGAAGGTATCTAAATAAATAAAAGGTTATTAATCAATATTAAGAAAGAGACATTAAAAAAGTAAAGTACTTACCCAGATTATAGGGATGATGCTGTCAGTTTGACATATAATTTGAAATTTAATGACAGAAGTATTATAAATAATATATGCAAATTTGAATCTAAATATCATACAGTCAAACCATTGTAAAGGATTTTATTTATGTCATATTGATTTAGGGGTGTCATTAAACACTGCTTGAAAATAATAGTTGACAGCAATTGACATTCAGTAATTGCAGCAACAAATAACTAACTAGATTGCGGCGAACCATACCCTGAGAAAAAGGAGTACTCATGTGATTTGAAATAAATTCAATTTAATTTTATAATAAAGTTAAAGTTTCAATACTTGAATTAAATAAGCATACACACGTATCCATTGCATAATAATATATTATATTCGGTGATTGGCTAATTGAAGTTATTATTTCCATTAAACTTAAAATGATACAGAAAAATAAGTATTGAGTTATTCCTATATAAATCTTTTACTAAATTCAAAAGCATTCGTTTGCATTATACGAATTTAAATTTCGCGCTATTTATCTGTATGATAATTTGAGATACCGGTTATGGAATTGTAACAGTACTACCAACCTCTATCTTATACAGTTAAAAATTTTAAAAGCTGTGTTTGGCAACCGTTTAAGCTCTTCAGTAAAGCGGGTTGTCTATGCAAAAAATTGTAAGAAGCAGACTGGCAAATACATTTGTCCGTGATAGTACCTCTACTTCATAGAGCTATGTACAAAAGGTTTTGTACTTTTATTACTGTCTTAGC
Organism: Agriotes lineatus; assembly: GCA_940337035.1. Classification (NCBI taxonomy): domain Eukaryota; kingdom Metazoa; phylum Arthropoda; class Insecta; order Coleoptera; family Elateridae; genus Agriotes; species Agriotes lineatus. Next base: position 113,798,042 of record OW679202.1, read on the forward strand.
TTTTATTCAGCTATGTCTGTCTAATTGATACTTACAGTAATGTTTTATAATGACTTCTACCACTACCAGTTTAATGAGTCTCTTATGTCAAGGCTGAGGTGGATTAAATTTAATCATTGGCCAATTCAACCTACCTGTGCTGATGTCACGCATATGATCTGAGGCCTTGTTCTTCAGCTGGTATTCGCTCAACCTCAACTTGTTATATAATATTGCCGATTGTCTATACATTGCTTCTAACATATTGCATAGCCAAAATGTATAAACTTATTCAAGTGTTTTTTTACTTCCTTTTATGATAAAGGAAGTATTGTATTCACCTCAAAAATGTACACCAAAACTGTGATCAGATCTAGTTGTCTCATCTAAAAAAAAACCATTAATACCAATTTTCGTGCAGATTCTGCTATCATTAAAAAATCATAATAACTGTCACCCTGTATTTCGGAAACTATCAACTTTTGGACTAAGGTAAGTTGGGCTAGATCGTCATAATTTAGCCTCAGGAATAATAGCATGCGCTTTGTACGGGCATTTTAGCAACACACTGTAGAGAGGTACTATTGAAATACTTGATAAAATGATATCACAGTTATTGTTTTAAATCATAAAACAACTAAGAATTATATTTTTCTTCAGAAGTTTTAATATTAAAAGAAATAACTAATATGTTTATAAAAGCTTTGTGTTGAGGGTGGTTGCAGTTGAAGCTTGAAAGCAATTTTTATTGCAAATAACATATACAATTTTATTATCAAACGAACACTTAAATTGTAATAAAAGTAAAGAAATAGAAATCAATAATTTTGTAGAAATGTAAGGAATCAAGATTGAGGTAGAATTGTGATACATTGGAAATAATTTTTCTATGGTTACGATGAATAAAAGTCGCAACTAATAATTAAATTATATTGTTGAAATGTGTGATCTTGTTATTTTATATGATTACATGATTAGGCAGAAACAGCAGCAACAGTGGCAACTTTATATGCTTAATCAGATAAAGTAGTACCTTTACTTATGATTGTAATTATTATTATCAAAGCTTTTACTTGGTGAATCAAGTCACTTAAGTTGTCACTTTTATGATGTTTGAAATTAAACATATTTTATTTCCTCTTGACTTGTTAAACGGTCATTACTGTCGTCTGAACTGACTCGTTAAATGAATCTTTACAGGCCAGGTGCCTGTAAAGTTTTACTGTCGTCTGAACTGACCTGTAAAGGAGTCTTTACAGGCCAGGTGCCTGTAAAATGCTGCCATCGCGATTTTACAGGCACCTTGTTTTCTAATAATCACATCCTTCATTAATCACTAATATTAATTTTTAGGATATTCCCCAAGAGGATATAAAACGTTGTACGCGGCTCGCTTGCAATTAGCCTTTATTGGGGCTTCCCGGATTACAGGGCTCTCTCCTACGTCGCTCTCCCTGCAAATTATCCGACTCGCCCATAAAGGCTAATTTACTAAGCTTGCCACGTAAATAACTATTATTTAGATTTATAAAATACACTGTGATTTTTTTTTATCACGTTACAACACATACTACGTCTAGCGTTTTTTCATGAGTGTTTAACATTTAAAATGTTAACCAAATGTTACTTATGAAAAACCGCTGGACGTAGAGTGCTTGCCATATCTCAGCGACCCTGCGCAGTGATCGAAATTCTGTAAATACGTCATAAGCGAGGCTACAGACCAACCTGAAAATATCATTGCTATTTTGCTGCGTTTGATATCGTTTGCTTTTTTCCTGCTTATAAGTTAGTTTTTGCGTTATTTATCTACTTATATTTCCGTTTATTATAAAAAACAGTTTTATCAAATAAACACGAAATATTGACACAACCTATTTTAAATTTCGCTCTTGCAAGCTAGCCTGATGTTTTTAGGTTGTACTGAAAACACCATTTGAGCGTCTCGCTCTACAGTTTTCTCCCTTGCTCCACTGCGCATTTGTGGTCGCTGAGATATGGCAAGACCTCTAATATGTGTTGTAAGTTGTAACGCGATAAAATAACACAGTATATAAAAACTTGCAATAATTTTAAAAATCTGATGATTTTCTAGTTTTTGAAATTATTTTTATATTTGAAGAAGTGATAAATACATAAAATACAATACAAAACATTACAGCTAACTAAACAAATAAATGGTAAAATAATACAATATAGATTATTCTAACAGTTGGCAAACTAAATGGTCTTCAACACAATCATCTTCTTGTTCAGATGATAGATTAAAATCTGATTACCACTGTCGTCTACTGTAATAATTAATTCTTCTGTCATGCATACTTTCTGAATTTATTCTCTGCCAAAGTTTTGACGTCGTCTAATTTGAATGTTGTGTTATTTGCAGCAACATAGTTCTTTACTGACACCCATATTTTCCCTATCGGGTTTAGTTCTGGATGGTAAGAGGGTAATCCAAGGACTACGTGTGAACATGTTCGGCCAATAATTTATCCATCATATAACCTTTATGTGTAGATTTATGTAATTTTCTCTTGGGTACCATATAGTTGCTTTTATTTAATTCAACTTGATATGAACCGGTAAACAGATCGTGATAACAAAGGAAAATTACGTTGTCAGATAGACGGCGGCGAAACAAAGAAGAAACACATCTGTTTCCCGACCGTCACGATCCTACAAACAATTTCAAAAACCCTGCAAAAATACCCTAATAAACATTAGAACCAGCAAGCAAGTTGGAGAGCACCGCGAAACAGCCCCAATAAAATTCCTAGCCCGAGACCGCCGCGCCGGCCGGAAAAAGCCAAAATCCGCCGCGAGTGGAACCTACAAGGGAATTTAGAAAAACGCTCCTAATAAATAGTGCGCCCCAATGAAACCACACATGTGCGGTGTCTATCGAAAGGGAAAATTAACCGCCATCCAATAAAAGCAATACCAAGTCGATAACAGGCCTAGGAGCCGAGCGCAGCGTCTTTAATCATCATACGGAGCAGCCGCATAGTTCAAGAAATACAGCTGAAATTCGCCCAGGTTTCGGCAAGAGATCAAAGCAAGGCGAGATTTAACAAAGGCGCTCTGGCCAAAGGAAAACTAGAACAAAGGCCGGTCCATCAGACTCATATCGCAATATACAAACTAAATTAAATTAGCGAAAGGAAAATCAAATATAGGGTTGTCTAGTATCAAAAGATAGAGAAAATTAAAGTGCATGTAATGGAACCAGTGAGAACACTGAATCACAAACGGATACGAAGTGCAAGTTAAAAAAACCATCTATGTTTTTACACACGCAGGACCAGGAGAAATTAATTCGCGCTACGAATTGGGCAGCCAAACCCATCAAATTTGGATCAATGGAATCAGCGTTTCGACGGCCAGCCATTGCGACAACAATCAAGTCGCTAATTAATTGCGCCGCGGAATTAACCGCGGAATTACTAAATCCATCGAAAAACAGGCAATCGTCCCTCCTCCTCAGACCAATGAGCGTCGAGAAAGCACCAAACAAAGAACGGGGCTTCTTTAAATAGACGGACCTTTGCAATAGGAAATCACTCAACCCGGCCTAGTCGAAATCAACCAGCATCCAGCTCCGAGTTCACCAGCAGCCCACTCAACTCCAAGGATCATCCAGCAGCCCCAGGAAATTTCCAGGATCAGCCCACAGCTCACGCAGCTTCCAGAACGATTCCACAGCCAGTCCGCTCCGAGCCAACCATTGCCTGCCCGCCATGGACATACCCCAGGTATGCTGCCTAAGCCCAGCCCCCACCCATTGGAAGTCAGTCCTGCGCCCGCCGCCTTACAACGAGCCTTGTACTGGAGAAACAGCCGTATTCAGGAGCTGTTCGGCCCGTCCCCTAAGACGCCCCCGGATTCTACTCTGGCCCAGGTCGCCCGCGCTCGGTACCAGGAGCTGCTCCGGTCCAATCTTCGCTGGAACGAGCGTGTCCCACAGGAACGGTTCCCACTCGAACGAGACGGATCTCGACGCCGCCACCGATGACAGCGACCCGGAATTGAGCACCCCCCCGGAGGAGCACCTTGATACAGCAGATTAGGGACGCGCTTTTTGCCCTCCTTCGCCGCCGGTCGAACAACCAGCCCGCCCCCGTCCACGGATCCTCACTTGGAACCTAGGGACCTAGAGATGCGCCTGACGGACACCGAGAGGCCGAACTAGAAGCCCTGTGGCGGGCCACCTCCGCCGACAGCAACCCCCGCTGGTGAAGAACGGCCATCCCACGGACCCCCCTGCTTAAACCCAAGCCAGCGCCCGGACGACGCCCCGCTGCAGACGCCGCCCCCGAGAGGTCGACCAGCACCTAAGACTCCCTAAGAATACCACCCAGTCTCGCTCGACGCACCACCGAGAACGCGTCCGGCGCACACCACGAGCCTTGCTCAGCACCGCCCGCCGGAAGGTCAAGATCACGGCGAGGTAGCGTTCCCCGCCTCCTGCCGCCAGTGATGTTCGCCCCATCAACAAGCCCGGCGCCCGAGCCTAACCTAGGAGTTTTTTACTTCCTTTTACGATAAAGGAAGTATTGGATTCACCCCAAAAATTCGAAATTGAGTTTTCAACAGATCTTCACGTTTTAGAGTTTTTTTTTCATTGGTCTGTCTGTCTATCTGTTTGTCTGTGTGTGTGTCTGTGTGTCTGTTTGTCTGTCTGTGAACAGAATATCCCAAAAACGAAAAGAGGTATGGCGTTGAAACTTCATATATAAGTTTTCTGTACTATGTAGATGCGACAGCAAGCTTTTTAAGAAAATCGCATAACCGAAAGTAGGTGTTTACTCTTGTGAGTTTTCAGTTTTTTTTCGATTTTTTCAAAAACGATTTTTTTTAAACTTTACACTTTTATTAAATTTTTAATGTGTATTGATGTGAGATAGGTGATTTTCCAGTTGAATACTTCTAAAATGGGTTTCTTTTGTTTTTTTCAATTTTTTTATTAACTCCCATTTTAAATAGAACACCCGGTATATTATTACATTTTTGAATTCAGCTTAAAATTATAGAGAAAATTTGTCTCTTGAACTAACACTCTATTTTGTACAGTTTTTGTAAAATTTGTAATTTTTGAAAATTTTTGACAAATGCTTAAAAATTTAAAATCAAATTTTTGGCTAATTATAAGATCACTGTAAAAGGAAGTTGTGTGCGTGTATCACACCAGATTTTTTTTCTTTTGTGTATATATTTCTTTCTTTAGTTCTAAGCATTAATGTAAATATAAATATTCTACTCCAATAAACGTATTCAAATTTACTCCAGTCAATCATCAGCATACAAAGGGTAACGCCTCCACCCCTCCTTCGACTGCCGCCATTGAGTGAACTACTGCTGAGCTTAGCCTAAGGTCTGTTAAACTTAATATAAATGTTTCTTACTAATAACCACTTTTGCATTTCTGCTTTTTCCAAACGAATGTTGGATTCGGCTCAATACAGAAATTGTGATACAATGCATTATTGATGACCAAAGCGGATCTTTTTCAAGATTCGGCAATAATTTTCCTTTCAGTCACTTGACATAATTTTGATGGGTCATTTCATCGTGGTCCTGATTTTAATATCAATACAAAATTTGGTACGAAACCCGTTTCACCTCCGACATGAAGAATAATCGATCGTTGCCCTTTCTGACGGGATTCTAAACAGCTGTTGGTGCCATCATCCCAACATTTAGAACAGTATGGGAGCTATGCACTTTTCATCAGTGTACACAATATTTCGGAATTCGGTTTTATATTTTCTTAATTTTCTTAAAAATTCAACACGTTTTGCTGGAATTTCTCTCTTCTCTATTAGAACTTGCTTATTGTCGTGACATTTTCTCTATTGAAAACCAGGGCCGTAACTAGGTATAGGCAGAGTAGGCCCCCGCCTATAGGCGCAAGCGACCAGGGGCGCCAAAATGGCAGTGGGAAAAAATATTTCTTTTATACTAATGAAACAAAAACAAGTCAAGGAGTGGTCAATTTTACGGACAAATTAATTTGTAATATTAAGGATTTTACCCTAAATAATGCCAATTATAATAATGGGAATTGCTCTCAATCTGGTCGACACATTACATTCCATGCTAACGATCATTTTCTAAATTATAACAAATTATGAAGTTTCTAAAGTCAATTATATGTCAAGACAGAGTGTCTCTTACACAAGATCTCATTTGATACAATATATTTAAAAGTTTGCAACAAAAAAGGGAAGAAAAACTAAATACAAATAAATTAAACTTTTAATGTTAGGTGACAGGTAGAAAAAGTACCTTTAATTGCGTTCTATATTTTTTATTCGAATAAAACTGAAATTGTAAAAGAAAACGCTTAGTAATGCAAATTACATTAATTCACAAAGAATAGGAAAAATCGCATTCGGTGGGATACGAACCCGTGTTCTTAGAGAGAATCTGATTTATAATGCGAACAAACTGCGCCCGACCGGCAACAATAAGAACGTGACAGACGCAGACTGGCAGACACGCAGGCCGAACACACATCATACCTTTATAATAAAGCACAACACTACATGCCATGTTAAACCGGTAAAAGTACCAAGGCTTTATTCAACGGTTTACTATTTTCTGGTTTTGTAAACAAACTTTTCATTACTTTTAATAGGAATATTATCGCAAAAAACAGTTATTTATTATGCCGATTGGTTGTGTTTTTTAAAACTACGAGCATAAGTATATTTCATCTAATAATAAAGAAGGTTTATTATTAGCTTTCTGAATGCGGGCAAACGCTACGTTTAACTACACCCTTACAAATCGAGTTTCCGTCTTCGCCGCCCGATGCTAGTTCGAGTGGCATTCGTGGCATGAAGATTTGCGCGCACCTCACACTAACGCGCGAAACTTTAAATTCGGCATGCGCCGAAGACTACAGTTAGTTTATATATAAGGAAATAATATATGTTTTGTTGTATTCATAATATAATATGTACTCCCGTTATTAGAATTATTGTTTTATATTTTTGTCTTTATTTAATTTTATTTATATTTTATTTTGTGTTAGACGCGTTTTTGTGTTATATTAAAATAATGAAACAATAATTGTACTGACCGGGTGTGGCCGTCCCCCTGGCACCTTCAACTTCAACTATTGTTGCAACCCGTATAGAATTAGTAAGTATCCGATGTCTACTGATCTTTCACATTACAGCACTTACTTTAAATCGGTAAATCCGCTCGGCTGCTACCCGCTGCAGAACCATTAAACGGAGCAACATGTCTTCGCGAGATCCCTAACCGGAACAACATGTCTTCACTCTCCTTAATTATCATGTAATCAGTAATCATCCATCACGGGCAAGAACCTCTGGAATCTATTGTTTGCTGTAGTTTGCAAAAAAAAGCTACCAACATGATGAAACCAACTAACACGTGGATTCTGCAGTAGCTATCATCTGACGCTTTAACTAAGAATACGCATAGCACTGCACTGTCGCAATTCATCCTATTATAATTAATTATTGCTTCGAATAATCGCATACGCCAACAACTCCGAAAAAATAGGACGCTTTGACAAACATACGTCGCGCCAGTGCAAGAACTCCAAACATTCTGCCCCGATTGGAATTCTATCCCTGACCAGCATACATTCTTCGACGCGGTACATTAGTTGCACCTCCACTTTGGTTCTATTTGCCAAGATTGCATTATAGAGTGAATTTATTTTAATAGTTAACATATTAGTTTCGTTTCTATGCCAGCATTTAATCATACAAGGCACTTCCATAGTTACCAATGATATCAATAGATTAGAGCGTTTATTTTACGAGTTAACATACGAATTTGAATTAGGTACTTGAGAAACTTTAATTTTGTTATCGGAATGTAGGTATGTAACTAAAAAGTAGATACGTAGGAACAACTTGTGTGTTGTATCTTTTCTTTAGTGGTATATATTATGATAACTTTTAATTGTCTTTTTGACAAGTAATAATTCCTATGTTAACTCGTAAAATACACGCTCTAATCTATTGGTCCCATTTGTAACTATGGAAATGACCTGTATGATTAAATGGTGGCATAGAAACGAAACGCTTATGTTAACTATTAAAATAAATTCCCTGTATTTTAGGGTTAAAAATTTTCCAGAAACGGTAAGCATAGTAACCCAAAACTTAAAAATAATGCACCTTTACAAACTACAAAATATTTTAATCTTAGCATATATTATTTTAACAGAGACTTGTTTATTTTTAAAACTTTTAAATTAAAATTGTTGGATTGAGTTTTGAATACCTACCTATTTGTTTTCAATATACACCATACATACTGAAATAAATGCAGAAGTCCCTAAAATTAGTATTTTATGTCACCTCTATCGTTAGTGTACTGAGGGGCGCAAAAATGTTGGATTGCCTACAGTAACATTTTGCTTAGTTACGACCCTGATGATTTGTGGATCCAAAGTGAGTCGCCTACATGTCCAAACTCTTTATATATAGGCACTCTATGCATAACCAGAGCCAGTGTATATAGGAGAGTACCGCCACACGTCCGCCATGTTTATTCCTCTGACATGTGCGTCACTTTGAGGTTTGTTGGCAATCCAAAACTTTACTTAAAATTTACAAGACTGTTAGTCTATGTCAAAGTCGACGTTAGCAGGTTAGGTTTTGCTTCAGCTTTGATACAAACTGACGCAAAAAATAACCTGCTAACCTCGAATTTGACATAGACTTACAGTCTTGCCAATTTCAAGTAAAATTTTAGACATAAGTCAATCAGTTATTGCTGATGGGAACAAAAATGGCTGCGATGGCGGCATTTTCACGGATCAAAGAATGGCGGTACTCTCCTATATCTACTGGATCTGTGCATAACTATACTCGGGCCGCCGAACAGATAGAATGGAGCAGGCAACCCAAATAACATATTACAATGGTCACTTGATAATATTTTAATTATAATTACCAAAAAGGATCGGAGATGCCGACCCTTACAATTAGAACTAATTTCAATAATTGTCATTAAACAACTTTTTGAGGTTATGATGCAAATAGAAATGTCGACCAACTTAAAAGTCAAGCCTGACATTTGTGCACTTGTAGTTGAAAATGTTTAGGCCTGTGGCATGGCTCTTCCTAAATCTCATTATTGGCTGCGGCGTCGAAACCAAAACACGTTGCCCGTGATATGGTTAAGTTTGTAGCGTTTTTTCTTTGGAGTTCCTTTATTCAACCATTTACAAGGACTAAATTGTGCATCTCTACTGCTGTTTTCAAAGTTACATGCAAGTATAAAATATTGACTTGTAAAGTAGTCTCTTAAGGAAATTTTAATTATTCATAGAGCTGCCTGCATTATGGGTAACCGTAAGAAACTAATTCGTAGTCAAGGACGTGAAAGAATCTAAAGCGACTATTGCAATTTTTCTCAGTCGTTTTGCAAGAACGAGTGACTAAAGCAACCGATGTTGGCCTAAATACTATTAGAGGAGCCCAACAAAGTGGCGGAAGAAAATTTACTTCTCCAAAAAAACAAATTACTAAACTTACCCCAGGTCATCTGTCGATCAATATAAAGAAGTAATCCCAAGTGTGATCTATAACTTTGCCATAAAAAGAGACCTACAATGAAAGCTGTATTCGAAGTCGAACAAAATGAAGGGGGGTGTTAATTTCACTGAGAAATTACATTCCTTTAGGCGATTGGTACATAAAATGGGTTTTTAATAGAGAAAATGTCAAGACAATAGGCACACGTTCTAATAGAGAAGAGAGAAATAGCAAATTGTGTTGAATTTTTAAGATAAAATATAAAGCCGAATGCTGAAATATTGTGTACACTGATGAAACGTACTTGCATAGCTTCCATACTGTTCTAAATGTTGTGATGATGGTACCAACAATTCTTTAAAATCCCCCGTCAGTAAAGAGCAAGCATTGATTATTCTTTATGCCGGAGGTAGAAAAGGTTTCGTACCAAATTCATTCCTGATGTTTAAATCAGGACTTAAGAGACAGATTATTGCCACGATGAAATAAACCATTAAAATTATGTGAATTGCCTGAAAGAAAAATTATTAGCAAATCAGTAAGAAACATTTATATTAAGTTGAATGAAACAAAACCAATTATATGGTACCAGAAAATTACATAAACCTACACATAAAAGTTATATGATTGAGAAATTATTAGCGGAACATGGTCATACGTAGTCCTACGATTACCCCCTTACCATCCAGAATTAAACCAGATTGGGAAAATATGGGTGTCAGTAAAGAACTATGTTGCTACAAATAATACAACATTCAAATTAGACGATGTTAACACTTCTGCAGAAAATAATTTTGGAAGTGTGAGTGTGCAAGAATGGAAGCCAATGTTCTCGCGGTCTAACTATTTATGCCTATTATTCAGAAGGACCAGCACAATCAAAGTGCAACTTGTATTTATTTTCAAAATTACAGCGTTTTCATATCACAACCCAATAACAAGTCTCTATCTAACAACACTACCATAGCTACGTACAGTAGACGGCAGCGGTGAATCCGGTTCTAATCTATCGTCTGAACAAGAAGATGATTTCGTTGAAGACAATTTAGGTTGTTAACCATTAGAGGAATCTATATTGAATTATTTTACCATTTATTTGATTAATTGGCTGGTTTTTTTATTGTATTTTATGTATTTTTCTTTGCTTCACAAATAATTTCAGAAACTAGAAAGTCATTAGATTTTTAAGTCATTTAGAAGTTATTTAAATTTTTATATTTTGTAAATCTAAATAAAATATGTTCATTTTCAAACACCATAAAAGTGAAAACTTATGTGTCTTGCTTCGCAAAGTGAAAGCGTTAATTATAATTATAACCAAAGGTAAAGGTAGTACTTTAACTGATTAGGCATATAAAGTTGCCACTGTTGCTACTTTATCTGCCTACTCATATAAGATAACAAAATCAAACATTTCAGCAATATAATTTAATTATTATTTGTGATTTTCATCCATCATAACCATGGAAGAATTATTTCCAACGTATCACAATTTTACCTCAATCTTGAGTTTTTACATTTCTACTAAATTATTGTTTTCTAATTTTGTTACTTTTATTGCAGTATAAGTATTCGTTTGAAAATAAAATTTTATATGTTATTCGCAATAAAAGTGGCTTTATGTGCTTTGCCTGCTACCAGCCTCAACACATAAAGCTTCTATAAAAATATAATTAATATTTTTATTTGTTTATTTATTTCTTTTATTTCATACTGATGTCAAAAATAACATTTTTTGTATTCGCTCCCCAAACTGGTTGCTTTGGAAACTGTCTAGGATCCTCAAAATGGCCATTTAGAGGCCTTGTAATTAAAGTCATCATGGCAGCATTTTAGCGGACTCAAACATTAGTTGCCATGACGACTTTAAGTACAAGGCCTCTAAATGGCCATTTTGAGGATCCTAGACAGTTTCCAAAGTAACCAGTTTGGGGAGCGAAAAATACATTTTCGCGCGGCCTCCTAATATAATGCCGCGTTAATGGTAATTGAAACGTCATATTATAATGTTTGAAGAGCTAATACAAAAAAACGTTGTATGCAACACGTCCTCAAATGGCTTTAGAGGACTCATCTTCATATTACGGACTCGGCTGCGCTTCGCTGCGCCTCGTCCGGAAACATTACGACTCGTCCCCTAAAGCCTTGCTTTGAGGACTAGTTACATAAACTACTATTTTCGGATTATTTATGATACAAAAAATGGAACATTAAAATCCTTGTACTTTAAAGTAAAATTTTAAAGTTCAAGTACTTTAAAACTTATTTATTGTACAAAAAATAGAACATTAAAGTCCTAGTACTTTAAAGTAAAATTTTAAAGTTCAAGTACTTTAAAATTGCCAGTTGTTGACATAAAATTTGAAATGATTTACTACTTTTTATTTAAAATTCATTAAACTTGCAGTATGAAATAAACCGTTGTATTCACCACGAACGAAAAGTGTTTTTAAAGGTCCTCGCAAGTAATTCAAGTAAACAACTTTCTCGTCTTTAAAATGCCACTTTTCGTTCTAGATAAATAAACTACTATTAATATTATAACTTTTGAAGGGGAATACAATTTTTAGTTGTTTTATGCTTTAAAACAATAATTGTGATATAATTTGATCAAGTATTTCAGTAGTACCCCTCTATAATGGGTAAATTATTATTTAAACATTATTTGGAGCAATAAAACTTTGATAGTGATTTATTTACGTCCCAGTGTGTACATAATAAATAAATTAACAGTCCGTTAGCTGACATGCAGCCGCAAATCATAATCCCCTTTGGAAACTTCGCAGTTCCTTTAATGCAGTTTTTATGAAAAGCTTCTGATTTACTCTTTCTAATTCATCTAATATGGTCTCCAATGAAATAATAAAAAAAGTTAGAAGTGCTAAAATACAACTTAACACCATATAAAGGTTAATTCATATGTATGGTCATTAAATTAAATAAGTGTATAATAACATCAGTAATAGCTTAACTAAAATTAATCACATATAGAAAAAATTGCATTCATGTCTAGACAAAACTTTTGAGAACCAAAACCTTCATTAGGTAAATCAGATAAGAGTACATTTACATTTTCTTAAAAAATCAACACGTTTTGTCAGAGTTTCTCTCTTTTCTATTAGAACGTGCCTATTGTCTTGACATTTTCTCTATTGAAAACCCATTTTATGTACCACTCGCCCAAAGGAATGTAATTTCTCAGTGAAATTAACACCCCCCTTCATTTTGTTCTACTTCGAATACAGCTTTCATTGTAGGTCTCTTTTTATGGCAAAGTCACACTTGGGATTACTTCTTCTTTATATTGATCGACAGATGACCTGGGGTAAGTTTAGTAATTTGTTTTTTTGGAGAAGTAAATTTTCTTCCGCCACTTTGTTGGGCTCCTCTAATAGTATTTAGGCCAACATCGGTTGCTTTAGTCACTCGTTCTTGCAAAACGACTGAGAAAAATTGCAATAGTCGCTTTAGATTCTTTCACGTCCTTGACTACGAATTAGTTTCTTACGGTTACCCATAATGCAGGCAGCTCTATGAATAATTAAAATTTCCTTAAGAGACTACTTTACAAGTCAATATTTTATACTTGCATGTAACTTTGAAAACAGCAGTAGAGATGCACAATTTAATCCTTGTAAATGGTTGAATAAAGGAACTCCAAAGAAAAAACGCTACAAACTTAACCATATCACGGGCAACGTGTTTTGGTTTCGACGCCGCAGCCAATAATGAGATTTAGGAAGAGCCATGCCACAGGCCTAAACATTTTCAATTACAAGTGCACAAATGTCAGGCTTGACTTTTAAGTTGGTCGACATTTCTATTTGTATCATAACCTCAAAAAGTTGTTTAATGACAATTATTGAAATTAGTTCTAATTGTAAGGGTCGGCATCTCCGATCCTTTTTGGTAATTATAATTAAAATATTATCAAGTGACCTTTGTAATATGTTATTTGGGTTGCCTGCTCCATTCTATCTGTTCGGCGGCCCGAGTATAGAGACCCTTAAAGGGTCTCTATGCATAACATTTCGTGGATCCATTTTGTAGATCTGTTAATTGGCCACCTCTTTCGTGCAATTTGACGCCGTTAGATTATTTTCTTTGAGAATATGTAAAGTCGCATGTCTACGTCGATAAACAGGAAACAATTGAGCACTTGGAAGCCAACATTCGATGCGTTATTGCCGAAATACAGCCTGATTTACTGCGAAGAGTGTGTGAAAATTGGACCTCCAGATTACGTCATGTACACGCCAGCCGCGGCGGTCACATGCCCGAAATCATATTCAAACATAAATGCCATAAAATTATCTTTCAAATAAAGCCAATTTCATGGATATTAAAAACATTTTTCTGTGTTTTATTTCAATTTAAAGTTCTCCCACTCTAAAAAAAAACACTCTTTATATAAAGGAAAATCATATCCGTGACTAATCAACGCAGAGCCGAAACCACTGGTACTAGAAACTTGAAATTTGGGTGCAAGGTTCTATTTGTTACGTAAGGTAGTGCTAAGAAGGAATTTTTTGAAATTCGACCCATAAGGGGGTGAAAATGGGTAAAATGGGTTTTCACGAATTCCTCAATATCTCTTACACCCGATAAGATATCAATTTGGTGTTTACTTGCAAAGATTACCAATGCAAATACCTAGAAACCTAACCTAATCAACCCCTAAAGGTGCACATCTGGATTGGGGGTAAATTAAAGAACCCTTCGTATCTCCTATGTTTACTGAGTTAGAACATTCTTTTTTGGCATATAGATGTATTTTTAAAATATTTAGAAAGGAGTTTAAGGGAATTTGAAAATATTAACCCTAAAGGGGTAAAAGGAGGAAAATCTGAAAAGGGGTAGAAGGGTAAAATTATTCATTTTTTCGCTGTAAGTTCCATTTCACAATTAAATGGGTTGAAAGATTTTTTTTAATTCCACCCCTACGCTACGGGGTGAAAAGGGGTAAAATGTGTTTTCACGAATCCTTTAATATCTCTTACACCCGATAAGATATCAATTTGGTGTTTGCTTGCAAAGATTATCAATGCAAATACCTAGAAACGTATTTTAGAATTTTCTCCCAATCAACCCCTAAAGGTGCAAATCTGGATTGGGAGTAAATTAAAGAACCCTTCATATCTCCTATGTTAGTTGTAGTTTTAATTAATATTTGTTATTTGTGTGTAGCGTGTAATATTTAAAGTTTAGGATTCGCGTTGTAGTTTAAATTTATTTTGTAGTGGACTGTATCCTACTAGTTGCGCCACTCCGATATTCTAACATGTGTTCCACTTTCCTAGAAATCTTAAAATCTTAGAACCCTCAAGTTCAACCCCGAAAAATGTCCTTCGTTCCTAAAACTAATTAGTCTCTACCCGTCGAAGAGTGAACACCTCTTGCTTGTTGTCGCCTGCTAATGCAATTTTGTGTACATACATTGTTCTCGTCGTAAAATACGTGTGTATCTTGTACTGGGTGTTCGAATCCCCCCTTCAGCGTTACGAAACCACTCACCTTCGAGCTTATGTACCTGTACCTGGGAAGGATTAAAGGTAGGTGACGCAATTTTGTTTGTTTATAGTCCACTTGTTTATTTGTATCGTCGGGTCGTACCTAATCGCTCATCCTATGTTTATTGAGAATGTCCTAAATTCTTTTTGGCATATACGAATTTCTCAATAATTCATAAAGCCCTATAATGTAACAATTTGGTTTTACTTAGAAAGGTTACCTATACAAGTTCCTAAAAACGTAATTCAGGATTGTCACAGATCAATTCCTATATATGAGAATTTGGATTCAGGGGTCAATTATAGAACCTTTCGTATTTCCTGTGGTTTCTGATGATCATGATTTTTGGGCATATGTATGTTTTTTAAAGCTTTAAAAAGTGGTTTAAAGTTTTTATTCTAAATTTCATTGTGAAAAGAGTAAAAATGGAGTAAAAGTAAAAAGAAGTTAAAAAAGAGGTTAAAGTTATTGATTTTTTTCCGTGTGTCCAGTTTAAAATAAAATACTTAGAAGGATTACCGAAATTCAACCTCTAAGTGGTGGAAACTGGTATGTTGCTACAATTTATGAATACAACATTTAATAAGTACATTTATTATTTTTATTCTCATTGTTATACTAAACCTATAGAGTTATCAATCTATATAAGGAGAACGACAATTACATACACATTTCCAGGGGGTACGTGAAGAATAAAAGTGTTAAGGAACTTTTTTCGGAAGAATATTGTTTCCTTTTTACCTACAATATTGTTTTGCAGCGTTTGTTAGTTTAGCGTATTGAGTGAGAGAGGAGGGGAGCATTCTAGAATTCGTTTAGGATTTAGAAGAAAAAACATTTGTAGTCCGTACGAAGAACGGGTATCTTGCTAGTATATGTATAAAGGAAAGTCACAACCCCCACTAATCAACGCAGAGCCGTAACCACTAGTAGTACAAACTTGAAATTTGGGTGGAAGGTTGAATTTGTTACGTAAGGTAGTGCTAAGTTGAAATTCGACTCCTAAGGGGGTCAAAAGGGGTAAAATGTGTTTTCACCAATTCCTCAATATCTCTTAGACGCTTAGACCCGATGAGATATCGACTTGGTGTTTACTTGCAAAGATTTTCAATGCAAATGTCTAGAAACGTATTTCAGGATTTTGTCCCAATAAACCCCTAAAGGTGCAGATATGGATTCGGGGTGAATTAAAGAACCTTTCGTATCTCGTATTGACTTAGAACATTATTTTTTTGGCATATAGACGTATTCTTAAAATATTTAAAAAGTGGTTCAAGGGATTTTAAAAGTATTACCCTAAGGGGGTGGAAAGAGCTAAACTGCGTTTTTACGAATTCCCCAATATCTCTTAGACCCGATAAAATATCAACTTGGTGTTTGCTTGCATAGGCATCGAAGACAAATGTCTAAAAAAACATTTCAGGATTTTGCCCTAATCAACCCTTAAAAGTGCCAATCTGCATTCGGGGTGAATTATAGAACACTTCATATTTTCTGTGGTTGTTGGGTTAAAACATTCTTTTTTGGCACATAGATGCCTCTTTACAATATTTAGAAAGAAGTTTAAGGGTTTTTTAAAATGCCAGCCCTAAAGGGCTCACAATACGGACAACTGGAAAAGGGTAGGGGGTTAATTTTTTAATTTTTTTTTTACTGTGGATCCGTTTCGGAATAAAAAGAGGTAGAAATAATTTTTGAAAATTCCATCCCTAAGAGGGTGAAAAGGGTAAAATGTGTTTTTATGAATTTTTAAGTATGTCTTAGACCCGATAAGATATAGATTTGGTTTTTGCTTGCAAAGGTTTTTAATACAAATATCAAAAACATATTTCAGGATTTTGCTCAACCCCTAAAGGTGCGAATATGCATGCATTTGGTGTGAATTATAGAACCCTACATATCTTCTGTGGTTGTTGAGTTAGAACATTCTTTTTTGGCATTTAGATGTCTCTTTAAAATATTTAGAAAGAAGTTTATGGTTTTTTTAAATTTCACCCTTAAAGAAGTAAAAACATAGAAAATTGCAAAAAGGTAGGGAGTTACAATTTTTGACTTTTTTTCTCTGTGGGTTCATTTGAGAATAAAATGAGGTAGAAGCAAAGAGCATATAATTATATATATTATATGCTCTTTGGTAGAAGGATTTTTTAAAATTTTATCTCTAATGGGGGAAAAGGGGAAACTGTGTTTTCATCCTCAATATCTCTTAAACCCCTTAAGATATCAATTTGGTGTTTTATTGCAAAAGTTTTCAATACGAATGCCTAAATTAAATGTCACACTCTTAACCTATTTGTTTTAGTAACCTTTTGTAAGTAAATTCCTAGACAAAAGAAGAATTTTAGAAATACTCTCTTGGAATTTTAGAAATCAAAGGCCACTTTGTGTTTTAATATTTACCGAACAGACTATAGGATAATTTCTCCATTAGTACAGTTCACAACAATAAAGATTCACTGTAGTCGGTACTAATACCGAGAGATGGCGGCAGCGCTCGAAATCGCAGTGTGCCACCGAGCAAAACCTCTTTCAGTCCGGTTAAAACAGAGTTCTTTCTTATCACTGTCAGTGTCAGCATTAATGGCGTGTTCGTGTTGGTGTTAAGTCAGGTTCTTCCGAACTAAAAGTGTTCATATTTCGTAAATATGACTGCGACCGGCATTTTACCTACTTACCAGAGATTCGTGAATGGAGTGCCTGTGCCGTTTTCGAGGAAGTCATTTAGGCCGCGCGAGAAATACGTGATTGTTTTAGTATTTGTCACATTTGGGTTAGTGTGTTTTGGGACGTTCTTTTTCCTGCCCGAATTCAAGGGGTCCAGGAGCACGGCTGACAGTGTGTACAAAGTGTACGACAAGATCAAGAAAGCCGGCCCCGAGCTGCTCATCCCGCCGCCGCCGCACCTGGAGGACGACAAAGACATTCTCAAGCTGGTGCGGCACGACGACGACGGCCAGCTCGACCCCCACGTCATAGACGACAGGGCCAAACTCAGAGCCAAAATTGAGCAAGATGAACAGCTCAAGGTGCTCGAGAGGCCAGACATCGGCCCCAACAGGAAGACTTCTTCGACGACGGCCAAGTCCAACGTCATCAGGCCCTTCGAGGAGTCTGTCGTGCGGGAGATCGAGGGGAATTCCATGGTGCAAGAAGGTAGCAATATTGTCACCGTGCCGCCAGCGATTAGCAACCATTACCCAAGAATAACCGGTGGAGAAGACGAAGACCTAGAAGCTAAAGAACGACGGGATAAAGTGAAAGAGGTAAGAATGTTTGCTGTTCGTGTACTGTTAGATAACCTACATTTTACAAATTGTTTACGCTATGCATTTTACTGATCAAATTACAATTTATAGACTGCGAATTATTATCGCAAGTTGTTTGCGGACTGGATATGGCTTTTGCCGTGACGCTATGTTTTTTGCATTGTTGCCGAGCTGTTCGGCCTTGCCTTTTATTCCATTCCACGTGGGTGATAGAAAACAGCTCTTGAACTTTATAATTCTGCGTAACATCATTTCGTTTGTATTAATGAGAATGCCGGCGTTACACACTCAAATTGCCAAGGCTGTGTGTTATTACCAGCGAAATGAGCTGTGGAGCTCGAAAATAATTTAAACTTTATGGAATAAAATATACGTAGGCTTTTCCTAACATGGTGTTATTGGAATCCCCATACTCTGAAGGAATTTGTTTTGATATTATACCATGGAGCAGTACAAAGTGGCAAAAGGTTTTATTGGGACACTTAATATGTTACCAAATTTTGAATCTTGGTTATCCTGTTGGATATGTTTAATATTTACACAATCATTACACTGACTATAAATGATTGTGATTTTTTTTCTTAGGTTGGCACAGTTTATGTTGGTGGCACTGTAAGCCTATGTCGAATTCAATGTTCGCAGGTTAGGTTTTGCGTCATTCTGTGTCAAAACTGACGCTAAACCTAACCTTCTAACCTCGAATTTGACATAGACTTACAGTGCCACCAACATAAACTGTGCCAACCTAAGAAAAAAATCACAATCTTTTATAGTCACCCGGTAGAACAAACAACACTGCTTTTAAAACTATAGAGCTATTTCACTATGCCTTTGCAATTTAGAAATATTAAAATTAATTAGTAGCATCAACATATATTTCCTTTAAATACTATTTACTTTTTTCCATTAGATTTAATAATGGAACTTCTTACGTGGAAGTATGGCGTTACTGATAACGTCAGCTTCATTTCATCAGATTAAAAGATTATTAATATTTGATTACAACCTCACCGAACTTAGCTGATATGATATAACTACTTCCAAGTACCTGTAATATCAGCTGGAGGAAAGTTCTATCGAGGTAGTGGTTATAATAGAGGGAATGTTTATGAAATTCTGTTTTGGTTCCGGCAACATTCTGTAAACGTTTTACATTTATTTTAAAAAACTTCATGATACTTATAAACATTTTCCGCAATCCCCAATGTATGTATGTTACAGCCGTCTCATTCATAGGTAATTCTACATGGTTAACCGATAATTTTTGAAAATATCAAGAAATGCTTAAGCGAGTGCTTAAGTTCTTCATATTATATTTATAGATAGTCTAATGGTCTACCGTAAGACATGTTTTTTTAGTTAATATTAAAAAATAGCAGTAATCATTTTTTTAATATCTCTTTTTAATATGTTATTAGTTATATAGGATTTATGTTAAAAATGTAGACTTTTAGCCGAGGGGTTAACCACTTCCCGCAATCTTGTCACAAATTCCTCCGCAATCCCCGAAATCACAACGGAAATCCTCCGCAATCCACGCAATCGCTTTGCAATCTGTCCGCAATCCACGCAATCGCTTCGCAATCCACGCAATCGCTTCGCAATCCCTCCGCAATCCACGAAATCGCTCCGAAATCCACGAAATACCACCGCCTGCTCTGGTCTAAAAACATCGTAAATGCATTACAGGCGGTGGGAAAGTATAACCTCTCCTACCGGATGGTTCTCACTTTCAAAATTGTGATAATATACATATTTTTGCCAACTGCGTCGCATTTTTGTCCTTTAACTGGATCCATTAAATTTTCAAAAACATATTTTGATTGGTCTTCACAATTTTTTAAATTATGATATATGATTATAATTAAAGCTGATAATTATATGCACTCAAATGTACGAAAATATGCGCATATATATGCATACATTTTGTTAACTATATGCACACAAAGTTACTATATATGCACAAAATATGCTCTAATTTTTTTGAAAATACGTAGAAGTATTCTAAATAATGTAAACATTTTAATTATTTTGTATGAGTATATTTATTTCTCTAATTTTTATTCAAAGACCTCATTCATTTTAACCTTTGACTATATAAACATGGATTGTCAACGCCAAATTCACGTTGTAAGCCAACATAAAAATGAGATTTCCCCTAACCCCACCGGACTATTATTCACCCCACACTCGAAGTTTGAATCTTGAAATGGATTCTATGTTGGCTGATTCCTTATATAGTGCTTCTATGGGAAAAGTGGGAGTTGCTGGCAGTTCATTTTTACATAGTCAAAGATTTTAACAGGGACTTCCCCTTGCCGCTGCTTATTTTGATACGCGCACTACACTACAGCGGCAGAAAGTGAAAGTATATATCCCAGTTGCACACAAAAATGTTATTAATAAATTTAATAAAATAGTAAGTTTTACAAAAAAATCTCAAAAAGTTACAAATACATTACAAATTATTGCCAAATATAACCAAATATGCAAAAATCCAGAAAGTATGCCCATAAACGTATATTTATGAAAAATATGCAAAATGAAACTTGGCTTAAACGATTTGTTTTCACATAATTAGTATACATATGCAAAAAGTTTCGCCGGCATATCAGATATAGAAAATATGCATTTGTCATATAATATCAGCTTTAATTATAATATTTACACTTCTTTATGCGCAGATGAAATAAATTTTGGAGCAATTATTAAAATGTTATCTACTTGTGTAACAGACCTGTTTTAAAAAATTATATATCCAAAGCTAGTCCTCTATTTCTAGTTATAACAAGAGATATTTTAGACTCATTCCTTGATAAATCATTAAGTATTGAAAAAACAGTATACTTCATTTTGTATGTATGTATGCACACATTATCGGTAACCTCATTTTACCTTGCGGTGTAGAGGTTAGCATTTATTCGCTTGCGTCTGGCGGTGCAATGCTCAACTTGCTCCGGATTCGGATTACAAAGTTGGAGTGGCAACCATTGTGTGAGATGTGTGTCCTGATGAATATTTTTAAGTTTTAATGAATTTACTACAAAAACGGAGCCGTTTTCAATTATCATTACTGTTTCTTTAAGTATGTGCCAAGGTACCTACATCCTAATCGGTTAGTATAGTAACTATTACATACTAAGAAACAGTTTGTTTTACTTCCCTCATCTAAAAGACGAAGTAAGTAATGTAATCGCAACAAAATCACCTTCCGGGATTTCTTTATTTCTTTAGATCTTCCCTATTAAAGGTCTCTAGATGACGAAAAACAGGTTTTCTCAATTTCGTTTGTCTGCCCGTTGGCGGTATAATTCAAAAACTATTTGTTGGGGGATGACGATATTTTGTATGCATATTACATGTCTACCTGGCATGAAACCGAGAAAATTTCAGACAAATATATATAGCGTGAGCACCTTAAAAAAATAAATTTTGTGTATTTTTGCGTTAACTGAGAAATAAATGAAAGTAATAATTTGGACATAGGTTAGGCTTTATACTTGACAAAAATAAGACCCAACAGATACAGGATAATGTGGCAAAAGAGTAAAAACGTTCTGTTAAATACAGCCGCGCGTCGTACTCGTACCAGTGGGGCTGCATGGCTTACTGTAACATATCGATGCGGTTACAATCGCATACCCAGATGATGTAGATCGAATCCCACCGCCGGTAATTTTTTTAAATTGGTAATTGATGTAATTCGCATAACCAAGTGTTTCGTTTTATTGTATCAGTATTATTGGGCTCGTTACGATATTTTTAGCCTTATTTTCCTTTTATTTTTAAAATTGTTTAAAGTCACTTGCGTGGGACGTTAGAGTAAAACAATTCCATGCAACGTCCCTATCATAACGATTCGTCGGCCCGCTTTTCAATTTGTTTTATTTTCAAATTGATTTAGTTTGAATTACCGAGTGGTTCCTTTTATTGTTGCAGTATTATTAGGAATGTTAAGATACTTTTACCCCCAGTTACCTTTGTTTTTTCAAAATATTTAGTGTCACAACTTCCACTTCTTTTGCTTGCAAGTAGTAATATACAATTAAGAGTAAGTAAGATACAAGTAATAATTTGCACATAGCTCAGACTTTATCATTGGCGAAAATGAGACCTAACAGATACAGGTTAAACATCAGAAATGGGACAGAATAATATAGTATCTTTATAAATCAGCAGAAACTCATCGAATTTGAATGCGCCCGTGGCTCAGCTAATCTAGCGGCAAACAATAAACTCCAGTCACATATTCGCCTAGGTGAGCGGAATTCAAATCCCAGCGGACTACATTTTTTTAAATTTGCAAATTGATTTAATTCGCGGGAGGGAAGTTCCGTGTAAACCTCTTTACAGATTTTTTATAGTTTATATCTAGTAGTATATTGATATACGTACAGAGACCTGTTACCCGATATTTTGTACTAAAATGTTGTATCAACAATGAATAAATAGTTAACTAAATATTTTTTTTACTACCGCATTTTGCCAGATTATCTTACTAATCCCCACACGGATTAATTATTTTTTTAAGTCTGCATGGTTTTCCAGCTACTTATTGATGTCCCTTATTTCCGACACTATTTTAGGTTATTTAATCTTTAAATCGGTTGCGGAAATCATCCAGCAGTCTCCCGAAATCGTTGGAAATCACTCGCATGCTTTCGAAATCCCCGCAATCTATAGGAATCCCCCGCAATCTTTGAAAATCCCCCGCAATCTTTTGAAATTCTCCGCAATCAATGGAAATCCCTAGAAATCCATTAAATTTCGCAATCTTGTCACATTTTTTCCTTAGTGGTTAACCCCTCGCTTTTAGCTTATTTGCATCAAGTATACTTATTTACTTATATAATGCATGGAAAGTTATAACTCGCTTATTAAAATAAGCCTCTGCAGCAAAAACTATGCTTTGCGAAGCCACATGAAACCTCTTGGCATATATTTTAATTTCCCTCCAGCAAAAACTGAGAAAATTAGACCTTCGGCACAGGTTCAGTCAGTGTGTTCATATTGCAGTAACTGTAAGTTTTTGAAATAAATATTTGTAAATTATGTCCTCATGTTGTATTCCGCATAGCTTAATTGTCAGTGAATCCTCTGCCACACTTCATATTACCAATAAAGGGGGTTTCTGGAAATAGTATTACTTCTTTTAATTACTTGTTGTTTATAATATAACCTTATATGGTTTCAATATAACAGTCAGCGGTAAATTTAAATATTTAAAATCAGTTCATCAATATTCTGGAGTAACGAGCAAAATGGAAAATCATAAACGTAAAGCAAAATAATCTAGAGAAGAATTTCTTAAAAAGAAAATACAGGCCGAAAGAGAGATATGCAGGAGGGTGATCCTGGATAAATGGGAAATACAGTAAGAAAATGAAAGGCTTAGATAGAAACAAAGTTGAACACGAAATGGCTGTGAGAAAGCCTAGGTTGAAGCGTAAATATTAGCAGCAAAAGGCAAAATAAGACTGTTAGAAAATAAGTTTCTGAAAAAAGCCATTCGAGAAAATATCCCCTCTTGCTGAAAATGGAAGTGATGTAGTAACTATACTAAATTTCAAATATGCATGCAGTACTTGGAACTAAGTAGTAATCATAACTATGGCCGTTATTGATCGAAATAAAGTAGTATGTAATCTTTAAAAAAAAAACGATTCAACATTATCAATTTGACATTCGATATTAATCCTAAAAATATACAAGGAAAACTGATAAATAGTAGACAAAAAAAGGCTGCCCTGCAACGTTTATTATTATTACATATATGAGTCAAACAAACTTATATTGTCCCAGTTTACAACTAGTTACTAGTTTGAGTTTAGAGCGCCACCTACTGCATTCTTATTTGAAATTTAGTATAGATATTTTAGAATGTGCTCTTGTAACGTTTGAATCAGATCAAAACAAATTGTCAACATATCACAGCCGATCATACGCATGAGAAGTTTAAGCAGACTATTAACACATTGTTCAACACCCAGTACTTCTTCTTCCATGGCAAGTTCTTCGCAAGTACTACTTCAACTAGCTTTTCCTTTGAAGGAGATAATTACAGTACACAAATAGGAAGTTTAGTTTAAGTTAAAGCAGTTTCATTGGTTTTTAAATTACATTATACATATACCGTGTGTCCAAAAAGAAATTACGCAAGGGTTGGCCAGGGAAACTAAAAGTAATGTAAACAGCAAGCTTTAGAATTCATTAACTGTCGTTGCTGTTGTGATAAGTTTATATTATAATATGCTATGCTGTGAAATCTTGCTATCTCTAAAGTTTGCTGTTGACATTAGTTTTGCTTTCCATAGCCAACCCTTATGTAATTTCTTTTTGAACACATGGTATAAGTGGATATATTTTGTAAAGATTTTCTAAGCTAAAATTTATTTAACACCACCATTTCGTCATATCTCGAGCATCACCTGGTCAATCCTCTGTATAACATTTGTTCTGACATTTTTATTAATCCACTATCTCACTTGGTCATGTTTATTACAAATCATCTTGGTTGAATACCGTTAGATAGCAATAGACACACGTCATATATGTACTGTGTTTTTTTTTGTTTTATTAAGGAAGAAACCAGAAGAAACTATCGCCAGCAGTGAGAAGTTTTAATATTTTAAACGGCCACTATCTACATTTATAGAGAGCTCTATACCTATTGCAGTCACAAAACTACCTTAATGTGTTTATGTAACCAGTAAATTGTATTTATACCATTGAAAAGGTCATTGCAGATTTTAAACCCTGTTTTTGCATTTTAAATGAACCTGTAACGCAGTATGCACTTTTTACGACACTACTAATTTTGGACTTTTTATTGGCATATTTTTATGTGTACTGCTTTTATGTGAAAACACTTTTTGTGGATCAGAATAATGGTTTGTAGCCGTCCGGTTAGTCGAAGGTTATTTGTGAATAAATGAAACAATTATATGTATTGTTTAAATTTTCCACGTTGCTGTTATTTAAATTTGTTATGCTATACTTTTTACGAGTAGCATAATAAAAAATGGATATATATTTCCTGTAAAATACAGGCAATATTTAACTAAATAGAGGCGTGACATTAACTTGTATTCATTTTGAATTTTTAATAATTATTTGTTTTTAGCTAGTGGTGATCAACAAAATTATTTCGGCATGGAATTTAATTAACAAAAATCGGCCATATTTCAAATAATGTTGATCTTTAACGCTTATTTCATCTTATACGAGAATTAGACGACTTTTTAGGGAAAAGGGTTTTTAGCACACAATAATTTTATTGAATCTGGCGAAAAGTGCATCGGATTTGGAACCTGTTTTCATAATAGCCATACAATTCGCATAGTTAAAGAAATAATACGATTGATACGACTCGTGAAAAGGTATAGCCAAAAATAGTACAATGTGTATCTAGGACGGAAATCGTAACATTCCCGGACAACTGTGAATATTGTTGGACGAGGCGAATGCCGAGCCCAACAACACAGGAGTCTGGAAATGTTACGCTTTTCGTCAAGATACACATACTATTTTCCGCCGAGCGATACGAGTAATTAAAAAAATTAGGAAAACGTGTATTTTTCCGAAATATATTCCCTGCCTAGGACGGGAATATTATTTCTGTACAGTTTTATTGTAAATTACGTAGCAACGGCTGATGTTTGACTTTGCTCAACAAAATTTTATCAATAATGTGTCAATTCTAGTGCGATTGTTATCAGTGTATTTACGCAGATAATTAAGTTTATGTACCTACTATAAAAATAAATCGGTATAGGTACAATAGATATAAGTATAAAATACATATGATAGGTACATATTTACTTTCGCATGTCTCAAAACTAAAATAATAAATATAAATTCTTAGTTGTAATATCAACTAAATATATACTTTCGGTCTACTTATAAATTTATAAACTGAAACATGTTTCTAAATAACGTAAGAAATACCTACTACAAATAACAATATTTAAAAAATATATTCCTTTAATTAATATTTGAAGTTTTAGAGAAAGAATTTTTAGGAAATTTTTGTAAAAAATAGATTTTCTTCAAAAAACTGGCGCACACTTGCAAAAAAACGTTTTAAATAAAATGTGAATATAATTGCATAGTGTGTGATTTTGTTTTAGAGAATTTAATTTTTATCAAACAATTATAAACATTTCAACATTTTAATGTTTTAAGCTGCTGCTGTTCTTTACGAACATCGTCCTTACTTTCATTGGCAATAATTGAAACATCAGTGGCATCGTATCGCGTGATACATAATATATGATTCTGTTTCTGATATATTTAAAGGTCGACCTAAGGGAAGATTCTATGGTCTTCATTACTGCAGGAGTTTTATTTCCACATTCTATGCGTCTTTTCTATTAATACGAGTACTTCTTCAGTAAACATAAATGTAGGTTTGTTGTATTCATAATTTTCCATGCCAATGAATTCGTGAATTTCATTGGTTTAAGTTCGAGTTCCAAATTTTTCGTACATGATATGCAACATGAATCTACATTTTTCTATGTTAGATTTAACTTCTAAAACTAACACCCTCCATAGTGAATATTCTGCTTTTTGTTTGCTTTTGATTTACGTTTATAAATGCATAGTCGGTTACCTATACATAAGTTAGTTTTTCACAAGGTTTTCAGGTATCTCTTGCACTAACTAAACTAGACTCAGAAGAATTCAGTATTTTTTATTAAACCCTTAGCAACCGGTCATGATTAAGCTTTTTTTAAATTAAACAGACAATACAATAATGATTTCCACAGTACTATTACCTTCGACTTTTTAATTATAACTTTAATGAAAGGGCCGTTTTCGAACTTACTTTTTGTTTTACTATAGTACTGTAAGTTCAAGTCGTCCAAGGAGTTGCATTTTAATCAATGCCAAGATCAGTTAGATCTCACGTAACCTCGCGTAACCAACCCTTCGCCTACCATGAAGTTCGAAATGACTGCCCCTTCCCATAATACAAACGTGAGAAAGCGAGAAGTACATAACCACATGCATTGTAAACGAAAATTGTTTTTTGAATTGCTGCCAAATACAGTTTCCGTCTTCTCATTAGCATATTAAAACCTAGAGTTAAAATTAAACACATGGTTTCTAACTTTAAAAATAATCTCTGACAGGAAAGTAAATATAATTTGAACGAAGTATGACCTGGCGTGCGAAATATGTATGTAATAGGCAGGCATATTTTAGAGCTTTATGCAGAAACTAAACTGTGCGACCCGGTGCAAACGAACGATTTATTGTTTACTAGCTATTTACATACGTACATGTACAGTCGTGTTCAAATAAATCTGGGACAATGTTTTTTTCATATGTAGGTTCAGTTAATAATTGAAGAACATCTCCATGGATTTTCCTGCTATCAGAAAGAGTTACATTAAACTTTAACAGGTAATGAAATTTGTAACTCTTTCTGATAAGAGGAAATCCATGGAGATGTTCTTCAATTCTTAACTCAACCTGCATGTGAAAAAAACACTGTCCCAGATTTATTTGAACAGGACTGCACGTACAGTTGCTACCAACTCTAAGCTGAATATGCAATAACGCAATTTAATCAATCCCATCTCAGGTTGAAGTGAATACGGCATTTATCTTTAGGCATTTCAATATTTTTCAGGGTAAAGTTTTAATCAGCTATATCAGCATAAAATGAACGAATGATTTCCTGAGCTTTTCTGGAACGCTAAAAAATGTTAGTCCTTCGAACCCGATGGGAGTATTAGATGTTCGAACTTCGGAAGCTGTGAAGTTTTCAGGAAATATTTTAAGGGTTGAACTGAAGCCCTAAAAAATGAAAAAAGCGCAAGTTCTGGGACAATAGTATATTATTCAATGAGTGCGAAAGTTGGACATTATACAGGAGGATAAAACGTGACATAATTTGTCCGAGTGATTAATTAACATTCTCACGAATTAAATGCTTAAATGATTTTTGTACTCGCATTAAATAATTTATTTGTATTAATTTTTTTACCGACAGTAAGATTGACGGAAAATTATTTGCCGAATCTGCTTGGTTGTATTAATATAGGTATAAAAAACGGACACGTTCGTGTGCACAGCATACAAGTTTATGTAAACCTTGCGAACATTGTAAAACCTAGAAATTGAAATTTAAACTATGCAGTGTGTCCCAGGATTGATGTTGCAAAACGTGAGGTGGACTAAACATTTTTGAATTTTATTTTAAGATTGTGGGATTAGGTCCTGCTTGGTCTGAAGAGAATTTTAAGAATATTTTCAGTTTTTGAAAAAACAAGTCTGGCTTGACAGTGGAGCGAAAACTATTTTCTTTAGGTAAACTACCCTTTTTGTTCATGATGCGGCAAAATTTTATCAAGAAAAGTTTTTCAGAATGATAAATTATGGCTCTACTCAGATTAAACTGTATTTTTTTTAAATTAAATAAAATAAATTGTATTTATTGAAAATAATGGTTTAATCTAAGAATCCTGAAATGTTGTATATGGCCATAATTTATCATTCTGAACAACTTTTCTTTGTAAAATTTTGCCGTATCATGAACAAAAAGGGTAGTTTACCTGAAAAGACAATAGATTTCGCTTCACTGTCAAGGGTGGCTTGATTTTTTAAAAACTGAAAATATTCTTAAAATTCTCTTCAGACCAAGCAGGACCTAATCCCACAATCTTAAAATAAAATGCAAAATTTTTTAGTTCATCTCACCTCTTGTAACACCAATCCTGGGCACACTGTGTATGGTGTGACTTAATTCGCCTATTTATTTTTTAAGAATTTTTAATTCTAGAAATAATGTGACTGGAGTAACCCATGTGGAAATAGCGCTGCTCAAATACATAAGATTTATTTGATAGACTTTTTCACGTACCAAGTTTATTAATTATTATACTATTATTATTACCTAAATACTATTCTACGCTGTTAAAACAGTTGATTTAATTATTGTTATCTTACATAACATGATGCGTAAGCACCAATTAATAACCCTTGCGTAAGTTCGGGAAACTATTTTGTGGTCTGTTACCAACTTCTTAATTGGATACCGTAGTACCAAATATACATACAATAATGCGAAAATGTGTTCTGCATAAAATGTATTTTCTCTGGTCACTGCAATCCATGTAAACGAGCGGCAATACGGTTAATGTAATGCGTTTGTAAAAGGATATACCACTGATCGTGCAAATTTTATCTTTTTAACGAGATTTGGAAATGCAAATTGTTCTTGGAGCTTAATTTTCATGCCATGGGAAAGACGAATTGTTTATGTAATTATCTCGGCTTTTATGCTTTAGTGATTACGTATAAAGACCTAACCAAACAGTCAGCAGCCAGGCAAGAGGGTTGAGAAATTGTTAGTCTAAATTGGTGTAGCAGTGTGCAAACGTATACTTATTTTCGTTGTAGACTTCAGTAGAAATTATTTTACCGTGTGATGTAGATTGGTGTTCCCGCTCGAGTCAGTTTTGTAATTATTTTTCTTTCTAAAATATGATCCATAGTTGAAAATGTTCTCCCACATTTTAATTGTAAAATGTTAGAAAGTAATAAATAGCCCAGATATTATTTATTTTGTCGTGCAGTTGGATTAAAACAACTACTTGTGGTAGATTCGATATCATTATATGTACAACATGGACTAACAAATGTAGCTTTATTTTTATATAACGAAATTTCGCGAAATTCCATCAGATGAACAATGTGGAATATGCGAGAGCGTCTGCATTATTGTTTTTCTGGACTTTTTGCATCTTTATTTCCGTACTTAGTGCTAGATTTTTCATTGTCCAGTAAGCATCGTTGTCAAATTCTTTAGCAGCTGTTATTACATAGACAGATCGTGATAATTTTGAAAGTAAAGAAGTTAGTCAAAGCGGAAAACATGTAGTATTTGTTAAAAATAAATCCATTTAAGAATATTACGTCCATGTAAACTAAATTAGGAATTGTAATTACAATCATCCACACAGGTAGATCAAAACGGAAAATTACTATGAATGTACCTATACATGGTGGTAAAAAGGGTAACAAACTAAAAGGGGCAATAGTACTCATCAAAATAAGACAAAAAGTTCCAATAAACATAGATCCGGAAATGTCCTTTAAGACAGACACAGCCTTGAGAAGGGCAGTAAATAGTAATTTACGATAAAAGTGCGTAAAATTAGTCTTTAGTTACGAGTGGGGCAAAGTTAAAATGTTAGTGAGCGAGCGTTTTAAGCCCCGCGAGTGACTAGAGACGTTTTACGCATGTGTATCGTACAATATTTTATCTGCGATAGAATCTAGAAAACACGGTAAATGTAAAAAAATATTTAAATGTAAATTAGGATTACTAGCAAACGGTCGTAATTTTGCGTGGTTAAAAATGTTAAAACACGTTGCTACTGACGGCGTATACTAATGAAAACATGTTATTAAACAGTCGTGTTACAAACTTAAAACTGCCAACTAAAAGTCAATTTTACACACTGTCGTAGATAAAAACAATTATATAATTAAACTAATACAGGTAAAACAAATTAGGTATAACTTGGCATGTCTTCGCGGTTATGTATACTGAATTAGATGACCTTAAAAAACGTTGGATAAGGTTCAGAAGGGGTAGTTTATGCAAGAGCTAGGATATGATTTTTTATCATAACTGTTTACAGTCAACATTTTAGTCAATTTGGGTTGGATATTCAAAACGGTTAGATTTTTCAATATGAAAACGGCGTGGCCTTCCCATTCGCCGGATTTCGACTCGCCGGATAATTATTTCACCGGGAAAGCTATTCGCCGGAATCCGTTTCGCCGGATTGTAAGGTGCGTGTCATATAACGAAATTCGGCAAAGTACTGTGTCTCGTTCTAGCCTGTTTAGGTTAGTTGCAGTCTTTGATATTTTTTTTTCATTACCACTACTGGTGTTGTCCCTACGATCAGCATAGTGTCCTCGATCTTGATATTCGGCGAAATGCATTCCGATCAAAAGACTTCCGGCGAATGGAAACGTAGCCGAAAAGGGTACTCTGGGTTGGAATCGCTCAGAGCAGTTTTTTGGGAAAAGCGAATCTAAATTATTGACATTCGCTTCCTCAAGAGCGTAATCATTTACCCTCCTCGAAGCTAGCTCTTTTAAGACGCATTTCGGGACCTATATTCATCAGAACTTTTGTTCTTAATTTGATGAATACTATTACTCCTTAAAGTGTGTTACCGTTTTTTAACACCCTGTATGTGTGTGATTCTATTTGCTTTAATGGCACTGTTTGACATTTTCTGTTGTCGTATAATACTCAGTAAATAACCTGGCTTACAACACTGATTTACTTTTTACGGTTTGCTGTAAAGTGAAATAATTGACATTTAGTTCATTATTGGCTAGAGTGAAGAGAAATACGTCTTTTAAATAACAAATCTTATTCTTACATCATTATTTAAACAGAAATGATTTTTTCCACAAAAACAGGAACGAGAATAGTTTTCTCCCATTTCTTTTTTTCAAATTTTTAAAAATAATACGAGGATAGTTTACATATGAATATTGAGATCACTAGTTTTTGAGCCCACCACATAGGTAGCCTTACCTCTAATTAAAACAGTTTTTGCATTTTTGCAATTTTAATTTGAAAATGTACAAAACACGAATGTTTCAACGTCTTTAATATAGAAAGCGCACCGCAAGAATGTTAAAAATTATGTAGTAAATATGCAAAAATATCTTAATGTTGCTAATAATACTGAAACACTAATGCAAATTACAATAAATTGCAACGAAAAAAGTATTGCAGTCCGCGGGATTCGAACCTGCCGAATTCGATTGCTAGCTAGACACTCGAACCGCTTGCTTACAAAACAATCATGTTTCCGTATCGCGCCATTATAAAAGACGCTGTGACACAACTACCGAACGCGGGCGAGTTGCACCCGGTCGGTGTCGATAAAAAAGTGATGCAGAAAGGCAGGCACAACATACGTTTATATACAAGTATATGTCAATAAAAATGCTGGACGCCATCTGCCTGGTAACTTTACATTGTCGTTAAATTAAAAAAAAAGTTTGATTGAGTACTTGGCCAATTATGTACACGATTTGGCAGTTGGTCAGCTGCCTCAAATATCCCTCCTGTTAGAAGTTTATGTCTATTTAACCCGCTACAACGTATGGCCTTGAGGTAATGGCATTAACAACAAAAAGTGCAAACTAGCTGAGAATTTCAAAAAGCCATGGAACCTGTTTATTTGGTTTGAAGGGCGGGGTACCAAATGACTGCGAACTGGAATTACGGATATAATGGAACGAATGTCCAAACTCAAATGGAACTGGATAGGACATGTTGCCATGTTCGATCTAAAAAATCTACATATCGTATAGAACCATAGCACAATGGAGACCAAGTTAAACAGTTAAACGAAATATCTGAAGGCCAATAGGAAGGTTGCTCTCAACATACTCAAAAGATAAACACATCGGAAACATTAAAGGAGGCCTACGTTCGTAAATGGAGAAATACGGACCAAAGGCATTATGGGGCCTAGCGCTGTCTTGGAGGAATCGAAAGTTCTTCTTAACGATGGAGTTCGACATAGTTTGGTGTGTGGGCTTAATTCTCATTGGACATGTGTTGTTCTTGATTGTGCAAGAAAATCAGTCACATTCCTTGAGCTACGAGTAGTTACATTGTATGGCGGCCTTTTTATTTAACTAGCTTCCATTGCATAATTTGTCGTTTTGTCTCAGGATTAAAATGATGCATTTAAGATTCTTGACACGGTTGGGTTGCATAACTTCATCGACTTTTTGAACAATAGGCGAGAGAAAGGAGGGATGGAGAATGGAAGAGAGGCCAGGAAAGGTGGAGAAGTACTGCCCCGGCATTCGCATATGAGAAGGTAACCCTGTTGACTCAGGTAAACCATCTAAAAACGTGAATCAGGGCAGACGGCCACGAGAATCGAACCCACGACCTCCCGGATGCTAAGCAGATGTGCTAACTACTAATCCACAGAGCTCGGTCCACCCTCACTGAAAACTCTATACCACTTATATACCTCTGTCTTTATCAAAGAATTATTTCCAGACTATATCTGCTAAGTGTGACTAACATTTCAGAAAGTTTTATACTTTCTTTGATAAGAAACTTCATTATCATGTAAGTAGATAAATTGGTTGTTCTGACAGGGTGATGGTTCTTATACAAGAGGGATAAACGTGAAAACATAGTGTAACATGCGCCTACTAGATACTTTAAAATTATGCTAAAGAAATAGTTTTAGTAAAGGTTGGATGTAAACATTGTATCCCAAGAACTACATAACCTATCAGAATGATTTCTGCGCCAGTTAGTGTGGGTAATACAGATAACCGATAACCTTTGGTCGCTTTTTGTCGGTATGCATTTTTCGATTTGTATTCGGGATATCAGTAATAGTAGTTAAGCGATCCCGTGACTTCTCCGACACAATGGTGTAGAGCTGGACTACCTAGCTTAAGATCACAAGTTTTAAACTTGCTCCCGGTTGCTGGTTTTTATTATGTAAAGATTCTGATACAAATTTCTATCTATTGCCACCTTTGACTGTGAAACGAATGTGGCCTTTTCTACCCCATTCACACTTCCCGCTAACGGTAGGTATTGATAAATCGCTAACTCGATTTTAAACTAAGCTTTGCAATAATTAATTATCGTCCCCTTGCGAATGCTCTTTAGCCGAAGTCGCCGCACGTATGGCCAGATCACATATGTATAAAACACAAGATGATAACGGCCATGCCACAGTGAAAGTACCGTTTTAACAGATTAGGAAAACGAAATTACTATGTATCAAGGGAGCGGGCGTGCCAAAGAGCGCTTGGCAAAAATCACTCCATCTCAACACTGTATCGAAGTATGGATAAGGAGCTTGCATCTTCTCAACTTGTTTATTGTAATTCATTCCATTTGTTTTCTGAAATACTGTTCTGCGCTAAAGAAATTACCATTGTAACTGATGCGTCTCTAAAAGTCTGTAGAACAGTTACCACAAATGTTTGGGGTCAAATAAACCGTTTTAACTAAATTTACCCATGTCACAAAGTTTGTCGTTTCAACAGTATCGATCTTTAAAGTTCTTGAGAGACTGGATTAGGTAAAAAAATAAATGGTTTTTCAGATAATAGCGTAGACTACAGCATTCAAAAATAGCAATGGTTTTGCTTCATCCAGAAAGCCTTGATATATGTTGTGAGCTAATCCTTCTGTTGATCAACTAGATTTCTTTTAAAATGGTGTTTTAAAACTGGAAATGCAAACCTGCTAACCACATGAACAGTCAACCTGAACGATTCAGCGGACTACAATAGCTCCAAATCGGTAGATAGGAAATGAAATGCCGACGCAACCGCATTCCCACAGTGTCCATTTACCTGTAAATGTTCAATAAGATCTATTTAAGGTAATAGAAGCGCAACGGATTCAATTGGCAACATACTAGATTGGTTTTCGCGCCGTGCGGACGGGCACCTAACTTGCTAACGATACAGTATATTAAATATGTTACAGTCGGGAAAGCCACTTAAATGTCATCAGTTATCAGCCTTTTTTTCAGCGAATTAACATGTTTCTATTTGACGTTGGTGCGAAGTGTAAAGACCATTAAAATAGCTTTAGTAGTAATACATTGGAGAGAAATATGCAAATAAAACATACATTTACACTTGACAAAAATATTGCAGTAAGACAATTTATAAATAGAACTCTCCATAAAACTATTTTAATTAAATTATTTTTAAACGAGTTGCTTTAAGATATTTTAAAAGTACATATTTCTTTAGAAATTTGAAGCACCATACTATTGCAAGCTAAATATTGTTAAAAACCGTTTCAAAATACATAAATATAACAGGAACCGATATCTAAAATCATTACTTGCAAATATTTTATAATTTTTAGATAATATTTATTTTCTGCATATTTTTATATATGTATGTATTCAAAAACTGTTGGGACGCCGTTTTTTTTAACTTGAACTTGAAAGATCTGCTAAAAATTCCGTTGTAAAGCAGATAATTTAGATTGCGGTTTATACATGTCTTTATTGCTTTTTACACATTACATTCCTTGTGTATTGTAGTTATTTCAAATTTCGAATAGTAGAATACCGAGAATACAAAAACTAAGAAAATATTTTTGAGATTATACCTGCTGTTTTTCCGGAAATAATACTTATATCGGTGGCACTAAGATATTAAATTTTTTAAATTTTATGCTGCCGTCATTTTGTTTGCTTTCTTCAAGGTTTGCTTCAAGTTTTAAATTTCAAATCAAGACTAAATTAATAAGGTCTTTTACAATTTCTATTTTGGCGAGGTATAGAGCATGGTATTTAATCATAAACCACGACGAATTGAAATTTCACTTGCCTCTTTTTAAGGTAGTATATATATATATATATATATATATATATATATATATATATATATATATATATATATATATATATATATATTAAGCGAGTTTATTCTACAGCTCCGGCCGTCTCTCGCATCCCAAACGCCACTGTTTTTTGTTTGTCCAATCTTCTTCGTAAAGGTTTCTGTTAATCATGTCTTGTTTCACTTGTTTGTTTCACGTGTCTGGGGGTCTGCCTCTCTTTCTTTTTCCCGGTGGGTTCCAATCTATTATTCTTTTTGGCCATCTTTGGGGGTCCATTCTTTGTACATGGCCATACCATATAAGTCGTCTCTTTTCTATTTCATCGATAGTTGTTTGATTCTTGTCCATTCTTTCCCTTATTTCAGTGTTTCTAATATGTTCCATCTTGGACACTCTGCATGCACGTCGTAAAAAGTCCATTTCAACCGCATTAATCCTTTGTCTGTCTCTCTTAGATATTTCCCATGTTTCCGAACCATATATCAGTATGCTTTGTATATTCTGACTTTCGTGCGTTTTTGTAAATTGTTGGACCATAGTAAGGAGTTTAGTTTTTGTGTTGCTTGTCTAGCCTGTCCAATTCTACTTGTAGTTTCTCTTTTTGAGTTACCTTCTGACGATATTGTACTTCCCAAATATTTATACTCTTCGCACTTGGATATAGTATGTCCTTGTATCTGCAGGTCTCTTGATTCTCCTCCAATTACTAAGTATTTGGTCTTCTTATAGTTTATCTTAAGACCATTGGCTTCATAGGCGTCGGCCAGTTTTCTCATCATATATTTGATGTCATGTGCATCTCCTGCCATGATTACTTGGTCGTCTGCAAATAATAAGGAATACATATAGCTGTCATCTATAGGGATACCCATGTATCGACATTTTCTTTTCCAATTATTTAGAGTACTTTCTAAATATATTTTAAAAAGTGTATTAAATAATTATTTTTGTTTGATCCCAAAAAGTTTATATGAAATTTTCTATTATTATAGGGACATATATTTTTGTAAGGTTTATAATTAAACTAGGTAAGAAATCTCATACGACAACCTCGCAACCAGCCAAATATGACTGAAAGACTGAATCCAAAGTTGGAAAAGAGATTTTAAATGTCACATGTAATGTATAGGATTTAGCAAAAAAGGAAAAAGTAAATTCGAGAATCAAATATGAGGTTACACGCCATAGTATTTATAGAACGAAGAAGAAAGAGTGTGCACATATGTGGGGTTAATTCGAATTAAATTGTATGAAAAGGGGAGCATCCGTGCAACTTTGAACTTTGAATAAGACAGTTTTTTAATGTTGAATTAATAATAATCACACAAAGTAGTCAAAAATATTAAGGCTTTCATGATTACTACTTCTGCGAGTCCCTGCGAACGGAAACCCTACTAAAATATTAAATTTCATTAGTA
Organism: Agriotes lineatus; assembly: GCA_940337035.1. NCBI lineage: Eukaryota > Metazoa > Arthropoda > Insecta > Coleoptera > Elateridae > Agriotes > Agriotes lineatus. Next base: position 113,835,147 of record OW679202.1, read on the forward strand.
GCCATTTATTGTAAAATTTTGTTTTCGAGATTCCAAAAATGTTGTATTTTAATCCTCTCTTATGAACTATAGCTGTTTCATAACACGGTTTGTTACTATTAGCAAGTGTCGGTGACACTACAGAATATAACCTGTTTGACCCCGCTCTTGATATTTATTTCATGCGTCAAGCTTGCATCGTGTTCAATTCTTCTGACAAATAAGGAGAATAAAATACTGAATTTTAGCATAGCGAATACGATCAACAAAAGGACTTAAAGGTTAGACGATACAAAAAATAATAATTGAACACCTGTGAGACCATAAGGATTGGAAAATTCGTTTATGCAGGACAAAAGGCACATCATATAAAACAAAGAAAATCAAAATACAATTTAAGAAAGCTATTCGATATACAAAATAGAGCTACTGCGACAAGTAAGCGTGAAAAATAGTATTTATAAGAGAAATTAAATAATAGCTTTTAGATCTTCTTGAATCCAACTAGTAGTAGTAGTATGGATTTGTTGTGGGGAGACTGCTATTAAGCAAGTAGGCCTTCATAGGCCCTTTTTGCCAACCCCGTCGACAAGGTCTAGGCATGCAGAGTACCAAGTACCTTAGTCCTACTTAGAATTTTGCCGAGACTAAGGAGTTCCAACCCTAGCAAGGGATCTTTTACATGCTACACATCGTAGTAACATGTGATCCACGGCTTTACATCACTCCCGAGTGATGGCATTCTGTAGAGGTTTTTTAAAAACCGCACCGGGATCGGGGATCGAACTCTCGACCCTTAGATAAGTAGCCAGAATTCTTAAACACTGAGCTATCGAGCCCGGCTGAACCCAACTAAAGTATGACCAAAAATTATTTTCATCTAGTATGGCTATGGAATAGTTCGTAATTTATGAATGCAGCTACATTTCTGCTTAAATAACATTTGATTTTTAAGTGACTTATAGTAAAATTCATAAATTAGGAACTATTTCATAGCCTCATACTAGATGAAAATAATTTTTGATGCGATTATGTGTATAATCGCGGACAGGACAAGAAACCTTAGGTATATTCTGTAGCGGCTCGTGGAGAAGTTTGATGATAGAGCTAGCTACCGAACAAAAATGGCATTTTCCACCTCCTCACTGACAAAGGCTGATTCTGATATCCCGAGATTTAAATATTTCGCATATGGACTGGCAAAAGTTCGCATTGTGAAAACACTTACCAAAGAGTGAAGGCTAATAAAATATGATGGACTAATTCGAATATCTTTTTAATTTTTCGTTTAAATGTATAATTCTGATAAAAAAACTTGCATTTACATTGTTTGAGATACATAGATGCATGCGTGATTGGAGTATATTATTTCAAGATTTGCTATAACGACAACATACATTATAAGTATAATGAAATAGATCATTAATAGCATGGTTATTTTGCGGAAACCCCAATAGTAGGAGAGCTGGTGACATTTTTTGGTGATCATTTAGTTAAGGCCTATTTTTTGAGAGAATGTTGCTGGAGGCATGTATAAGTGTCATCTGTAAGGATTCTCCTAGATAGCGGTATCGGAGGGAGGCAGAACATCCCCAATTTGCACTGTCAGTATATGTCAAATTCGAGGTGAGCCGGTTAGGTTTTGTATCAGTTTGTGTCAAAACTGACGGAAAACCTAACCTGCTAAGCTCGAATTTGACATAACTTACACTAAAAAAGTCCATAAGGGGTGGCTGTGGAAATTGAAACGTATGAATAATAGGTTGGTGGCATTGTAAGTCTATGTCAAATTCGAGTTTAGCAGGTTATGTTTTCCGTCAGTTTTGACATAAAGTGACACAAAACCTAACCGGCTCACCTCAAATTTGACATATACTGACAGTGCAAATTGGGGGTGTTCTGCCTCCCTCCAATACCGCTATCTAGGAGAATCCTTACAGATGACACTTATACATGCCTCCAGCAACATTTTCTGAAAAAATAGACCTTAACTAAATGATCACCAAAAATTGTCACCAGCTCTTAGACTACAATGTCTTATGTCCAAATTATACTCACGGCCTTCTGCATATGGTTCCCGGATGTGGCCTTGGGTGATCTAAACTCGATGGGGTCAGCGTACATGCAAAAATTGTAATTAGAAATCCAAAACGCGCACGTTATCGCAAGGGTCACGCCATACTGAAGCTACTTGAGCTGGAGCTTACACTGAAATGGTTGCCATTGAGTGTTAAGATATCTGTACGTTTGGAAATACTTCTTGCTGCTCAACCCCTGCAGTAGTCAATAAACCTGAGAGGAAAACTAAGAGCCGCTTCGATATGGCACAACTGCGTCCGTGATAAAAGCAAGCAGCGCTTATCCTACAGTTTAGATTCATGAAATCAAAATTACTCGTGCTTTATTTAAGCTTTAAAATGAGAAGAGTGATTATTAAAAAAAGAATGTTTCTTCAGAATAAAAAATATCTTGAATGACTGGTTTGTTGCGGTAGAGACATAGCTCCTTGGCTCCTTATAGGGAGCCGCCACTGCATATATTACAATAAATGATAAGTGGATATAATACACTAAAGAAGACTGGGAACAGGAATACAACTAATATCAATGCCGAACTTGGCAAGACTCTTAAAGAGAGAGAAAATTGAAAAAAAATCGAAAGACATGTCACGTTTGATCTTGATAAATGTATTGATAGGGTATATACGAGGTGTGATCAAAATTACAAATGTCACTTAATCCCCTTCAATGTACAGCACTTATTCCAGAGTTGATAACATACATTTTGATTTTTGGAAAGAGCCAGATATTACACGATAATAATATTCTCTATCCCGCAGAAAATGTCCGATAAGAAGCGGTGTATGACAAGGGGCGTTGTCGTGGTATAACACGAATGGTCAATCTCGTGTTTGATCAAACCATTTCACTTACTTTTTCAATGTGCATCAATTGGAAGGTCGTCCAGATCGTTCGTTCTTCGTGGTCAGTCGATTCAAAACCTTGTCGAACTCCATCAAACCACCTGTATATAGTCTGAGTGCTTTTTGCAAGTGTGAAAGAAAGGTTAATGTTCCCACATTGTTCATGATCCATTTTTGCGACAAAGTGCAAAAAACTTGTTTATAAAGACAACAGTTCAATGATAGAAGCTTGCTACTCGTCGATTATGTTTGTTAAAGCAAATGCAATAGTTCTTTGATATAACAAGTGCTGTGTTTCCATTCACTTTATTGTCTGATCATACCTCGTAGAGGACAATTGTGGCGGACGATGAACAAAATGGGAGTAGAAAGAAAAAGAATAGTAGATGGAAGAACATGGAATCTGGAACCACAACGCCTTTGAGCTAAGAGAACTTTAAGGAGAATGAGAAAAATATAACTTGAAACCGTTTACATTATGAAATTTGATTACGCTAACTAATATGGAAACCCTTTTAGAAAACATAAAAACTTTTATAAATTAAAACTGAAGAATTTCTTAAATGTGTAATGTCGTAGGCATATAGCAAATTAAGGTAAATAATCATTTGCCTGGGCATATGCTAAGTGCTTATAACATAGGATACAACGTAGACTGCATACAACGCCGACCATGGACACTACGTCGACCGTCGGCACAACGCCGACCACGGAGTGATTTTCGTTATCAAAGGCTGCAACTAACCTAAGCAATCGAGAACGAGGCACAGTATTATACAGTGTGTCCCCGGATGGACCTAACTATACTTGTAAACTTCCTTATTTTGCATTTTAGGAAGAACAGTCATTCTTCATAAAAGGTTTTGCTTCATCTAGCAAGTCCGCAGCCACTACAAAAATTCCGAAATAACATACAGGGTGGTTAGAAAACGAGAGAACATGAAATTTGGTTAAGAGTAAAGTACTTTTTATTTGAAAGGAAAGCATAAGTATTGCTAGGAAAAGATGTTTGAAATTTCAATAGAAGCTCACATATCTAATTAGAACATTGTATCTCAAAGTTGATTTTTTATCTTTATTGAAATAATAGCAAAATTTATACTAGTATAAATTTTGATAAAAATCTACATGTATGATCAAAAGTTACTTTCATCTAGTATGATGGCTATCGAATGCAACTGTAAGTCACTTAAAAATCAAATGTCAAGTGATATTTAAGTATAAACATAGTTGCATTTATAAATTAGGAACTATTCCATAGCTATCCTAGATGAAAATAATTATTGATTATTAGTTATTTGTACAACTAGTTTTGAAAGTAATTTTTTTCATGAATTTGCAGATCAAGCAAATGAATGCACGAAGGGACTTTCAAAACGTGTTGTACACGTAGTTTTTTTTGCATAGTGACCTCTTGTAACTCGAAATTTAGTCGAAAAGAACTTCGGAATTTACAACTGTCAAATTGACAATTCACAATTTTAATAAAATAGAGGTGTACATTTTTCACGATTTTGCCTTAAGAAAGTGGTACTTTCTTCACGATTTTTCGTTAAAAAAGACTACTTTCATGATTCCTATGAAAAAACTAGATTTATCCTCATAGAAAGTGTCAGTATTTCAGCCTATATTTTTTGAGAAATGTAAGATTGTGCTGTTTTCCAGGATTTCTTCATTGACGACGGCTGAATACGGAATAACGTTCTGTATTAGTTGTGAAATACGAATACATACGTTTTCTTTTCCATCTTTATGATATTCGCACTCTATTGGGTAGTTGAAATTCACCTGGCGAATTCTGCTCAGAAAACGCCGAAAGCTCCCCATCGCTGCCCACGGCATTTTTCGCGGCTTTCCTGTAGAGATCCATAAATAACCGAACTTCGTGTCCGTGTATCGTGGAACTAATCGCGCCTTATCCTGGGATTTCGGATCCCTGGACCGGACATCGTCGTTAATTAATCGATATTAGTCGCACATCCTTATGTATTGCTTCGCAGTGCCGCTTCTCTCTAAATTGCACTTGTAGGTTCCAATTGCTACCGTGTATTTTCCCCAGAAATTTATTTCTTCCTAAGAAGGGGCTTTTGTTGGAACTACCGGGTGCCGCTGTGCGAAATGAACCGAAATAATGGGATTGGTTTTCAAAGCTCACTTAAGTGATTTTGTGATTGGTGCCCTCGTTTTTATAAAGTAGGTGTATTCATCTCTGAAATCGCTATAAGTAAATAGGATTGACACAATCAAATATAACTGCCGTAGCTGCTTCGCGCTCGTGGAGAGAAACAAATTATGTTTTTGGAATTGTTGGCATTATTTTCGAACGAAATCCTCTTTCATTTCAGAATAGTAAAGCATTTGGCAGCTGCGTGTTGAGGCGGTCTTGAATTTTCAGCGAATTTTAGACATTCATTTTTGTTAAAATGTTTATCGCCAAAGAATACACAAAAATTTAGTAAATTGTATGCAAATTATATAGAACATGCTCTAAATGTGGGTAAGAATTTGCGCAATAGTACAGAATTTAATAGAATATGTGGCCCATAACGGTGCTGACAAACTGAACCTCAACGTAACCAGATTTATAGGTAACATGTCAGTTAATAATGGAGAACCCGGAACTCGCTACAACATACAGTTCTTCATCACTACATCCATAGTTTTTATGTGTAGTAAATATATATTTTATATAACCACAAAACGATTTCAATAGCCACAAAATCAAATTATTGAATAAATAATGCTTTCACAATGCATGTGACTATAACAGTGGTAGAAACATGTATGGCAAATTTACTAATGTCATTGCTACATAAGGAAAATACCTTCCAAGAGAAGTAAAGTAATGAAAATTAATTATTACATTATTAATATAAACGAGTCTATAAAGTCTTGCACAAATTCATTTAAAATTCAGGTATTTCATTATCGGAAAAACGCTCGAACATGACAATTTGTATTTTTAGTTGCGCATTTTTTAAAGTAATAAGTTAGTATAAAGGGTGTCCAGGTAAGAGATATGACGTCATGTAGGTTTTTTTTAAATGGAACATCCTCTATATTGTACCATTTTCGAATTCTACGTTGAAAACTGAACATTGATATTGTTTTTTCTGACTTCAGGTCAAAAAGTTGACATTTCTGGTTGAATCGAAAAATAGCATCAAGTGATAGCTCATAGAAAACTGAGATACGAAAATGCAAGCCGTTTCGCTTTAATTGAAACCGTTTGATTTTTACAGCTGCGTAAATGTTCCAAATCTTCAATGTTCAAACGTCAATATTTCGAAAACCGCTGAATTTAGAGATATAGTTGGTTATACAAAAAGTATTCAGTTTTTAACGTAGAATTCGAAAATGGTACAATATAAAGGGTGTTCCATTTAAAAAAAAACCTACATGACGTCATATCTCTTACCTGGGACAACCTGTATACTAACTTTTTACTTTAAAAAATGCGCAACTAAAAATGCGAATTCACATGTTCGAGCGTTTTTCCGATAATGAAATATCTGAATTTTAAATGAATTTGTGCAAGATTTTATGGACTCATTGTGTAAAAGGAAAATATTGTAATATTTATTCCCCGATTTAATGGTAGGACACCCTATACTTAGCCCTAAACTAACAGAACATTTTCAAAATCATTGGTTTCCCATTATTACAATCTAGAAGAAATTCATTCACGTTTCTGTAATATTAATCTACAAAATAATTATTTTCTGCGGTAACTGTTTAGTTATTCTAGACCTCATGTTTTCTTACGGTATCAAAAATAGTTCGAGAGCTTTAGGTTGAGTGTTGTTCTGTATCTAAGTTCATGTCGGTAACATATTGCCTTATTTCGAAATTTTTGTGTAAACATTCGAAAAATTATTTTGAAAAGACCTACATATAACTATATATTAACATGTACATATTTGAACCATAAGCTACATTTCTTGTGGGTTTCGTTACTTTTGATTTTTTCTATATGTCTGGCCAGTGATATTGTAGTGAATAGTTTTATAGAATTTGATTACTATTATAAATATTTGGTTTGGTAATGTGTCTGAATTGTTCTAATACATATCAATCAACACACGGCGACTAGACTTGAGTGATTGAATGATTTCCCAATTTGTCAATGGATAGAATGTATACCGACATTGTGATATTAACGTTGATAAAAAATATCTCTAAATTATGTCGTCTGAATACTTGCCAGCAATTAGCTTGCTAATGCTTTGTTTGTTTTAAGTAATCAATGACAGACGGCAATCTAGGAGTCCTAAAGTTGTCGCTAAAATACATCTTGAATATTCATAGCATGTGTCAACATCACCGCAAACAACTCAAGGTTTGATCTATTGCATTGTGTATTCAGTAATTATAAGTATCTTTCCAACATGTTTGCATAATACCACCTTAATTCTATAGCAGGAGTTTTCAAACTCTGTCGTTTAGTTTGTAGTAATTATCAACATGCGAAGTTCCTCCCACGTATAATTTCTCTATTTACATTAATAACATTAGTACATATGGTTTTGTGTGCCCTTCAAATGCATATACGTTTATTAATTTTCTTGAGTGCCAAATTTAAATTTTGTACTTTCATAGTCAACAACATAGTAGGTGTACATTATCAAGTTGAATAAAATCCATAGTACCAGTGATGGAATACTTGTGAATTGATAGACTATTGAACTAGAGGAATTGCAGAATTAATTTTTTACCTAGTTTGTTAATAAGAACATCGTTTTTTTATTATCTTTAGTCGTGTTTTTATCACGGCAGTTACAAGTTTCTCTCTTCATCATTCCTAGTGATGTAAAAAACGCGATTTTTAAAATCGAATAAAAAACCTAAAAACCGTTTTTTCGTTTTTTATTCATTTTTGTAATTGTTGGCACGTTTTAGTAGGTATGGTTGGCGGCAGGTAAGCAAACGACAAAATTTAAACTTATTTTGATTTTACATGCTCTTTCAAGTTCAAGAAGACTACAGCACAGACTAGACAAATGTTTAATAAACAAAAGTAACTTTTTTTACCTACTGCCTACTCGTATTACGTATTACTATATGATCGACGAATCAAGTTACGTTAGCGATCCATCAGTCATCAGACAGTGGCATTGGCGACGTAAACTGCATGGATACTGACTCCGAGTCAGTTGAGGAGTCAGCCATGTCTATTAGGGAATAATTTCTGCTGTATTATAATTTCTATATTCACTTTGGCTATGAATTGTAATGCATTATTTTTCTTTAGAAATATTTGTTTTTTGTTATAAATTCTATAATTCACTTTACCTATGAAATGTGTTATTTTTATTTAGAAATATCTGTTTTTAGCTTTTCCAAAGAATATTACTTGTTGTTATTCACTTTAATTCTGCAAAAAACGTATTTAAAAAAAAAAAAAAAACGAACGGTTTTTGTTTGGTTGCATCACTAATCATTCCTGACTGTATTCTGTAGTCACCATGCTTTAACTAGACTGTGGAAGTTCTAGTGTTTTTAAAAAGGTACTGAATTGCTATAGTGGATTATAAAATGTAATATTAATGCTTTCCCTGATGTAAAATTCAGAGATGTATGTGCCGATCCTAGTTTTATCATCCTACAACATATTAAATGTAGGTGTAAACTTCAGAATATATTTATCTATAAGGCGTTCACGATTGATGTGGACCACGCTTGGCCATGGAAATTTGAGTTTTGTGTTTTTAAACTGGATTAGTTACCGTGTGAACTTCAATTTCTAGTGAAGTTTAACTACTTTTACATTTGAGGTTATAAATCATGCCTATGTTTAACCTTCAAATGGCCACAGTGCTGCACAAAATAGCAGCAAAAAAGCCATTCAAAGATGTGATTTTTGTGCTGTTTTGTGCTTTTACCATGTGTTACGTTAGCTCAATTTTGGCGATTACATTACTTATGTAACAGTTTATTAAAAACAGTAAATAGGAATTTTATACCAAAGCACTGAAGTTTAACTTTTGATCACGAATGTGGATTTAGTTGCAGAGGCCGGTAGAGTCCAGGCAAAAGCTCCACATGAGGGATAAAAAACTTTGGTGCTTGAGTGCACATTATGTTTTTTTTTAAATCGAGAAATATAAAAAAAAATATTAAACTATTATACACCAGTCCTCGCGCCAGTCTTGCAACTAGGCCGCATCTAACTAATATAACATTGACATGACTGTTGAATCTGACAAAATTGGAACAGGTTTACAATCAATTACATTATTACGTTAGCACTGCAACCTAAGACAAGCCAATCATGCGCAAGCTTGGTGCAAATCAATCGTGAATGCCTTATACTTATAGTAACTCCTTGGTGGAGCTTCATATATTCATTCAGCTAAACGCACCTTCAGTTACTGGTGATGAGATCAAAATATTTGTGATATACTCTTCGTCCTTTGGTGCTTTTCAGATTAAAAAGTCAAAGGCATTAGAAAACTAGTGACAAATCAACGTCGATGCAATTGTCTGTATGATTTTGTGTAGTATGTGTAGCAAAATTTCTGATATATCATTTTGTGGAAATTGTATGTGTTGTAACTTAATATTTTATCGTGCATAATTTTCAGATAGAATGATTTCTAAGTAACAGTAGTAAAATGGATATTGCCACGAAAAATTTCCCGTCTGAATGCAACGCCTTTCAGCATTTTTTATAGCTACTATTTGTTATTTATGGAATCAGTTTGCTTTTTCTATTCAGATGTCCATGTTCAAAAGAAGCGTATAATAACATGACATTTTAAAAATTAAGGAAAAAATCTGTAAAGGGCCTTACACGGAACTTCTCTCGCGAGTAGAAGTTTTGAAACTAAAAATTTTTAAAATACCAGAGAAAAAAGAAATTAATTTTATAAGCTGTTAGCCCTGTATATGTTGGGTCCAAAATATGTCCTTTTTCATCAAGGATAAGAATTTTATTTTTAGTTAAACCAACCGTAGGTAGAATTTTATTTTTTTTTAAAGCGCTCACCCTGTATGTATTTGGCCGAAATTTACTCGTATCGTGCCAGGTAGACATATAATCCGCATGTAAACTATCGTCTTCCTCCAACAAATAGTTTTTGAGTTATACCGCCAACAGACGTAATTGAAAAAAAAAACCTTTTTTCATCATCTAGGAACCCTGAAACGTGAAGATCTGAAGAAATCTCGGAAGGTGATTTTTTGGCGATACAATACTTCCGTAGAGCCAAATCCAAATTATAAATTTAAAGGGCGTTAGAAATAGCTAATAGCTATTTGTGCAACAAGTGCTAAAAGTGGATGTTTATGCACGAGATATGCAAATTATGAAACGAAGCCGAAGGCTGAGTTTCTAACATGTCTCGTGCATAGCACGAGTTTGCACACAATATTTTTTCTACGGCCTTTAATTTACTGTTATTAATCCATAAATGTCGATTCAACAAAGGTTTGCATTTATGCCATAGTAAAGAGATGGCCTTGACGGCACAGGTGACTGTTTCTGCAGCCGGTATCTGCAAAGTTAGTTATCGAAGGTAATTATAATAGTACACATTACATAACGCTTTACCTCGAACGAAAGAAATAACTAGAATAACTTTATAACCTCACTTCCAGTTCGAAATTCTAAATTCCACACCAGCTGTTTACTTTTAACACATGGGCTAAAAGTAAACAGCTGATTTTAGTTTTAACAGGCTTGATATATAAAACGTCATTTTTAGCTAGTGCTAAAAGGCCTACTTTTAGTAGTGGTCGCAAAAAAAATATATTTCGTGTGTTAAATAAATACGCTCAGATCTTTATAACAACAGTTAATGTCAAATTCATCTTAATCATTAATCTAACTAAATAGTAGCTGATTTAATTTGATTTTAGCGGGTGCATTTCTGTTAGATCCAGGTAATTCAGTTGCCAGATGCCATTTAGCGGATTTTACACCAATGACTGGTGAGCACATAACTCAAGTTAGAGGTTAAGATTAGTTATTATTTGTATACTTCTACCATTAATTTTTAAAATAATACAAATTGACGAATTGAACGTATATTAAGTCATGATTCTTTTTAAAATTTTTGAAAAGAAACCCTTATCGAAAAACACTGCCAACATAATAAGTCATTATATCTTCAATCGTGGGATCGGCCCATTTTACACACGACTGTGCATAAGAACACAACAGTTTATGAGCGTAGAAAAAATAAATGCGAAAAATCTTCGCTTAGATGTTTTCGCAGTCTTATTCAGTAGTTGTAGTTTTCAAGTATTAATAAAATAATAAATTGGTAGGTAACTAGTAGGAAATTTAAGTTTAGCAGAATTGAAGAACTCTCAGTGAGCGGATGGCCCAGCGAGCAAATGCTCGACGCTCAGGCGGCCGGCCCGGGTTCGATTCCTGGTGGACTTTAGACGGATTTTTAAAATCGTACGCTCCCCGGCTACCACGCTAACACCTGTAGTAGTCGTTAACCCTTTACAAGGGAACTCTTTCTCAATTTCGACGGGCAAGGCTAGCCACCTACCCGACTTACGAGTTAAGAGGGCTCACAGAACCACAATTGTATGGAATAAACAGGCCACTGGCCTAATATAAGAGGAAGAAGAAGAACTCTAGACACAGTCTTTCATCGCTTACTTTTTTTGGGAATCGTTCTATATTTATAAAATTCTACGACCACTACTAAAAGTAGGCCTTTTAGCACTAGTTTTTTTCACTAAAAGTGACGTTTTATAATTCAGCGTGTTAAAAGTGAAATCAGCTGTTTGCTTTTAGCCCACGTGCTAAAAGTAAATAGCTGGTGTTGAATTTAGAATTTTGAACTAGAAGTGAGATTATAAAGTTATTCTAGTTACTTCTTTCGATAGAGGTAAAGTGTTCTTTAAATAATTAAAGCATTATGTAATGAAAAGTAAAATGTGTAGTATTATAATTACCTTTGATAACTAACTAACTGACAGCTACCGGCTGGAGAAACAGTCACCTGTGCCGTCAAGGTTATCTATTTACTATGACATAAATTATAACCGTCATAAATGCAAACCTTTGTTAAATCGACATTTATGGATTAATAACAGTAAATTTAAGGAAGTAGAAAAAATATTGTGTGCAAACTAGTGCTAAAAGTTTTTATGCACGAGACATGAAAATTATGAAACGAAGCCGAGGCATGTTCATAATTTACATGTCTCGTGCATAAACATCCACTTTTAGCACTTGCTGCACAAATAGCTATTATGAGTAGAAGCAATATACACTTATAACAGGTGTTACATACGAGTACAATGTGGTTTACTTATTATACACAAATGACACCTTAAATTTTTTTTTACTCATTTCAAATTTTTACGTCACCAAAAGATGGTTCATACTTTCATACTTTTGCATTGTTTCGGGACTGTTTTGGGATATATCCTGTCGGTATATTTCTATTTCAATTTGCTTTAGGCTCTTTGGGAATTATATATTTAGGCGTCAACTAGGATAGTTCAGATATGAAGTGAAGTTGTGTATAATACTTTATTGCAGTAACCTACTACTAAAGTAGGGTTTTACGTACACTCATCCTTGTATGGTCACTTGATAATACCTTCATAATAGATAATAGAAGTGTTTTTCCCAAGAGTCCCATCATTTTTGCAAAAAGTGTTGTATTTGGTTCGCGTCTCCATACCTCATTCGTGCTAGTGGTTCTTTCAATGGCCCAAAAGAATAAAATTCGCATGAGAATAAATCTGGCCTGTGGGTCAAAATGTGTGCTCATTAACGATGAATAATATTTAGCATTAATTGTTCTTTGTCGTATAAAAAAAGCAATGCGTATAACTCCTTTCATCTTCCAAAATCAGTCTTCCAGAAGACGTAATGCTTTTTTGAGTGTTGGGCTGTTAGAATTATTTGAAAAAAATTACTGCGGGCGTATACTTGGCGCGCAAAGAGTGAAAGAAGGAGTTACCATTTTCTTTTGGTTGAGCCCGTCATGCTAAAGTCAGCACCGTGCAGGATGGTTCAGTTTGAGCAGTTGACCAGCAATCACCGAGTAGAGAGTGTGTTTTGTGAGATGGGCGTTGCTACGTCCGGTGTCCAAGCCGACGCCTGTGTCGTAGTTTCGATTAGGGACAGGCAAGCTAATGGTGCTTATGTTTGTGATGTTAGCGTACCGTTTCATAAATGTGGCTATTGAAACCTTACACTATCGTCCCCAAACCGCAGGCTAGTAAGTTTGAAATTCCAAATCTCGTCTGGTCTTGAAGTACCTCGGAATATTCGTATCGATCTCTAGTGAAATTTAAAGGAGCAACTATCGTTGATCGACTCCTTGTATTGCAGCCATGCCCGCATATCGACATATCCCTGAAGAAACCTGCCGTACATCGAGTGTGGATTCACGCTGATTGCTCGTAATCTTTGAGCTACCGTTGCCTAGTCTCCTAACGAAGCTCTGGAGAAAATTTTCCCTTCATCGCGTGTAAAGACTTTCTGGTGACGCTCCCCGCTTTGCTTCCGTTTTCGATTCAGGAGCTCCACCATTTGCGTGCACCCTTATTCATCATTTTAAAGCCTTCCCTCATCACGGTGAGCTACTGACCACCCTTTAACTGTTACATAGAGTAAACGGGGATTTACCGGTAACAGGGCCTGGTTTGCTCTTCTGTTTCATACTTTGTTTTATATTTCGAATAAGTGTACACCTAAGATTCACCTCATGTTAACATTAACTTAAGAATATTGTCCTTCTCGTTCAAATCGATTCAGAAAGTTTCTGAAACACCACTGCGGCATCGTTTCTGTTTTTGGGTAAGACTACGCAGGACCCAGCGAACACATACTCTGTGCCCAAGTTTTTCGTGAATATTTTTCCACGCTATCTACAGTCTACCCTTATTCTAAGACATTCAGATGTCACTGTAACCGTTATTTGACAATTGAAGTTTGAGGAGAAAATTGATGGATTTCAAGTTTTTATTGACAAGACACTTGGTCATCACTTTTTGGCAGTAGAAAGTTGAACTGGTTGTTCTTACATTTTGACGGTTATTAAATAAAATGGACGGGAAGGAAATATATTTGAAATACTTCCGACTTATGCCTATTATATCATTATATTCTAAAAAACTTATAAGGGGAATAATTTTTGCTTATTATTAGATTTTGAAAGCAGCAATGGAAAATGTTATTCCAGAAAACTGGCGCGTGTGTAAAGTTTGTTTAAAATTCAGGGTGTGTAAGTGTCATAAAGTTATGTTCATAAAAAAAATCTGAAAAATAAGTGACCGCCAATTTATGAATTATTCTCGGCATTTAACCCAATTAAGTCTGCTTTTTGCAATAATATAAGAGTTTCAACTTTTTCAAATATTTATCAAATAAGGAGATGATGGAGCCCTCAAACAATAGTTTGTTGATGAAGAAAAAAGGATACAAGTATTACTGGCGCATAGTAAGGAGTATAATTAAAAGGAGATTACGTTGAATAAATCATGAAATGGCAAACGCTTCGGTGCGGGTTAAATACGTGTTCATATGTCGTCCTAAATATTATTGTCGATAATATTATCGGGTAAGTACATTTATTATAGGCCGAAATATGTGGTGTGAACAATCAAACCGAGAATTGGCCACAAGAAAGCTATAATTATGTCAAGCGTGTTCAGTGATAGTTGTTTTTTATATAGTCAACTATTATGTAAAAAGTGGTTGGATATGAAACAATTATTGTACTTACCACATTATATTTTATTACTATAATAATAAAATTTATTGACGAAATATAACAATTGTGGTTTGGTTAATACGATTATATTCGATGGAAAGTAAATTCCAAGCGCTGTTCATGGTTAAGCTTAATGGATGGTCAAAAGCTTTAGTTACCCTTGTCTATGTATAGCTGCACATAAATTACACGTCGCTACATACATTAGAACATGATAACGGACAACTACCTCGAGGACCTAGAACCAGAACTTATATCAATAAAATGGGACATCGCAGGAGTATGTGAGACAAGACTAGAAGAAGAGATTTAAGACTCCAAAAATCTGGCCATATTCGAAACCAGAATAAATCAAAAACCCATTGTACAGTAGTAGTAGGATTCATAGTAAATAGAAAAATAGTAACTAAATATTGTGTTATCGAAACTGAGAAAGAGTAATATATTTAATTATCAGACTAAAGAACTAATACACTGCTATGCACCAACAAGCACATCAAGCGATGAATCTGTAGTATAGAACAACTATATGAGGATACAACACGCTCCAAAATAGAAAACGCCTATGCTCTAATCACTGGAGACTTCATCATTAAAATAGGGAAAAGGCAACTTGATGACAACGAATAGATGGTAAATTACGGCCTAGGGGAGAGAAATCACAGAGGCCATGTGTTATCTAATTTCCTCAACAACAAACGACTATTCTGGCTACATACCTTCTATAGTCTGTTCAGTAAACATAAAAACATAAAGTCGCCTTTGATATCCAAAATTTCATGAGTGTACTTCCAAAATTCACCTTTGTTTAGGAATGTACTTACAAAAATTTACTAAAACAAATAGGTTCAGGGTGTGACATTTACTACCCATCTGTCATAAATGTTGTAATTAACTACTTTTAAGGATATTATACTAATACTGTGTTGGATACTATTGACGTAGCGTTTATTAATGGTTATCTTTATTACATTTTATGAAACTACAGGTTAGAATTTCTAAAAAAATATCTACTTTGACACTGACAATGAGAAATATTAAATGTCATTTTTAAATTCAAATCTGCCAGTATGCAGGCATGCAAACCTTTGCAAAACAAAATACAGAACCCCTAGTAGAAAAATTATATGCACATGCCAACTTCAAAAAAATTTAAATGTTTTGGTGTTTACTGAATGCCCTATACAAGAAGAAGCGCCAAAGAAAATGGACATGGGGTAGCCCTGATGATCAGGTAGAATTTGAAACAGACTTTGTACTCTGTAACGATAGAAAAATATGCAAAGACAACACAGTTTTAAAGGAATTGAATACCACAGCGATTACTGTATAGCTCGAGCAAGCATTGAAATATGTATACACAAAAGTAGAGCGACCGAAAATTCTGTCTAAAAGTAGATTTCCAATAGCAGATGTGCTGAAAAACCAAAACACAGAAGAATGTCAAACATTACAGATATAGACACGAAATAACAGATAAAATAGTAAAGCAATACAAAAAAACATAAAAAAGAACATCGTCTATTTCTTCTACCATACTTACAATCTAGCGACTCGCGATTATTGATTTGGTACGAGCTAGAGTTCCTAAATATTATAAGAGTTGAGACAAGTCGGGAATAGATGCTGATTGGTTGTGATCCACTGCGCATGCGCAGTTTCGTCTGAAATTGCGCCAGATTCAAGTCCTATAGTTACTGTAGAAACTAGTTCTTTAAATAGCATATTTTGCAAAGTTGTAAGTATGTACCTATATGGAATTTACTTAAAAATTAGTTACCTAAATAATTATTTTTCTACAGTTTTTGAAATACGGGTGGTTGCATTTTTCACTTCAAAAGTAGATTCGAACGGGGCTTTATATCCATTGACACAAATTCCCAAAAACGAGAGCTGAATAGTTCAAAAATATAAACTGAACACTCACAAGTAGAACCAGACTCGGTGCGAAAAAGTGCGTCGGGGTGGCAAACGAAAACTAAAATCCAATGCTGTACCTACTTCGTTTACGTTGTCTCAACTCTTTCTCAAAGATTACTTATATACTAGGATCCGTAGTAGATACCTACCAGAGTAGTTTTCATAAACGCTTTAAATTAACCATTTTTTGACATTGTCAAAGTGGCAAGTGACACATACTAAGAAAGACAACTCTGGCTTTGTACGTTATCATTTATTTTTGGAACAGTAATGGCGGCTGACATTTGCGTTGTCTCAACTCGGAACTCTAGTACGAGCTAACTTGGTTTTGTGTCACGTGTCAAACGAACTAATTTAGAAATGTTAATTGATTTTTCTACGTTAGGTGTTGCGTTTTAAGCATAAAAAGCAACAAAAAGTGTGTTTGGGACAAACATTGATTATTAGCATTGATACTCACGTAATAAAATATCATTACGCTCTCTCTGGTATATATTTTAAATCATTATATTCTTTACCTAAATATAATTCGTAGTACACCCTACTTATTATATTTCCCCTGACAGTAAAATACAAAATAAGAACAGACCTACCAGCCTATAATGCAAAACAAATCATGGATACAAGAGGCAATAACCAGAATATGAAACTACTTAGATTCAACTAAAGGAAAACTGAAGATAACGAAGATAAAAGACCAACAACAACTACTAAACGAATGTCTAATGAAAGAGAAAATACCAGAGGCATGGAAAAACGCAGAGGTTAGTGCAGCAGGCAGGTTTTCGAAAGGACTTGAGTACTGTCGACCACTTGCAAACTATTAGAACAGTGATAGATAGGACGACAGAATATAATATCCCAATACATCTGGCATTCATAGATAATGCTTTCGACAGTAGAGAAATATGGCCACTCATGGCAGCAATGAAAGATGCTAGAATAGACTCGATTTATATCACTCGCGTTGAAAATATCTATGATCGACCTACGTTTTACATTAAAATTGGTGATAATAATAACAACAGGAAATATCCTTCTCGAGAAAGGCGTTCGACAAGGTGACAATATATTCAATCAACTGAATTGGGATGGAAAAGGTATGCTTGTGGATGGCGTTTCTTTGAATCATCTGACATTCGTTCACCACATTGTATTAATCTGCACTGACATAGAAAAACTGAACACCATGTTCAAATATCTATCGAAAACATCGGGAAAAGGTCTCGAGATTAATCAGCAAAACTAAAATAATGAGTAATAGTCAAAATGAGATAACCATTAACAACGTTGCCCTAGAAACAGTAGACAAGTACATATATCACCTTGGTCATACCATCATAGCATCCACTTGACATGGGCAGCTTTTGGAAAACTAAGTTTCGTACTGAGAAACAAAAATATGCATATGAATTTGAAACGCAGGGTATATGATAGCTGCACATTTCCAGTGACCACGTACGGGTTAGAAACCATGGCTCTAACGAGAAAACATCTGAAAAACTGCTGTAGCCCAAAGAACGATAGAACGAGCCATGCTGAGACCATGAGAGATAAGGTTCGAAGTAAGGATATCCGTGCTAGAACTAAGATGACGGATGTCATGGGTCGTATAGCGAGGCTCAAGTGACAATACAAAGGTCACACTGCAAGACGAGACTAGGAAAGGTGGACGCACAGATTATTAAACTGGAGAGCTCGATGAACTAATCTAATAACAGTGTGGGGAGACCCAAAAAAAAGATGTACGTCTAAGGAAGACATTAGGCGAAAATTACCCGAAACAGGTGTATGTGGAAACAGTTGGAGGAGGTGTATGTCCAGAAGTAGACGAGTAGAGGCTGAAAAAAAAAAGAATTATGTAAATTCGTGGTGAGAGATTTTGAAGAATATCATTAAAAATACATCATATAGTTTTGTCTTATCGGACGGGAATTTATGAAGCCACTTTCATAACAATAGAACAATTTCTTTTCGACAACTGATTAATTTCAACCATCACCGAAGCTATTCATAGACCTGTAGATACATGACGATGGTAATCTAAACCAATCCTATTAATGTTAAATTGTGCAATTCTCTGTATCTGTATGAATAACAGACATATTATTATTAGATGACAGTCGTAGCTCAGCAGCTTTCGTAATAGCACTTAAATGTAGTAAGTGTATCTCCAGATGCACTTATTTTGCGTTGAAATACAGAAGCTTTGGTTCGAACCTTCTTAAGCGTTCAGTCAATTCATCTGATAACAACCGAGTTCCCGGCCGCTTATGTATGCGAAGTATTTGCGCTGATGTCACGTATCTTGTACTGATAGTCGCTTTTGCAGAAAGCTCTTTGCGCCTGAAGTACTTGTTCGTGAAAACGGCGGTAGAAGACGTTTTATCATAGCAGCGTTTTTGCAGCAGCACGTATATAATTCTTTCGTTATGCTTTTGTGTTTGGTTCACAAGCACCGGCTAATGCATCTTCCTTCATTTTTAACAGAAAACCACCGTACATTCTGTGTGGAATTGCCGAAAATTTACGCCATTAAGAACGGTAAAATGCAACGATCGACCTTACAAATGTTTTTGTATGCTAAATAGTCTGGGTTTTAACGGCGACGAGAACTTTTAAAAGGAACCGTGCCGATGACCTCGTCGGCTACATCATTCATTTTATTTTCTAATTTAATTTTAAGGAACACGAAGCGGGAAACCTAACAAAAATGCAGTGAAAGTAGTGGAACAGACAATTAATTGGCGTAGCTTTTGCAATATTGTGAGTCACGTTTTAATTATCTAAAAAATATCGATTTCCTCATGTGAATTCTAAATCACGATTTTAATTTCCAATAATTGCTGATTATAACTCCATATTTTCGGTTTAAATGAGATCATGTTTATATTCTGTTAACGTTGCCGTTGCAAATACAGCATAAACGATACTTTCATTAATGATCGTTTCAATGGGTTATTGAGAGGGTAATCATGTTTAAGGTCAAGTTAAATGATAATCTGCCCCGAAATACATTCGTATTGGGAGATAATCCCTACAATTTTAGATTATCTAGAAATTATTTAGATAAACAAGTTCTCAGAAAGAGAGCTACATCAATTAACAAATGGGAAATACGATTCTTTATTACAGCCAGTGGCGGCTCGCTATAAGGAGGCAATGAGCCATGCCTCTATCATAACAAACCAGTCATTCATTTTTTTTTATTCTGAAAGAATTTTTAAAACTAATTTTTCACCATTCTTCTCATTTTTAAGCCTAGACAAAGCACGAGTAATTTTGATTGTATAAATATTAGGTTACTGTACTATAAACGCCGCTTGCTTCCCGAACGCATGGCAGCCAGGGGGGGCTAGCGGCAGGACGTAGGTAGAAAGATAAAGATATATCAACCTTCAATGGGAGCCACGTACGCGCCGGAATTCGAGCCAGTTCCGATAATACCTTGGTCTGCGCCCTGCTATCTATTATTAATTGTTATTTTGAGTATTCAATTCAGCGACTACATCACGTACAGCCTCGCTTTGCGCTGAATCTTGCAATAGGCCAAAATGCTACTGATGCCGTTTATAAAAGAGAAAAGAACCAACAAGCGTTATGGATACTTCAGAGAACGATGAAAACATTAAGCCGGAATCTAAAATTGAACAACAAGCTGGTTCTTATAAACTTGAATTAAAAGACAATCATTTTATATTTTGGTTGACAGTTTTTCATAAAATAAAGCCTCATGCCGATATCATTTTTAAGCAACTACAAAAGATAACTACAGGCCCAATCAAGGTTAGACAGGATTTACATATTTTGAAAATGAAATATCGAAAATACGCGATCAAATGGAAAACATTCTTGAAGACCAATTTGGAATTTTTAGAAGATGAAACATTTCCCCAAAAAAGGCCACGTAGACTTGCTTCCACAAATAATAAGAAAAGAGAAGCTTTGAATATTGTGATTCCGTTATTCAGCAAATTAGAACAAGATTTAGTTTTACTGTCTAATAGCTGTACAAATTTATTTGTGGTTGAAAATTTTAACGGGTATCGTGACAATTTTCTCTGTGCGACAGTTACAAGTGCACCTTTTTATTTTGAAAAAAGTAGACTAAAAACTCAACATGGTACTTCATGGAAGACAATTGCTGGATGTTTTTGGAGCTGTCTCGCTGTTATCATTACTTTACAAGACGAAATCCATCAAACTTTTCAAGAAACTCGAAAAACTTTTAAAAGTGATTGTGACAACACGTATGTCTACATCCGAAGAGAAGCCACATTTTACGATGTTGAAAAGGATTAAGGCTTTGTTTAAGAAACACAGTAAATGAAGAAATACTAAGTGCATTAAGAATGCTATCAGCAGAAAAAAAATTCTTCGTAATATCGATGACTTTAATAAACGAGTTATTTGCAAATAAAAAAGAACGTCAAATAGATTTTATGCATCGTGCAACTTGCTAAAAACACAATAAATGAAGAAAGACTAAGTGCATTAAGAATGCTATCAGCAGAAAAAACTTTTCTTTATTCACTTATTTGCAAATAAAAAAGAACGTCAAATATATTTTATACATCGTGATCTCACTACGCTCATCCCGCTAAAATCTCAGGAGTTCCACAAAATGAGGCGTTTCCTAATTGGTTTTATAAATAGCTATTGCTTCATTAACTAATTTTCGTTGTGTAATGGGATGAAAGCAAGATTATCTTTGTAAATAAGTTTTTCACTGATGCTAACTTTTACCAGTTCAACGGCATATGCGAAATATTTAGATTTCGAAGTATCTGTGAGGGACGAAAACTGCATTCCCATCAAAATTCTTCACGATCCGCCACTGGTTACAGCTTAATTTTAAGTACATAAAATGCAGAATAGTTTTTAATTGTACGTACATTGTGCTGTTCTAGTTTAAGGCAGTTCAAACTGGGTGGATCTATTTTCCTACCTATAATTTATGAAAGTCCAATGCAGTATTTGAATCGAACTTCTGTAGGTAGTGTATGAATAATTAGTTTGTAATGGAATATCCGTGACCTTCGTTGTGCTTTGCCTGTAAATTAACCAACGTGTTTTTATCGCATTTGACTAGACCGCTGTTTGGAGTGATGGAAATTAAAGTAGATACTACTTAAATTGTAAACATTTTACCATAGGGTTACTACCATTTTATTTATAAAAACTCTTGAATTGTTTGTCAAAATGATCAACAGCAAACAAACCTTTCGGTTTGCTTTTGTAATATGTGAATCTTATTATCGAGCTTGAGTCGTATGCTTTTGCAAGCGAAAGGGTCGTTGATATTTGTTAACCGTCTTACTACTGCGATTCTAAAAGCTTTGCGGTATATCTACTCCTTCCCACACCACTTGTGCTTTATATTACTAAGCTTTTTCTTTTGTTCCTGCGGAAGGAGCACTTTTCAAATTGCTTTGCCTGAAGCGGTCGTCGGATACAAAAAATACCAGCGGTGCACATGAATATTGATAGGTATATCTAAAACGGATCCATTTAAAGGGAAACAATTTCTGATAATTACAATGATATATTTCAGTTTGGTTACGAATCTTAAAAAACTGTACACCGTTAATTCAAAATGCAAATGTTATCGCAATTCTGAGAAATATCGTTAATGTAAATCGATCAGAGTATACGGATATATCCACTTGTATGCATATTTATCTTGTCACATTTCGAAGTTTTTAATGAAAAATGTTGTGTAGACATGTAATCTACGTTTAATTTGGAGATATACTGTTATTCATTATCTGAATTGCCAGGGCATTTTCATTGATTACATTTATAGTTTATCAGCTACTCGATATTTTCTGGTGGTGCTTAGAACAGCTGGTCTGTACGTAATTATTTGCTGTCTTGTATCAGGAATTTCAGTTTTGCACTACTACTTATTTTAATATAAAACACTAATAAGTAGGAAGTACTTTCAATCACTGGTTGCAGATGTTTACCGAGTGTGAGCAACACTACATACAAACTTTAAACTGGAGATTACACAGCAAGATAAGAATTGAATATAAACTAGAGAAAGGACTTACATGTCATGTCATTTTTGGGATAATTCTGAACTTGAGGCACCAGTTCGTGTTAAATTATTGCGAAATGCTGCTGCTGCAATATTTTTACTGATCTAAGACAGTTTCCAATTATTAACTTACTTCGAATTATCATTGCATGATATAGTAATATTCTCCTAAATAAGGAATATATAGATGTAAATATAGAGAGCACCAAACAAAACACTATGATAAAATACCATAATATACCAACAAAAAAATTGTTTTAGATTATTTTCGTAACCGCGTTAAAGCAGCTGCGACAATAATTCGACGGCAAGATCTAGGCATTGTAAATTATGCCAACTCATGGATACATCGAGCGATAACTTCAAACATCTAGTGTAAAGTGTTTTTTTAAATAAGAATTTAAATAAAATGTGTATTTGTTTAATTTAATTTAATTAAACATATTAAATTCACCCCTTAAAAATAAGAAAATAAAATCCAAAAGAAAATTTAAAAAAGTCATATCTCTCTTATTATATATAACTTTTGTTAAGGCATTTTAGCGTTAATGATCTTCTTTTAAGGTGTTTAATCATCCCTTAAAAATAAAATCACAAGACCGTAAACACCCTGTATAGAAATCTTCATCATAAAAAAAATGGAATAACCAAGCTTTTTCCAAAATTTCCGTTTTTATCGGAGCCTTTAAAACTAGTCGTGACGACAAATTACCTGATCGCACACTCCTATTAATTTTTTAATGCCGGGTGTATTAAGGAAAATGGCAAAATATAAAAAAATTAAAGTAACATGTTCGGGCGAAGTAGGCGTGTTTAAAAGAATGCACTAAGATGGAGATGGGTCATTTTTATTTCATGCAATTTTTTCTGAGAATAATTGTTTTGTTGTTTCATTAATACTTGTATGAGCTTACACTCGCTGGCTTAGTCGGGTGACCCAAAAATCCACAAACAACACCTAATATGAACGGCCAGGCACTTCTGGTCGCCAAGAAAGTCAGTTCCAATCTTGCCCCAGTTTGAGCCGGGGTGAGAGTCCCTAACAAATAGGGGGTGGGAGATGAATACTTGTGGCCAATGGCAAGCTTAAACAATACTCCTTTTCTAAATTTTATTGCATAGGTAAATCATTACTTGAAGTTGCAATTGTAGTGGGATTTCTGTCGATCGTTAGTACTTTAGTATTCATTGATGATGTTTTATACGTGGCAAAAGCAAGACCGCCAGGGCCGTAGCTACAGGCTTGGGGGCCCCTGGGCAACAAATAATTATGGGCAGGCCCGGCATCAGTTGTGTTGCTTGCGAGCTTGAGCAACACACGAAACAATACGAGCAACACACCGGACCTCGGACGAGAACAGATAAAATAAGTAACTGACAGCGCTCACTACCAGCTAAAAACAAGGCCGCAGCTTTCTGACGTCACGGGATTGTGATGTGGGCTAGAGTAGGTAGTTAATGCTCGCGACGTGAACATGCTTACAGTTTATAGCTGCACATTGGTTGCAATTATCGATTATAGTTGAGCTGTTTGTAATAGACAAGTCACTTAGTGCCTTTGTTAGTATTTGGTGCTGTGCGTGTAAGTTATTTACCACCAGTTTTGCACAAATAAACACGCAAATTACCGTCACACGTCATTGCATTATCATATATAATGCAACTAGTGGGTTCTTGATTATCAAATAATCATTTCTGTTTACACGAGATATATTGTTTGGCAATCGCGCGAGTCCGAAGTGGAAACAGAAATGATTTGCATTCGGCTAGATTATATCACTGGTCAATAAACAACGTTTGAATAGTGTATTTTAAATATTAAAAGTACTTTTAATGTGGTTGTTATGACAATTGTACTGACAGCAGGTAACGTGATGTTTGTGATCTTATAATTAGTCAAAAAGTGGATTTTAAATTTTTAAGCATGTCAAAAATTTTCAAAAATTACAAATTCTACAAAAACGGTACAAAATAGAGCGTTAGTTGAAGAGACAAATTTTCTGTACAATTTTAAGCTGACTTCAAAAATGTAATAATATACCGGGTGTTCTATTTAAAATAGTAGTTAAAAAAAAATAGAAAAAACAAAATAAATCCATTTTAGAAGTATTCAACTGGAAAATCACCTATCTCACATGAATACACATTAAAGATGTAATAAAAATGTGGAGTTTGAAAAAAATCGTCAGAGCCGTTTTTGAAAAACTCGAAAAAGCTGAAAAATCACAAGAGTAAACATCTACTTCCGGTTATGTGATTTTCTTCAAAAACTTGTTGTCGCATGTACAACATATTATACAAAACTTATATATGAAGTTTCAACGCCATACCTCTTTTCGTTTTTGAGATATTCTGTTCACAGACAGACAGACACACAGGCAGACAGACCAATGAAAAAAAAATGTTTTTTGGGTTCAGGGGACTCTAAAACGTGAAGATCTGTTGAAAGCTCAATTTCGAATTTTTGGGATGAATCCAATATGTACTTCCTTTATTGTAAAAGGAAGTAAAAAGAGTACTAGATGATATCTACAATTGTGAATTCTTAATTCTTTTTAAGTTAATATACACATTTACTAAAAATTAATCTGCTGAAAACCGCATGTTCAGAAAATTAGCATTAAATTTAAATTAAATATTTAGGACTATTTGACATGAATAAAAACAATTTTTCTACCAATCATTTTTAAATTTCTGGTGTTTGTCTTTAGAAGTAAGAGCAACACACGAGAAAACACAAAGATGCCGGCCCTGATTATGGGTAGTATATTTATTCACAAAATAAACCTAATATAAAAAAATTACAGAAATAAAACACTCATTAATAGAAATACTTTTAAAAAACTGCGAAAGCTATGTGTGGAAAATAGTAATTTATTATACAAGACGATAAAGTTAAATTTTATCCACGAGTGAATCGTTTAACGTCGAGGCGAAGTCGGGACGTTAATGATTCAAGAGTGGATAGAAATAACTTTATCGTCGTGTATAATACAATATTTTTTTGTATAGCAAGAACTTTAACAATTTCAAAAGAAAATAATGACAGTTAATCACATTTCAAAATGTCAGTAGCTAGATTGGGTTGCTACGATAATACGAAGCTGTCATATTTAATTTAAACAAAAGTTAGAAAATTAAATTACTTTATCTATCCTTGATGTTAAAGTGCTACTTTATCTACCCTTGCTGTTAAAGTAAAACTTGACCTTTTGTTTTGAGTTGATAAAAGCACACTTTAACATGTGCTATAGAAAAAAGATTATTTAATGAGAAATAAAGTACAATGAGGCTGAAGAACACTGTAGGAATTTTTAAAAGTCAAAATGTAAAATCTTTCAAGGGCCGCACAAGAAAGTGTGGCGGGCCGCGGGTTGCTCATCCCTGGTGTAAAGAATACAAGGTGAAACGTTCCCGGAGATGCGGAGTCGTTCAGAAAGTAGAGGGGAGATGTGAACCAATCCCCAATGCGCCTACTCAGGAAATCCATCATGGCCGCGATTATGGTGTAACCATGGCCGCGATCGTATATTGTTGCTGCCACTGTCAGTCGATGTCAAATTCGAGGTTAGCAGGTCTGATACAAACTGACGCAAAACCTAACCTCGAATTTGACATAGACACCGTCTTCAACAATACACTTCAGTACTACCATTCGTGCTCGTTAAATTTGAGGCTCCGCCCACATCCAATCTGCGGAACGTTACACCTTGTATTCTATGCACCATGGTAGTCCATGGTAGTCCATGGATAGATCACACAGAAGGCGCCTTTCGCGATGTAAAAACTTCTGCACTACACGGAGTACCACCCGTTATACGACATGCAAGCATGCATATAAAACTTACAAAGTTAAAATATATAAAAAAGTCTACACAGGTTTAGTTTTAGCCGAAATCAAGATCACACTTTTTTACAAGCAAAGTCATTGGTTACTTTATCAAAATTAATTTGTTGAGCTCTATTATTTTCAATTGAAAGCAAAGCTAGATTGTTGAGCCTTTTCTGTCCCATAGTGCTTCGTATGTAATTCTTGCTCAATTTCAGTTTTGAAAATGACCGTTCGGCAGGGTTGCCAATACTGTCATTTTGATGCGAAGATTCGGGTTTGGCAATTCTTCGGGGTTCGAGTTTTCATATACAATACCGCGAGCGGTCGACGAATTGCCGAAAATTTTTGTCAAAGTGTATGAGTGTTTATTGCTTCGATATAAATTGGTCGAGTGCGACAGCACGAGACCAATTTTGAAGCAATAAACACGAATAACCACTTTGACAAAAATTGATGCAATTCGTCGGCTGCAAGCGGCATTTGAAGGACTATTCAACAAACAAAATGGACATTTCTTAGTAATTAATCAATTTTATCACGTCCTCTTTGAAAATAAAAATCTGTTGACGTGAAATAAATTGTTTGTCAAATTTGACATTTCTAATATCATATTTGATAAATTTTACAGGAAGTTAAATAAATGTCACAGGAAGAGAAAAAAATTGTCATTAAAACTCCGCTAGCGGAATTGTTGCACAATTTTACGCTGATTGGTGGCAAATGACATAAATACTAAATTATGATTGGTGAATAGTTAATTTGAAGGGGGTGAGTTGAATAGTCAATAAAATTCTTCGGGTTAACTAAAAGTTTATTCATACATGGATTCCGAAAAGTTTTACTCCTGCTTAAAAGACCCAGAGCAGAAGTCATTGGTAAACACGTGGCCAAAGAGGAAAAAATATAATTTTAGAAAATATCTTAAATTTTTTTCAGAATAACGTAGTTTCGTAGTAGTTCACTTAACTTCTAATATGGATTTTAAACGTTTCTTTTATGGAATGTAAAAATGGTTTTGTTCCTATGATTTACAAAGAATTATGTCGTGTAACGGGCCAACTGGATTCCTTAACGATAATGTTTATTTTCATGCTTAAATGTAGAAGCCGAGTTCCTATGTTCTATTATTAGATTTAATATTGTATTTTATGCAAGCAAATGCTCGCAAAGCCGGTCCTGCGCTGGACGTGTATTGTGAATTTTGGTTTCCGCGAGGGCAGCAAGAAACACAAGCTGTACGTGGGATTCTGGGATTTTCAACTCATGCAAATTCAACAAAAAGCCAGCAGTCGCACGCACCCTCTTCTGAGAGCGAAGTATAGTACGTGAATTCTTCCAGGGAGATATAAGTTAATTTGAAGCCGCCCTAAAAGAGCATGGCAGCCAATTTTTGCTGCAAACAGTGTTAAAGTGCAGTGCGTAAGCGTTTGCAAACACCGCAAACGCATTTTCCGAGTGTACATGTAAGTACCCCCATTGTACTATATTTAAAGTAGTGATGGGCATAACCGGACAATTTTCATAACCGAATTATTTGCATTCGAATGATATTAATAACCGAATGATTATTTGAATAATCATTCGAATACATTTTGGCTCTCGATTCGTTTCGATTAAGTCAGCCGGTTTGCCGGTTGGCGGTTCACCGTCATCTGCATCGACGTCGGTTCACCGTCATCTGCATCGACATCGGTTCACCGTCATCTGCATCGACATCGTAACTTGCAGATAGCAGAGGAACCAAAACATAATATGCACGGTCGGCGCCTTAGAAATCGGGACACGTAATATGTTATTCTAGTCTTTGGAGTATTCTTGTTCCGGTTACTTCATTAATGTGAGATGGAATTTCATAATTGACAAACAATAAACAATCTGACGTAACAATTAGAACCATAATAACTGTAAAAACCCAGTTTATACACTTAAAAAATACATGCAAAATATATCATAATAGTGTGTAGTGCCCGATTTCTAAGGCGCCGACCGTACATTATGTGTTATGTATTGGAAATTAAGAGGTATCACTTATAATAATGCAGAAGACTAAAAGCCGTGTTTACACAACTAAAAGTACTATGGTTGCGTTCCACCATTTCTATTTTCGGGTTTTTGTAAACAAACTTCCCTTAACTTTTAATAGCGATATTATCACAGAAAACAATTATTTATTTTGCCTATTACTTGTGTTTTTTAAAACTATTGACTCAGCTTCGAAGGCAAGTCCACTTTGGTTAATTTTCATATCTGCTTACTGAACACTGCCAAGCAACCAAGCAACGAAATCCAAGCCGTACGTTTCTAGCATAGTGTAAAAGCGACCCCAACGTAACGCTACATAACCTATATTTCTGCAAATTTTTATGCTTGGCCTCTTCGCCCAGTAAAATAAATCATAGCGGCAACGACGACAGCAGCAAATCAAAAAACTTCATGCAGAAAAAGCCATCCATGAATGCAAGTGGGCGAAAGAAGTAACTCGTACTTTGAATAAACAAAAACGCATGTATAGTGTGCATTGAGCATTGTTCTTTTATATTTCCGACTCAAGTTTAACCTACAGTTAGTAATGAAGATGTTAAGAAATTCCTAGAAGATAATCGAATCACGGTGCGCTCCTGCGAATTCCTTAAACCCAACAGGTAAATCATGCTGTTATGGCAACTTATGACCGATGTGATCAACGACGACGACAGCTAAAAATGTTGTATTTTAGGTTCCGAGCACTTTCCATCGAAGAATGCCGCAAACTCGAAAATGATACTAATAAGCAAGCAAATTCTGCTGCGTGGTACCAATACAGAGCTGGTCGAATTACGGCTTCAAAATTTAAAGGCGTTCACAGAACAAAACTGGAAAAACCATCCCTGTCCTTGATACGTTCAGTATGTTATCCCTTAGCAACTTGCTTTAAGACGACGGCTACAGTTTATGGTTGTGAACATGAAAAGAAAGCGCTACAA
The DNA here is from genome assembly GCA_940337035.1 of Agriotes lineatus. Classification (NCBI taxonomy): domain Eukaryota; kingdom Metazoa; phylum Arthropoda; class Insecta; order Coleoptera; family Elateridae; genus Agriotes; species Agriotes lineatus. Next base: position 113,864,500 of record OW679202.1, read on the forward strand.
GCTTACACTAATAAGACGGACAGCATGTGTAATTTTATTGATTGTTAATGTAACGGTACTATTTTAGTATTTTACAGTAGAAGTCCGTTAGGATAGCCTTTACTGCCGAGCCAGAGAATTTGTGAGACGAGCTCGAAGAGCGAGTCGAATAATACTGGCGAGGCAGTAAAGGCCCTAACGGACGCGTATTGTACAATAGTTTTTGTAATACCTACATACAATTCGGTCATATCTATATTTTTCTAATTTATTTTCATCAAAACGCTAGGTTTGTGTAATGACGTTTTAGAATGATTGAGAGTGCGTAGAACGTTGCAACTGTTGTTTATAAATGTCATTTATTTCCAATTTTGTGTATGGCTATAAGCAGTTTTAAGTTGTAACCAGCTCGTAACTTATGACATCTGTAGAAAATGATGAAGATATGCCTGAAGACGTTAAGATTGTGAATGAGCAAGTTATTTTAGCGTATGTTCAGGAGTTATAGCAGTCTTTTGCGCCTTCTTCTATGTGGAGTTGAAGGCTTGGTTGCTGCTGGATTTATGTGACAAACGTCACTTTGACGTTCGGCATACAATTTAGCAGGCCGTGGTCTTTACGGACACTTTTTACGGCCGGGCCGTAAAGAGGTTGCTTACGCAGTAGCAAACAGTCCTTAAAGAAATATTTAACAAGTAGGTATTACAAAAAATTATTTTATGTCCTACCAGTACATTAATTAAAATTAATGACTCTATTTTAAGGTATCTTAGATACAAAATAACGCTCCAGGGCAATTATTTTCTTCATAAGAACACTAGGGTTATTATGAAAAATTAACAGTATTTGTTTCCATGGATACAACCTTTATTTCAAAAATTATGCACCACTGTCACAATGAAAATTAATGACAGCTCATCTAATGTCACAAATCTAACTTAGATCAGCTAACTAGATCAATCTTAAATACCATAGCATAGTAATTATATGAATTGAATATGAATATGAATTAGGTAAGAAAATTGGTAGGACATAAAACCTTGAAGGCACCACAGGCATTATGAGCTAAGAGCCCGCGATTGTTGTACACACCTCGGACCAAAGCCCCTCGGTTAGTACACTAACAATCTTGGGCTCTTATTTTACTCATAATGCCCCTTGGTACCTTAATAACTATTTGGTATGTGATATTCTAATTTTGCTTTTTATTAATTGCCCACATGCAGAAAAAGATAATCAAATAATTCTACATAATAAATGGTGGTGGATAGTATTAACGTTAGATCCTTAAGTAAGTAAGTAAGTATCGTTTATTGTCAACAGATCAACTACAAAAGTGACATGGACATTGTCAGATAAAAGTAATACCTAATGTAGTACAATATTGTGGTAGTCATAAAAACACTTTTTAATTAAAATGGATTTAAGTTAAATTTATCGATTTTATATGATTTAATATATATCGGTAGCGAATTGTAGATTTTAATACAATTATAAATGGGGGACTTTTTAAATTCAGCAGTCCGACGCCTAGGTATGGCTAACAGGTCACCATGTCTGGTGGGATATTGATGAGTATTGTTACTCGTTGAAAAATAATGCATATGTTGCTGCGCAAATACTGCTAATTTGAAAACTAAGTTTATTTGTTCCCTCCAGTCGAGATTAGAATCGATACATATGCCTAGATAAGCGCACAATTGGTAATTATATGGAATACCCTTTATATTATTCAAGGCATTAAAGTTCACACAAACAGTTTTGTTCATGTTGAGTACAAGTTGATTTTTTAAGCACCAGTTTTGAACTCCAGGTGACAAATTTCAATTTTATAAGTGAGTTCCTTTACCGTATCGGCAGATACAGTGAAGGCTGTGTCGTCAGCGAAGCTAACGATCTGCGCGCATGTAACATGTAAGGGCAAATCGGTAACATACAATAGATACAGCAAGGGGCCTAATACCGAGCCCTGAACAACATCTAAGTTTATACGGACAGTGGTGGACGTTACATCATTAATTTTAACAAACAGTTTTCTGTTAGTAAGAAAAGATATCAGCCACATAAGAAGTGGGCCCCGAATGCCTAAGGAACATAACTTTTTTCTAATGCATTCCACATTCACAGTGTCGAATGCACGCGATATGTCGAAAAATATTGATGCAACAAATTTACCATTATCCAGTTGCTGATAAACATAGCGGAGCAGGCTAAAACGAGCAGTTTCTGTAGATCTGAGCTGTCTGAAGCCGTGTTGTGTATCGGAGAACAGATTGTATAGTCAAAATTATACCCATTCGGAGTCACGTGACCTTTGTCTGTCACTGTTCATCTTTAGTAAAATAGATGAAATGGAAGAAATTTGAAAAAAAGGCATGACGATTCATAAAATTAATTTTAAAAATTTGACATTTCTAATCTGTCAGATTATATTTTTCGTGTAAGTTATTGAGATAAGGGTAATAAAACCTAAAATTGTCGAGCCGAAAACTGGAAATTAAAAGAAACCATCGAACATGCGGTATAACGAGCAGTCACAACAATTAATTTGAATATTATGCATTGTTTTTTATGAAGAGTACAATATTAATAAAAGTAAATCAACAGTTTCACCCTCCAACGCTGTTCGCCGTGCTTCTCTTGCGTTAAATATCTCGGAAAGCACAATTTACCGAAAATATGAGCCAGAAAGTGAAGAATGCAAAAACGGAAGTCGACGAAGCAGTCAAGACACTATACCTATATAAAATGTATGTAGCTAAAGAATTTGTAACCATAAAAAATCTAAAAAATGCTTGGTTGAAGAATCTGGAGGAGATTTTTCACATTCAGTTTCTTCCCTAAATAGATTGTGCAAGGAAATAGGCTTCAAATGGCAATGTTCTATAACAGAATATGCATGCACAGAAATTTACTTAAAATTTGCTATACGCAGCAGGTTTTCTTTAACCTGTAAATTCAGTTTAATTTCATATAAGAGAATAAACCCGTAGCAACCTTGTTTTAGAAATAGGCATATGTCAGGATAAGCTACAAAACGGAACGTCATTTATTTCCCTAAAATTGCATTTTTAAGAATCGACATACGTAAAATTACTAGATTATCACGTGACTCCGAATGGATATAAATTTGACTATATTTATTCAGGAACGATACCATTCGATTTGCCACAACTTTTTCGCACACTTTGGAAAAGACACTCAGAACTGATAATTAACTCATTTTTTAATTAATTTCGGTGTGTTAAGTGCCACTTTTTTTCACTCAGTGAAAAAAAGTGACACTTTGCTTTTAATTTAGGAATGAACGATTCTAATTGGACGTTTCCTTAGTTACCAATCGACGTTTCCTTAGTTACCAGAACTGACCAACGCACTTGACTAAAATGAAGGCAAATACAATTCTATACAAAATAGGCTTGGATTGGAATGTTTAATGAAATTTTAAAAAATCTTAGACAACTCGTGTTAGCGTGCTTATTTTTCAAGCGTGTGGAATATTAAACTTGGCTGCGCCTCGTTTAATAACCCTCCACACTTGTGAAAAAAAGTTGCACTTGTAACACTTGTGGTCTAAATAACTATTAATACTTTTGTAGATATTATTAATATTATTATTAAAGTAAAAATTATTAGATTAACTTTGTTAATAAGATTTATTTCATAATTATACAATTATAGGAGGGCATAAATTTACGAGGGCACAAGAAACTGTTAATATCTGATCTACCACAGCAACATCGTCAGTTTTCTTTTTCGCCAGGAACATGGGCATTGTTTCGTGAAGAACTGTATTTTTTTGACGAAGGACTCCAATATTGCGTTTGACGTGTATTCTGAAAAAAAGATATAGGTAGTTAAGATAATTATTGTAATAATATACTTGCACTACCTCACGCTTGCTATATTCCTGGTTGATTCTATATCCCTTGGATCGAGCTGCCGTATCCCTTTTAGAAAAGCAGGCGTAATCATTGTGGCCATATGTAGTCCTAGGGAGTCTTTTATTAAAAAGCCACGATCTGTCAATACAAAATCTCCTGGCAAGAGATTGTTTAAAATCCCACAATCCTCTGTTAGACCTTTATCGCTTATTCTGCCACCATATCCATGTGATATAAATGATATTGATCCAGGAGGAGTGATGCCTATTAGTACCTTTACCGTATTATGTTGTTTGTACGTAGACCATGTAGTACATTGTACTTCAAGGCTACTTGATTTTTCCACTCTCATCTCAAAACAATCGATTATTACTGAAATCTTGTTGCCAAATGCTACCTTGAAGCATTCTGGCATTGATTTAATCACCTGATCTCGTTCAGGCCAAATAATAAAAATTTTCATCCGATGATACATAATATTCAATGTGGTATAAAATATTCTGGAAATTGTTTGTACGCTGACGTTAAACATGTATGCCAATAAACTAAAATCTAAATTTAATCTAAGTTTTATCACCGTTATCAAAAATGTGTCTCTAAGCATGTTTTACGTACTGAATTAGGAATAAATATATATAATTAAATGTGAACTGTATATATTGTATGTATTTGGTGTAGCATTTGCCATATAGTAGACGTGTGTAAAAGAATTTTTTTTTTGTAATGTCACAAATAAAGTATATCTATCTAACACGCAAAACTTTAAATGCGCGCGGGCTACAGCGTCATTCTTCCATGCTCACGTAAAACTTTTACATTCGCTGGAAAATTCTCACTTTTTTTAACTTATAGAACAATCTACTATTAATTCACTAGCGATTTAAGAAGAAAATTAACTTGCTAGCATATAAACATTATAAACAGTTACTGATGGAAACTATTATAGAGATAATAATAATAATGGCAGTTTAAAATGACAAAGAAATAATAATTAATCGAGTTATTTAACAATAACAGTAACGGCGTAACTGGAGACTTGAGTTACCACATTTATATTTTTATGACGCTCAACGCTTCAACGGCTTAAACCTGAAAAGAATTGCAGGCAGCTGAAAATTATTTCGGTGGCGCAAATAATTCTCACATATAATCTCATAAGAGCATTAATTCTTTCCGCCATTTTTGTTACTGCGTTCCAACAACGTCGTATTAATTAGGACGCCTTCCAGAGGCAAGCGTTTCCTTTCCAGAGACTTTCCATTTGAAAATTTTTTTTTTGAACTTTTCCTTACTGCCAATCTCTAGCGTGCTTTTAAAACTTTCTTTAGTGCAACAAAAGTTATTAAATTCGTTGTACATTTTAAATGCGGCATATGCCGCGGGTTTCAGCTAGTCTAGTTAATATGTTAAAAAAAGGTTTATGGTTTGAGTCTCGAAAAAAATAGAACCAATTCCATAGAATGTATTTACACATGTATTACATACATGACCTTTTGCAAGACCACAACAAACCAAAATAACATACATTTTGAACTAATTAAGCGTTTGCAACATGATATAAGTTTTTGACAGACTGAACGAATACTTTTATATAATATAATATCAACCTAGTCATGACTAAAGGTGCTTATAATGAAATTTCTTTACGTCTTCGATACGCTCATTATACCTTCGATACGGGAGCTGAATATACCTGTACTTTTAAAATTATGTAATACATTTGAGACTCTCATTAGCGCGGGTTAATCAATCAAGTTATCTATTTTTAGATATTCAAAATTTTTATATAAATTATTAATTCAATGACTGTTATTAAATGTCAGTTTGACTTTTAACCAGTATAATAGCACAAGACTATCCAAATTGACAAATATACTTTCTCTTTCACAAATAAATGATTATTTTACCAAAGTAAGTATTGTTATTAAGTTATTTTACTCAATTAATTGTTTTCTTTATTCCTTATTAGAACTAAGTACCACAAACCTGACTTCCTTTCATTTTTACAGCTACTCACATCAAACACCAATGATCCCGACGATTCTCAGCCACGGTCAATGTCAGCCTATCCTCAATGTAGCTTCAATCAACCAAGGAACTTCTCAAAAGTCAAAACTCCAAGCTCCTGTAGATCCAACTTCACTCCTTGAACTCCTAGTATGCGACCGTCGACCTCAGCCCTCTGGTAAACTCCAACTAGCAGATAATTCCCAAACTAGTTTCCTTTGTCCACAGCTCCTTTCCTGTAGCAACCAAAGCACGCCAGGAAACCTCAGCAAACCGCTTCCAGTCCTCTGTAGAATCCCCAACTCCAACAACGAATGTCAATTATACCTTGCAATGCACCAATAAATCCAAATATATCCAAATGTGGTCGTCTTCTTCTTCTTTGTAGCTAATTAAACTGTATTCCACAATCTCTTCACTGATTGTACACCCACATCAACTCTAAACCATATTCTCACTTATATTCGTTTTGTAATCTTGTTAACTACCTTTTTATTTGTCTAAGCCCAATTATGTTCAAAAATAAAATCAAAATTTCTAGTTTTTATTAACCTTCACTGAATTTTTCAAATACATCTCTTTATAATTTAGTTTATTATCTCCTGTTTTTAAACAAAAAAATTATCTTATATAGTTACGATTGATGCCCACTTTTAAAATTACCTAATCTGATCTATACATACTACAATTATATTATTACAGAGCAAGCATATTTGTCTCATACTAACATTATCTTTTCTTCCATCAACAATACGAAATACTCAAATGTTATAACTTTTCAAGATAAAATTACAATTTATTTTTTTATTTAATCTGCATTACCAAATTCAATTCAGTCAACAAATCTTTTTTAATTTTTCTTAATTTGATTGTATCAACATACCAACTTTATTTCTTTTAATTTTAATTTAATATGATTGATCTTTATGTATCATAATAATATAGAGGGAGAGAATTATATAAAAATCCATTTAGTTATTAAACATTGTATAAATTAACATCTTGGGTATTCACTGGGTGACTTTTCAATCAAACTTTATTACATTTATGAGGAAAGCGAGAAAATGTTTGATTGTCCAAACGTATGTAAACTTGTTCTAGTCCGCCGTTTTCATCAATTTAATTAGTTGGGCCAACGCCCTACAAATCGTAGATCTTCCTTTTGCAATTTTCTGTATTGAATAAGGAAACTTTAATAGGTGTATCGCAAACTAGCATGCAAATAGGAGGAACGAATTATGAGCAAGCGGTTCGGAAATGCTGGAATGTTATTTCCTTTCGTCTTTGAGTGGGAAAGGAGAAAGCCAGCCTAATATGGGTTTTCCATCTAAATTTGTCTATGAACTCAATCGCCTGGGAACTTTCTTGTATTGGTCAGGTCCGCCTATTCCATCATCCCTTTAAACGCGATGGAATTGAATTCCAGAAAGATCTAATGCAAACTATCGCTCCTTTTGTTTACGAACGTTTCACCAACTGTGGTCCTATCTTCACAAGGGCGCTCGGTTCGCCAGAGAAATCGTGCAGACGTTATAAAGTTATTACGTGGGATTCCCAGGGATTTTTTTATTGCAATTATAGAAAGCGTTCGTATTTTGCAAGCGCGGTTATTATCGTGATCTGCCTTATCTCAGATGTTTATCGGGGCTTTTGCAAGGTATGGGTTTCAATGTTTAGAGGATAGTTTTTTGCAACGCGTTAAATCTGGCGGATTCAGATTTATGGAGGAGGCGTCCTCCCACTGCCGCGGCCTATGCCTGAACGTCGTAACTTAAACAAATTGAACTACGAGAAACTGGGGAACAGTTCTACGAGTAACCTAAAGAATAATAGACGAGGTGACTCCATTTAAACCACTTTGTAACGAAATAAATTTTTGAAACTTCTGAGGTATGCGCTTCTTCAACGCCGAAAAATGAGCCGTTTGGGACGCGGCTGGCGCGGAGCCACCATTTTTGTACCTAAAGATGAAATAGCAAATGGAGGACATGATAAATAACGCCGCGCTGACGTGATGTGATATGAATCAGTACCAATTCAATAAAAGCCACATTGCATCAATATTTCAATCTTATCTGTATGTAAAACGAGGAAGACTACCGAAAAACTGGCTGCGCTGAAACTGACAACGACAACGACTGATAAATAACAGAACTTTGGTTATTGATACTCCTCGAATCATATTTTACATCAGTCTTCTTATCGTGGAAAGAGCTATATAAGATTCTTGGAGGGAATAACTAAATAAAGTTACTGGAATATCTATTGGAATATGGAGTATGTGCAAAATATGAATGATGAAATGTTCATATTAATTTCCAATAAACAGAAGTTAAAATTTTACTTTTTTGGGAATCAATCATTTAGGTGGAAAATTTTCGATTTGTTTTAGTTTTGAAAACATTAATTTATTTAGATGTTTATTGCAATTTGCGGTTAGATATATAAACGGTACATGTAACAACTGAAAGTGTCCGCTAAAGATTTATGAAATTTCCTTGAAATAAATGCTAAGACTAATCTGGAACAAATCTACGACTTTAGACGAGACAAAGGGATATAGCTTTGAAATTTAGTTTAAGATAAATATGAAGAGCGTTAGAACTAGATAAGTATATTGACACATGATAGAAACGATATTGAAATGGAACTGAATTAAGCGAGTTCATGTACGCAGACCAGCTGGCGTTAATAACACAGAATGTCGACGATTTGCAAAAAATTGTAATGATATGGAAAAAAAATTTCTACGAACTTATTATGTCTAAAAATTCCAATAAATCAGAAGTAATCAAACTCGATAGAAAAGCTTTAAACATATAGGATCTGTTATAAACATCAGGACTGCTTAGAAAGTGAGATTAATCACATAATCTTCCAGGCAACCAACTTTTATGTGGATTAAATAAATCATTATTTAGTAAACAAGGAACAAACAACAATTTACTGAAAATGTTAAAAGAAAACGAATCATATAGATTAAGAACAAAACGTCAATAAAATGAGATTTCTTACAAGGCTAGAAGAATACTTTTTTTTAGAAATATAATAAAAATACTTTTTATTAGTTTTAACACAGCAAAGAAACTAAGAAGCTATGGAGAATGAAAATAGAAAGAAAAGAACGTTCAGTAAACGAAACTATTCAATAATTAAGTGCAGATGTCATGTAAAGATTTAGTGAATTACTGCACCTATCTGATCGAATCAAGATTTTATGGTATTTTGGAAGTAAAACCACCTATTGGCAATTTTAACTAAAACGGTCTTGCAGTTATTTGCATAATAATACTTAGTTGTGAATGTAATGAATTTGGTGTTATTTATTTATTATCGTCTTTTTGCAATTATTAAGTTAAACTCGCATGGGTATTTATCTGTTCTGCTTGCATTTAGTATGTTGAAATTCTAGTATTGTTTGGAATTTATATTAGATCCTTACAACATACAAATCGTGTAGTGCAAATGGAAGACATTCTTTTCTACATAAACAGCCTCGAATGACATTTTCTCCACTACATGTGCAACTTAAGTGCCTAGAATAAAGCGCGAATGCCCTATTTTATGCAGTTCTGTTTAAAGGGTTTATAATAGAAAACGTCGAGTCAGAGTTATTCTAAAAATTTATGTAAGTTTCAAGTTCTGAAACTTTGTTAGGATTTCCTAAAATTATATACTGCCATTCAACACCCTAATTTTCAGTTTAAGAAGCTTAAGTTCTTATTAGCAGTATGGGGTTTGCACATAGTTTAATTTCTCTGGTGTAGTGGCATATGACTCTTGTTTGCAAGCCTTTTTGTTTCTGAATCGTCCAGTATGCTTCTTGTCGCAGTTTGAACCTGCGTTTATTTGCTGTAGTTTACGATTTTTGATAAAGTCAACATTTCAGCTTTAAGAAGGCAACGGAACATTTCTACGGAGGGGATACGTGGCAATATGAAAAATGCCTTAGTTAATAGCGCTATAGTAATAGCAAATTTAAGTACATACCGTTGATAACGTTGTGAACAATTAAAAGCGAAAGTGTACGTACTGCAGCAGGAGGGTGGCTACAGGTAAATTCTGATTCTGAGATACTATCTAATCCTGGCATAACCAGATGAATTTTAGCAACTGCACACACAACACACTACTACTGAGTAAAACTTTTCAATGTATGCGACGATTCAAATCCACATATCGTAAACCTCTAGAAAATTCAACCACACAGCTCTAAAAGAAAGCTATCAATCAATTTCTTCAAGGTGGATATAGGAAAGCTCTCTTAAGTCGCTGTGTATATGAGGATGCCTATATACCTTTTGAGAATAAATACGCAATTGTCATTTTGATTCTTAAAATTTCCAAGTGAAAAAGTTCAGGATAAAGCTATATTTTTTGCTCCCATTTTTTGAATATCTTGCAGTCCTTTGTTTTTACTATTGACGCTGTAAGACTCATTTTTCTTGGTGACGAACGTTCAGTAAACGGCTATAACACGAAAATCTTCAATAATCCAATTCAGATTTTATATAATGGTTTAGTGAATAGCTGCACCTGTCTGCTTGATTCAGCATTTAATGGTATTTTGAAAGTAAAACCACCTACTGGCCGCCCAAAATCTCAGATAAGGAACTGTTTATTGCTTCACGGGGTCTGACGTTTTGTTAGATTTCTTTTAGACCTTTTCCGGTAATCCCCGTATCCTCCATGTTATCTCCAACAATCTATCACAAGCGTTCAAATGCTAAAGTAACTGTACATTTGTATACGTCGTACATCATGCCACCTGGTAGCACGGATCCGTCCTGGCCAATTTCGGCCAGCGAGTGCAAGTCAGAGGTATTTAATTCAACCTTTCGTATACTCGGGGTCGTCCCAGTCACTCATGTCTTGATGCCACTAAAACTGCATAGATTGTCGATTCGCGTTCGTTATAGAGTTTACTTATGATAGATTTTAAATTCCTTGTATTTTGTAACTAGGAAACAACCATAATTTATTTATCAATTACATTTTCTTGTCCTACTTTTAGGATTTATGCTATATTTTTCTATTTGTAAGATAGTACACGAGTCAAGTTTTACTGACGCCCGAAATTATTTCGCGATTGGGGCCAGGAGTTTTTTTATGCGATAAGCAGCACGGTGGAATCCACGGATCATCTTATTCAATAGTTTGTAAGTAATAGGTGATGCCTTATCTACTTCGCGGAATCGATTTCGAGCTCTCTTATTTAGTTAAATCCTTTTGTGTTTGCTGTATAGTGTTCATTTAGCAGCTCTCCTGGAAAAAGTATATTGGAGTGTTTTGTACCAAAATTATGTATGTAAATTCTGGGAACCTTTTAGATGCAGCCATCCTCCAGTTATTTCAATAATAATACTTAATTTTAGTACTTAATACTTAATTTTGAATATCATGAATTTGGTGTTATTTAACTATTATCTTATTTTTAAATTTCTTTACTTGCACATCCGCGAGTGCTTATTTATTCTGGTGGTATTTAATTGTATTTATTATGTTGAAATACTAATATTGTTTGAGAGTTATATTAATATCCTTGCGACAAAGTAAAAATCGTGTACTGCAAGTGAAAGGTATTAATTTGGATATAAACAGCTTTACATGTCATTTTCCTTTACTAAATGTCTAACTTCCTTCGAAGAAAGTGTAAATGCAGTTTTTTCTAAAGAATTTATCATAAAAAACGTCCAGTCTAGATTATGCTGTAAATGTAAAAATTTTCTTTTGGAAATCATGTTCTACAATTCTGTTAGAATTTTCTATCATTATAAACTGCTTCACAACACTCTAATTTTCAGTTTAAGAAATATGGTCATATTAATAACTCAAGTTCTTATTGACAGTATGAGGTTTGCACAGGATTTAGTTCTTTGTCCTAGTAGCCGATAACTCTTGTTTGTAGGCTTTTTTGCTTATAATTCTCCCATTGCGCTACCTGGCACAGTTTAAACTGCGTTTATTTGCTGTAGTTCACGATTATTGATAACATTGAGATTCCAGGTTTAAGAAGACACCTTTAAGATGAACATCTCCCTGCGTAGAGGATGCTCGACAATATGAAACATGCATTGAGCCTTAGCGCCCCTTTATAGCAGTTTATAAAAATTGGTCTGGCGAATTTAAGTAGATAATGTTAAGAATTTTTAATTCGTACTGTAATTTTGTATCAAATGTGGCTTCATCAGTTTGGTTCAGAGTAAAATGGAAAAGTATGGAATACGGAACCACTCGTCATCTTATCAGAAATTCACAGTAGCTTCGTTTGTATATTTTATGGATGCTAATAAGTAGTTTTATTAAAGAGTTGAGAGTTTATAAATAATATTATTAATCAATAACGAAATAGCATAACCGCTAAATTAAAATTTTTGAAAGATATATTTGCAAATTTTGTGTATTTCAAGCCCGAATTTAAAATAGATTTTTACTGGGTTTAACATATTCATAGCGCCTTCGCTCGCATAAATCTTTTACATTATTTTTACTTTCTCGTGCTCGTATAGGGACGGCAATCGTGAAAAGATTATGTTAGGAGGTTTTAACAAAGGAATACATTTTGGGGTCTTCGAAGTACAGTCTTGGGTCTGCGTTTGAATATTAATAAATAAGTAGATGCGAGGCTGCTTCCGGTACAGTAAACAATGGGCGCCCTTGGTTTTTGCGAAACAATTGGGGAGTAAAGATTTATAGCAAACTTAAATAGGATTCTTAGCAAAATTTGAAATGCCTTGTGACTAAAGAATCATTGGACGATTGTGTGGAATTGTATTGCAAACGATTTGAAGTTTATTAAAAAAGCGTTATTAAACCTAGATTTCGAATAATTAAAAATTTTGAAAAGCTATTATTATGCGTAGTATGCTATAATACGATTTTTTAGAATAATAAATACAGTGTGTACATTTTTAGTACTGCGAATAAAAAATAAAAACCCGTACAGATCTGTTGCATGCTATACGAGAAACTTCTATACGAAAAATCAAATAATATTCAATAATGTTTTACAAAAATAAAACATTGTGATTCAGGAATTATCCTGTGCAGTAGCAAAGTTCGAGATGATCTAAACCAGCTGTTGGTATAAATCCCTCAGCCACATAACATTTCCCAAAAAGAAATAAATAAAAATTAGAAATTGCTTTAGTGCAATTTTTTATTTACACTTATCAAAGTATTCAGCTCCAAAAATAACAAATTTTGCACCAACGAAAATGTTCAAAAAGGCAAAAGGCGAATGTTAAAGAAATATAAACCTATAATTTTGTATATTTTTATGTACTTGTAGTAATATAACTTTAACCTAAGCTTTTATTTTGTTGTAATTGTTTGAATGTGACGTAGATTTTATTCAAGTTTTGTATTGATTTTATTACTTGGAAATGTGACATTGCTTATATCTGTAAGTGGCTGTTAGCAAAAATGAATGACAAGAAACTAAATAAAGAGCAAATAGTTAGACGATTTCCTAGCAATGCCCTCCAATAGCATCAGCCGCTAGTGAAATCGAGAGCGATAGCGGGGCATAGAGGCTAAATTTCGCATATGTTAGGTAAATTACATTATAAACCGAAAATTCTCACGATATGCCTATTCTTCCGAATTATATATATATATATATATATATAAACCGTAATTCCTTTACAGCAATCATTGGCGTCTTATGTAGACTCTTCAATCCTCTTCGGCTGGATTAGTGCCTTAATTTCTTTTATATGTTCTTGTTTGTTTTAGTTTGTAGTACAAGGTTTTTCCATTCTTTTCTGTTGGTGGTCCTTTTCTTCCAGTCCGTAACATTCATCCTTCTCAGGTCTTCCGAATTATAGTACACTTTAATTGGTCTCATAAACGAAACAAAATCCCATTGTTTCTTTGCATGATTTTCGCAAAAAAAGGTTGTCGAGCGCATTTACGAAACAAGGAGGTGAATGCGAATAAATCATCGAAACTTAACACCCACTTCCAAGAAACTGAAAGATATCCTAACATGTCACAAGTAACCTAACAAGCACACAATAAGCAATGCTGCAGCCGATTTTCTGGAATAACGAGCTCAAACCGCAAGTAAAGCATATATTACAACACGAACAGCTCGATCAAAAGGGGGGAAACACAGATACCTGGAGATCCAAAGTTTTGTAGGCCGGTGATCTTAAGTCACAGAACCTGTGGAGAGGCTACCCAAAACTGTATTGTTGTGTTGTGTCCTGGCTTACGTGCAACACAATACTGATGAAAACTTTTTAAAATATCCGAGGATTCGCATCTACATATCGTTAAACTCTAAAAAATTTAACTACACATCACCAGAAGCAATTTATCAATGAATCTCCCTATTATGAATACGAGAAGTAGCATTCTGTAAATACTGGAAATGTTTCTAAAATAACCGAAACTCCCTTAGGCTAAGGATTTTTAAAAATCCACAAAGGAATGGAGAAGATTGGGCAACTCAACTCACACCAGCGTTGGAGTGGCGACCTAATCTACATTATAATAATCGAATATAGATGAAGTCAAAACAATTCCTGAATAGTAAAATAATTTTAAATCAGTGTAAAATCTATACTTAATAAGCTTAAGTCCATAGAAGAATTTAATATAATTGAAAATAAATTTTATTCCACACTGTTAAATACTGTCAGCATCTATGACAAATTCATGTATTTGAGGAGATGATTTAACGTTAAAGCAGATTAAATAAAAATCTGGTGTGATACACGCACACAGCTTCCTTTTACATTGATCAACTGGAAAATCACGTATCTCACATTAATATACATTAAAAATGTAAAGTTTGAAAAGAATCGTTATAGCGGTTTTTGAAAAAATCGAAAAAAACTGAAAAATTACAAGAGTAAACACCATACCTTCGGTTATGCGATTTTCTTAAAAAGCTTGATGTCGCATTTAGATAGTACACTAAACTTATATATGAAGTTTCAACGCCATACCTCTTTTCGTTTTTGAGATATTCTGTTCACAGGCAGACTAACACACAGACAGACACAGACACACAGACAGGCCAATGAACAAAATTATTTTTTTTTGGGTTCAGGGGACTCTAAAACACTTTGGTCAAAACCACTCGCTTACAAAATCAATCCAGTACAAAATCACTCTTGTACAAAACCACTCGCATAAGAAATCAAAAAAATTCGGGCATCCCCATACTGGCCCTACTTATTTTGGACACACTGTATATTACGAATAATTTCGATTGATTTATAAATCTTAATATACAAGGTACAAAAACTGAATTTATCTTATTGAAAAGAATATTTTAAATTGCAATTACTTTATCGTCAGCAGCTATGCCATCCATCGTCGGATGTAAGCCTCCCCCAACATTTTCCATTCCTGTCTGTTGGTTGCTTTCCTCATCCATTCGTATCCCACATACTTCTTAACCCTAGAACGCATACATCTAAGAAAGTTACATTAACGCATATGTGGTGTCGTATACAACACCACACCTTTTTTTGTTTAATGAGGCACTTTAAATTTACTATACGCCTTTTCTAATATCTGGAAATTAATTTTGACGGCATAGATGCATATTAAAGCGCAAAACGGAAGTTAAAGTTGTTAAAATATTTATTTATGAGTATGAATAAATTAATTGTTAAATCTAAGGAACTGATCAGGTACTAATATCTACGTTAAACAGTTTTGACAAGTAACTACAGTGTGATTTTTTAAAAAACTCAATTGCAGCAGGCCCTGGATAGACTGAATCAGTTGGCAGTACTGAAGTGTATTGTTGGTGACACTGTCTGTGTCAAAACTGACGCAACACCTAACCTGCTAACTTCGAATTTGACATAAACTTGCAGTGTCACCAACATATTATTCATACGTTTGAATTTCCACAGCCCCCGGAGGATCTTTTTTTTTATCTCTCGATATTTTCATCATAACCTCAAAAAGATATTTAATATCAATTTAAATTAGTTCTAATACAGTGACTTTATATGAGACAGAGGCGACAATAGAGTTTATTTTTTTTTATTTGTCGCTCGAATCGGCCGCCAGTAAGAGGCAAAATTTGTTGATGCTTTTGTTTGTTTATACCAAATCGAGGTTAGCAGGTTAGGTTTTGCGTCAGTTTGTGTCAAATTCGTGGTTGGCAGGTTAGATTTTGTGTCAAAACTGACGCAGAACCTAACCTGATAACCTCGAATTTGACATACACTTACAGTGCCACCAACATATTATTTATACGTTGTGTAACCATGACCATTCAAAAACGTTCAATTTATTAAAGTTAGTAGGCCATTGGCCGCCATTTTGTGGCAAGTTGTGCCTATGGTCGCCACTGTCTCTATCAAGGTACAGTGCCTTTATATAGACAGTGGCGACAATACAACTAAGCCACACCCCCGCCGCCATATTTATGCAAATTTCTAACGGGTGTTTATTTAAATCCGCGATCAGAGTCGACTGTGATACGTGTTTTACGTTTGGCAGTATTGAAAACATTTGAGATTTGCAGGTTAAGATTTGCGTCAGTTTGTGTCAAAACTGACGCAAAACCGAACCTGCTAACCTCGAATTTGACATAGACTGACAATACACTTCAGTACTGCCAAAAGTATAACACGAATCACAGGTGATTTAGCATAAACATGGCGGCTAAAACCACGTGATCTAGGGAGCCAATCAAAAATAGGACACCCCATTGTCGCCACTGTCTATATAAAGGCACTGTATATCAAGGCACTGTAGTTCTAATTAAAGGTCGCCATCTCTGTTCCTTTTAGTAATTATAGTTAAAATATTATCGGGTGACCTTTCTAATATGTTATTATTGTTGCCTGCTCAACTCTATCTGTTCGGCGGCTCAAGTATAAGAGCTGACTGGCAATCCTATAAAGACAGTAGTGATAGCTTTTTTAACAGATTCCACTTCGCACTACGTTACTATGAAAATTACGTACGTAAACTGACAGATGGCAAATTGTTACCGACCAACACCTACCGAGAAAACTTGTTACGTGATTGCGTAGATGGCGTCATATGCGACACCAAGTAACTAAAAAATTAATTATAAAGCTTGTAACAATTTTTGGAAATTAAAAATGAAAGGGATATATCAACAATAATCTGCTGGAGAGGTACTGAAAATATGAATATGATAACATAACAGCAAATCACTAAAAACTACATAGTTAAATAGGTGGTGTCTCATATGACGCCACCTATGCGTTCTAGGGTTAATACCATCTGTCCACTTTGTTTGCGGCCGTCCTATACTTCTTTTATCAGCTCTTGGGCTCCACTCCATTATACGGCGAGTCCACCGGTTATCCTGCGTTCTGGCAATATGGCCTGCCTAATTCCATCGTTGTTTACAGAGTCGATATATTACATAATTATTTTACTTTCGATTTATTTCGGATCTCGGTGTTAGTTACGTGATCTCAAAGTGTGATGCCCAGCATTCGTCTTTCCATGGCTCGTTGGGCAACTTGTAGTTTATTTATTATGGATTTATTCAGCGCCCATGTTTCCGTCCCGTATATGAGTATTGGTAATACGCATTGATCGAATGTGTTAGATTTAATTGTATTTGGCATCTGGGATGTAAATATGTTATGCAATCTCCCAAAGGCTAGTGATATTCGTCGTGTGAGGTCTGCGTTTAAGTTGTTCTTTGTTATTTTGACTTTCTGGCCGAGGTATATATATGAATCCACTTTTTCTAGCCTTTTGTCGCCTATTCGTAGGTTTCGTTGGTCTTCATTTTCTATTTCTTCATTGGTCATATACATTGTTCTGGCGGTATTTATTTTTAGTCCTATTTGAATTGATTGTTGATTCCGTTCCGTTAGCATATCTTGTAGTTTTTCCCCACTTTCTGATATCTGGGCGATATCGTCTGCGAAGCGCAGGTGATTCAAATTCTCTCCATCGATCGTGATACCTTTGTCGTTCCAGTTGAATTCTTGAAACATGTCTTCTAAGGCTAGTGTAAACAACTTTGGCGAAATCACGTCACCCTGTCTCACTCCTCTGTTCATTGTATTTTTATTCGTTTTTTCTTTCATTAGAACTTGGAAGGTAGCGTTTTTGTAAATGTTGTGGATTAGTGTTGTGTATCTGTGGTCCACTTGGCTATTGCTTAATGCATTTAAAACCGCCCAGTTTTCTATGGAATCCAACGCTTTTTCATAGTCTACGAAAGCTAGCCATAGATTAATATTATATTCGTTAGATTTTTCGATCAAAGTTCTAACTACTTGAAGATGATCTAGTGTAATGAACCCTTTTCTAAACCCGGCTTGTTCATGTGGTTGATAGTTATCCAATTTATTGGTTAGTCGTTTTGTTATTATTTTCGTGAACAGTTTGTATAATACAGATAAAAGACTGATAGGTCGATAATTTTTTTAGTTTGTTTTTATCTCCTTTTTTGAACAGTAAGATTACCAAGGCATTATTCCAATCTTGAGGGATGCTGCATTCATGTAAGCACTTATTGTATAGTTTCTCTAAAATTGTTACTTTATTAGCGGTGTTTAATTCATTTTTTCCATGAAACATAAGATTAGTATCTCAATAAAATGTATGTAAATAAAATAAAAAATAAAATTAATGTTCATACTCTACAGGGTAGTGATTTGGTTGAAGCACCACACTCATTAAAGTGGTAAATATTTCAAATCAAATTATCCGCTCCTAAGTCAGTTTAGAGCGAAAGCGTTAAAATAGCTTTATTTACTTGGTTTGCATAAGTCAGAAAATTCTGACAGCCGGGACGCTGTCCCACGGTGTTCTGTCCTCAAAAAATATGATTATGCAACTTGCGAAACCATATGAAAGACAGGTTTTTTTTTAAATTTATTTGCCAGTTCAACAAAATTATTTGTTATACTTAGCATTGATGTGAATTATATATACATAGTATTTACAATATTTACATGATACAAACTAACGTACCAGCTGGTCCAACAGTGGGAAAGGGCTTTATTTGGCTTTTGCCTACTTAATCTTCACCATCTGTTGCAAGATATAGGTCCTGCGGAAGTTTACGTTTAAGCCGATTATGTATATTCTTTTGCCCTAAACTATAGTGACGAGAGCCTTCGCATGTATGTAAGTTTTGGAGAAATCGTTTGGTTGTTTTCTTCAGGAATTCTTGAATTGTTAGCATTTGCAGCTCATAGTGAAGCTGTGTATTACGTACGTACCAAGGAGCATTTACTGCAATTCTGAGTACTTTATTTTGAAGCGATTGTATTTTATTTATATTCCTTTTTGAGGTGTTGCTCCAGATGACACTAGCGTATATAATCAGAGGACGTATTAGTGACTTGTACATAAGCAAGCAGCATTCAGTCTTCAGATGAGATTTTCGATTTATTAATGGGTACAGTTTCGATAGTCTTGCGTAGGATAGATTGAGTTTTTTATTAATATGGAGTCTCCATGTCAGTCGTGTATCTAGATGAACTCCTAGATATTTTACATCTTCGCTGGTAGGGTTCCACTCAACACGTACCCCGTTTACAGTTATATTTGCAGGGGTTTCGATTTTTCTCAGAGTAAAGATTTTCGCTTCGCATTTGGTGGGATTAAGTGATATGTTCCACCTGTTAAGCCACGTGCTAACTTCGTCGATTGCTAACTGTAGCTGTTTTATTGAGCTGTCAAGATTGTAATTCTGAGCGATTATCACAGTGTCATCGGCGTACATGGCCAAGTTTTCACGGGTTAACGGAATATCACTCACAAAGATGTTAAAGAGTATTGGACCTAGAACTCTACCTTGCGGTACGCTAGCCCTGATAGGTTTTCTATCCGATATTGTTGCATTGACTCGGACCGCAAAGCTTCTCTCATCTAGGAATGAGTATATAGTCGCTTTTAGATAGCTTGGAATAGGCAGATGGAGAATTTTGTATTTGAGATCTTCCAGCTAAACCTTATCAAAGGCTTTGGCTATATCTAAAAATACTGCAGTAGTATATTTCTTATCTTCATACCCAGCCTCTATTATTTACACAATTCGCTGCAACTGATGACAATTGGAATGGTTAGTTTTGAATACAAACTGAAAAGGTGGAAGAACGTTTGCTGCTTCTATGTGCTCGTTTAACCTACTGTAGATTATTCTCTCAAAGATTTTTGCCAAGGTGTTTAAGAGGCTAATAGGTCGATAGCTATCAACTTTCTTCTTATCTTTGCCAGGTTTGGGGAAGACAACCACTATTGCATGTTTCCATGATTTTGGAAAATATCCAACTAGTCGCAAAGAAGCGTTGTATAATGTGGCCAAGAAAGTGAGTACTTTTTTGGTAAGTTGCTTCAAGATTACATTTGTGATAAGATCACATCCAGGTGATTTATATTTTGGTAAAGCATCTATAATTTCCTTTATTTCAGTAGGAGATGTTGGCTGTATTTGATTTGGGATTGGCAAATGTGTCTCAATGTGATTAACTACTGAGAAAGTGAAGATATGATTTCCTTTTTCACAGTTGGATTTCGGGTTCGCTGCCACTCCCGTCGTAATTTGCTTTTCTGTTTTATTAATTCTATTATATACTTTGGTGGTATGTAGGGATTTGCTGGCTTCCTCATTTTGATAACGTAAGTTGCTTCTTGGATACTTGCTTGTATACAGGATGTATAATGATCAACCGCCTGATCTATATCATTTGAGGTTTCAAGATGAAGTGGATGTTTAATATCTCTGTCAAGAATTTCTGTGTAACTTTTCCAGTCAACTTTGCCGTTAATAAGTTTTGGAATAGTAGGTTTCAAATTAAATGTGCTTAAAAATGTAACAAGCACTGGTAGATGATCGGAGTCCAGTTCTTCAATAGGTCGATCTACCAAAGGCTTCCTGATATTTTTTTGTAACAAATATCCGGCCGGTGATCTGCTCGGTACGGATAGTATGTGTATTCTGTAGGTGCCATTATTTGGAAGTTATATAATATTGAATAGTTGTGCAGATCATCTCCAGCAGGATTGTTGACACGGCACCCCCAGAGCGAGTTTTTACTATTTAAGTCTCCTAGTACCAAATCAGGTTCATCAGTATTTAAAAGTGCTTGCATGCCTTGATTGGTAAGTTTTCTATTTGGTTGCCTATAGGCGCTGATTATAGTTACGTTGCTGTTATCGTTTAATGAAACTTTTATTGCAGTTGCTTCTATTGTAGTTTCTTTTATACCAACAGGATGATGAATAATACTTCGTTTAGCTAATATAGCCACGCCTCCTGAGGCAATTCTGGCATTGCGGTCACTTCTATAAATATGATAACCTGTTATTTTCAAAGTATCATCTGCTGTTAAATGGATTTCTGAGATGCATGCAATGTCAACACAATGTCTACCTAGAAATGCTATGAAGATAGAACGTTGGTTTAGTATTCCGTTTGCATTCCAGCTAGGATTGTTAAGTTTTGAATTGTTTTATTAGCCATTAAGAATATTAGGTAGAACGTGTGTCATTAGGTAGGTTTTTATTTGAGGAAGAGGAGGGGTTATGAACTCAATGATAATTTTTATTAGGTTATCAACTATAGGGGAGTCAGCTGCGTTTGAGGATGGATTAAATTTGTTTTCTAATGGCGTACTGGAATTACTTTGTAATTTCTGAGAGTAGGTTTGGGAAGGGTTGGCAAAGGCAGTTTTGGTCACATACCTGTTGGTAGGGATTTGACTGCGTGTAAGGACATCTTTTTGCTGCATGTAGCTGCTACACTCCCTGTAGTTCGCTGGATGGTTTTAGTTGCAGTTAACGCAGACTGGTGGGTCATTAATGCGCTTTGGACAATCGCTAGTGAGGTGGTTACCAGGACATTTCACGCATCTTGGATTCAGGTGACAGTAATTTTTTGTGTGGCCAAAACGCTGACACCGATGGCACTGAGGTAAATCTGTTGTTTTTCTTCGTGTTTCAACTTTAACAATAGAATAAAATATCTTTTCTAATTTAAATATTTCTTTTGCCTTATCACTGTTGGTAAGCTCAACGACGCAGATATGCAATGGCTTCTTGTCTTTCCCTAGTAAGCGAGTTATTTTATTTACAGGATAGTCTTTTAATTCATTTTGAAGTTCCTCAATTGATAAGGAGAGTGGAACATTTTTAATGACAACCGACAGGGGCTTGTTATTTGGATCTCGGAAAGTATGATACTTGATGTCGTTAAGGGTGTAAAATTTTGTAAGCTTTCTATAATCTTTATCGCTACTCAGATTTATACGTAATATGTTTCCACTAAGTGATGTAAAGTTTTCAGTGGCTGTGGTTTTGTTTTATATCAGAATATTTCAGTATATTTCATTTTGTCAGCGTTATGAAGGAATATTGACCGGATTTTGTTTTTGCGTGTACCTGTTGTTACTTGTAAATTGGGGTTTTCAGATGACTTTTCGTTATTATCGGATTTATTGGTTTGTTGAAGTGGGTAAAAATTAATTTGGGTTAGTAGTCTTTCCGGATCCCAGAGATATCTCTTCTGTACTTCATTGGATGGTGTGGTAATTTGCTCTAACTTGCGTTTGGCGGTTTGTGATGTTTTATCTTGGTTGTCGATTTCCATTTCTTTTGTAGGTTCGTTCATATCTATTGTAGCTTCATATACAAGTGTCGCTGGCTTAATCGGAGCTTTGCTGCACATATTGCACGGAGAGATTTGAAGTTGGGGCCACGGTCGGGTGACCCGCCCGCGGCCTACCGCGCTGATAGTTCAAACACTACACAGTATTTATTTAATTTGCTTGTCTAAATTGGATGTAGTTATTCACTAAATTTCACAATTATAAAACCGCTATTAGATTTCACGTATATTTAGCACGTCCATACGCATTCGTGGGTCGCGAGAAACTCATGAAACACAGGTGCAAAAGTTGGTTATGCTTAAATTCTAGGAATTCCTGCTCCCGGATGCCGCCCACGGTGTCTTGTCGCCAAAAATATGATTATGCAACCCTCGGAACCATACGAAACACGTCAGGAATATGATACTATAAATGTCCAAATTTTTCTGATCTATAATGTCAGTGGTCTTGTACAGGAGTGATTTTGTGTCGGAGTGATTTTTTACGGGCGTGGTTTTGACCAAAGTGATTTTCTGCAAGAGTGATTATGAACTGGAGTGGTTTTTGTTGAAGTGATTGTGACCGTAGTGGTTTTGACCGGAGGGATTATTCCCGAGTGATTTTCACCTGACACCACATACATCTATAAAAAGTATTTAAATCTAAATTGCTATATATATATATATTAGCACTATGGGCCTTGGAGGCCCTTGGCTTGTTGCACGATTGATGCCCATTTTTTCCTATCCCTGGCTTTCACTTCCCACTCTCGGATATTTAGGTAATTCAGATCTTCTTGCACCTCACTTCTCCATTGCGTTCTCGGCCTTCCACGTCTTCGTCTTCCCCCCATCTCCGCAGCCCATATTTTTTTTGTTGTCCTCTCCTCGCTCATTCTTGTTAGGTGTCCCAACCATCTAATTCTTTGTGCTTTAGCAACTCCCACAATATCTGCGTCATCATAAAGTTCCCTGATTTCCCTGTTCGTTCTCCTCTCCCATCCCCCCTCTACATTTTTTCCACCATAGATCTTTCTCAACATTTTCCTTTCCCACACACTCAACCTTACTTGTTCCTGTTTTCTTAGCGTCCACACTTCACTCGCGTACGTAACAACTGGCCTTATAATTGATTTGTAGACCCGGAGTTTCACCGATCTGGAAAACATATGTCCCGAAATTATGCTCTTCATTGCATGTGCACTTTTTGTTCCTGCTGTTATTCTTGCTTCGATCTCTTCACTGCTACCGGGTTTCCTTGCTACTATTGTTCCCAGATATGTAAACGTTTCCACTTCTGAAAAACTGTATTCCTTGTTGTTGCCTACTTTTATCTTTAAGGTACTGTTGTTATCGAAGGGCTTGTCATTCCATACCATATATTTAGTTTTAGTTTCATTAACTTCAAGTCCCATGTCATGTGCCGCAATTACTATTTTCTGTACTGCATTCTTTAATTCTTCTTTTGTTCTTGCTAAAACTGTTAGATCATCCGCAAAGGCAAGGCATTGATGTCGATTGCGATACAGGATTCCTCTGCCGCTTATGCCACTTGTTCTTATAATTTTTTCGAGGGCTACGTTGAACAATAATGCTGAGAGAGGGTCCCCTTGCCTTAATCCGTTCTTCACTTTAAATTTTCTTGAAACTTCCCCATTCACTCTTACCCTGTTCGTTGTATCTTGCAAAGTCATTTTTATCAGCCTGATCAACTTGATAGGTATCCCAAGCTCATTCAGTGCAAGGTAGAGCTGCTGTCTTATGATGCTATCATATGCTTGTTTAAAGTCGATAAATAATATGTGTGTCTGGAGTTTATGCTGGTAACTTTTGTCCTGTATTTCTTTAAGTACAAATATTTGGTCCACTACCGATCTTCCCTTTCTGAACCCGCACTGATACTCCCCCAGTACATTCTCGACATATTCTGACATCTTATTTTTAATGCAAGTGGCTAGAATTTTATATGCAACATTCAGCAGCGCGATTCCCCTATAGTTGTCGCAGGTTTGTTTGTCTCCCTTCTTGTATAACGGACATATTATTGCTTCATCCCATGGTTTAGGCATTTCCTCTTTGTTCCATATTTCCTGGATTAGCTCGCATAACAATTTCTGTAGTTTAGTACCTCCATATTTAATCATTTCGGCTTGTACTTCGTCGGCACCCGGACTTCTATTGTTCTTTAGCTGTTTTATTATTTTTGTTATTTCATTGTCGTCAGGAGCTTCCTCATTGCTATTGTTACCTTGTATCACTGGCCTTTCCTCCGTCAGCCTATCCTTGTTCCGTTGGTTATTGAGCAGCTCTTCAAAATATTCTGCCCATCTTTCGGTCACTTCTTTTTGATCCCCTATCAAATTTCCTTCTTTATCTTTGCATACTATTGTCTTTGTTTGATACCCTTGCTTCACTTTTTTTGCTCCCTGATAAAAGTTTCTAATTTCTTTATTTCTGTAATTTTCTTCTATCGCTTCTAGCCATTTAATTTTGTGTCTTCTTTTCTTTTCTCTACATGTTGCCTTACACTTCCTTCTTAATTCTTCATATTTCAGCTTATTTTCAGCGGTTTGTACTTGTAACATATTTTTCCTTGCTTTTCCCTTTTCTTTTACCACTTTCTCGCATTCCTCGTCATACCATTCCTGGTTTTTTCTTTCTTGTCTCCTTGGTTGTTTTTTCACTGCACTTTTTATGGTTTTCTCAATTGTTGCGAATCTTTCTTCAATGCCTTGGCTTTCTCCTGTTTGCGTTAACAGTTCTTCTATTGCCTTCTCATACTTATCTCTTACATCTTGATCTTGTAGATTTATTCTTGCTAGTTTCTGTTGCTTTCGCATGGTTTTTGTGTTATTTGTTGGTATTATCTGTTTCAGCTTTACTCCTACGAAAAAGTGATCTGAATCCAAGTCTGGTCCCCTATAACTTCTCACATTTTTAATACAACCTTCATTTTTATCTTCGATTAGCACATGGTCAATTTGGTTTACTGTGTTGCCATCAGGTGACATCCATGTTCCTTTGTGTATGCTCTTATGTTGGTAGTACGTGCTTTTGATTTTCATCTTTTTTTCTATCGCAAAATCTATTAAGAGCTTACCATTTTCATTGGACTCTGCGTGCATACTATACTTCCCAGTTGTCGGATGGTATATCGGCTCTCTTCCTATTTTCGCATTACCGTCACCTAATACTATCTTTAAATCATATTTTGGAATTTTATCGTACACATTCTCTAGCATTTCATAAAACTGTTCTTTAACCTCTAATTGTTTATCCTCAGATGGCGCGTGCATGTTGATTAGACTTATTTTTTGGTATATTCCATTCATCCTCAAGCAACACATTCTCTCGGAAATTGGCATAAAACTTCTTACAGCGGGTATAAGTCTTTTACTCACCATAAATCCCGTGCCCAATCTTCTGTCTGCCCCACCGCTTTTGAAGAACGTGTAGCCATCTACATCACAAATTTCACTACCTTTTTGTTTAGTTTCTTGTATGGCAATTATGTCCACTTTGTATTTTTTTAGTTCACTTGTTAGCTTTTTGATTGCCCCTTCTTCAAATGTACCCCGTACGTTCCATGTACCTAAAAATATCTCTCTCTCTTTTTCCGTTAGATTGTCCTTTTTCTTTGCCATGTTTGTTTCCTTTTTGTTTCCGTCCTTGTTTAACTTCAGTTTTTTGAATGCATTATACTGTTTGTATTTTCATTCCAGACATATTGCTCCCCATCAATGAAAATCTTTTTGTACCCGATCTTTATCTTCTTTCCCTCATTTTTCTTCTCGTTTGCGATTTTCCTTATTTCTCCCATAATTTGTCTTTCTTGCCAGGTCATATCGTTTTCTATATATATTCTTGAACCTTTCAGTTTGTTCTTGTTTTTCATCACTTCCTGTTTTTTCTCCCAATTACCAATCTCTGCTATGGTTATTAAAGCACCTTGTTTGTTGTTAATTGCGTATGCTTTGTTTACTTCGGTATCAACTTTTATTTGATCCTTCAGAAACTGCCTCACTTCTTCGCTGTTGGAATTCTCGAATTTTGCTCCTTTGATTACTATATTATTCTTCTTTTTCTCTTTTTCCATCCTTTCCAGCCTTTCTTCTAGCTTATTAATTCTTCCGCTTAGCTGCTTTTTCTCGTTTAGCCATACTTCTTCTCTCCTTCTCATCTCCTCTCTTAACTCTTTATTTTCATCTGTATTTTTCTTTATTTCTTCCGCTAACGCCATTATCATGTCTTTGATATCCTTTAGTTCTCCCATTTCTACTCTTGCGTCTTCCCTTGTCACTGTTTCCGGTTTGCTAATTTCCCTGCTTTTGTTATCACTTCGTAATTCGGTTTCTCCACTGCTATTTAAGTCTCTATCCCTTTTTGCGCCGCTTGACATTAGGGTGTGTTCTGCACTTTCGTTTGCCTGCCGAACTGGTACTTAACTTTTTTTAAACTCACTGAGACGCAGTCTGAGCTCCTAACCCGTGGCCGTCGCTCTTTTCCCGCCCGAATTTGAAACGCCGCCGATCTAATGCGCCCACTTCACTCGCGCGCGCACTTCCGGTACTCTCTGGCTTTTGTTTATTTTCTTGATTCTTTGTTATTTCACTGCTTTCGTGCTCCTCTTTTTATACAATCCGATTCCCCACTACACTATTTCTTAAATTCCGTTTTAATTTCGTTTTAATCGCTTTTATATCAGTTAAAATCACATTTCTTTCGCCGCGTGACGGAGTCGTACTTACGAGTTCGCGTCGCCGCGCCACATCTCCTAAATTGCTATAGATCTTGTTAAAAGTTGTCTTAACAATTATAAAGAGTTTAATGGAGCGTTTTTCATTTATGAGTTTTATTAAAATAAGTTTTCTAGTAATTTCAATGTACAAAGAAATCTTTTGAAGATCCTAATATTCTCGATTCTTGTCAATCATGCTGATGCAATACTGGGTCTCTTACATTACAGGCTTTTTATTGGCCAAACGGGTATATAACTTAATCATATAGCCTTTAATTTTTCAGTTTTATAATACAAATATGTGGAAGTTCTAAATTATCCTCTACTACGCCCACAATTTTGTGAAAGGTGGATGTGAAACAAATGTGGCTAAGATAGGAAATAGTCACCTTAGAAGTCTATTAATGGCCGGTCAAGTAATCCCTCTTGTGTAAGGCAAGGTACAGTTCTGTAACTACATAATTTGCAGTACTGTTCTACATAAATGCCTATATTTTCTAAGGAAATCGATAGCGTAAACAGCAATGACAAGCAATAATTGCCGGCAGTCTAATTCAAACCAAGAAGTGCAGTAATGCCGACCGCAGTTCATCCGTGGAAGCACTTAAAAGAGTTAGGTCTTTTATTTTGAAGCGATAAAACTTCATGAAATACTGCGAAAGTAGGAGGAAAATGAGAAGACACGATTTTATTTTGTACTTTTATTATGTGTTGTATGCATAAAACGTAGAGCTGTAAAAACATACTCCTGTTGTAGCGCTCGCATAAGTAGCATTTTTTTATTAATAATGAACATAAAACCAGAATTGCACTTTTATTATGTGCATTATTACCGAAGCGTAACTGTTAGCATTCTTCGCGGGGTCGTAACGATCACGACTAGCGCTCTGCTAAACTATAAAATTTTTGTTGTAAAGTTTCGTCTCTATCCTGCAGTAATTACGCGTGCTTTGCTTCGCTGAAAAATATAAAATTGCGCTTTTTACAGAGTTGCTGGACGCTTGTTATCTATTATAATTTAAAGAGCGAGTTTGAACTACCTTTATGAGTGGCGGTTTCATAGAAGTTACAGAGCTAGAGAAGTGGCTATTATTTACTGTGCTGTCATTCGATTGATCATTAGTTCAAGGCCATTTTCTGATCACATCCTGAACTATATGCAATCCGCTTTACGTACTTAATCTCGGAATCATAACATCTTACGGCTTAGGCCCAGCTCTGGGTTCTGCCTTATTTTCCAAAAACTGCCTATTCATCAGTGTCATGCAAGATGGTGTGGTTGAAAACGTTTTTAATTCAGGAAGGTTACATAAACAAATAACTCCCTGCGTAGACCAGTCTAACAAATAAAACCGTTTAATTTTCCTACGACCAGGTAAAATCGCGGAACTCCTATGCTGTATGCTCAAATTCATATGGCGAAAGCGTTTATACCATCGGGTTCCGTCGGCCGCAAGTGCCTCAAAAACAGTATTTAAATCAACGCTTGAAAAGTTCCAAAGGCGAACTACTTGTCAAGCTGTATCAGACCTTTAATACAAGTTCCAACGGGCTTAAAGTTGTAATAAATATGCATAAAGCTCGGCCAAAACGTAATGGCACTTTCATATTTAAAAACCCAACTTTGCTCCTCGGAGATTTTTCTTCCAGAAGTTGCGAACGCTCCGGTTATCGTTCTGCTACGATAAGAAATTCATTGAGTTGTTTCATGAGTATCTTCAAGATGTTATCAAAAACGAGTTCACGAAATGTTTAATGAGCTCGACTAAAATAAGCTAAAATTAAATTTCGCCGCATAGAAGTTGATAATACGTTCTTACAGTCGCGCTTAATATTTTAGCGCCATTTTATCCCGCGAGCAGGATAGTTGCTTTCGCAAATTACTCCCTTAAATTGGCCAAATTTGACGCGTTGCGAAGAGTTTTAAAAACGTTGAGACGGCGTAATGCTCCCATTCGGCTAAACGCCGACGTCAAAAGGCGGCCGGTAATAAAATGCCGAAAACAAATTAATTTAGTGCCTATTATTTGGCAACAGCTTATAAGTCTAAATAAATGCTAAAGTGGAAGTCCGTCGTGAATTCTAAGAGATGAATGAATTTATTGGATAAGCTTTCACGGGACCGAACGGCGGCGGCGACGGCGGCGGCGTCTGAAGTGGACCAAAACAGGGAAAACGTAATTAATGGCCCAGCGGCAGTAATTGTCAGTTCAGCTAGAAGCAATCTAATCGAAAGCGCTGGAAACTTGGGAAGTTGTTAGTTTTTAAAGTTACTTCGAGCCTAGCGGTGCGTAAATTATGCACGAGCTTATTTTAAATAGGAATTTCTGGAGCGGTAAACAACCACACGACGGAACAACCCAGTTGCTTATTATTTGAAAAAAGAGCAATTCAGTTTTTCCAATTCCGTTTGGATACTTGAGCAAATTTATAGACTGACAGGAATTCAAGTATAGAATTGATACAATTGTTTGTGCTTGTCACAACCCCTCTAGGAGGCAATTCTAGGTAATTACCTAAAATTTTGATTAATCAAACAATGGTAAATTTCCTTCTTTTTCGGTTGTCTTCTACCTGTTTTCTCGCATCCCATTTCATTTTTGGTTGCCATTCTGCAGACGTGGTCCAACTAACGTAATTGAGCTTTTTCTGTCTTTTGGTAATGATTCCGCTCCACTCTCTCTTCTTTTCTTTTCATTCCTAATGACGTCTCTTCTGGTTTTATTTCCTACTCTTCTCAGAAATGTCATGTTTTGTGCTTTTGGAGTTTCAACACTCTAAGTGTAGAGACAAAGGATGATTTAATGGCAATCCATTTAACTACTTATTTCTAAAGAGATCTGAACAAATTTCGTATAGCGACAATTCTGCTATTGATTACCCTATCCACATATTCGAGGGTTGCTTTCCATACATTTAAAATTCTTCGAAAATCTTTTTGAGATGATGATTCAGCTTATTGTTTCACCTATACGTAGATACATGAAACGCGAAGTAAATTAACAAAACTAATTTAATATTTCAAACGTATACAAATATCAAAATTTACTTAGTAACAACCACAGTAACTACTCACGCGACTGCCGATGAATTGATAGACAGTGTAACTTCGCAAACCCCGTTACACAGTGCTGCTCATTGTCTGTTCTATAGAAATTTGCTAAGATTTTAACTGCTTGACTTCTCGGACTTTGCAGACCATGAATAGTCATGGATGTTGACATTCTTCGAAGGATTGAGCTGTTATGAAGGCCCTGTAGTCCCTGATATCGATATGCTTCAAGGTATTACTAATTCCGCGAGTTGCCTACAAAACCTGCTGCAAAGCAATACGTGTTATGTCATCGGCGTACAGCACTCAGAAGTTACAACTGAATTCAATTGAGTACTTTAATTTTGCTTTTCAACTGTATGATAATTTCGTCCTTCATAGTTGTGAACAGCAATGATGATATTATAAGCTCGTGTTGTACTCCCACGTTTATATTGAACAGACTTGATCGTTTTAACTACGTTGTAGCCTCTCCGAGAAAATTTGTTTACAGCATATTCAAGTCCTCTGCTGATGCTTTTATTTTAAAATGACGCTAAAATTCTTCTCTATGCAATTCTACCCAAGACTTGTTTCGAATATTCTATGATTTCTTCAGTTATTTGTTTTATTCTAAAAATTGCATCTTGTGTGCTTCTTTAGTGATGAAAGTCCCGCTGTGCTTCATCTACTTTACCTTTCACTTGCTCCCTTACTCGCCTCTCTAAAATTTTTGAGTATAGTTTTCCGGGCACACGAAGCAAAGACTAATTCTTACATTCTCTTAATCATTGGTTCTTACATATGGAAGTAATTCATTGAACTGTATTTCAAGATTCCATTGGTTTCTTAGAATTTTGGTATTTCTGGCCCATATATTTTAGCATTTCGAAGGTTTCTCTAAAATATCTTGAATTTTGCTCATACATTTATTAAATCAGCAGCCTTGTTTTCATGGGCTATTTGTTCTACCAGAGCTGCTGGTTGCCAGTCTTTATTTAAAAGTAGTTCTTTTCATCGTCTCCTGATTGTTTTCGAAAAAGTCTTTATTTATTGTGAATATTGAAGCATAAGTGAATGAAAACGTAAGATATATTTATGACACTCCGAACTGATATGTCAATAGTTTATCACGAACAGTTGCTATAATGTGCGTTTAATATTTCCAAAAGCACACGATAAAATCACATATACCTACAAAATAAAATAGTATGTACTCTGTACACAACAGAAGTGTGAACGACTACACAACACACTTGCAATAACAGTCTTTCTGCTCAACAAGCCGGAACAGCCCCACCACGAAAAGGCACGGGTAAGATCTTGAGAGCACTGTGCTGTGTAAGCGCCCGTCCGTGCCCTCGCGATTCTGCATTTTTGCCCTGCATACGGGACTTTCTTTCGTGAAGCGTACTGGTATTAATCAGACGAGTAACTGTGGAGAATGGACTTTCTACCACACATGTTTGCTGCCTTGCATTTCTGCAGTTGCAACATTTCTTCCTGCGGCTACCTCACCCACGGTTGTGTAGCAATACGCCAACGAAATACGCAAGCCTCCGTAGTTGTTGGACAGGGTAGCCTCGCCTTTTACAGACAGTTTTACTCAGCAAACACCCTGTGGTCTGCTAAGGGTAGCTTGTTTCGGATACTTTTCATCGGTCGGCTTGCCGGAAACCTCAAACGACGATCGTGACGCGTCTCGAAACGTGGACCAGGATCGCTCTTGGCCCTGCTTCTCAGTTGACTGTCCAACTCGTCTCGGATACCAGTACAGACTACCGGGCTGACACCTCTAGCGACAGATCGAAATCTCTCCCTTACCTTGCATACTAGACAGAACTGCTCCTGGTCCGACACCTCGTAACGGCGGCCCCGCGTTTGCGTCTGGGCCATCACGACAATACGCCCGTCCACCAGCCCTATACAAAACCTGCTGTTGATAAGCAATTAGTTATGGATTTATTAATTCGAAAACTCATCACCCGCTGCCTTACAAAATATAATTTGCCTGTTTACTTTTTCTCGACCCTTGTAACTGCTACTGCTCTTTTTCGGGTTGTCCTCTTTTTCTTCTAGCGCAATTCTTAATCAGTTTAACAATACTTTTCTTCCTTTCACGCAACCATGCGAAACAGGGATAAGTCGAAGGCGAAGGTCTAGAAACTGATTACTTCAAAGATCAACAGCTCAAGTTCCTGAGTTAACTGGAACAAATACCTAAAAGCAATACTGAACAATGGAGAGCAATTGTGACAATGTCAGTCACCACATCTTTGTGAAGGGTTCGGACAAAAGAGGAAAGAGAACTATAATCCAGCACGATGAAAAAAGCCGACGTTATTCATGATCAAATGCAGATATTTAATTGCAAGTTGTTTTGAAGATATAGATGGTAAATGTTATGGGAAAATAAAGTATTTTCACCTATATACAAAAAATATTCAGAAAAAATGGGATACAAGTTGCGGAGATATTTATCATGATCAAAGTTATTGCATATCGCCATACTTCCACTCAATGAAACTTTTAACAACGTTATCAAATAAAATTGGAATTATAAGTGTTAGTGACGGTAAATTTTGAAATATTGATCAGATATGATGTATTTTTATTTTAAATATATTCGGTTTTTGAATATTTGTTTAAGATATTGAATGCAAAATTTAACAAAATTATAAAACAAATAATAAGAAACAAAAATATTATACTAATAATCTGTGTATCTTTCTTGGGCACCAAAACATGCACTTGTGTGCTTTTCCATACTGTCAATAAGATGGTCAATATGCCGTTAAAAAATTGCATCCCATTCCTCATGAACAGTACCTTTCAAATCTCTGAAAGTTGAAGGTGGATTGTTTCCGTTTCAAATTTGAGTTTTAAGTATTCCCCAAGTATGTTCAATAGGTTCCATATCGGGTAAATTTTCTAGCCACCACAACGTTGTGATATTCTCTTCTTTAAGATATTCTTCAACTACAAAGGTGCGATGGATGTCGTTGCATTATCAATTTATCAACGTCTTTTCGATGACCACCACTGGCGACTCTCATTGTGTCTGCCCAAAACATCACGGTACCATCTTGAAAAGGAAGATGAAAGTGGACCATGGATAAGCGTGCTTTGACATAATCGGTCTCCCTATTTTTTTTAATAAATTCTTAAGACATCACTTTTGTCTGCAACTTCTGTTTGAGTAAGTCCATTCAGTAGGAGGGTTACTATTCTCATTCTGTCAAAGTACGAAATCGTATCTTGCACCATTTCGTTAAAAGTAAAACACCAAAAATTACGAAAGTGGCAGATATACCGGGAATTTTTCTTTTTAATATTATCCCCTATGTATACTTTTAAAAAGAACGCATCAATTACCACTATTATGTAAACAACCAACAATACACACGTGTTTGACAGCGAATTCTAGTTTATATTTTTTTGTAGGTTATGTTCTATACGTTGTGAATAAATTAAAGTTGATGAAATATCAAAATAATTTTAATTAAAAGATTATTCTAAAACAAAATATCAATAATACAAAATAGAAATCAAAATAAAACGGCAACAGTTACAACAATGTAAAATTTCATTCTCTCTAAAGAATTGAGTTACAACAACTGTTTAAAATGACCACCTTGCACTTATAAACAGTAACCTAGGCGATCTCGAGAAGCACCCACAGCATTTGCGAGAAAGTCGGGATTCAATCTATTGCATTCGGTACGTAAGCGATCTTTTCATTCCTCACTACTTTGTATTGGAACATTGTGTAAATTTTTTACTTGAGGTAACCCCAAACAAAGAAGTCATTGGGTGACAAATATGCACACCGCGGTGGCCACGGTACGGGACCAAATTTTCCTATTCAGCGTCCTGGAAACTTGTCGTTTAGAAAGTTTGTAATAGCATTTGTGGAATGCGGATCCATCTGAGACAACAGGCCATCGATAATTAAGTTTTCTATTGCTGTAATGATGTCGTTTATTAACAGCTCCAAAACTTTGGCTGTAGTGAGATTCCCGTCAATAAAGTATGGACCAATAAGCATATTTTCAACTATTCCCAGCCATACGTTAATTTTCCCAGTGTATTGAGGCCGAGTTAAGTTTTGT
The DNA here is from genome assembly GCA_940337035.1 of Agriotes lineatus. NCBI lineage: Eukaryota > Metazoa > Arthropoda > Insecta > Coleoptera > Elateridae > Agriotes > Agriotes lineatus. The sequence continues at coordinate 113,898,815 of OW679202.1, forward strand.
AAATGGCGGTTAATGCGGGACCAATATCTGAGGAATAGGAAGGAATGAGGTTAGCAAGATAAAATGGATAAATAAGGAAATTTTGTGAATTAACTTCTCCATTTATTGTGAAAGTTGCTTCATCGCTATAAACTATCTTATTTAAAATGTCTTTGTGTTCATTAAGTGAATTACGAAAAGTTTCACAAAAGTTTGTCCTTTTTGTTTGTCTTCGTCAAATAGTTGCTGGTGATTCGAAAATTTGTACGATTTATATTTAAACTCTTTTAGTGATTTAAATACCGAGGTTTTAGATACATTAAAATGCGAAACTATTTCTCGTAGTGATATTATGGGGTTTTCTTCAACGTAACATAAAATATTTAATTTCATTTCTTCAGTTAATACATAATTAACTTTTATCCTTGTTTTATGGGAACTGATTACGTAGCCTTCCGATTTAAATTTTCTAATAATATTTTGAATGGTTCTAATGCAAGGAATAGCTGTATTCCTTTATTAAGCAACTACAATAAAGTTTCTGGTAGAGAAGCCATTAAAAAACCAATTGTTTTAATTACAGACGGTGAGGTTAGTACTTCATAAATTTCAATGCAAAACAAATAAATTAGGTTAGACGTTCAAAAACAATATATTAGTCCCATTAAAATTAAATCACAGTTAATTATTTCATCAGTTACAAACAGATTTAAAAAGAGTGTACATTCCCATGTACGTATAATGACTAGTTTGTAACAACTAAATAGCTCAGATATCACCAGACAAAGACCAATGAGAATTTTAAATAGTCAGTAGACAGGAGAACTGCAAAGAAGGTGAAGCATTGTATTGCCATTTATGAAGTACCCTCTATAAGTAAAATATTTTTTATGATTTTCTACAACTATAAACTTTATTGATTAAGGAAAAAAGCTTTCCGAAATATTGGCTTGGATAAAAGAATTTTTTTGAATTGCTGCCCGGAAAAATGAATCCCAATTACCTAATTACATAGTTTTATCAACTGGTCGGTCGTTACTATCCTGTAACGTTGTTATATAACTTCATTGTAAAAATGTTGCGGGACTGTATTGAAATGTTGGGAATGGTTTGTTTTACCAATTGACATATACGTATCTACGGTAACCAAACACAGTTTTAAGTTGAGCAGGAAAAATTTGGGTCAAACTTCGAATAACCAGCACCATAAATGTTCAACGGTGTTGAAGCCGCGTTTTCGGCTCGAAATTGATGCGATATGATTGATTTGACAGCCATAATTGATTATTACCGGAGATGATGGGACCTTGTAAGGGTTTAAGACTGGGTGGAACTCAATTCCCCGGTACCCACGGATCAGGCTACAGACATTTCAGACAAATATTTTACAAAGTCGTAAAAGATGTAATGGGTCCGGGAGGCGGTCGTACATCACTGCTTTGACAGCGCCTGCAAGCGCAGCGCCAACTATTAGCCGGCCAGTTCGAAGGTGTAAACAAATATTAAGTTGGCGAAAACTGCTGTTATAAATTACTTAGCGGAGTTTTATTCGTGCCAACCCATACCGCCACGAATTGACAAATAATGTGGCGGAATATAAAAACCCGCGAACACTACGCAAATGCACCCGCTGATGCCCCCCGCAGATGTGATTATATGGCGCCGCATAGATTTTAAAACCAAGTGTGGCGATATTTTTGCTGCTGACATTTCCAATCCCTAATCACGGCCTGTGTCGCTACGGTTTTCGGAAATACTTTTCGCAATTTTTCTACTCGCCTTGCATAGCGCTATTACGTAAATGTGTAAAAGTGTTAGTATGTAGCTACACGTTATGCAATTGCAAATAAAATTGAAATTGGTTAAACGGCTTCGATAGTTAAGCCGCGGTCGCCACTGGGATGGCTGACCGACGGATACTTTTAGTAAAATCGCAACCAGCCGTGCTTCGGAGGACACGTCTAGCCGTCGCGTCGGTATCGTTAAAAGTCGTTATAGTATTAATATTATTATTAGTGATTTCAGTAGCTTTCGTTCAGCCCCAATGGGTCTTTTGAGATATAGGGTTGTGAATAAACTGACTGTATAAGCTTTGAAAGATGACCCGTACGCATGAGTAGTACTGTAATGATGTAGTGATCTACATACCGGGTGTTTTCGTATCAATGGAAAGAGAAAATTATTGCGCATCTCATGGTATCGAAAATTGAATGATTTTTGTCAATTTTCATTGAACAATATTAATCAAAGTTTTCATGTTTCTTAAATATGAGTTGCCTTGACTTGAAAACAGTTGACAGCTATACTTAAATTAATTTGTTATTTGATGACATTCAGAGTTAGTTCAGTAGTTTTTACTTTATAAAATGAACGATTACGAGCTTTGCACTTTGAACATTACTGTTTAATATTTCTGTTTCCAAATTTTGTTAGGTTTGGGCTCCGAGTTAGTCTATCTCATCAGCTTCGTTATATTATTTGATTGGTTTCATGGTTAAGGCAATGTCGAGGTTTGTTGTTTAATTAAAAAATGTGTTTTTAACATATTGAAATGAAACTTTTTTAGCTTTAAAAACGAATAACTGGGCTGTTGGTTGTTTATTTAGGTTTGATGTGGTCAGCACTATTATTTACTAAGATTCTAAGGTATACCAGGTGACAATGAGAACAGGGCCATGCCTCTATCTCCTTTACTTATAAATACATTTAGATAAAATTTCACACAAGCATACTACACGTAATGATGGATTGAGTCACAAATACAGTCAAAATCGCTGACTTCCACTTTCAGCGGAAATGACACGAACTGTGACTTTTATAAATAGATCACCCTATATATATATTATGTTTTTCGGAATATACAACTCAAATTGCATACAACAGTGTTGCAAAATTTGCTTAGGTATTATACAAAAATATAAAAGAAAATTATTAGTTAATTATTTTTCAGTTTTAGGTAAAGGTAAAGTAGTACATGATGCATATCGTTAGATTGGTAATTAATTTCCTATCTAATAGCAAAATGGCTTTTACTAGGTGTCATTTAAGAAAAGTGACTTTTTCTTAAAAACACGTTTAGCAAACTAGCTTTACTTGATAGACTCCTTTCTCCTTAAATAACGGGTGTTTATTTTAATTTGTGGTCTACTTAACTGTGATTGTTGTTAATGTACGTCGTCGCTTATTCTTCACGCACATTTTAACTGCTACAGTTTCTAGTAATCTGTTATGCCAGCAATAGCATCGAGCCAATTGACATTGTTACAATAATGATAATACTTTTCCATTATCAATAATTTGTCAATCATTTTAAGCAAATATTTAATTAAATATGGGGTGACGTTAACAGTCATATGGTTTAATGCACTTTCAATGTAAAGGAACTATTGTAAAAACATTAGTTCATGTGAACCTTTCTTTCAATAGCGATAATGATAGAAAAATCAAAAGTTTCACATGCTAGTTTTTTCTTAGTACAAATCTCGAAGCAAGATTGAAAAAAAGTTGACGCAGTCTCATAGTTTTCAAATTTGGCTACGCAAAATTTAACGAGTTTAAGAGTTTTCGTAAGCTAATTGACTTATCGGTTGTATTGAAAGACTCTTTGGCTTTCCCTAGTTTAAACATTTTACTAATTTTAGAAAGAAACCGCACACCGTCTTCACTGCAGTTAATTGGTCTTCTGATTCGTCTATGTAGCCGCTTATAAATTTTGCGTTTCTGTAATTGCTTTTCACTGGCAGCATAAAACTTCAAACACAAGTCGAAATTAACATAAGCATGATTTTGTTTTATACTTCGTATTATTGGACGTAAGGATAAATCGTCTTTGGTTAAGTTGCATTTTGGATATAAACTCGTCATGTATCCTCACTTATATTCACGCTCTTCAGTTGGAGTTTTAAAAATCTGGTGCCCTAATATAGGTTACGAATTGCAAAATAGAAGCAATTACAAATTGAACCGCCGCAGGGTGGAAAATATTGTTAACCCAACCGTCTATACAAATTGTACAGGGTACCCATACACTAATTTAAGCAAGAGGCGGCCAGTTAAAATGGTGTGAAGTTGTAGAATTGGTTGCTGATCAGAATTTTAAAAGCATATTGAGGTAGTACTGTTGTAATGCGTCACCTAGTTGGTTGCTGAGGTGAGGCATTACAAAAATACAAAACAAATGTATTATATTGGTTCTTACAACAACACGCGTTTTATTTTAACCTCTACAAATAAACGATATATTGTATGATATACATCACCTACGGCCGTATATGTTACAGTACTTAGCTTTTCAGATATCTGAAAAATGCTAACACTTCAATTGTTGCATTTGATAAGATCTGGAATGTTTTAACTTCATATAGTATATCTACGTATTACGTACGTATTGCGTACTACACCTTACAATCTTACATCATGTACAGCTTTTGCTTAATAAGCTCTACAAAAATAAATACTAATGTAGTATGCAGGCAGTAATTTACTTATAACGGATGTTCATTTAAATTTGGCGTGGCAGTCGGCGCTGAGAAGTTCATTATGAACATATCACAAAACGTACCTAACCCTACTTTTATAAACAGATTTTACAACAACTAAGCATTAAAATGCAAACATTTAAAACTAACTTTAAAATACTACATTTCCATCAAATGGTAATAACGTAATTGTAATTTATTGCAATAAAAAAAGGATTCATAATAAATGGTCAAAATGTTTATCGCCTTCGCTCATGCACGCTCGAACTCTTCGCATAATCCCATTGCTGACATGTATTGACACATTCGGATTGTTATTAACTTCATTAATTTTCTCCAATATTCTGTGCCACAGTTCATTTAGGTCATGTATTGGTTGCTGGAAAATGGAGTTCTTTAAATACGCACATAGAAAGAAATCGAATGGCGTGAGGTTGCAAGATCTGGCAGGATAAGGTATTGAGTGTTTCGACTAATAATCCGTCTGTCAAAAATTCTGGTATCATATTTAAAGTATCATGTATTGTGTGGGCAGTGGCTCCGTCTTGTTGGAAAAAACCAAACCTGAGTTCATCATCATGAAGCTCTTCAAAGAAGGGCCGTAAAAGCTGTATTCGATACTTTTCTGCAACCAAAGTGCTTTAAAAAAATATTCGTTTGATTTGTCAACAAATAAACAGTTTTGTCGTACTTCTACCTTCAAAAAAGTATGGCGCAATTATTCTATGCCTTGAAAGAGCCGTCCACACTCCAACTTTTTGAGGATGTAGACGTGTCATAAAATTAGACTTCTTCGAACTCCACCAATGCATGTTTTGATAATTAATGTATACATATACATAAAACCAGTCCTCGTCGTGAAGAAAGTGTTCTCTAGTAAGTCGTTATTGAGAGTATTTAGCAACCACTGACAATACTCGACACGTTGAGGATAATCAGCTTTGTGTAATTGTTGTACAGACTGTAAACGGTAGCGATAGACGCGGATGTCTTTCTTTAATATTTTGTGGCAGGTGTCAACTACCAAGTGAACTTTTTGAGACAAATGGCGTACAGAGGTTCGAGGGGCATCTTCCATAATCTGTCTTACATTTTCAATTACTTCTGCCGTTCTTCTCGGAGGATGACCGCTGTCTTCTTTGCATGAAACGGATCCAGTGCCACGAAAAACTGCAACGGAGTGATTCAAAGAACAACGAAAAGTGTTATAATGCAACGCAAGGTTTGGACATTTCTACCGAAACTCTTCAAAACAATCATGGATTAAGTACTGCTATATTCCATCAATTCGACGGCCGTTACGAAATAGGATTCGATCATAAAATTGTATGTTCTTGTAACAAAATCATTTTAATTGAAGAGGATACATTATGAAACACAAATAATTGACAGCTAGAGATTAGAGAATACGCTTGTCTGTCTAGGGAAGCTGATATTCTGTAAAGAAAAATTATATTTTAGTTAAAATTATTAAAACAAACTGTACTGTACTTACGTAAATATTTCATTAACGGTATTCAGGGTGGAGCTTATAGTGGACTGTATGATTTATAATTTGGACAATTACAGGATACGTCTTAGGAGTGCAGGAATTAAAAAGAGGTGCAAACCAACGGTCTTGTGCAGTCCAACACGAGATGATGTAGTAGACTTAGTTCCGTTGGGCAGAGGTTTGAATACAGAAACAGATATCAAACTCTATTATTTTATGGACTAGAAATTTCCTATTTATATACATAAAACTATGACGTAAATTACAAGGTTCAGTTTATTTGCACCAGTTCAGCTCGCATTTGCGTGTTTAATTTTATAACAGTGATAGCAGGTCTGCACAATTGCAGTTTGTTCACCGGGTTATTCGAGCAATGCTGACATCTTTGTTGTACACTTCCGCATGTGATAGTTATCGTAATTTAAATTTGCCTAGCATGTTGATGTCAACAACACTATTACATCAGAGAACGTCCATTGTCGATTGAGAGGACCAGGTTTACCTGTCTGGTAATTATTAAAGGGTTATGAACTTTTTGAGATGATAAAAGGGTGGAGGAATTTGTAGCTTACACCATCTCACACAATGAAATGAATACAGCCGTCATTAGAACTGTATTAAATTTAAATAACTTACAACTCTGCATACCCTACATACAATTTTGCAAAGTTTAATGTATATTTTATTTCGCGGAATTTGCTAATTCAGAGACCTACTGGACTAGTCTGTTATTGCACAACTGCGCACACATAAAGTTATATTTAATTAAAGGTTGACAGACACCTGGAGCTCGACCACAAAACTTGTATTAAGAAATGCCACGCATACAGTTACCTAAGCCGTAATATTACAAATTGTAAACTGAATGTTGGATATTATATCCTTATTAAACAAAATTAATTATGGTTAAGCGTAGTTTGAAGATCAAGTAAAAATAATAATTAAATATTTCATTGTATAAGTTCCATAATTATTGTAAAATTACGTTTATGTTGATCAATCTTTTTATGTGTGTGTGATTTTATGGATAAGATTGACCTATACAGGTTTATAGATTGTACCATACTTAAAGTATGCTCATTGATCTGTTGGAGATCGTTGTTGCTAGATATACTCCAAAAATTGTTGCTCAGATAAGAGATACTCTTACATGTTAATCCGTTAATCGCTCACCGTACCCTCGTTATGCCATTATATAGGGCTTAGGCACGAAGTGGGTATTGATACTTTTAACAGTGATATCCAAACAAATTTCTGGTACAAGTTTAATATAAATGCATACAGTGTCACTCCATTAATTAATTTCAAATAAATGAGTTTCAAAAATTGATCTAAAATTATTTAAAAATCTGAACTACAAATAAAAATGCACACAAAAAATAAAGTCGAATTTATCACAATCTATTTCAATAACTAATAAATTATAGATAAATAAAATAGAAATAAATACCTTCAGCTGAAAATTAGAAATTTAATTCCATGCTAATACAAATAATTTCAACACAAATTATCAAGAATTCGTTGATTGCACTGCTGGTCATTGAAAAGTACTTGGTTTATAAAAAATCAAGGGGATGTTTTATAGGTACTCATAAGTTACAGATTAGAAGCAACATTAATAATAAATTACTAACACTCGAATCATCAAGCATCCGTTAATAATTGTACTATTGGTCATTAAAAACTACTTGGCTTGGTAAACTGGTTTTTAATACATTAATAATATTACCCCAAGCAAATAACAAATTTGTGTGATTCTTTGTAATTTTATTAAGCAATTGCGAAACTTATGTAACTATCATTTATCCAATAATATGTCATCTACCGTGTATAAAAGAGGAGGGCCATTTCATTTCAGTTGCATACAAATACAAACTTTTTTTCTCTCAATATAGTAATATCGTTTGAGAACCTCTGGAATTCGTCACCTTGATCTTTCTCCAGGGTAAAAATAAGTAAATGTATAGCGGCAACGCTGTGCCACTTTTCTCCATTTAAAAAGCATATGCATATGCTCGCCATGCTGCACTCTAAGTATGCTACAATCTATAGCTCTGGTATCTATCTTTAATATTTAGTTTTACTGGAGTTATTGTCGTCAAAGCATTTGAATGCATACTGTTTCGCATATTCAAAAGTACCAAAATATTTTTATTTTTATCGGAACGGGTTGAAATTAAAGGCTAAAATTGCAATTTTAATGTAAAAATTATCACGTAATTTTAAAACAGAGTAAAATGCAATGCTTTACTATTGTCAAGTTCCACACGTATTAGTGGCCGAAGGAGTAAATAATGAAGCTGTAAAGTATTCAATTTGTTAAAAATTTTATACTGATAACTATAGAAATCTTCAAGTGCATGAAGCACCATCAATAACACGCCATGGATTGTGCTTAGTATTTAATAGGTGTCAGGGATTTGTTACTACTTTCTGTCCGTTTTTACTAATACACAAATTCATTCCATTAGTATACCAAAATATTGGTATAGAACTTGCATTATTTGATACTGTCATAATAGTTTTACATTTCTAATAAGATTTACTGATGTGTCTGTGCTTACATCTCCTATTACTTAATTATGTAATTAAATTTCTAGATTATTATTGCTCACAAAATTCTATTTGAACTAGAAGTGTTCATAAAAAAATTTAAAATGTTTAATATTTACATATTTTCTTAAAAATTTAACGGTTTTGGTTACTCAATAGCGCAACAACAATTTTAAAACAGAAATAAAACAAATACTTTAATGAAATGTTCATGTAGTATCGCCACAAAAAGCGAATAGTTTCTTTAAATACACAGAAATGTAAATTTACCAGCTTTATTTAAAAGAATGTTATCAGGAAAGTACTTCATCTTATGCACACGGTTTCATAAAAGTAAGCCGATATTTCTGAAATTATGGATGGGACCATAATTTTACATTTTGAACAACTCATCCTGATGACATTTTGTCGTATTTAAAACGGAAGGCGTACTTTACCTGAAAAAACAATTGTTTTTATCTACCGTTCGTGAGGGCTCATGAAGACCAATTTAACATGTTCCTATTAAGATTTTCGACTCAGAATTGTACAAGCAATATCGCTACCTGAAGGTTTTGCGCCAATTTGTATACACCCCGTATAATAGTGAACATTATAAATGAAAAAGAAAATTTAGATAAAGCATAATGTAAATACTCAGAATAATGATATAATTAGTTAAGTAGTAGATTGTTAATTTTTATTAAGTTTATTGATACAATTCAAGTTATCAAGAAAATTACAAATACAAATACATGACATTTTGATGGATTACTTTATTTTAACAAATTAAAGTAACGAGCAGTAGTTGAAACGATAATAAATTCACAAATAAGAATATTGAGCTTTGTAAATTACAATTTCATTCAAAAATATGTTTTTTCTGAGTTAAAATGGTTTATAATTTGTAGGGTAGAAAAAGTATAGTCTGCAACGCGTTTTGGAAAACCTATTCCGTCCTCGTGGAACCGTCACACTCGAAGTCGGCTCGTGTGACAAACTTTCTACTCGTGCGGTATATGCCATATTCCAAACTTGTTACAGAGTATACTATTACACGAAATGCTATCCTGCTTTATTCTTTTACGGAATTTCTATGTAAGTTCTTAACAGCATATTTTGTAAATTATATTATTGTGAAACTAAATTGATTGAACTATAAACAATGGTAAGCATAATGCTACGATACCATGTTTATAGAGTTGATTCTGTAGTTTCAAAATATACTATGCACAACAAATATCTTGCTTTGCCGAAGGTAAGTAGTTTTCGTGATATGAGCCCATAAGCAATTCAAAAAAGTATAAAAAGGTCCAGAAAATATCAGGCGCAAAATTGCTTCTAATGGAATTTCGCAAAGGGAAAGAAAGGAGAATACTTCACACCAAGGCAGTACTTAAAATTGCCAAAAAAGTTAAAATTTAATTTCTAAACCCTATTCACGTTTATATTTACAATGCACGTTTATCGATATGTAATCTTTGATTTAGTTATTTATGTATCTGGTGTGTATGGATTTAATGCCTTTTTAGTATACTTTTCAAATTATTTGAGAAATTTAAATGACTATTCATTACTTGGCTGCTGAACGAAACAAAAAAAAAATAAATAAAAAAGGTTCTCTTAGGTCTCGTTAAGAAAATGGAGAACCATCAGTCCTGACGTCTAGTTTAGTTATTAGTTGAAGATGTATACATTCTTAGTTTTATGAATATATAGCAACGACTTTGCAGCCACTCACGGACATCGTAATCCCTCGAACAGTTTCTACATGTGGGAAAAGAGCAGGTAAATTCTTATAAAATTTTGCAGGAACTAAACAATGTGCAGCTCGGTATAAAAAAAGGGTTTGCGACGTTGGACCGGTCTCACAGCTTTTCATTGTTATTTAAAAATATCCAAATTTACACTCATGTGTACCTTTTCTACTCGTATCCTCGTCAACCACTAACGCTTTAGTGACTTGAAAGCATATTTTAGCGAAATAACGAGGCAACATTGGAATTTCGTAATCTGGGTATTAGAAACTCGAATTTTTGTGGTAGGAATCTCTTTGAAGTTACACATACATTATGCAAAATTCTATAATTTGTTTTACGCTAAACAGAACCAGTAGGCTCCTTCAATTCACAAAAGCAATTCTGCGCTTTCCCTTCGCAATTACATTTCTCCGCACAGATCGTGCTGAATGCGATGCAGAGGTGTTAATTTTGACACAGTTATCTTAATTTAAACATGGGCTTGCATATACATTTCTGGCTGACGTGGATCCATTATCGTTTCAAAATGTATTTGATGACCGTTGTTGGTTTGAAATACAAGCTTGTCATCTGAAAATGACAGTAACTACGTCGCAGTTTTAAAATGTGGAGTATGAATGCCCAACCAAATCTGCATTCGTATGCAAATTGATGCCAGTGTCGGGTTCTAGGTAAATTGCTCGAATGCAATTGCTCGAAAACGAATTGCTCGAAATCAGTTGCTCGAAAGTCAATTGCTCGAATGTGACTTTGCTCGAATTGCAAGTTTCTCGAACAGCAATTTCTCGATTAGCTGTTGCTCGAAAAAAATAAAGTTGTGAAATAGCCTTTACTCGAATCAGTTAATATCAAATATAAAAAAAACACAAGTTACAAATTATAATATTTATTAATAAAAAATAGGTATAGATATGTGATTAAGTTAATAATTATAAAAATCAAATATTATATGTTTTTAATATGATATGTTATGTGCTATTCCACGGATATAATCATATATATTTCTGTCCTGTCCATAATGTTATTCACTAATATTAAAAGTCTCTGTGCACTATCACGATATATTCTTCGACTTATGGTGTGTTGTTGACAGCTGACATACTGTTCTATCCGTAATTTGTTCAAACTCTGCTCCCTCTTTAATGCCGAAATAAATTTCCAAATGTTAAGACCACATAAATTCGAGCAAAACATTTTCGAGAAATTGCGATTCGAGGAACTTGTATTTCTAGAAAAGTTACATTCGAGCAATTTGATTTTCGAGCAATTGATTTGGAGCAATTGATTTCGAGCAATTGCATTCGAGGAATTTGCCGAAGACGCCAGTGTCCAGCTTCAAATATTTGCGTTCGTGAAATCGTAGCGTTGAAGCAACTCCAGACGCATTCTCTGTGATGTACTTAGATGTCGTGCAGAGCATAGTAGAATTTTTCAACGAAATAGTTGAGCGTATATGAACGCAGATCCAGTGACTTCTCTAGCTATCCATTTTTAAATGTTTCAAGGCGATTATCCGAATAACTGTTTATGAGAATAATATACGAGGTTTGTTCAACAAAAACCCATTCCTGATCAAATTAACCTTGGAAATGAATGCAATCATCATTCTGTTTTTTTTAAATATTAGTAACTAGCTTTTGACCCCCCCCCCCCCACATAGGTGGACTTAGTCCAATTAATATAGAATTCTTACAATTGAATTGTAAATTAAAACAAATATGTACAAAACAGGCAAGAACATCTTAATGTTGCTAATAATACGAGAACAGCAAAGATAAACATTTGGCAACGCGAATTAAATTTCATGGGATAGTCTAATGCTCTAACCGCTTGCCTATAAAGACGTGTTTTTTTATCGATCCCTTATAAAGGACACGCCACACGACTGTCGATCGCGGACGAAGTGCACCCGATCGTTTCCGATGAAAACGTGATACAGACACGCACGTTGTCTCCACGCACACCACGCGTTGATACAGTTTGATCAAAAATGATTTTCATTTAGTATGGCTATGAAATAGTGTTAGACCTATTAGTTTTCCTTGGGTTCCAGCCATCAGTATAAAGACATCAGAAAAACCTAGACATGGATGTGATTATATTCGGATATTGTAATTTGTGTTAATATGGCTTCCCCTTTTTACATATCCATCCCAACATAACATTAAAATGTGAAATTGTACAGGCAATAAAACATAGCAAAGCAGACCAAGCACCCGGGCCAGATGAGGTGTATATAGAAATTATAAAACTCCTCGTAGGTGATAGTACCAAGTATATGGTAGGATGGTTTAATGCCGTTTATGAGACCGGTCGATTGTCTAGAGATTGACTCCAGTCTGCCTTCATTCCTATCCCTAAGAAAGTGAATGCTAACAAATGTGACCAATTCCGTATGATCAGCTTGATGAGTCACATTCTCAAAATATTCATAAAAATAGTGCAGTCTAGAATACACAAAAAGTGCAAAGAGAACATAAGCTGTTGTCAATTTGGATTTCGACAGGGGTTTGAAACTAGAGTAGCGCTCTTTAGTCTCACAGCACTACTCCAAAAATGCTGAGATTTGATTTTATCTCGTTATTAGTGTCATTCTTGCAAAGCCCATTTTCCCTTGTTTAAATGCGTGTACCTGCATTGCTTCCAAAATCTTCCCTCTTTTGATTTGATCGTGTCTGTTTAAAATAGACTAGTAGGGCACACAACGTTAAGTTTTTTTACACTTTTCATGCAATTGTTTCATTATGAAGATGTTATCAACTGTTTATCTTCGTTTTTAAAATTCTGTCTGGTGTTACACTTACTACCTTCCCTTTGCCTTCTTCTTCTAACCTTACTTTTATCACATGGACTACATTCATTAGAGCAATAGGTCTGCAGTTTCTCGTTTACTCTCTTGCGTCTTTTTTGTGGATAGAACACATGGTTGCTTTCGGCATCTCTTTTTTGCTTCCTTTTAAGATAAAGGAAGTATTGGATACACCCCAAAAATTCTAAATTGAGTTTTCAACAGATCTTCACGTTTTAGAGTCCCCCGATTCCAAAAACATATTTTTTTTTCATTGGTATGTCTGTCTGTCTGTCTGTGCGTCTGTGTGTCTGTCTGTGTGCCTGTGAGCAGAATATCTCAAAAACGAAAAGAGCTATAGCGTTGAAACTTCATATATAAGTTTTGTGTACTATACAGATGAAACAGCAAGCTTTTCAAGAAAATCGAATAACCGGAAGTAGGTGTTTACTCTTGTGATTTTTCAGTTTTTTTCGAATTTTTCAAAAACGGCTCTAACGATTTTTTTCAAACTTTACATTTTTATTACATTTTTAATGTGTATTGATGTGAAAAGGGTGATTTTCCAGTTGAATACTTCTAAAGTAGGTTTCTTTTGTTTTTTTTTTCAATTTTTTTATTAATTCGTATTTTAAATAGAAGACCCAGTATATTATTACATATTTGAATTCAGCTTAAAATTTTAGAGAAAAATTGTCTTTTCAATTAACGCTCTATTTTATAGCGTTTTTGTAGAATTTGTAATTTTTGAAAATTTTTGACAAATGTTTAAAAATTAAAAATGAAATTTTTTACTAATTATAAGATCACTGTAAAAGAAAGTTGTGTGAGTGTATCACACCAGATTTTTATTCACATTTCGTGTTAATTCTTCTCTTGCGTTTGCAATAAGTTTAGCTTCGATTCTATCTGATCCTGAGTTGTTATCATTCTCATCTTTTTGAAAATCTGAATGTCTTTTTCTGTAACATCCTCTGTACTATCTTTGTTCCTGCATGATTGCTTTATTAGTTGAATTATGTTCTGTTGTCTTAATAGAATTTTCAAAATTTCATTTTTCGCTATGCATTTCTCCTGTTTTATTTCTTACCATAAGTGATTGGTTTGAAATTCTTGTTTTTTATCCATCGGATTTTTGTAGAATATCTTTATATTTCTTCCATTTCTTATTTTGCTGTTTGTTTTCTTTTTGCTTAAATAAATTAAGAGCTTTATTTCTAGTTTTCTTATAACACTTACACCTTTCTCATTCTTTTACGAACTCTTGTAAAAGTCTGAGTCTTTCTTGTTTGTCGCCGGTATTTCACATCCTTTATTGTACTAATCTTTATATGCCTTTATTATTTTTGTTTCTAGTTTTCTGTTACTTTTACAGTTGTATTTTTTAGGAAATCCCGCTCCCTTTAAGTAACTTCATTTTCTGTACATTTACTAAATTGTTCTATGGCTCTGATGTGTTCTTCCTTTTTCGCTTTATGTTTGCAGATATTACTTTCAATTTTGTTATTCTCTTTCAATGGTTTCTTCTTATTTTTGGCATTTACTCTCTGATTTTCGCTTTAATTAGAGGATAGTAAGCTTCTCTGTATGTTCTCACATTCTCAACACAATTAGCATGGATTTCTTCCATTATCAGAGGGTCTATTTGGTTATCTGCCTTTTTGGCGGGGCTTTCCGAGTAGCTTTATAAACTCGGTTTCTGACTATATATTGTGTAAGCGTATGTTCAATTGCTGCTCACTTGATTGACTTCTGGTCCATTCTAGTTTGTTCCTTCATGTAGAGTTTTTCAATTATTGCTTTATACCTTTCTTGTTGCCCAATATTAATTTGCTATACATGACGATAATAATCCATTTCTTTCAGTTTATTTATTTCTTAACATTAGTTATATTGAAAGTTGAATTTACAATTATTATAATGCAATCATGGAACGAAGAAAACCTTGTCTCGATTGTTTCTCATTGAAGTTATAATATTATCTTACATAGTACGACAAACAATTTATGTTACCACTGCCGAAGTTATAGAATCTTTCTGGATGATTGTTAAAGGATTGTTAAGCCGAAAATTTTCTGTTCGATGCGAGTGTGTCTTCTTTGTGTCGTCAGAAAATCTGCCAATTATGCCACTGTTGCGATGATAAGCTTCAAAACTAACGACATCTTCTGCAGACTTTCCATGAAACTATCTGCCGGGTGAAGAAAAAGAAAAAACTACAATGAATGAGAAGACATTCACTCCTTAGAAAACTGCGACAAACAAAACCTCATAATGTTTCGGATAGATTTTCCATTTTTGATCTAAAGATTTTTCCTTAGGTGGAGCAATTCCTTCACTCTCATGTTTTCTGCAATTCAACGACATATTGAAAATAAAATACCAAATGTATGTTTATAATAAGAACAAGTGTCCCGCTCTTCACAGATTCAACCTACATACCAACATACCTCGAAGAAATCATTTCAAATGTGAATTAGATTCTTCTTCCTAATCAAATGAAATAGATTTTTTTGTTTTATAAGATATGATTTAATTTCATTACTTCTTATTCGGTTAGATATTACTAGTATTAAATGCTATTTGATTTTGAATTCAGTAAAACCTATTTGTCGATTCTTTGTACAAGTTGAGCAATTTTTTTTGTTGAGCTAAGTTTTGGAATAGGTAGAGAATTGTTTGTGAAAATACGGATATTTTGTATCTTAATTGGGACAAGATACATTATGAAGAAGCCGTATCGTACCTAATTCAGTTTAAATTAGAAAGTACTTTATTTGATTAGATTCCGATATAATAATTAGTAAAAGAGAGTGAAAGAATGCAGCAACAGATGTTTCTATGTAGTTTCCCTAAGCTGATAAAAAGCATTAAAGCAATTTTATGCCGTATACAGTTAAGTAGTTTAAATGAGGCGTTGCTTCCTGATTGATTTTAGCTCTGAAAATAAAAAATAAATTTTTATTGGGATGCCTTGTGGCAGACCATTAGTAATTATCTAAAGGGTCTATTATTAATTACTTATTAATTTCTCTAATGATACCAATTAGAAGTCCATAGAGCTCAGCCTATAATAGCTGGGCCACCGCAGGCGCGATATATAATTTTAGCTTAATTTTAGAGAATGGTAAATTAATATCTCCAGCATATTTAAAAAGTAAAAAGGTATTATAGAATAAGAACAAAAAAATGTTATACTGAAAAATTAGTTGAGTTGTAATATTTGGCCCTTATTTTATTTTATTAAAGTTGCTTTAATATATTTTAATTTATGCCTTGGATTAGCTCTAGTCAAAGAATGGTTACTTTCAGCTCAAATATGGGATAGATCAATCATAACACCAGCTAACGTTCGGAATTAAATATAACGTTTTTAGCTATGTACATTAAATGAGTAGAATAAAACGTATATCATGCAAAATACAATATTGTTCACAAGGGGTTACTCGGTTTGTTGAAAGGAGCTGCAGCCCAGGTTGCAGAAGAGTATCACCGGCCTGCTGGATATGCTCCGCTAGGACGCGCGTCGCCTCCTCGGACGATGGCGTAAAGTAGGCCCAAATGCGTGCTTGCGGCTCCGCACGGCGATTCTACCGGAGTCGGTGGTAGGCCGTTTGCGTCAATAGTGATAAGCAATTGTTGACAACAATGGCTGCTGCAAATACTTTGGATTAAAAGTGCGGTTCTGCAGGTTACCTGTGCGTAGCGGTTTGCTTGAGCACGGCCGGAAGGACGACGGACGGGCCCGACTTCTGGCGGAGAAATTTTCCGGCGGCCGAGGTTCGAATTTCGATGTAGCGGAGACCTCGGAGTTCTCTCGTTGAAACTGCGGAGCACTGGAACTCGGATGCCTTCATGTACGGGCTTCCGGGATACAGGAACCTGACTCTGCAGGTGAGCGCCTTATCTCAAGATCTTCTCCGGTATCGGTTACTGGTAGACGGCTGCAGCGGCAGAAGATTTCGGAGCGCTTTAACGCTAACAAAATGTAGATTTGCTGAGATGCGGCCTTCGGAAATGTAATTGAAATTTACGCTCTAACTTCGAGCAATTGCGGACAAAACAGTAGCGGTGATTTCGTTCGGAGGATTACGGGAAAGTTAGCTTGCAAGTACCGCGGTTTCGGCTTACAATTAACGGCGATCTGGTTATGCAGGGTGCAGGTAAAATTAAATTACAGAGACTGGGGTCTCAGCTTGCAATTAATGACGGTCGGGCCAGGAAAGTGCACTAGGTTGCTGGATCGTCCTCATGGGCTGGCAGTTAAGCGCTGTCAGCTCTTTAAGCGCGCTTATAAATAAATTCACATTGCTTAGACAATCAACTCTGTCAGGGCAAAATGAATTCACTACAAGGCAAGGCAGGAAAAGATTTTGGAAGGTATCTCGGATGATAATCGCTTCGGGAGCTACCACATGCTCCTTTTATAGGCCGGGCGACTTCTTATCGGCGTATGGGCTCCCTACTCCATCGATGGGGGGTAAACACTTCTACGTATCATTTAAAGGGTCCGCGCATCGGCTGCTGCCTTCGGTTATCGCCAATTGACGCGGCGTCGAGATGCAATGGCTTGATAAGGCGACAGATTAAATTCTGAGTACTTTTTAAATATCCTCAGAATTTAAATCCATGAGCGAAACGTTACAGAGTTTTCTCAGTATGTTTGTTAAATCTGTTACATTTACTATAAAAAAATATTATTAGTGGATATAGAACTAATTATATACAAGTTGCTAGAATTGTGTTTACCAACACTTAGAAGTTTTTGAGATAATGAATGTGGTCAGAATGAATTATCAATATCTATCGATGTTGATGGTCTGGTTCGTGTTACGCTAAAAGCTATTAGAAGCAAAACTTAATTAAAAATAGTGTGTAACTACTACAATTATATCATTGAACTACATCAACATCTTTCGACAATGTACATAAAAAAACACCAGATGCGAACAACCTTGTTGTAAAGTATCGCTTTACCAAGTACATAAAAGGAGACCAGACGGTTTTAACATTATATAATATATATGCTCAACGGCAAGAGTTTTTGCAGTGCGTTGTTGCACATCTGTTCTGTGAAGCCCTTGAAAGGTTTCTTTTCGTGTAATATCACGTCATCGTTGGTATATAATTAATAATATATTAATGAATCCTAATAAAAATAAAGATACGTCGTATATGTGAAATCATTTGATTAATCCTATTATTATTGTTGTTGCTCTTAATGCATCTAGAATTGGTCATGGTTTTACGTTACGCCAAGAGCAATAGGTACTATTAAAATATTGTGCACATGTTTGACGTAGAAAACAAATGTTTAGCAAATGCATATTTTTATTGCATAGCTAAATTCATTTTAAACAGTTTGGACTTATAGCTGGTGGAGAGTGTCAAAACTTAATTTAACTAACTGAAAGAAATGCAGGACATACTGGATGAGCACCGTTCCAGTTTGATCTATTCTGCCTTTCAGGTGCTCGAGACTGCAGTTACAACCTCCACGTATCCCGCTGCTATTTCGGTCTGCATGAATTGCACGGTCGTGTTCGTTACTGGAATTATTTATTGTAAATTTTAAAATCATTCTGATTTTCTAACTACTAATCAAGTTTCCGTTTGATAATTTTCATCTCGTAAATACACTTTCGTTGTTTACAGATTTTATTTGCTTTGTCTATTTTACGGATTTATGCTCTACTTGTTATATGCCAAGAACAATACACGCATGTAACTTTACTGATAAGCGCACCACCCGGCGATTGGTGAAGAGCTTATGTTTGTAAGCGATAAGCTTACCCTATTCATAAATGTGTCGTGTCTCGGGTGGCCTATTCGACGATAGCGATGCGTTACGTGAATTATATGTCAGCAAATACGTTTTCTGGGTGCAGGATGAAGCTAATATCAAATAAGATCTATAAGCTACGCCTGAATCGATTCCAAGCTCCCTATTTAGTTAAATTATTTTTTTTTGTTGCATAATCTCCTGTATACCATTTATTTATCGATTTAAAAACAATAATTTTACAATTATAACACTTTTAACTCTGTGTTTGTATTGAATATAACGAGCAGAGTGTTATTTAAATAATAATTCGAAGCTAAGCTGTTTAATTAACCTCCAAATTTGTTTTGTATGTAGTGAATTTGGTATAATTTATATGTTACCCATAATTTTGAAATCGTTTAAGTCACTCCTAAGATTGTTTATCTATTCAACAGCCATATTTATTTGTAATAATAATTTTTCGGGTCCAAGCGAATATTGCTTGAAATTTATTGTTATTAGCGTCTTTGTGAATTTGTATTTGTGATTGGATTATTGTCTTTCATTAATGGTTTGTAATCCCTATAGTTGTTTATAAACAATAGTTGTTTAATTAATATTAGTCATTGCTAAAACAGTAATGGAGAACTGAAAGAGCAAAACTTAAGCAATAGATTTGAGTGTTGCAGTGTAATGTACAGTGACTTATAAATTTGGATACATATATGGAAAACCTTCATACTAGCGATTTATCAGAAATTCTTCTTATTAATAAAAGTCCCTTAATTTTCTCAAACTCAAATGCACTTACCAAAATTTAAAAATCTTTTATATGTGGGGGAGGTTCGAAAATATGAAAATTGCTCAATAATAAAGTATTCTTATTTTTCAAAATACACAAAATAAGTTGTTAAAATTGAAAGGAGGTGTCAAAGGCGAAGTCATAGCCACGTGCATTGAAAACAAAAATCAGTGTTTTTTTATGTTTTTCTTACTACACTGTGTATTACGAAAAGTGACATACTTCAAAGTTAAGTTATTATCGGATATGACAAGGCTGTACTGGTCAACGTGAATTTCGCTCACCTAGCTACCAGATCATTACGTTAATGGAAATTAGTGCTACAAACTCTATTTTTTGGGTTCAGCGCAAAGATACACAATTAGCTTCAAAAACATTTGATAGCAAACGATCTGAACATCAACAATAATTCAAAAGAATTATAATTTTTAATTGAAATATAACAAATATTTCGAAAACAATAATAACATCCAGCACACAAAATAATGATAGAGACAGAAACACCAGCAATTTTATTCAGGTGTTCTCATCTTTTTCTGAATATTTGTTATAACATTTCAATTAAAAATAATATGTTTTGAATTGTTGTTACGCTCCGGCGACTATAGAAAGATTTAAAAAATTGCACGCTCTCCGGCTACCACGTTAACACCTCTGGTTAACTCTTCACACGGGAACTCTTCCTCTATTTCAACGGGAAAGGCTAGCCACATACCCGGCTTACGAGTAAATAGGGCCCATAGAACCACACATTTTTGGAACTAAACAGACTACTGGTTTAACAGGAAGAAGAAAAATTGTTGATGTTCAAATAGTTTGCGTCTAGATTTTTTTGAAGATATTTGTTTCTTTTTTGTGTTGAACACAAAATATTAGGTTGTTTGCACTAA
This sequence comes from Agriotes lineatus, assembly GCA_940337035.1. Lineage (NCBI taxonomy): Eukaryota > Metazoa > Arthropoda > Insecta > Coleoptera > Elateridae > Agriotes > Agriotes lineatus. Next base: position 113,919,300 of record OW679202.1, read on the forward strand.
TTTCGATTAACGCAATTCCCTGGTTGCTACGCGAGCCAAACTCAAGCTCGACAGTACATCCTTAGTGTATCCGATAATAAGTTAACTTTGAAGTACCTTAGTTTTCGTAATATAGAGAGTGGTAAAAAAATAAGAAAAGCCAAAGACATTTATGTATCTGAGTAGATAACTGTGATTCGTATTTGACACCTCCTTTCAATTGTAAACAGTTTCTCCAAATAACATTTTTGTATAATTTGAAAGATACGAGGAATTTATTTTTGAATCATTTACATATTTTCGAATCTCCCTCGTATAAGAAACGTTTGAGGGGATGCAGGGGATTTTATCGAGGATAATATTTTCTGATAAATGGATTAAGAAGCTTTTCAAATGTATACAAATTTACCTGTCACTGTATAAAGACAACGGCTTGTAGATCTATTTTAGTAAAAATATAGGATACAGTTAGTTTTCACAAGTGGAGCATATGGAACACTATTTTCCAACACATTATTTTAGTAATTGTTGATGAAGAACTGAAAACATTGCAGTTGTCCAAGGTGTATTTATTTTCTTAAAAAGCTAAAGTGTTGGCAATTTTTATTTTAGCCTTTAATTGTAAGCAACACCAGTAAATCAGTGGTAATACTAGCAACCTATTCCCTTATTAGGAAAGCGCTTTTAGCCCGCTCCTCTAAAATTTATTATTTTATTAGCCACAGCAGGAATTTACAGGGCAAGATTTTTCCAGCAGTGCATTCTTTTAGCGAGAGGAGTGTTTTATTTTGTCTAGCGCTTTTTTAAGAACTCAAGCTCTGCTTCATTTCTTATCTCGAAAATACCTGCGGTTATGAGAGCTTTACAAGGAGAGAATGTTGTAAGTTGGAGAACTTCGGAGGAAGGATAACAGTAATCCTCTACAGAATTTAAAGGACAGTTGTTATCTTCATGCAAAGTATTCCATCTGCTAAAAAGGCGACTTTTTACTACGATGCCAAGTTTTTACGCGGACGCCTCCGAAGATTTCAAGGAAAAAATCCGCATTTGCCCTTTCGCCTATAGTCTGCTGAGCTGTTTCTATCATATCAGGGTGGAATTATAGTGCAGGATTAATAGTTATATGCCGCTATAATACACATAGCAGACAATAATGCAAATTGAGCCCCATAAAATGGAATTTCTGTTTAATTTAACTCGTAATTGCGCACGAAATACGAATTGTTTGCTGAATTGCATGTCCACGCTCTAAGACAATGAGCTGGTGGAGCAATTCGCTGAATTCCCGGAGAAACCGTAGATGGCGCTGTATTTAGTTGTTAATCACACCTAGACCTTTAGAACATTTTCCTGGACGGGTTTAGGTCTTTAACCATACGCACGGCTCTTTTCTGGCAAATATTTTATAGAATGAACTCGAAACAATGCAAGATCTTGACTTAAACAAGTAGAAAATCCGGCACCCTATAGAAAAGACAGGGCGACAGAGAGAAGGAAAAGAAATCGGGGATGAGCGAGTTCAGGTATTTAGGACACAATTTTAGAAGTAATAACGAGGAGGGGTCGCTTGTAAGAGAATTAACTAAGGAGGCGACGATGGTAATGGCCAAGCTGCGGGGAATTAAAGCAGCGAAAAATTTGGAGACGATTACAAAAACGAGAGAATGTATGCTGCAGCAGTGGCGTAACTTCAGATTTCGGGCCTCTCCGCAAAAATTAGCTGCGGGCCCCTTAATAAAATAAAGTGGCAAACACATCAATAATAATAATACTACATCTAATAAATAATAATTAGATTAGGCACTACAAAACAATGTTTTAGCTAAGACGGTTAAAAAAATAAAAACAAGATTTCAAGCTATGTGCTTACGCCTAGCCGGCCTTAATGTTTGCAAAATGTTTAATAACCTCTTGCAATTCCATTTTATCAGCTATCTCCGATTCAGTGGGCAATAAATACAGGTTTTCTAATCTTTCCTAGTAGATGCTGTAATGTTCAAAATGATATCAGTGCGGTCGCAAATTCCGATTGTCAACTATTAAAAACTTTTCAAAACTACTGTTGCCTTTTGCGTGGACATCCCATTATTATAAAAATATAAATAGGAAGATTTTTTCCTGCTTGCGTTTATTGAATGAAAGAAAAAGAAAATTAGGGGGCTCCTTGGGCCCCCTCGTGCTCAGGCCCCCTCGCGGCCGCGGGGTCTGCGGGTACCAAGTTACGCCACTGTGCTGCAGTATAACATGGAATAATCTGAAACGGGTTTTGGGTTATATGATAATAAGTTTCGTAACTGTTTGTTGATATGTGGGTTACGAAAAAAACGAGTGCTTTATAAGTCAACGATTAACAATTATTTGTGGAACGAAATTAATGGAATTGATTACCTATAGCTAGCGCATTTGAAAGTGTTCATGTGGATATTCAGTATGTATGATTTACTGAACTAAAAAGACAAATAGAATACTTTTGATTAATAATACATTGTTTTACAATACATTTTTTGGCTTAATAAAAAAGTTAAAATACTCATCGCATCAGCAATACAAAGCTCGTTGCATGGCGGTGTACCCTGAGCGCCAGTAAAACGGGTAACGACAGTTAAAATAGTGGTGCCTAGTAATTTCGATGACAATCGTTAGGTTACCCCAGAAAGGTCAAGTGCAAACTGAAAACCCTGACATCAGATTTTCTACCACAAACTACACGATATTATTATTATTATGATCAGCGATGTACATTTAAAAAATCTGGTGTGATACACTCACACAACTTCCTTTTACAGTGTTCTTATAATTAGTAAAAAATTTCATTTTTAATTTTTAGCCATTTGTCAAAAATTTTCAAAAATTACAAATACTACAAAAACGGTACAAAATAGAGCGTTAGTTGAAGAGACAAATTTTCTCTATAATTTTAAGGTGAATTCAAAAATGTAATAATATACCGGATGTTTTATTTAAAATAGGAGTGAATAAAAAAAATAGGAAAAAAAAAACAAAAGAACCCTACTGTAGAAGTATTCAACTGGAAAATCACCTATTTCACATCAATACACATTAAAAATGTAGTAAAAATGTAAAGTTTAAGAAAAATCGTTAGAGCCGTTTTTGAAAAAATCGAAAAAAACTGAAAAATCACAAGAGTAAACACCTACTTCCGGTTATGTGATTTTCTTCAAAAGCTTGCTGTCTCATCTACATAGTACACAAAACTTATATATGAAATTTCAACGCCATACCTCTTTTCGTTTTTGAGATATTCTGTTCACAGGCAGACACACAGACACACAGACAGACACACAGACAGACCAATGAAAAAAATATGTTTTTTGGGATCAGGGGACTCTAAAACGTGAAGATCTGTTGAAAACTCAATTTCGAATTTTTGGGGTGATTCCAATACTTCCTTTATAGTAAAAGGAAGTAAAAATGGAGTGCAATATACTTGTTTTTTATAATAAAGTTACTATGGAATGAAATATAAACTTGAGAGGCACTGTTGAGAAAAAATCCAGTTTTAACGCGAAGAACAACACTGGTATATTAATAGCTTTTGAGAATTATACCAAAATTTTTGACTCGCCGCACGAATTTTTTAGAATAGTCAGATTATAATTTGCTGAAAAGACCGAATATATTGGTTGGATTTGTAAAAAATAGTCTACCGCATCTTTTAAGCCAGACGACAACTTTAGAGTGCTTTCAAGTTTACTCGAGATGACCTCAACTTAGATGTTTATGTTTTTCTTTTAGAATTAGGCTAACAGTTTGAATTTACCTAATGAAGTTTAAATTTATCAGAAACTGTGAATGAAATTTTTATATTTTTATAATCTTGGATTTGAAGGAAAAGTACTCTGATAACTAATGATTCCAGCTGGAAAAAATATTGCTATTCTTAAACATAATCCTGTAGCAGTAAAGTTCGAGCCATTGCCATTAGATAGCATTGAAGGAAGTAATCCCAATCCTGGCAAAGCAAGTCCGATTGGTGACGATGTAGACTGATGAACGCAAGCAACCAGCTTCAGTCGCTTTTATACAGGGTCCGACAAAGACAAGGAGGTGGAAGATTTTTCTCCTCTTCGTTGCAAATCGTGAATTCTTTTATGTCCACGATTCAGAACTAAAATACTTGCGGATAGGTCGGCGATATACAAGCATCAGATTATTAAGTCTTGCTTTTAATTTTGTAATTAGAAAACGGGACCTCTGAAATATTAAAGAACTCTAAAACTGCTGTTTCACTTGCTGCTACATGGAAGGTGCGGTAATGACGGAAAGCTTCATAACATTGCTTCTCGTTTAACATCGAAGTTTAATTAAAAACTTAAGAAAATTAATTAAGAAAAGCGTTAGAACACCAATTTGCTACCTGTAGCAAATACGAAATATTAAAATTAGCGCCAGCGAAACTTCAAAATTCAATATCAGTATTTTGAGGGGGAAACTGGGGCGAAAGGCCTAAATTGAGGATAGCTAGGTGGCTGCTTTGTTCTGTTACTTTCGTTCGCCTTCAAGTATTGAAAATATTCTCGAGCGGTTTACCGGATCGTCTAGAATTTGTTTGTGACGACGTAATCGCCGGTTTAGAGAGAAAACAGGCACGTAACTACATTTTGACCTAGGTAAAAGACACATGATAGATGTTTAGCTCGTAAAACCATGTTTTAAAAAAATTACAGAAGTTGCAATTTACCAACCTTCTTTAATGCATTGAAAATGAATTTTCTTAATTTTCAAGTCTGGCATAAAATTTGCAAAATCTGAAAAATTTACAAGAGATAGAAATAAAAAAGTTTTAAAATTGTTCACATCTGTATTCTTATTCTTTATTATAGCCACGCGCAATGTTACTGCGAAGTTCTACTGCATAGCAGATCACTAATAAATAGTACGCACTAGTACCCACTCTTGAACCTTTTCAGCATCTTGTACACTTTAATGTTAATTTGTAATTAAATAAAGGTGTTGAATTCGATATTGCATTCAATTTTTTTTATGTAACTTTAGAAGATGTATTGCTTATATGAGTCATTCTTATTATTACATTCATTAGCTGTTTTAAAGGAGTTCTGAGAATTGCAGGTCATCCGATCGGCGGCTCGACATTATTGTTCATAGTTTTTGTGTTAATAGTTCAATAAATATATTTTAAAAGGATTTGTTATTTGGCTAGCTTTTACATTGTCTAAACTAAGTAACTTTTCATTTTCCGTACATACAGGTTGTCCGAAATCCGTTTCGAACATAGGAAATTAATGAGTGCGACAAGGACGACATAAACAGAATGAATAGCAGGACAAAGCTAAATGTAATCATGGATAGGTAAATTTTTAAACTAAAATTAAGTCAATGGAACAAACAGACACTTCTGTCAAATATTTTATCTTTCATTAAGAGTATGTATAAAGTGAGTTTTAAATATACTATTGTTTATTATTTACATAATAATTTCAATTATTTAAACCTCACCTTATGCTCTTAATGACAGATAAAATATTTGACAGGAGTGTTTGTTTGTTTCATTGACTTAATTTTACTTTAAAAGTTTACCTAGCCATGATTTCATTCTATCTTTGTCCTCCTACTCATTTTGTTTAAGTCTTTCTTGTCTCACTCATTAATTTCCTATGTTCAAAACGGATTTCGGACAATCTGTATACATAAGTATATGTATTTATATTTATAAGACCCCATCAATTTTCAACCAAACTTACAAAGTAAGTGGTTACTATGATCGCTCTTTCTGTGTGTCTGTGTGTCTGTGTGTCTGTCGCACGGTTCCCGTTAAGGCAGAATACAACTGATGGTGGATTCCTATGTATTTTTGTCCCCTGAATCCGAATCCACCACTGGCTTTTCGATATCTCAACCCGTTTTCGAAATATTCGACTTTAATTTTCGAATTTTCACATTTTAGGCTTTAATATTACTTTTATGTAGTTTTCTCTCCTGATTCCAAATATGTCACTCATTTCACGATATCTTGAATAGTTTTCGAGATATTTGATCTTTTAAAAATCCGAATTTTCTTTTGTAAGTTTGGTTTTCAGCCGTACATGCGCGGCTAAGCTTTTTTCTATTACAATCCCGCATTTGTTGGGTAAGCGCCAGGCTTGCATTAACGAAGTCCTCGGTTCGGAATTTTTCCGTAGCCTTAGCGATTGGAATCGGGCTCGGTGAGACCATTCACAGTTGGGCACCAAATTAACGTTGCTCTACTCAGAGCCACAGACCTAAGAGATAGACTAATAAGGTCAACACATCACCAAGACACACACCTTACACAATGGTTGCTACGCAAGCACCAAAAGCGCGCTCCAAATCTGTATCCCGAATACGGTGCAAGTTGAGCATGGTAGCGCTAGATGCCAGCGCATAAAGGCCAACGCGCACTTGGTCGACGCGCGGAGCAGCGCGGCGAAGAGCCGAAGAGCCGTGCTTACGCGCACTTGAGAGCCGTTTCTGTCGACAACCGGGTTGGTGTTAACCGAATATTTTGTGGATTTGTTTGTGTTCGGTAGCTTTAATAAATAAAATGGATAGCTCGGACGAAGATACTCTAATTGTCTCTTTGCTTTGTGAAGAAGCTGAAAAGCTGGAAAAAAGAGAAAAAAGCCGTTGTCAACTCCGAAATCCTTTTCGATTAAATTTTGACCAAGAGATCACTATGCAAAAAAACTACGTACACAACACGTTTTGAAAGTCCTTTTTTTTATTCATTTAATTGATTAGCTCGGGCTTCGCCCTCGTTATCAAACTGCAAATTCATGAAAAAAAGTATGACTCAAAACTAATTGTACAATAGTAATTTGTACAACTAGTTTTGAAAGGAATTGATCGAGTGAACTAGTCAGCCAATGGCATTCTTCAATTTAAAAATAAACTACCAATCGAACGATTATTCTAGTGACAATATTTCGAGGAGCTTTATTTCAGCGATAATTTTTTCTGTAACTATTTTTTATTGAAAAATAACTTGGATTTTAATTTTAGAAAAGGATACAATTCAAAGACCGCTAGTTTTGTAAATTTAAAATTTTGGTGTTAGGATTTTTTACTGACCATTTTAAATAATTGACAAGTTAAATTGTCAAGACGAATAGGACTCTAGGTCAAAATATTGCCGAAAATGTTTGCTCTTCAGATTGTTTCGCTTCTGTTGCTTTAGAAAATAACGACTCGTGCAAGCACTCGTCGTTATTTTCATCGCCACAGAAACTCGTATCTGAATCGCATAAATTATTGTCGGCAATATTTTGACCTCTTGTCCTATTATTACTGAAAATTAATAGCGAAATGCTGAATGTTAATGGAGCGGCGAGGCAGAAAGTGAAGTTTGCATCCAAATTATTTCAGTTATTTTATAATTCACATTATTTTGATTTGTAGATATTATTTAAAAGAATGTTGGAAATCCCAATAACCTATAATTCATCAAATATCCTGTCTGCTTAGAAACACATAATCCCCCCTTGTAAAGATAATCCTTTGCCAGATGTCAATCAAACGAAACAAATTTTGCATGCCACAATTCAGGTCACAGCATTTTCTACGAATTTTAACGTTAAATGCGTCATGGGTTTATAGTTAATTTCTACGAAAATGAGACAGTAATTTTAAATTTAAGACGAAATAGACACTAACATCCCAACCCTACCAGTGGCCACTACCATTCTGCGAACAAGTGCAGAGCGGCAACGACCTTAACGCTTCGTATAATTATAACGTTTTCCCCAATTTGCATCACCCAAATCCAACTGAGCCGCAAAACTCCCACATCTAGCCTCTAAACAGCGAATTTCACACAAATATTGATTTTAAGGTTTTTCTGATAATTATAATGTTTTCCCTATTTTACATCTCCCAAATCCAACGGTGCCGAAAAACTTCCACATCCCGAATATCGATCCGTAGAAAGTCTCCAAAGAGCGCATTTCACACAAATATTGATTTTAAAATTTTTCTGCTAATTATAGCGTTTCCCCATTTTGCAACCCCAAACCCAACTGGGCCGCAAAACTCACACATCTCGAATACCGATCCGTAGAAAGTCTCCAAACAGCGAATTTCACACAAATATTGATTTTAAAGTTTTTCTGATAATTATAAAGTTTTCCTTATTTTGCATCTCCCAAATCCAACGGGGCCTCAAAACTCCCACATCCCCAATATCGATCCGAAGAAAGTCTCCAAATAGCGAATTTCACACAAATATTGATTTTAAGGTTTTTCTGACAATTATAACGTTTTTCCCAATTTCCAACTCCCAAATCCAACTGGACGACAAAACACCCACATCCCGAATATCCATCCGTAGAAAGTCTCCAAACTGAATTTCACACAAATATTGATTTTAAGGTTTTTCTGATAATTATAGCGTTTTCCCCATTTTGCAAACCCGTAATCTACCTGGGCCGCAAAATTCCCCAATCCCTAATATCGATCCGTAGAAAGTCTCCAAACAGCGCTTTTCACACAAATACTGATTTTAAAATTGTTCTTATAATTACAACGTTTCCACATTTTGCACCCCCCAAATCCAACTGGGCTCAAAACTCCTACATCCCGAATATCGATCCGTAGAAAGTCTCCAAACAGCGCATTTCAGACAAATATCGATTTAAAGGTTTTTCTGACAACTATAACGTTTTCCCCATTTTGCTACACCCAAATCCACCTGGGCCGCAAAATTCCCACATCCCGACTATCGATCCGTAGAAAATCTCCAAACAGCGCTTTTTACACAAATATTGATTGCAAATTTTTCTGATAATTATAACGTTTCCCCATTTTGCATCCCCCAAATCCAACTGAGCCGCAAAACTCCCACATCTCGAATATCGATCCGTAGAAGGTTTCAAAACAGCGAATTTCACACAAATATTAATTTTAAGGTTTTTCTGATAATTATAACGTTTTTCCCATTTTGCAACCCCCAAATCCACTTGGGCCGCAAAAGTCCCACAACCCAAATTCACTTAAAAATATAATCGACCCGTAGAAGGTCTCCGAACAGCGAATTTCACACAAATATTGATTTCAACGTTTTTCTGATAATTGTAACGTTGTCCCATTTTCCAACCCCTAAATCCATATGGGATGCTAAATTCCACAGCCCGAATACTCTTAAAAAATACAATTAATCAGTAGAATGTCTCCAAACAGCGAATTTCAGACAAATATTGATTTTAAGGTTTTTCTGATAATTGTAAAATTTGTCCCATTTTTTAACCTCCAAATCCACCTGGACCGCAAAATTCCCACATCCTGAATATTCTTAAAAAATACAATCGACCCGTATAAAGTCTCCAAACAGTGAATTTCACACAAATAGTGATTCTAAGGTTTTTTCTGATAATTATCTCGGTTTTCCCATTTTGCAACCCCTAAATCCACCTCAGCCGCAAAATTCTTAAAAACCCACAGATTCATCCACACACTGCTAAAAACAAAATTCGATATTTTTTTCTTTCTCCCTGTTTATGCGAACATTTAATTTGCTGAAAATGCACCTCAGCTTTCTACCCCTGTAACTTCGCCCCCGTGCATCGCAGACCCCAAAAACCAGCCAGTACGATAAGCGTTGGTTCATCCTCTTTCCAACTAGCCCCAAATCACATTTTGATCTTTCAAAAGGTATGCGATGTTACAGCACCGAACGCTTTCGTGTGCAAAAAATCATTTTAACCCCCATATTTTCGCCACATAGAATCTTACATTTTCACAACCTCTCTAGAAAGTTCGTCCTTGACGAGGTTTTCAAAATGACACCAACAACATTCATCTGCTATACGTACAACTTACAAAAATTAGCAAAAACTGTGTTTTTTCCAAGCGTCACACAAATCGCTAGAAGAGAGTCACATCTCCAATTCGTTAAACATTTTCAACGTTAATACTAGTGATTGTTATGCAGGCTGGTTTAATCGGCACGTACTACTGGTACCGGTTAAACGGTTTTCATATTCAAACTTAGCTGCGATCAGCACTCGGATGAGTGATCGAGCGATAGTGGTGTAGGATCGCAACCAGCTGTGAAACAGAGAGCACGTTAAATTCTCAAAACTCTGACACCAGGCTTTCTATCAGAAGCCATACGTTATTACTATTATTATTGTTATATAATAGTATTTTCTTTTTATTCTTCCGAAGAAATATTTAGCTTTTTTTAATTATTAAAAATGATTTGAAAAGGGGTTTAAGTCTTAGTAGATGGTTATAGGTGTGAGATATTTATTTTTATAGTTGGACCGTGACCCTTCCTAGAGTTACGTGCCTACAAAAAATGAATCGTTCGTGCGTGTACATATTTGTTGTTGTTTGCATAAATTTTTATTTAATTTTTGACTGCAGATATAGTAGTTTCACTAGTTTACATCAAATTTTGCAATTATGTTTTTGTCAACACGCGAATGTGTGTACATGAACACACATTCGCTCTTGTTTTAGTTGACGTCTTAATTGTATGTAATTGTAAAGTAGGGGTTTGGACTACCTTAAGGAATTTTAAAGTAATATCAAACGAGCGTGCAAGATAACTGGCAGCGATTTAAAAGAGAGTTGCTATCAGGTTCTACAAGTTTGTATACTTTTCTATGGTTTCATCTAGTCTTGTAAGTTAGCGTGTTGCAGATAAGGGTATGGTAGAAAATGGCATGTTAAAAAGCGTTCCAACACGACAAGCTCGCGTTTGCACATAACTCAAGTTATGATCAAGTAGAACGCAAGGTTAATATGGACGAAACCACGCATTGTGCTCGGTTTGGAAATAAAAAATATCGCAGTAGCACAGCGAGTTTTTCGTAAGTCACAACAATTAGACATTTATGGCAGCAAAATGAAATGTGCGAGGCCGACGAAGAGTGACAAGCAACATCGGACTAAACCGAAATTCAGAATTGTTAAAATGCTCCATCTACCCATTTCCACGCGATACGAGTACAAATATTACATTACATTTGCTGACTTATGCTGAATAATATCCGAACATACGATGAATTTTAAATCTTTCCGCGTAAGGAAATTTTTCGTTTGTCGCCTGCACACCGTGGGAAGCAAGTAAGTGTCCAATTTTTATCTGTCGGACCTCTACGGAAATATATAAATTCGGCTGAGATTGCTTTCTTATTCTGCTTTAATACTGGTATAAACATTCCGCTTCAACTTATCTTTTCAGGTCTCAGTGCCTCATATCAATTCCACTAGGCAGCGTAAAGCATGAGAGCTCCTTGGAATACAATCAATTCTGCTTGGCCAATTTAAAGCTGTTGATGGAAGTATTAGCGGCCATGGTGACGAACACTAGCTGGTAACATACTGATGTTTACACAAAGCTAATTCGTTCACTGAAACTCTTGATCATAATTCACTTTGTTACACTGCAGCGAACAGCTTGTGAACTTTAAAAATACCTTTTCCTGATTTGAGATGAAACAATTTTTCAGAAGAGTTTAGGCGTTTCTACAAAAGTTCATCCAAAATTACAATTGGTTTTGTCCACCAGTAAAGCGTACCTATTGTTTGGCACGTTTAATAATACTATCAGTACAGTATCTAAACCGAGTTAAGGTTTTACCCATGCATTATTTTGATGATATATGTTGATAAAATTACTATCCTATATTGTGCCTAGTAAATAATGCGTTTGCTTAGCTATAGAGCAGCCTAGGTTCGATTCTCATGAGTGTTATAGCGCTTTTTCGGTTATTTTAAGCTGTTAGTCTTTTTGTGTTGGTAGTTATCATACGTACTAATACAAAGAGCGTTAAAGTGGTATTTTTGTTCTACATGATTAGCTAGATATAAGTCAATAAAAGATGGAAGAATTCCTGATGCATAGAGAAATGTTAAGTGTCTTAACTTTTCAAGAACGACGATTGCATAAGCAAGCCAGGAAACCCCAATCCAGAAAACCCCAACACGGCGGGTACCCAGTTGGCGACTAAGGAAACGCCCTATACATATATAGGGTAGGTATAGAATATATCCGCAGACCAAATAGTCGAAGCATTTTAGTAACCACCAACACTAGGCTGCAGCTAAGAACAAAGGATTCGTTAAGGTGTAACAATAGATTAGTTCAAGCACGGCTGAGCTAGTAAGCTATAGAAAGCTAAAAGAGGAGCCCTAACTAACTTATTTCATCCCAGGAACGCACCATGTGTATATGAGTTTAATACCAAATCTACTGATTCGACCAAAAATCAGTTTTCTTTCGTGTCCGAGTCGATGCAATGGACTACCGGACACGTTGATTTACACTGCTACTGGAGGTAACAAACCTATAGGTCTCAGACAGATACATAATATCTGGATGTGGAATGTGTGTGGTCTAACAAGTCCAGATGAACTGTATGTATATTGTGGAAAAGAATTTGGAACGTTAATGCATAATAATAGCTGGTATAAGTAAAACGTATTGAATAGGTAGCAGGCACTTTAGTACTAGTCAAAATGTTCTATGTTATGCTAGGTAACCCCAATTCAGAAGAAAATAAGAAAATAAATAACGACAAAATAACTATTGAATTAAAAAATAAAACAATATTAATTTTATTTTTGCATATAGGAGAAATTTTAGCTAATAGGTTTAATTAAGAGTGTTACTAATTTATTTTGTGGAAATAATAAATTAGTCGTGTGAACACAAGCTAATAAATTAAAAATTATATTAATTTACGTTTCGCTACTATTGCTAAGCTTCTTCAGAGCACATATGTATTAACACAAGAAAGGTCTATAATTAAAGATGTCTGAAAAAAATTGTTGTGAATTAGATCTATGAAATAATAACTCCTCATTTAGGTTACCTTTCCATTTTTACGGTCCAGGAAAAAACGCCGAATGCCCAAAACGCCGACTCGATAATTCGTCCAAAACGCCAACTGCCATTCCGCCGACTAGGCCCAAAACGCCGACTGCCATTCTGCCGACCGTGTCCAAAATGCCGATCGGTGTCGGTGACCAAAATGCCGACCGGTGTCCAAAACGCCGAACGACGCCAACTGACCTCACGTCGTTCGTGGGCTTGGCGTCGGAGTCGAATATAAATCTAAAATTGTATTTGGTTCAAAACGCCAACTGCAGATCTAGTCGGCACGTTGGCCATTCGGTAAAATGCGGACTGTCCAAAACGCCGAAGCGATAATTCGACCAAAACGCCGACTGCCATTCTGCCGACTATGTCCAAAACGCCGACTCCCAATCTGCCGATCGTTCGTGAGGTTAGCGTCGGAGCCGAACGCTAATCGAAGTTTATATTTAGCCCAAGATGCTGACTGTACATCTATTCGGCACTTTGGCCATTCGGCAAAGCTTGAATTTCGACGAAATCATTGACAAGTTCGCAAATAGATCAGTCTCTTTAAAATCAAAACTATTGATCTGATTCATACTGTGAAGTATAATTATTATAATTAAATAGAGTGTAAAAGTTATTATAAGGTCAAAGCTTGTAATCATAATTATCTATATTTTTTCATTATAATTGTTCCAAACTCAAAGTTTATAAATCATCATAGATAAACAATATTTTTTCGTTATTTGTATATTTTTTCCACTACTAGGTAGCATTAAACGATATAATTAGTTACTTTGTTTTCGAGCCAAGAAGATGAATTTCTTTCCTAGTGGTTAATAATACTTCATTATTATCCACTGGTTAATAATGAAAACACATTATTAACTACTGGTTAGTAATGATTTTATTTGTTTTTAACGTAAAAGCAATTAATTATAAAAGGAATAAAACTGCTAGTAGTGGAAAAAATGATATACAGGTTGATTTTTAAGTTGATTATTTCCGTTTACCAGGAAATAAAGGTAAAAAAATAATCATTTTTTCATTTACCACTTTTCTGAAATATTAAAACTAACGGAGGTACATGGTGTTAAAGTTTCAAATTAAAAACTAAACTTTGGCGCAAAGGCTGCTGGACAATTTTATTATTGTTTATCTCTGTTGTCAAGCAATGACCTGCCAATTAGTTTTCCATTATAATTTTATTAATGTTATTACTACAATAATGGTTCATGTTTGTCAAAATAATGAATTAGTAAATATGCTTATAATTTACTGGGAGTGTCGTCAAAATGCCGCTGCCTCATCCCTCTTATACGCGGAACGTATGTGTAGAAGCGAATGGTGATCATTTTGAACATATCGTTTAAGTTAGATGAAGTTTAGTTTAATTTTTGTTAAGTAATTTTAGTTCTTAATTTGAAACTTTAACAACCTGAACCTCCATTAGTTTTGATATTTCGCAAAAGTGATAAATGAAAACAATTCTTATTTTTTTAGCTTTATGTTCTGGTAAACGGAAAGAATCAACTTAAAAATCACCCTGTATAAACCACTGTAGAGAAGACTTATCAGCATCGCAACTTATTTCACTCGATGCTTCGCATCTCGGGAAATAATTCTGCTCGACTGAGAAAAATGTCTTCTCTACCTTGGTCTATAATATACTATGTATTTCCATTGCTCATCGTTTTCTTTATCGTAGTTATTGATTTTGTTGTACTTTCACCTGCCATTACTGTACTGTGCCATTACTGGTAAGAAGGGTGCGTTTTCGGTCTTCGATGTCCCTACAGCTCCCGGCAGGGCTTTGCCCCCCGAACACCCCTTTAGCTGGGGGCTGTGCGCCCCCCCCCCCTTTTCTCTTATTTTTACATGTGGAGGCCACGTGCATCCTTTGCCCGGTAGGCCAAATTTTGCCAGTCCGACGCTGTGTACATACTATACTATCTTGCATAATTCAGCGGTTTGTTTGTGTCGACAAGAGCATAATTGCTAGCTATGAATTTGCGCAGTGACAAACAAAGGCCTTTGCAGATAAACTCGCACCGGTTTCATTTCATTTCATTAGCTTTTATCAGATGCTATTTCTGAAAAATGTATGCAGTGTGTACGCTGTGATACCAATGCTATGCGCAGTGTGACCTTGTGACCTTGAACCCCCGGAATTTTTAGTTTTCGTCATTAATCACTGTAATGGTTGCATTGCATTCCAGGCGTCCATTTTCATAATTTTATTATCAACTGTGAAATTATGAATTGGGTTGACTCCAGTCACATTTATTTTTGTTTATTGCTTTAAAACTAAGGTTTTATGTGAATCAATTGTTACTTACGACTCTTAGGCTTTTGAGCCAATTGTAAACTAATTACAAATGTTATTAGCGACACAGCAGTGAAATTTAATTTTACTTGTTGTTATTGTATTGGTTACTCGTTACTATCTTGTTTATTACCCTCCATGAACCTGTTGGTTTTTTAGATCTAGTTGGTGGAGTTAAAGGTTTACAAGGTACGTGGTGATTTGTGTTGATAGCTAAATTTGGTTTATGTTGTGTTTAACGGCTGAATATAAAAAATAGAATTAATGAAGTTTTTTTGTAACCCTGGGTAGCTGCCTAGTTCTTATTCAAGCCATATTTTGCCGAGGGTTAGAGCTAGCTGGGGCTGTGCTACCCCTCGTTTAAGGATGGTACAATACAATTTGATTAAATGGGAGTCGCGTAACTTAGGAACTAACAAGATATTTTTAGTCTATATTTTATGGTGTTTATAACAAAGCGAACCTGATAAAACCTTACTTTACAGCAACTTTTCAAATTACAAAGTTAAAACAACGGATGAAATACTCTACGGCACTGGCCCGTAGCCAAACAGTTCCTGATGATGGCCAAAAGGACTCGAAACGTAATTAAACCATAATATGCGGTACATTGTATTGAGACTGGATAGGTTGTTTCAGCTTTGTAATTGATAGAAAAAAATAATGAATTTTTATTTCTGATTTTAATTATTGTTTATAAGAATAATAATCAGTAAATTAATGAATTGTTATTGAAAATTATTTGTATTCCTAGACCATACGCAATTATTCTGGATTAAAAACATGCAGTGAGGCTCATTACTTCTTTCTTTAAATTACAAAAGCTAAAACAACCTATGAAATGCGCTAGGACACAGGTCCGTATCCAAAAACTTCTTGATGATATCCAAAAAAGACTCGAAACGTAATTAAGCCGTAATGTGTAGTGGATTGTTAAATTTCAAATTAAGATTCAAAAAGTTTAAATTAAGAAATAACGGCCGTATTTAAAATGTGAGTAATGTGAGTTTGAAGATGGTCGCTCAAAGACGAAAAGTCGGATAAAAAATTAATGACTTAATATGTAAGTGTATGATAAGTTCATATAAAGAAGTTTTATCAGGTTTCACTGGAACTTTAATATTAACTCTAGAAAAAATATAATTGCAAATGCAAAATTTCATTTTGCTACTTCTTTCATTATTTCTCCTCATCTAACAAAATTTGTATCTCTTTTATTAACGAGATCCCGATACGGGCTCTGCTTATCTGTATATATATACCGGGTGTCCACTTTCAAACTGGAGCATAGAGATTTAACATTGTTTCTAACAGTTTCATGGATTCTTGCTCGTCAATTCAAGATACAGAAAATATTTTGTTATCAATAGAAAGAGAAAATTATTGGGCATCTAATGATACCAAAAATTAAATAATTTTTTATAAATTTTTATTTGAAAAATATCTCTCACTTTATTCAACCTAGCCCCACTGTAAATATTTTAACGATAAAAACTCTCTCTTATTTCGAGTAATCGTTAATTTTATAAAGTAAAAACTACTGAACTAACCCTGAATGTCATCAAATAACGAATTAATTTGAGTATAGCTGTTAACTTTTTTCAAGCCAAGGCAACTCACATTTAAAAAACATGAAAACTTTTAATTAATATCTTTCAATGAAAATTGACAAAAATAGTTAACTTTTGATTCCAATAAATGCGCAATCATTTTCTCTTTCCATTGATACAAAAACATTTTTGTAGGTAGAATTGGTGAGCAGGAATCCATGAAATTGTTAAAAACAATGGTAAATCCCTATTTTCCAGTTTGAAAGTGGACACCCGGTATATAAAGCAATGTGAGCAACTGAAAGTGAAATCAAGTTTGACTTTGAAAAGATATGTTGATTATTAATCCATAATACATGAATGTTTTAGAATGATATACACATACATAACCTAAACCATTGCATTACTGTCACCAACTGCAATGTCAAAATTTTATTTGAAAATTAACATAAAAACCAACACTTAAACAATGTAACATCAGCTGTATCAATCATTTCGATTATAAAAACTTTTTGTTTTTGATTAAACATGTGTAATTTAAAATTTTTATAATTTAAACAACCTGACATTTCTACTATTATAATAACTGCAATATTTAGATTTAGAACATCAGAAGTAATAGAGCACATGACTTAATTTTTTCTAAGCAAAGTTTGATTTCGTTTTCATTTGCTCATATGGATGCTCATGTATACACAAAAATGTACTGGCTGATTGGCTGAAAAATGCAAGTTCTAATACATCTATTATTACTGTATAAAAAATTAAAGTCCGTCTGAACCAATGGGATCCAATTCTGACCATGTGAAAAAGAGAGGGGCAGCTGTATCTCTTGCGGTAATATTGGATAAAATCCAAGCAACTTACATTTTTGTATGTATTTCCGTATGTGTTACATTTAAGCAATGTATTTTAAAATTATAAATGTGCATTAAGGCAGTCCTGCGTTGAAAGTACATTGTAAGTTTTAATTTTCGTTAGAATTGCAAGAAACGCACTCTGCCCGCTAGACAAAGGGAGATTTCAATCTTGAAGCAGCTTTCGTTGACGTTTTTAACTTCACCTTTAGCTGCAAGCAGCTGCTACTAAAAGCTGCTTGTGTTTGTGACTCAAAAGTATAGTACGCCAATTCTCCCACGGCAATCTAAGTTAAATAGAAGCTATGGCGAATAAGTGCTGCATATAGGTTAAAAGTGAAGCATGCAAGCGTTTACGAATCCCGGGAATGCAATCTACGTAGTGTACACGTAAGTACACAATTTTGAAGTATTTAAAGCATACTTTTATAGACGCTAATTTACGCCGCATTCAAAAGTGCATTTTATAACGAAGTCGTGACATCAATCAGACCAGCGCCAGCGCCGTTCAAGCTAGTAATAGGGTCCTATTGTCACGCGTGTACCATCCAGGGTCAATCACCCAATCTAAGACGTGCTCAATTCAAGGGTACCTAGGAAGTCTGAGGACCGAATTCCAGGTAAAATATATGCTGTTAAGGCTATTACCAATTGCGTTCAGCTGAGATACGTTTTTGCGAGTGTACGAGAATGTGCTTCGGTGTTTATTTGGTGCTCGATTTCAATAAATGCAAGCGCGCCTAGCGTGAGTTTAAAACAAGAACGTATTAAGGCAGTTAATTTGACATGTTTTTATTGATGTTTCATATATGTGTTGCAAGTAGACACAGCTATCTTGCACGTAGATTATTTGATGATTTAAACTTGTTTTATTTTACTTGGTTTGCACTTTCTTTAATTTTTTTATGTTTTTGTTTGAGTTTTCAAGTCAAATTGGCTTTTCTTGGGCATTGTTTAAAGTCAAGTTTTAGCGCGAGACGACACTACAGGAAGAACCAGGTTCCTGTTTTGGCATATTGTGATCCTTCTCAAGTCACTAACTGAGGTATTAAGAGAGTTTCATGTTCACTGAGCTAGCTAAATGATAAAAAGAGTAAACATTTATCTATATATTAAAGTGTTCGAAACTTCTTGTTCATGTTTAACGCATTCACGGCGGGGTGAATAAACGCCGCATTTCAAGTAATATAAAAATCAAATTTCAAAAGTCCTCAGAAACATCATGGACCGCCTCCCCCTAATGGTACCATGCCAATGACTATTTATATGTATAGTTACCTAAAGATGCCAGCAGTTAAAGTCGACATCAACGAGTTTTCAGTAAAGTGCCGGGTGAGACTCCACGCCCATGTTAACCCTGAGGTGTTGCACCTCTTGGACAACACTGATCGGAAAATATTCAAAAGAAAAAAACCGTTTGAGTTTGTGTAGCTTACAATTGTGTTCAGTGCCAAAGCAGGGAATAGTGGTTCAAGGTCAAAATTAATAACACCGTAGGTGCATAGATAGGTCCGCAAAATTCGACTTGTTACAAAACACATCAAATACTGCAACGATGATTCAATTAGCGTGCCTCAACAAACTTAGGCATACCATCATGGAAACAAATGAAGAATAGTATTGTTATAAAGCTAGAACATTAATGTCAATATTAAGTTTTAAATTATCGTTTGCACGTTTGCAGTATTTTCAGTACTTGAAATTCAAACTGTAGGTCCAACTTTTAAAATTATTCTTTATAATTGCCAGTTCGAAACCAACGCAATTTGAAGGAAATGTTTACATTACTGTCAATAAACATCGGGCTTGACAGTTCAGTTGCATTTTGAATAATGTTTATAGTAGTACCGAGTGTGTTATTTGAGATATTGTGCTTCTAATCTTCCAAATTTGTAGTTTGGGTTGGCAGAAATTGTTTTGGACCCCAGATTATTGTTTCATTTGCAATAGTTAAGTTCGGAAAGTGTTTTACAGAAACTGATAAATAAAAATCCTTACCAGTACTTTTAGTACCACATCATTAACCCGTTAACGTCCACAGTGTGTGTGGAATTTTCTTACGGCCACTTTGTAATAATTAATTAGTTTCGGGTATGTACCGCCTAAAAGTAGAAGCACAAGGGTTTATCGAGCCCTACTTAGTTTTCAAGAATCAGTTGTTGTGTCCCGCCTGTCGATATGACTATATTGTGTATTTTTTTATTCGTCGCATCATACGTTTGTTTTAGTGATTTCGTGTAAACCACACCACATAACTAAATATTTTTTGTATTTTTAGCATGCTGCAAGATCAAGTTTCTTATAACAAATACAAATCTAGTTTATTGTTCATTAAATTTTTGTCTACGAATCTGTAAATCTTGCTGACCTATAAATATGACGCTGGGCGTTACAGGGAATATTTTTACTATTTTGGCCATCGTTGTATATGCGAATTTTGTTTTCAGATTTGATTGTAGCGTGGTAGGAATGAGTAAGAATGTATTCCCAGCAAAGTGGAACAACACTAAATATGTGACATTGGCAAAAAACCTTGATACAATAATTAAACCATTAGCATCTGCTCCTCGATGGGCCAAAGAAAAAAAAAAGAACGAGGTGCCGTTCCTCAGCCAAGGCTGATCTATAATTATAACTTATATATGAGGGGTATGCTCAACATGATTGACTTTTAGAAAACATGGTATTTGGGCGAGAGGAAAAAAGTGGTATTGGTGCTTAGTGACCCGCATTATTGATATGGCTGTCGTAAATGCACTCCTTTTATACCAAAATACTCATGGCAAACAATCAATTTTTATAAAGGATTTCAGAAAAACTCTTGCAGTGAACTACCTAAAGCTTGCACACGAATCCCAAAAGGTTTACCGCTTAGCTTTCTTTCCTTCGACATCCAAATCTATGGTTTTTGCTGATGTTAGGTACGATGCAATATGTTGAAAGCAACGACATTGGCAATATCCAAATTGCTCTAGCAAGCCTAAGGCATTTTGCAGCATGTGTACCGTTACATTGTGCAGTGTTTTTTCCAAAAAATTTTCAAAAAACAAAAAGAAATTGCGTTTTTCAGTTTCTATAATTTTTTTAAATGTTTTATTTTTGCTTGCCAATGCTTTTTATGCCTACTATGACAGTTATAATTACTTTTGTTTTGTTAGTTTTTGAGAAATATTCCATTTTCTCAATTTTATTTTTATTAACACATCCTCCCAGGGTCCTATTTATAGGACAGCACTTTTTGAAAAAACCAGAGTACCATTTTAATTTTTATAAATGCTATTGCCTTCAGGGGGTTCCAAAAAACAACATATTCAGTTTTTACAAAATTTTTCCAACAAAAATTAATTTGGGCGTTAACGAGTTAAGTTGGAAACCGTCAACGTTTGCAATATATGTAGCTTTGAAATGTGCGTTTATTGTTCCCATAATTAATTTCCTGTCTGAAACATGCGGTCCCAAAAAAGCGATCACGATTATAATAACGTATTATATTAGTCAACCTGACGTGCCAGCTTTCTGCATTCAGTTTTAATTAAACACTTTAGTAGCTGTCTATATTAGTATATCAACTAACATCAATTTAACAGAATACGAGCCATATAATTATTAACACAATATGTGGTACCTAAGAGCTAGTTTTATGGTTCATGCGTTTTATTTGAGAATTTAATTAAGCTTTCATACAAGCTTGCTTGCTAACAAAATCAATCTGTGGGATATATTTAGTGATGGCTTTCAATTTCATGAAGTTAATCATTCATGATTACGTCGACCGACGTTTTTAAAAGAAAAAACTTAATTAGTGCAAAAATCCTTTTAGTTGGAATATTAATTGCCCATTATCCTTTAGCAATCGGGATATTGTAAAGTAAGGCACAGCGGTTGATATAAGTGAATCGTAAGTTATATTATATTTATATGCAGAATATTTTATCGTCTCTTGATTTATGTAAAATTATTGATCAACCAACCAGAGTTACTGAATTTTCAACTTCTCTTATAGATCTCATTCTAATTACTGATAATTTTTCAATTGGCGATAGTGGTGTAATTTTGCGTCATTTAGCTGACCATGATCTTGTTTTCTGCGGCATTATTACCGAACAACCTCGGGTAGAACCGGTTATACGAATTTTTAGAAACTTCAATAAAATTGATCTGGAGTTATTTTATAAAGATTTAGAATTGCTACCACTACAACAAATGTTTAGAATAGATTGTGTTAATGAAAAAATTAACTTTTTCAATGAAAAGATTTTGCAGCTGTTTGATAAACATGCTCCCTCGGTTAGATCCAGTTTTAGAAAACCGTATGCACGCACCCTGGTTGACTGATAATCTGAAATTTCTAATTTCTTTGAGCAATAAAGCTAAGGCTAAATTAAAAAAAACTGGTTTGCAACAACATTTGGAATACTATAAATCTTTAAGAAATTTATCTACGCGTACTACAACTATTGCAAAAAAAGCTTATCTCAATTTCTTATCGAACAATAGTGATAACAAAGCTTTATGGAAAAGATTGAAGTGTCTTGGTATTGGTGCAAAGAAACAAATTAATGTACCAGACAGAGTGAAAAACCCTGATATCATTAATAATTATTTTATAAACAGTATCCCTAAGGTACATTCTAGTTTGAGTAGTAGTAATAAAGCAGATACTCTAAAAATTTATAATAACAGTACCAATCACAATTTAAATTTAAATTTTACTCTTGTTGACAATCCGACTGTGATTAAAATTATTAATGCATTAAATTCCAACTCTACTGGTAGCGATCACATTAATATTGCTATGATAAAGTTGTGTTGTCTAAGTATTGTGTTAATTCATGTATTCTAGAAAACACTTTCCCACAATTTTGGAAACATGCACTGGTTAAGCCGATACCTAAAATTAAACAACCAACTGAAATGAAAGACTTACGTCCAATAAGTATACTGCCGTCGCTTTCTAAAATTCGTGAAAGAGTTATCCATAGTCAATTTAGTATTCATATTAGCCAGCATAATTTTCTGCCACCGGTGCAATCGGGTTTCAGGCCAGGATACAGTTGTACAACAGCACTTTTACAGGTAACTGATGGTATCTTAGCTGCAACTGACCGAGGGAACATTACAGTTCTTGTCTAACTAGATTGTAGGAAGGCCTTTGACACAGTTAACCATGCTGCTTTGATTTCAATGTTAAAATATATAGGCGTTGGTCGTAGTGCGTTGTCGCTAATGGAGAGCTACTTGAGTAATAGGTCACAAACTGTTAATTTTAATAGTGAATTTTCGGGCATGTTACAAGTATCTCAAGGCGTTCCGCAAGGATCTATATTGGGCCCCTTATTATACTCATGGGGTGTAAGGCTAGTTCGCGTCCGTAGCAAAGCTAGGCTACACGTGCACCCTGGATAGCGCTAAATGAGCTAGCACAACTGGCAGCCAGTCAACGAAATCTTTGTCCTGGCTACTTTATACAAGGAAATGAATGGTTCTTTTAAGAACCAAACAACTATGACTAGAAATCTTGACCACTGCATCAAGATTTGTCAGCTAAACATTGAAAGCATTTCTAGAGCAAAGAGCGAGTATCTCTCCAAAATGCTTCTTGAAAACAACATTGATGTAATTGCTATACAAGAGACTCACGCCGCTAACGAAGAACAGCTAAAAAAAAGAGGAAAGATCTACGGTTACTCCCTCATGGGGGCAACTTACCACCACACCTACGGCATAGCCACATATGTGAAAAGCAATATTGATACTGCTCAGTTGATAGCAACAGAAGTCGTTGAAGGAGTACACATGGTTACTATTAAACTAGCAGACACGACAATTGTGAATATCTATAAGCCTCCTGGCTTACCTTGGCCTGAGCCTATACTACCTACAGTTGAACACCCTGCCGTTTACGTAGGAGATTTCAATAGCCACCATCAAGCATGGAAATACACCAACAACAATGATCAAGGTATAGCTCTAAATGACTGGGCTCAACTCAATAACCTACAAATAATATTTGATGCAAAAGATAGGGGTACTTTTAGGTCAGCAGCTTGGGGAAGAGAATATAACCCTGATTTATGCTTTGTAAGCCGAAATAAACAGGACCGGCCAATACCATGCATCAGGAGAGTTCTAAGCACATTCCCTCACTCACAACATCGTCCCGTACTGCTGAAACTAGGGCTTGAAATCCCAGTTATTACATCCATTCCTAAACCCCGATGGAATTTCAATAAAGCAAACTGGAACATGTACGCAGCTTACCTAGAAAAGTCCATAAAATGGATTCCCCCTAAAATAAATAACTGGAATAGGTTTACAGGAGCTGTTATTGTAGCAGCAAAGAAGGCCATTCCAAGAGGTTTTCGAAAGGAGTACATACCGGGATGGGATGATAACGCAGAAGCTCTATATAATACACTCCAAGAGCATGAAGATTCCGATATTGCCGATGAACTCTTATCACATCTAGATGAAGCAAGACAGCGAAAGTGGGCACAGACCGTCGAGAATATCGATTTCAAACACTCGAGTAGGAAAGCGTGGAGCCTACTAAGGAAACTTGGGGGAGCAACACCAGTTACAAATAAAGCGGGCACGGTCACTCCCGACCAAATAGCCACCAGAACCGTGAACCTATCCCGGGCCCCATCGAACAAAGAACATACCATTAAAGTAAAAAAAGAACTCAGTAATCTGAAGAAAGCAGTACAAGATATAGACACCTACTCTCAGGCGTTCAGAGACAACGAGATTGAAAATGCCATAAATACCCTAAAACCTGGAAAAGCCCCTGGATTTGATGCGATTCATAATGAATTTCTGATTAACATGGGACCAAAGGCAAGATCGTGGCTATGCAAAATGTTCTCCAATGTTCTCCGAACTGGCGAACTACCAAAAGAATTCAAGAAATCCAAGATTATAGCCTTATTGAAACCTGGAAAGTCAAGTGACCGGCCGGATAATTACCGGCCCATCTCCCTGCTGAGCTGTGGCTACAAACTACTAGAAAGGCTCATATATAACAGAATCGCTGAAAAAATTTTGGAAATAGTCCCGGTAGAGCAAGCGGGCTTCAGACCGGGTCGTAATTGCTGCGATCAAGTGCTGGCCCTGACGACGCATATCGAGGCCGGTTTTCAAAATAAACAAAAAACCTCCGTAGTGTTTATCGACTTAACTGCGGCCTATGACACCGTCTGGCGCGAGGGCCTGATCTACAAATTCTTACGGGTAATCCCCTGCCGAACAACTGCCCGCTTGATAAACCAGATGTTATGTGATAGACGATTTCAAGTCACCATGGGCGAGAAAGAAAGTTACACAACGGCCTGCCTCAGGGTTCTGTCCTAGCCCCTCTTCTTTTTAATCTCTACATATCGGACCTTCCACAAACTACTTCCCGCAAATTTTGCTATGCGGACGATATAGCACTAGCAGCTAGAGACCGACTTATAGAAACCACAGAAGACATACTGACAGAAGACCTACGCACCATGGCCGAGTATTTTAAGAAATGGAGACTATGTCCAAGCTCCACCAAAACTGAGGCGTGTTGCTTTCACTTTAAAAACAAACAAGCCCAAAGAAATTTAAACATTAAGCTTCACGGCACATTTATCCCACACAATAAATATCCAAAATACTTAGGGGTAACTCTTGATCGAACTCTATCCTACAAGAAACATCTAGAAAATGTCTCGGCCAAACTGAGTACAAGAACTAACATCCTGCAAAAGCTATGCGGAACGTCGTGGGGATCATCAGCTACAACCCTCCGTTGCTCAGCTCTTGGATTGGTCTACTCAACGGCAGCGTACTGTGCACCTGTGTGGATTAATAGCTCCCACGTTCACTATGTTGATACTCAGCTGCATAACACAATGCGTATCATTTCGGGTTCCCTAAGATGCACCCCACTTCAGTGGCTTCCAATTCTTAGCCGAATACCCCCACCTGATATCAGCAGAAAAAATGCTCTAGTACAGCAGCACCATAAGCTCAGGTCTAACTCCGCTCTACCAATTCATCAAGACGTGCCAGATTTGGCAAAGAAGAGATTACGATCCAGAAATCCCCCACTACTGACGTCCCAATCGCATCTGTCGGAAAACTACGATCCTAATGAAGAATGGAAAGAGAGGTGGGAAGCCAGCATGCAACCGCACATTCACAACGCACTCCCTACCAATCAGCCAGTTCCAGGGTTCAACCTGAACCGTAAAACCTGGGTATCCCTAAACAGGTTCCGCACAGGATTTGGTAGATGTGCGGACATGCTTAATAAATGGGGCAAAATCACTACGCCACAATGTGATTGCGGCCATGCTCATCAGACAATGCAGCATATTGCATCCGAGTGTTCCCTAAGAGCCTACCCAGGGCTCTGGCAGGATATTCTCGAAGCAACGTCAGAAGTCGTAGACTGGTTAAGCAAACTAGATATCAATGTTTAATCATAATATTTTAATTATTTGCTAGTATAATAATTATCGTTGTTTGTCTATATATTTGGGTCTAGGACACTTCGCCCAAAGTCCATAACCCCCAATGCCCACAACGCCCAAAGTGCGCCCACAACCCCCAAATATTTAGCAGGCCCACTTCGCCCAACGCGACCACAACGCCCAAAGATTTTCTAGGGCCACATCGCCCAATCAGTTGGCCCATAACCCCCAAGCCCACAACCCCCAAACTCTTAGCAGGCCCACTTCGCCCAACGAGTTGCCCATAACCCCCAAAGTCCATAACGCCCAAAGTGCGCCCACAATCCCCAAATATTTAGCAGGCCCACTTCGCCCAAAGATTTTCTAGGGACACAACGCCCAACTAGTTGGTCCATAACCCCCAATTAGCTTCGTCTGAATTCGGCATTTCCTTTTTAAAACGTGTATTTCTGCCTGTATGATCTTAGTTTGTTTTCATTCATTCATAAAGTTCAGAAGTATACCTTAAGCTAATGTCTTTATAAAATGTGTTTACAATAGTTAATTTTTTACCACAGTAATCCTGAAAGTCGTCTTTTTTAAAATAAAATTAGTAAAAAACTAACCCTTTTTAACTATTTTATTGAAATCGCAAATTATCAATTTCACACTTGTAAATTCTGAAGTCTTTTTTGATCAAATTTGGAGTACCAAGTATGACTATGCAAAAAATAACTTTCAAACTCATTAAAAAAAGTATCGTTTCGATACGAGTGCTACACGTAATTTTCTACTTCCTTTTACTATAAAGGAAGTATTGGATTCATCCCAAAAATTCGAAATTGAGTTTTCAACAGATCTTCGCGTTTTAGAGTCCCCTGAACGTAAAAAACATGTTTTTGTTCATTGGTCTGTCAGTCTGTGTGTGTGCCTGTAAACAGAGTATCTCAAAAACGAAATGAGGTATGGCGTTGAAACTTCATATTGCAGTGATAAGCTCTAATAATAATGATTTTATAAATTTAAATTAAAAATATACATTATAGAGCTACCAAGCAAATTTTTATTATATGGGTTCGTATTTAAATTGATCTCAGGGTTAGCTAAAAGTGAGTGGTACAGTGACTTAAAATAAATGGTTGTATGCCCGTAATGTAATTTTATTTATCTGCAATTTGATTTATTTACGCTAACTCAAAGCAAGGATGAGCTCTTAAATCTTCAGGGATGGGATCGCCGTTAGTTGTTAGTGAAATTTTTTACGTGCCCCACTAGGCGTAGTTCAAATGCCAGACAAAATACATAAAAACTCGACCTAATCTGTCAAGATTAAATATCTCGGAAAGTTATTAAATGCAGTTCGTTCAGTGTTTCCAAATTTGAATTACAGCAATTCCATGAGCGGATTAGCCAGGTAATTTTGAATTTTAGCGCTCAAAGGTAGCGTCAGTAGCTATGTTTTGTTTTAGACCCTGTTCGGAAATGATCCGCGCTCGATTGTGTCTTCCGCTTCGTGGCGAATGAATAACCTAACCTCAATCTGATTTTGGTAATTGCACGATGTCAATAAAATAGTTAAGAAAAGCGCCATCTTCTTTACGATTTTCCATAAAAAGACATTCAGAATCACTGTGGTAAAAAATTAACTATTGTAAACACATTTTATAAAGACATTGGCTTAAGGTATACTTCTGAACTTTATGAATGAATGAAAACAAACTAAGATCATACAGGCAGAAATACACGTTTTAAAAAGGAAATGCCGAATTCAGACGAAGCTAATTGGGGGTTATGGACCAACTAGTTGGGCGTTGTGTCCCTAGAAAATCTTTGGGCGTTGTGGTCGCTTTGGGCGAAGTGGGCCTGCTAAATATTTGGGGATTGTGGGCGCACTTTGGGCGTTATGGACTTTGGGGGTTATGGGCCAACTCGTTGGGCGAAGTGGGCCTGCTAAGAGTTTGGAGGTTGTGGGCTTGGGGGTTATGGGCCAACTGATTGGGCGATGTGGCCCTAGAAAATCTTTGGGCGTTGTGGTCGCGTTGGGCGAAGTGGGCCTGCTAAATATTTGGGGATTGTGGGCGCACTTTGGGCGTTATGGACTTTGGGGGTTATGGGCCAACTCGTTGGGCGAAGTGGGCCTGCTAAGAGTTTGGAGGTTGTGGGCTTGGGGGTTATGGGCCAACTGATTGGGCGATGTGGCCCTAGAAAATCTTTGGGCGTTGTGGTCGCGTTGGGCGAAGTGGGCCTGCTAAATATTTGGGGGTTGTAGGCGCACTTTGGGCGTTGTGGGCATTGGGGGTTATGGACTTTGGGAGAAGTGTCCAGGCCCCATATATTTTATGTCTATGTTTTATGAACATTTTATCATTTGTGTTGACTCCATATTGCATATGTTTATACACTATATTATATTATATAATTTGTAATGCCTTGTATGCCATACGCTAAATAAATATTATACTCATTATATACTTCCAATTTTATGAATCATGTACAATTCTGTAAAGTTCACATTTATGCTGATGACACGCAATTGTACTATCGTTTAATACTTCTGATTGGAAGAAATCAATGGATGAGATAAATTCTGATCTTAATTATATTCATGAGGCTTCTGTTCAGCACTCACTAAAAATTAACCCTGACAAATCAGCAGTGCTATTATTTGGCAATAAAAACATGTGCAGTTGCTTACCTCCTTTATTAAACATTCATTTTAATAATGTACACATCCCTGTTGTTAATAATAATGCTAAGAGCTTAGGACTAATATTAGATAATTATTTCCGTTATCGAGACCAAACTTCTAAGTACATTTGTCAGGGTTATCAACACTTAAAGCAACTGTATCCACATAGATCATATTTAAGCATAAAAAAGGGTTTGTGAGGTTTTTGTGTTGTCACATTTTAATCGCACACAGAAAATTCAAAATTCATGTCTAAGATTTATCTACTGCATTCGAAAATTTGATCGTATATTATACAAACTTGTAGACTCTGGTTAGCTGAACATGAAAAATCGTAGAATATTGCAATGTCAAAGTCTCTATCATCAAATTCTAACCACTAAAACTCCGGCGTATTTATATAATAAAATAACTTTTAGGACTGATATTCATAATATTTGTACAAAGTTAAAGGTCTTATATCACCGCCATCCCACTCCTCGGCTTTATACGAAAGATCATTTTCTTTTCAAATTTACGAGTATATTAAGTATAACAGCCTTCTTAATTGTTATAAAACATACAAACAGCAACATTTTACAACCAAATTGAGTGCCGACTTGTTTCGGAAGCAGTCCCAGAATTAAGTATTAATTACTTGTGTTATTTTTTTGTGAGCTTGGACGAAAGTGCAGCATTCAAATCTTCTTTAATATATGCGCAATGAGCTATTACAGAATTGTATTTCTTAAGTTGTAGGTAGTAGGAATTATTTCTGCATATATTTTCGTAGGTATGTACTGAATGTTTAGGTGGTAGAACAGAAGACAATATTTATTGTTCTCTGAACCTCGCCTTCTGGTTTTCTGATTGTACCTAATCACCCATGTCGTACTTATAATAGTTTACTTTGTAATTTGCTAGTTCAGAAAATAAAGATTATTTATTATTATTATTATTATTATTATTATTATGATATGCAGTTTTAAGTATAGGAAACCCAGTCCGTTAGTGATCATGTGTTACTCCGATCTTTTCCTGCGGCCCAAGCGGCGAAGCATTTTTAATTACCGAACTTACTCACTGCACCAATAAAACAGGATTCTTAGTGCAGGTATGTTTGAAGCTTTCTAATTTCCCCCGGGAAGCGATTTTGTAGAGAACGTAACTTTTTCTAGTTCCCCGAATTTTATAATATCGCTACTCAGTTTGCTTGGCGGCCTTTTAAAACAGTTGCTTATCTGGGATGGAAACGACGCTTCCTCTATGAATTACTGCAAAGCTCGCGCCGTAAAAAATTGAAAGGAAAATACAAGTATGTGATAAATTTTCCTCTGGACTAGCGTGACAAGCTAACCTAAAAAGTGGAGTGTGTATAAGAAATAGTCTGCATGAAAAATATCGCCACAAAACAAATCGCATTTTAGCGGTTTTCCTTTCCCTCGAGATCGATATTTATATTCAAAACTATGATAAATGGAGAACAACAGCTGTTGATGTCACACTGCCACACGTACGAAACAAATCCAATGTATTTCCTAGTCGTCTTAAAATATGGAAGCCTTTGACGCTTTAAATATTTTTTGTGATAGCAACAGATAAGCTCTGTTTCAAAGCGAAGTTTTCTCTTTACGCCATTTTACCGATTTTATTAACCATTAAAAAAACATAAAATCTTTGACTTGTATATAGAATAACTACATAAATACCTGGAGTCTAAAGTTAAGAAGTGGTTAGTGTAAATAGTAACATATTTTAGTGCGATAAACTGTCTGCTTATTGGAATTTACTCTTTGGTTATTTCGTGTGAATTTATGGTTAGCTCATACCAAAGATAAGACTCATCCCGTTACAATATCCTTTTTCGCTTGGTATTTACATTATACAGTCATCAGATATCTAAACGTGTATACTGTATAGTCATGCACCTTTATTTAAATAATATTGTTTAACTGAAAGTGTCAACGTCTGGATGGCGTGTTGGTAAGAGCATGGAATTGAATTGAATCGGTAACGAGCCGGTTCACCTTTCGTCATCGGAATAAATTATTTGCGCTTCTCCCGGAAGACTGCGCATAAATCAGTACATCAGGTATTGACCCCTGCACAACATCCCTGAACTTTATAAGCTAAATAACGAAAAACTCAAAATAGATAGTGAGGACCATAAAACCCCAATGAAGCTCTGGAGTGCTGAAGCGACAAAGTTCCTAACCAAACTTTAAACACTGAAGAAGGCAAAGACGACACATCAAAGAATGAAATGGGTGTCTAAGTGGTAAAAGAGAAATACATAAATAGTTTCATTATCAATGTAAATTAATATGGGCTTGGTTTGTTTGACTATATTTTTCCATATGCCTCAAGTTTATTGGTAGAATATGAGAAAGCAGAAGAGTATAAACTGAAAATAAATATTATAGTCAATTTGATACTTACTTTTGAAAAAAAATTCTTGTTTCTGGCAGTTCTTGAATAATTTTCATTTGGTCCTTACTTAACGCTTTTATAGTTATCATCTAGATATGTTACATTATACAGTGTGCTCTGCGCAACCCCTTTAACAAAAGGCATCTCGTGAAGGGTTAAATATAATCTTTGTTTGATCTCCACTACAGGCTTTTTTATTTTTCTGGGTATAGTTCAGTTACTATCAACTATCAGATGTTTTGCTACGGTTCTAGAGTATTATTTTTAGTTTTTGCCCATTATTCCCGTATGTACATTCGGTGACTTTTCACATCGTTGTGTATACCACAATGTGATTAGTTTATTTTTGGTATTTTAGAATTCGTAATTGTTCTTGTTAACATAGAATATAGGCTTAGAGAGCGTAGTATTTGTGCATCTTGTGAACTCGAGCAAGAATCCATGCGATGCAGTGCGACTTTCACTCTGATGATGCAAGCTGCAAGGTTGTGCGAAAAGTTCATGAATATGGGTGCACAAACAGCAACAAGGACAAATCTGCCTAAGTATCCTCGTTCTCAAGATACTCAAACAACAAGAGTCACCATGGCCATCGCTTGGATCCTTGCTCGAGTTTACTAGGTGCAAGGAATATTAAGACAGAGAATTCTGGTTGTTTATCCACAAAGACTACCCGCTCTAAGCCGAAATTCTATGTTAACAAGAATAATTCGAGTAACCGCGAAAGCCTCAAACAGTATATAATTCGTAATTGTCATTCCTTCTTTGAAAACTTTCGGTATACAGCTTTAGTGCGGAGCTATGTAAAGGATATTTTCTTTGTGGCTTCTTTTGATAAAGCCTTATGAGCTTATTTAGTCCTGAAATGCACCTATAAGCTGGTGCACGCTTTGTTTTAGTGTTTTGATAAATTGTTGCTCTCCTTCTGCTAAACTACAAATTTGGTGCTGGGAGAAAACACCCCATTTGATACCACCCGTTTTGAAAAAGTCTTCTGGATTTTTAGTGTATGTGGGCAGCCGTATATGTCAAGTTTCTTTTTGTTCTAAACCTCCGTGTACCCGGCGTCGCAGCTTGCCCTTTTCGCTACAATTGGAAACATAGCTTGTCGAATCACGTTGGT
Organism: Agriotes lineatus; assembly: GCA_940337035.1. Taxonomy (NCBI): domain Eukaryota; kingdom Metazoa; phylum Arthropoda; class Insecta; order Coleoptera; family Elateridae; genus Agriotes; species Agriotes lineatus. Next base: position 113,951,464 of record OW679202.1, read on the forward strand.
CGTATTGTAAATCTTATTTTCGATCATAACTTTTAATAAATATTTTCCGTTTGTCAAAGACAGTAAACTGATAATCCTACTGATATACTATTCAGGTTCCGGCAACAATATAGGGGTGGAAGATATTTCTAAAACTATGAGCGTTATACAAATATCAACTGTATAAAAGTTGTAGGTAAAAAGGTGGTGCATATTACTAGAATAGTTTTGATTATACAAGGTGTCTCAAAAAAGTGTGACAAATCAAACTTACTTTTTTTTATTGAATGTCCTCTATTTAGGTAGCCCAAAAGTTTTTAATTGAAATACTAGTCATTTTGATATGGGTCTAACGTCAACGGTTTGGGAGATACTAACAATTTTATGCAAAAAATTCTGAACTTTAGGCTACTGCTGTAAGTAACAGAAAACAATTGAATGGAGGAAAACGTTACCAAAAAATTATCGTTTTAGTGAACTAACTTTAGCGTCTAAAATAGTGGGTGCGGGTATTAATGCTATCATAGTGCCCAACATTTTCAAATTTAATAATTTCGAATTTTTTAATTGTATATTCTATATATTTGAAAAGCCCCTTTAATAGGCTTTTTTATGACATAGAACTTTGCACCACTAAATTCCACTGTTTTTCAGATATGCATTTTTAGTATAACAACAATTTAAGCCTTTTAAGATTCTTTATTTCAAGGGATAACCAACAAGCGCCGCTAAAGAAAATCATATAACCAAGTTTAGAGAATATAAGTCCAGTGATTACTGATAAAAGAAATAATACATATGAAAAAACAAGATATGCAGGGACAAATAAAATCAGATAAAAACGAACGAGCCCAAATACACCAAATCCTATATTTAATTACTCTAAATATTCAAATATTTTTCTTTCCGTTCTCTGGGCATTAAATCTATATACAGAGAGCTCATAATTTCCAAATATAATAATTGCTATTTGTTTAAATAGATCACCCTGTGTATCTCTGCAGTTCTAATGAGCTTTCGTCTAATATTTAATTTTCTTGCCTTAAATGCAATCGCTTTCGATATATAGTTTTCCTTTGTTTTTTAAAGCTTTTTCGGGTTTATTTCTAGTTTCGTTGTTGATTTAGAAGACTTAAAAAAGTGTGCACATTTGCAGTATAATGGTGTTGGTCTGCCATCCCTTGAAATAAAGTATCTTAACAGGCTTGAATTGTTTTTTATGCTAAAATACGCATATCTGAAAAACAGTTGAATTTAGAGGTATGAAGTAACATAGTGAAAGAAAGCTGATTAAAAGGGCCTTTAAAAAATATAAAAATGTACAAGGTGTTCTACTTAAAAAAGTCCGTTTTCTGTTAAAACAGCCGCCTAAACTTCAGAATTGTTTTACATAAAATTGTTAATATCTCCAAAACGGTTGATGTTAAACACATACACTTTTATATAAAAATTATTAGTATTTGAATTGACAACTTTTAGGCTATTTAAATATAGGAAATTCTATTAAAAGAAAGTAAGTTTGATTTGCTGCATTTTTTTATAAACAAAACTATTTTAGTAATATGCATCACCTTCTTACCTACAGCTTTTATATAAACCATATTTATGTAACTGTCATAGTTTTAGCAATATCTTCCATACCCTCATCGTTGCCGGACTATGTATATGTGTGCTATTCGGCGATTGTGCGAAAAACTTGTTTCCTAATGTAATAAATAGTACTTTCTCTATATTTGCGTCAGTTAGGAGAGGCCTCGTCGTGGAGCTCCATATTGTCATGAAACATATTTTTGAGCGCCAGTTGATGCAAATTTTAATTAGGGTTTTATAAACTTTACCTGGATCGATTCCGTACTCATATGTGTTATCAAATCTTTCGTAATTGCGTACTATTTGTTTATTGGAATTTTTAAATTTTTGATATAGCAATATTCTAAATTTTGGGTTCACTTTGAACACCGCGAACCTGGTGTACTGATGTAACAACTGTCCAAATAGCTCCAAAGCGGTACCGTTACTATATTCTCAATTCACTTCAAGTTTTTATTTCAAATCACTTAAACTTTAATTTTCAATGAATATGTTATAATCGTATTGAGTATGGGATAGAATTTTTACTATATTAATAAGGTTACCTCATTACATACTTTTTGGTTTGGTATTGCTGTTTGTGTTTAGCGCTAGCTGTTGCTGTTTTGTTGATTGTATACTATCCGGTTTCAGTGTAGATACTGGGCACATTCTTCTGTTAGGTTAATGTTATCCAAAATTAATGTAACAATTTTACATTATTAGGGAGAACCTTTCTAGTTTTAGTTCTTCTATATTTATTTCTACAAACGAGTTTAGCAAATTCTCCTGAATAAGTAAAACTTCTTGCTATCATTACAGAATAAATATTTTTTACATAAACGCATAAAAATAAAAACTACAGGTCAATAAAACTTAATATTAATCAGCTAATTACTATTTATGTACACTTGTCATATCGCCCGTTTTTATTTGTTCTCTAGAACTGGCAGTGTTATATTCTGTCTTATCTACTTCCGAGCGTTTTTGTATGTTTATTCTGGGTTTATAGGGTATTCGGTTATCTATGTATCGCACGTACTTAATGTACTGGCCAATACTTTAGTATTTTACCTTAACAGGTGCTACAATGCCAGCTATAGCGATGTGCCAAAAAATCTACGTGTATCCTACTTTTAATGTTTGGAAAGACTGGACGTCGAAGCTTATACAAAGATCTGCACATGGATGCAACCAAAATTCTTCTAGTTACTATATAATGGATAAAGGTTGCTGTTAATAAAGATTCTGAAATGTTCAGAATGAAATATTTAAAAACACTTGCCATTGATAATTATTTATCATGCCGGCTCAAATTTTCTCTGAATACCAATCAATAACGCTTCTTGATAGTAGTCGCCTCCCAAAAGCTGAGCACATTTTGATAGTTACACTAGTTTAAGCCCATGAAACGTACACTTTGTTAATATAATAATAATCTACAATTCGACTGAATAATGACAGAAAAAGAGTATACGAGTATTTAAAAAAATATATATGTCGATTACTAGATTAGTTTAAAATTTCACGCCGCCACTAACTTTCGAATGATCGCGGCAGAGGAGGTCAGTAATTTGCTTTATAGTATCTTTTATTCCAGGATTTCAGGGCGGAGAGCCGATTTTGAGTCGGGCAATAGACTTCAAGCAGAAAGGTTGTACATAGGTGACCGTTATCATTCCGTAAATATTGCTGTTTCACAACCTCACCGTGCCAATTTTGGAAAATTGCTACCTCTGACGCATGCATTCAGTTTTACAAAGTACAGCCTACCAATCTGAAATTCCCATTTCGTCTCGTTCATGTACCGCGGAAATTCATATAGATACCCCTCTGAATATTTTTAAATAAATCCTAGTATCTCGAAACAACTTTAGAGAAACACATCGTTGTTGGCGTTTAGACAATCTTGAAGCTACCCAGTTGTGAAAAAAGTTTGGCGACGTATCTTAGTGAGAAGTGAAGTAACGCCTTAAGCTCTTTGCGCCAGTGCATCAATACCGTTTTCTTCTGTGGCACTTTTTTAGAAGCAAACATCTGCTAGTAAATTTTGCTTATCTTTCTAAGGGTCGTCACAAGCAGGTAGAAATGTTAGAGATTTCTTGTTACTATTGTCTTTTTTAGTTCTAGCCTTCCCTTAATGCCCACTTAAATGTATTTTTATGATTGTTAGTTTATGGAGTTTTAAAATATAGTGTATGATTTTAATTTGTAAAGCACGGTGCAGTACCGCGTCTTTTGAATGCATAAATTCTATTTCAGAGATCATAAACTATGATAGGATGATGTGCGCGCAGCCGCAGTGGCAGGGCGGTCTTATTTGCTATGAATTCTTTAAATATTCGCACAACTACAAAGTAATAACAACTAAGTCGGGCCTGTTTGCGCCAGTTGACAAATATCCGTGATTAAAATTTCAATGAAAATTGGTGAAGCACCCAGGAATTATGTTATTAAACCTTCATCTCAATTTTTAACGTTCTTAACTTATAATCAGCCAAACTGCAAAAAGAACTTGCAAGTGAGAGTAATTTCCAGCGGCTAATTGATAGCGCTATTGCGTTTGCGAGGAAAGGCTAAAAACGCCCGACCCCGCTAAATCCGTTGAGCAATATGATTTTCCGACTTATTTTCAAACGGGCCTCTTGAACTTCCAAGCCTTTTAAGGAAAAATTCAGTCATCCGTAATAAAATGCCATGGTATTTACGTACAAACTTTGTTTGGAACTGAAAGTAAAACCAGATGTCGGCCTGAAAGGTAGCATTTCTGAAGTTAATGTATTCGAATACTTTACAGAAATTGTTCGGAAGGTTTTATTTGTTCTTGTTTATCTGCAAATCCTGAATGAATTTTGACAAAAGTTAATGGGCCCATTTCGTGTACCGGGCTGTTTCGCTGAGCACCTAATTCGAAGTTTATTTGTCCGTACTAAATTTAGAGATAAGTTTGTACATCGGCAATTCCCGTCGTTTCAGTGGAGAAAGGTAGCCAGTGTCTGGCGCAATGCAGCCTGAGTAAGTTAGATGGCGCATTGCTTGCAACTACAATATCCATTGCACTTTGAATAATACGTTGTTTTCGAAGATGTATGGCAGTCTATTCTCGCTTATTTTGCTCGTTTTCGTGGCCTTTTGTGGGGCAAAAAATTCTAACGATGATTGCACCTCCAGCTTCATAAATAACGTTTAAGATTACGATCTGATAAGGAACCAAATCGCACATATAAAATGTAAAGTGTTTCCTATAACCATCTTAAATTTAAGTTTATGTCGCCGAGGATAACTACATTTCTTAAGGACCGTTTTTTATTGAAGTTATGATGTTCAAGATATTTTATTATCAGATTTATTAGAATAAAAAGGTAGGACATGCCTCTAAAGCTTCCCGCAGCAGCAATATGTGAAATTGGTTATTTTAACCCTCGAGTGATCGGGCCTCTGTTTGTAGTACCAGTGGTTGCCAGGCTCACAATAGTAATCCAAAGTAATTTGATGTTTCAATTTCGAAAATATAAAATTTTTACGAATTTTTGACTTAGCGACGAAAGGCGTTTTTACTTGTTGAACCTCTGCGTAATAATTAAGTATTATTGCTTAAACTACTATTTTTCATAGAAAATAACACACATTTCTACTTTTATGTAAATGTATAGAAGTGATTGGAAATATACGAGTACATATAACAAATAAAAACATTACAAAAAACCTTTTCATTTATATATGTATACATATTATGCATGCTTCTGCATAATGGGTTGCCTAAAAGTTGTTACATGATAATTTAATCAGCCTGTATATGTGCTGGTTTGTGTCACCTTGGTATTTAACTATTATTTTGATAGGAATAAAACTAAACTGTATCTCCTACATTGTAGTAATTATACTAATACGTATTGTGTATTTAAAACTTGCAACGAATAGTAAAATTCAAGCCCGTGTGCTATTATTAGAATTGCTAGCGACAGAGTGACGTAACAGTTTGGTGCAAATTATGTCCGAGCGGAACAGTCGCGTGCCAAGGAGCGAGCTGTGCGTGCCGCCGAAACCAAAGGGACGCTACGCGAAGTATTTAATTGCCAGCATGGGGAGGCATATCCGAGATTCAACTGCAGTTCATAGTCAGAAGCGGCTATCCAGGCTTTCATTCGAGCTTTAAGGGAGCCAGTCGACTCGGTCAACACACCGAAGCTGATATCCTGGCCATCTTGCTACCAAATAAAGGCAAGTTTATTTACTGTAATTACATTCTCTGGGTGGATGTACAGCCCAGGAAATTTAGGAAAACCCAAAGCCGCAATAAGGAGTTAACTGTTGTTGCAACGCATTGTGCAGTAACGGCAATAAGTCAGGACGCTACCATAGGATACGTGTGCGTACTTACCGAATTATCAGAGCTAGGCCTAAGCGCTGTATAATCTTGTTGTCACAGCGGTTCAGCTGATTTCGAGTCAATGTAGCCAGGACCGCAATAAGCGAACTCGTCTGCGGTATTTAAACATTGCAGGTAGATTAAGTGTATCTGTCTCCAGGGCAATTAATATCTAAATTAATTCTACTTAAACGGAGAGCATAAGACTCGATAATACCCAAGCAAAGTAGAAGTTTGTATAGGGACTTACCTTGATGGACATAAAGGATTGCTCACATGTGGGGTGACACGTCGATTAATCCGTGACTCCAGGAGCACAAAACGATAAACACGAGCGGTTACACAAAACAACAAAAACGGGATCAGTAGACCGACCGTTCACCAACTAGTCTTAGGTTCATCTCCTTGCAATGTGGGCCACCGACTCCAGATTTAGGGGTGGCAGGAGAGGGGACAGTAAGCCCCATAACTTGACGTTCCACCAATAGTGGGTAAACTTACCGCTAGGTAGAATTACAAACTACACTAAGTTTATGTACAGCTATTTACTTGTATTAAGAATTACTAATGAAATAAACTAAACTAATATGATTAAAAGCTAAATACCAAACATTCCGCCCACCAAAAAGGCCATGCATTTTTCTATCCGAGATCGGTGATGGTTACTGGGAGGGCAAAGGGCATAATTTAACCACCGGTCGCTGAAAGCTACCACTGGTCGTTTTAACCGTGGCTACTCGCACCACTCCATCCATACCAGGATGCACCTTTTCCACCCTGCCGATACGCCACTACAGAGCCGGAGCGGAATTGTCTTTAATCAGCACTACTAGCCCCGGTTTCAGGTTTTTGGTGGGATTTAACCACTTCGAACGCTTGTGTTTGTAAATACTCCGAATGCCATCGCCGCCAAAAATTCTGGTGCATGCGTTGGAGCAATTTCTATCGATCCAGACGATTAATTTTTAGATTGGTCAGATCTTCGTCTGGGACAGCGGAAAGTGGTTCGAGAGTTAAGAAATGCCCCGGTGTTAACACTGCAAGATCGTTGGGGTCTGTACTAAGCGAGCACAGGGGTCGAGAATTTAAGATAGCTTCAATCTATACGAGTACCGTGAGAAATTCCTCGTAGGTCAGAATTTGATCGCCTATCACTCTAACCAGATGGGACTTCACTGACTTGATTCCTGCTTCCCAGACCCCTCCCATGTGAGTGGCCGAAGGGGGGTTAAATGACCAGGAAATGTTTTCATACTCGACCTCGTCCTTAATGAATTTAATAAGTTTTCTATTGGCACCGATAAAATTAGTTCCGCAATTACTAAAAATGGAGGAACAACGGCCCCGCCGAGCGACGAACCTGCGCAACGCTGCTAGACATGCATCGGTTCATAATTCCGAAACTAATTCTAGATGCAGGCATTTAGTAGCAAAACATACAAACAAACATATGTAAGCCTTTTGTGGCGCAAGACCCCGACGTCTACCTAACCTGATGTGATATGGGCCACCCATATCAACTTCTACGACTGCGAATGGTTTAATTTGGGTAATCCGGGTAGCGGGAAGATTCTCCATTGGAGGTGTGACCGATTGGGGGTTAACGCGAAAACAGCTATTGCATTTCGAAACACAACGACGAATTGCGCTTTTAGCAGCTATGATCCAAACCTGTTGCCTCAATAAATAAAGTAACGTCTGAGGTCCGGGGTGATAATAATCTTCGTGGAATTGACTTATAATCATCTCGGTCAGCTTGTGATTTTTGGGCAATAGAAAAGGGTGTTTACTGCCATAGGAAATATTAGCATGGGCTAAACGACCGGCCCACCCTGACAATTCCTTCGCAATCAAGAAATGGAGCGAGTGTTCTAATTGGCTTGGAGCATTGCTGATTTAAAGTCAATCTTCGAATATCATCACGAAACGATATGTGCTGAACATGTTTAATTAATAGATTTAGGGCCCTTTGTTGTTCACCTACAGTGATGGACCCAAATCGCCGTGTAGTAGCGTTGCGGCAGTTGTGCACGAACCGCATGCAATAGGAAATGATCCTTTTTATTTTCCGTAACGATGAAAATCGAGACAATAATTGATCGCAATTAAATGGATTAAATGGCTCATCGTTCACGGTTGTTGCCATCAACACAAGTTTGCGTTCTACGCGTAAACTGATTCCATGTCCAAGGAGTTTTGATCTTTTAGGGTAGGCCATTCGTCAGAATTTTTTGAAAGCCAAGAAGGACCGCTCCACCATGAGGGGTGGTTCAGCAATTCCCGAGGAAGAAGTCCCCTGGATGCGCAATCCGCGGGATTATCAGCGGAAAGAACATGGGGCCAAGAAGATGCTGATACGCGTTCTTGAATGTAGCTAACGCGATTGCTAACAAATGTTTTCCACCGATGAGGAGACGAATAAAGCCATGATAAAACTATCGTAGAATCAGTCCACGCATAAATTGCGGCGAAGCTAACAAACGACGAGTAGGACGAGCAAATAAAAGAAATAAGTTTGGCTAGCAATTGCGCCCTACATAATTCCAATTGAGGAATTGGTCGTCGTTGTAAGGGGGCAACTTTGGTTTTAGCCATCATAAACCTCACTACTGATTCATTCGGACCGATTACAAATCGAAGGTACACTATCGCTGCAAAACCGGCCTCTGAACTGTCAGAAAACCCGTGCAACTCACAATTCGCAGGAATTAATTGGTGATGAATTTTGATATGAGCTATGTCCACTAATTGCGACTTATATAATTCCCAACGATCAATTATTTCCGAGGAAAGCAGTACATCCCATCCTAATCCTAGACACCATAAGTGTTGTATAAGCCGCTTCGAAAAGAACATTAACGGCGCTAAGAAACCGATGGGATCGAAGACCCTTGCGACTTCCGATAGGATGTGCCTTTTGGAACAGGGACGATCAATAGGTTCAACCTTGAATCTAAAGCTGTCACTTGATGGGGACCATTGTAAGCCAAGGATCTTCAAAGGAGAGCAAGGTTCACCGGAATCGAAAGATACCATATTCTCTACCAGATGCGTGGGGTCTAGGTGGTTGGTTAACGCTGGAGAATTACTAGCCAATTTCCTTAATTCAAATCCGCCACAACGCAACAATTTTATCAGTTGATCCTGTAGGATTAAGGCCTCAGCCACGGAGGAACATCCAGTGGCAATATCGTCGACATAGATATCTCTTCGAATGACAGAAGATGCTTGGGGAAACCGGTGTTGCTCGTCATCAGCTAATTGAATAAGGGTTCTAATTGCAAGAAACGGCGATGAAGTAACTCCATATGCGACCCTCTTCAAGATATATTCTTTTACAGGCTGATCTATGAAAGAGCGCCATAGAATACGTTGGAAATCACAGTCTGTAGTCGCGACGATTATTTGGCGAAACATGTGCTTAATGTCGCTAATTATTACTACCTTATGAGCGCGAAAGTTTAATAACACGGAGACTATGTCTTGCTGTAACTTTGGCCCAAAATACAAGGTGTCATTTAGCGATAAGCCATTTGAAGCTCTCGAACTGGCATCAAAAACTACTCGATATTTTGAATTCGTCACACAATGATGTGGAATGTAATAACATTTATCGGGACGAGGATCCGCCGATGCGAGGACCATATGCCCTGTATTAATGTATTCGTCCATAAAGTTGACGTATTCCGTTCTTAAAGAAGGATTGTGCATAAGGCGATTTTCGAGCAATTGCAGTCGCCTTAAGGCAATATCGCGCGAATTGGGAAATTTTGGATTTTGCACCTTGAACGGCAACGAAACTACATATCGACCAGTACTATCACGGGATACCGTAGATCAATATAACGACTCGCAAATGGCATCCGGCGCGTCGACCGTAGATATCTGCGGGGGTTCTTCTGTTCGCCAAAACGCTTTCAATGTGTCATCGAGGGTTGGAATTTCGACCGACGTCAGATAAGCTTTAGCAACTGCGTTCGACGCGGGACCAACGCATCCATTAACAACCCAACCGAAGACCGTGTTAAGAGCTGCAGGTTCATTTTGGGACGTACTCAAAATTGCGCCAGGTTTAAGCACGTGTGCATATATATCGGCACCTAGCAATAAATCTACTTGGCGGGCCCGATAAAATTCGGGATCAGCTAATATTAAGCCAGAAATATGATTCCATTTAGAAGGGTCGATGGAAGTGGCCGGGATATTTCCGGCAATTTGAGGGATTACATGGGCTTTTATGCTAAATACAGGCACCGGAATATTGCTGTATCAAGGACGAAGACAACATGTTGCAAAACCTGCAGAAAGCAAGGCCTTTTCAGAGGTTTCTGAACCAATACCATGAATAACGGTTTTAAATGTTGTAAGTGTTAATCCCAAGCGCCTTAAACCCTTTTGCGTGATAAAGCTACCCTGTGAACAATTGTCAATAAGACAGCGTAACTTTTGAAAATTACCGAACGCGTCTTGAATTTCGACAATAGCCGTAGAAAGTAAGACTGTTTCGCACGGCAGTATGCTCGCACAAGCGGTTAAGCTCGTTTCCCCTTCAGAATCTTGAACAGGTACACCGACCTCAGCATTTGCCGAACTTTGGGATCTTGCCGGAAAATGGAGCATCGTGTGGTGTTTATTGCGACAGTTTCTACATACCGATTTAAACGGACAATGACTACTAATATGCTTAGAACGCAAACAATTCAAACAAAGACGATGCGACTTGACCATTTCAAAACGCTCGTGTGGCGTTTTTGACGCAAACATAAGGCACACATAAAAGGTATGTGCCAGCTGGCAAATTAGACATTTCGAAGTGTTTTCGCTACCTGAAGTTAATTTATTCTGCGAGGATTTATTTACTAAGAACGCCGATTTAGTAGACGGCTTTGCAAACAGGTGTTTGAACCCTTTGTTGGCTGAGTTATCTACACTTTCCAAGACGCGACATTGACTTTCAATAAAATCTTCTAATTGTTTTAGCGTTGGAATATCCGATGCCTTAAACCTAATCTCAGATTCAAATAATTTTCGCGTATCTGTATCAAGCTTATCTAAAAGGATGCTAAACCACATAAAGCCCTCTAACGAATTAGCAATGTTTAGAGCCTTAAGGGCCAAACGATTCTCTTTAACGTGGTCAAAGAGTTTTCGCAGGTCTTTCGCGGATTCTGCTTTCAATTTTGGAAAATTATTAATTGATGCCCAATAGTGATTAGTTAATCTACGCTTATCATCGTAGCGGTCGACGAGTGCATCGTATGCGATTTTATAATTATCTCCTGACAAAGGCAACGACTTAATAAGATTTAATGGCTCATTTTGTAAACAACTCAAAAGGTATTGCAGATTTGGAATGTCAGACAAATCAGATCTAGTATGTATGGCACTTCGAAATAATTCGATAAAACCTGTCCATTGACTATACTCGCCGGAATAAATTGGGAGTTCCAGCTTCGGCAAACGGATATTCTTAGAATGATTGAAGCTATGATTCGAAGAATTGTCATTATGATTGCTAAAACTCGGGGACGATTCATTATCAGGAAACAAAGAAAAATAAATGGCTTCAATACTATTAAATACATCATCAAATTGTTTCCTAATGGCCTCTTCGGATGCTAGGTCCGGATTAGCTTGAGTGGATATATTTTGAATAATAGCGCGATGCAAGGGTTGAAATTCATCATAAATCGACTTTTCCCTGTCAAGTCGCCGTTTGAATAACGGACGTAACGCGGTTTCTTCCTGAGATGAAGAAACTAGGTCACGGATTTCCAATAATTGATTAATTAAAGTACTGCGGAGTGCCAAATTCATTTTAAGCTGATTTGCCATGATTTATTGGGATGCGGCGGAAGTCTGCGACAAAGGGCTATATCGAAAATCCAAAACTTCGAGGATCGACAGCCGCCTGCAGTACCACAGCAATAAAAGCAAAGCAATAAAACCCAACCGTTCTACGATGGTCACTTGTTGACCAAATGCCCGGCGCAACCAAACTAGGAAATTCCGAGAACGAGCGACAATGAATGCAAATATGCGGACCAAATTAGGCATAAAATTAATATGTGGGACGGCGAAACGTAACGACATACGCAATATACACGAATCAATAAAGTTAAATCAATAATAACTCGTAAATAGCTGTACCTGCGCTGGAGCTTTGAATTTGGAAAATAAACGGTATCAAAATTTGGAAAATTCGACAAATTGACGCGTTTCTTACTACACATCAAAAAAACTGATAATCTCAATTGATTAGATCCGGCTCGAAGGACCAGAAATGTATTTGTCTCCAGGGCAATTAATATCAAAATTAATTCTACCTAAACGGAGAGCATAAGACTCGATAATACCCACGCAAAGTAGAAGTTTGTATAGGGACTTACCTTGATGGACATAAAGGATTGCTCACATGTGGGGTGACACGTCGATTGATCCGTGACTCCAGGAGCACAAAACGATAAACACGAGCGGTTACACAAAACAACAAAAACGGGTTCAGTAGACCGACCGTTCACCAAGTAGTCTTAGGTTCATCTCCTTGCAATGTGGGCCACCGACTCCAGATTTAGGAGTGGCAGGAGATGGGACAGTAAGCCCCATAACTTGACGTTCCACCAATAGTGGGTAAACTTACCGCTAAATACCAAACATTAAGCATCAAGCTCGTGGACTCTTCCGTGCTAATATTAGTAGCGCACTTAACATTTATAGATTAAGATTGTGTATTCTATTATGTATTTCCATGCATGTTTGTTTTACAGATTATATATCTTTTCATGTAAACTGTGTGGTTTTTATTTCTGGAAGGGTTTGCATGTATAATTACGGCATTATAGATGATCATGAGCAGACCGGCAAGAGAAATATTTGACAAAACCCTTAGCTGCACTGAGGTAAGAGCGGGTCTTGTACTCCTGAGACTGAATTAATTAGCAACAAAGGGCATTATAGGGCACGGAAAAATGCCACATTACAGTTTACGGTTCCCAACGTAAGGGTTAAATAAAAGTACCGTTACAATTCCCATGTAATGCAAGTGCTCGCGGAGGACAATAGTCATCCAGGACAAAGTAAACTAGATTTTTCGAAAAAGTAAGCAGTTAATTTTGTCCATCGCGTGAAATAGGGCGTTTAGAATGTTTTATGAAAGTATAGCGAGTCGTAGCAACGCAACTTATACTTGAAAAAATTGGTGGCATCTTTAAAACCTGTGGAGGACAATAGTTCACCGCGCGACATGTGGGGAGTTAAATAAGACACTTTAAAAAGTGTTTTTATTTCTTAAGGCTTTTCTAAATATTTGGTTTGCTTAGTGAAGAATTCAATAAAATAAATGTGTAAGACATATTCTTAACATTTCAGATATAATATATGAGATTGCATTTAGCAGCTACGCAAGGATTGCATCCAGTAAATCAATACTCTGGACATTTTTATAAACGTGCACACAATAAGCTCAAAGTTATGCAAACCTTTGCGTCAGAAACCGAACTTAAATATGTTCACGTATAATGCTGCAATGCTGCTAAGAAATTAAAATTCCAGAACAAATAAAAACTCATAAGTTGTGACCCTTCACGTATGGTGTGGAAATAATTGACATCTGAAAAAGTTTTCTCTCACAATTCTATATAACGTCACTTTTTGCACTTACGATTTTGCTAACATATCACAAATTTGCTTAATCGTCATTTGGACTTCTTAGCTTAAGCTTAAATATGCGTAAGTATTTGGGGTGAATTTTCACGTTTTAACGATGCAATTCTAAGCGGAGGGCCCTAGTTTCAGATTTCACGCTGAGTGCGTGCTGCAAAGGAAGTTAGTAATTCGTCTCATCGAATTTTTTCAGGGGCCAAGATTTCAACGCGAAGAGATGATCTTCAATCGAGCAATGGACTTCAAGCAAAGATCTTGTTTATAGGTGACGATTATCGTTCGGTGAGTATGGCTGTTTCGAAAAGCCTTCCCCTGCCATTTTTGTAAAATTGCGAGCTTTGTCACATAAATTCAGTTTTCCGAAGTGCAGCCTACCCATCTAAAATTCCGAGCTGTCCTCGTTTAAGTACCGCGAAATTTCATACAAATTTTGGGTGAATCTTTACATATTAACAATTAAATTTTAAGCTTACAGCCCTAGAATGATGATTTGTTAGACACATTTGTAAACGCATACTTTGTTACACACGCCCGTGAAGAAAAGCTGCTAAAGGAATATTTTTTTATGCAAATAACAGCAATTGCATATTATGTTAAGGGTAGCAGACTCTTTCAAATGGTACCCAATTTCAAAAGCTTGCTATTAATGGCCGACATAATTTACTTTAAGTGTAAAACCATTGCGTTCAAAAATAATTGTTATTTTCATGTTTCTCTAGTAAATGCCAAGTTTGTCACTGTCACCATCATGCCATATTAAGTCGTGGTAATTCCTGATGACGCATTCTTGCCTAGTAAGTCTGGTAAAAACCTAAACGAGAACGAAGCTTTAGACAGTAACAGTACTATTATTTTAAGTGCAACCGTCGTAAATATGGTAGGGGCCATCGGCATTAGCAAAAGTTGTCGAGTTGTGTTGGACAGTGATAGCCTGCAAATATAAAATTATATAGAATTATTACCGGACTTTCAGGGTACTCCAAACCAGCTTTACGAACAATAATTAGTGAAAAACGTAACGTAGAACAATAGGGAAGTGTAACGAATTACACGCAAAATTAATAATATATACAGGCCACTAGGGATGGTGAACAGACATTGGTGAAATATTTACTTGCGGGGAAGGAGGGAGGGGGAAGTCGGAGACATCTGTAGGCTCCGGCCAGAGAAAGCGAGAAAACTTTTGAGTCCCGTATTGCCAAGCAGAAAGCTTCTTCTAGTGCGGAAGAATCCAGTCGAGAAGAAACCCATCTCAAATATGAATGAGCGCTGATTCAGCGCGATGCAGAAATTTTCTTCCTTAAACCTATAAATACCCCATTTAACATGATGTAGCACTGGTTAGTGCAAGTTGTAAACTTTTCCGGAAATCCCATACGGAAGTTGCGCTTCTCTGCCATGCTGACTCAGTGCACAAACATAACTTTTCCGGGAGCTCTAGTAACCGCACCTAACAACGTGCAAGTATCCCATAAGACCGCTGTAGCGCTGATCGAGAGAACGCAGAAAACATTTCTGAGAGCCCCCCTGTAAATGAATCCGTTTTCTGGAGCACGACATCTAACGCATTCAAGCTCTCGGAAAATGAGCCCGCTGCAAACCACAGATTTTGCACTCGCTGTCCTAAGAGTCGTGGCCCGAAATACTCGTCTAAAGTTAAAAGAAGCATTTGAAACACACATTTGTTTACAGATTATAGCCACCATTTTTGATCCTGCAGAACTCAAAACGGATCTGGACAACGGCACCTATCGTCTCCATTAGAAACCGCTCGGCGCCTTTAGGGTCGAACGTGTAGCAGTGGCGATATACGTAGGACAAGACGAGGCATCACCAATTTTGGTTTTATAGTACAAATTAAAATTATTCTAATATTTTCTTTGGAAAACTTATGGTAAATAGATATTTTTATTTGACTCTTTTTTAGGCGTATTCCACAATCGAAACTTGGCAGCGAGCTACCAAGCGAGGCAATTTATATGTATCGCTGCAAAAAAAATCATTTTATGCGGACTATTCATTGGCAACTTCCAATGATTTGGAAAAACTAGTCCGCGTGCTTG
Source organism: Agriotes lineatus (assembly GCA_940337035.1). Classification (NCBI taxonomy): domain Eukaryota; kingdom Metazoa; phylum Arthropoda; class Insecta; order Coleoptera; family Elateridae; genus Agriotes; species Agriotes lineatus. The sequence goes on from OW679202.1 coordinate 113,967,106, forward strand.
ATAAAATCGGCATTTGACCTAGTTGAGGTTTGTTGGGATTGCAAATCCCAGACTGACATAAAAAGAAGAAGGCAAACGAACTATGGTATCTCAGGCTGCACAAATGTTTAATCCTTTGGGGTTAACCAATCCCATCGCCGTGACACCAAGAATTTTAATTTAGCAATTATAACAAATGAAGATAAATTGAAACGATCCAGTGTCTAAACCATTTAAGTCAGGAGTTGAAATTAAATTCCGTAACACCTCATACCACTATAGAAACGGCCACGGCATAAAATATCAAAAGTATGCTTTGGATGTTGTTAGTATCAACACTCTGCTGCAGTTTTTTGGAAAAGAGACGAAATTAGAGAACGCTTTTTCAAAGCAGAGCTTACATTTGTACTTTATTTTGCCCAAATCTACTCTTTTTGGAGGGATCTAGAAAACCTCATCTAATTCTTCGAAACGACACATTCGGCTTGTTATTGGGGAAAGTATGTTAACCTTTTAAAAAATGAGCATGGTCAGGGTGCAATCAACATCTATGCAAAATTCTCTGCTCATGGTCCCCGTATCCTATGACATTTTTTGATTGGCTCTCCATGAACCAATGAACACTCTACCTTCACGGCGTCTTTAATACCACAAGCTGAACTGGCTCTCCAGATAGTAGCTGTTACGAGTGAACTGAGACTCTTAAAAAATTTGGTCCAAAGAGTATTTCTAGCAACTCCAAGTAGACATCAATGGTTTCAGCATCAAAAAGCCATAACCAAAGAAAGAGATTTACTCCTCTTGAAGACAAGAACTTACCGTCACAACGATAGATTGGATTGTGTTGATGTTGTGGATCCAGTTCATGTTGAACATTGTTGAAAGACTGTCTCCTTTCAAGAGGACAGTATGTTAAAACTTAGGACTGACTGTATACCTCATGTTCATACATACTTGTGGTACTTTATGTAAATTACGTAATAACAATTAAATGTCCCGTAATACCGCAACCTATCTTAAGTAGAAGTGGGGGGGGGGGGCACCCTCTGACGCGATGCGGGCGTAGTTAGAAATAGAATAGCAAATAAGTTATTATTAAGGTAGCACGTAAACCATCGGAGTAGCTTAAAATTACTGTACTTAATAGCAACCGCACCATAAGTCAACTTGTATGTTTTTCTTAAATAAAAAGAGTTTTTAAATTAGGTTCGATAATTTAGTGTACACCCGTACACCATTCTTTAAAAATAGTTGCCAGTTCTAGATGTCTATCGGAGGAATACGGAAAAAGCAATTCTGTTTAAGAAATAGAACGTCTTCAATATTCAATTATTTCTAAGTATATACAACAGGCTCAAGTTTATTATTATAAGTCAATCGTACAAGGATGCGGAAAAGTACTGATTATACCATACGGTCAATTGGTTTTTTATTGCTTAATTGTTTATTTTCGAAAAATTAACCAGCTTGAAGCCATACAATTGTGCATATCGTTTGTAATGGTGGAAATCATGTGGCAGAAATATATAAAATCTAATCGTCAAATGTTTGTCAAGTTAATTTATATTCGTAACGCCGCCTGCAAAAATTAGTTAGTTCACAGTCATTTTGAAGTAAGTTGGCCTTGCCAGATAGTTCTGTAAATTTTTGTTCGTAATACAATCCTAACTAGCAACGCTGTAATAACGCTGACAATGCACCAGGAAAGCACCTCACAAATGTGTAAGCATAACTTCATCGGGATATACCGATTTTGCCGTCACAGCCCGCGAGAGGGGATAATGCATGCTTAGCAGCATAATCTCGAACAGACTCAGTCGGGGTTTGAAAGTCAAACCTGCCTGTCAATCGCCGATTCCTGGGTTACCTCATCTCATGGTGGACCGGTCATTTAACATTTTCGGATCAACCTGGGTGGATTCCTAATAAATTGCGAACACCGAAGGGTGAATCTTGTAGCAAATATAGCCAATTCAGTCTTCTCCTTCGAATCACATTTTGTGGATATACCAGCTATCGTCTTTCGGTGCGCGCTTTTTGAAATATCTTGCTGTCAACCATGTCCCTGCAGTAGCGATGTTTTTGCGAACCACATCCTCAAAGGCTAGTTGCATCCTCCTTACTGTCGAGATGTGTGAACAACGCAGCACGCAGTAAAAATAGTTTTTGCAGTCAAACCAGAACGTTCTGCATTCAGCCCAGGTAAAATTATGTGTAATGGCTTGGTTTTATGTATTGCTATAGCTATACGTTGCGGCACATAACTTTATGCTGTGTATTGTATACATGCAACGTATCTATATTTATTTACTCTTTTGTCCTACAATCATTATCCTTCATACGTTATGACAAAATTTTTTATATTTGCTGTTATATATGACTTTTCTCTTTCTATTTAGGTTTAGACAAATTCTCTTTTAAGATAAATTTATGTATCTCATATGTCCTTTAATAAATTATTAATATTAAATGTTACTAAATTTTTGTAGCTCCAGCAGATCATGATTACTCTCAAAAACAGGTCGGGTTGACTCATTATTTATATTGTTATTATTTCTGAAAATTCGTTTTGTTTAATGAAAGCTTACTTCAAAAACTTGTATGACACCCTCCACAACTGTCAATGTCACCCATGCTATGAAAGTGGAAAATGCATCAAATACCTATGATTCAATAAACATGAAAATAGTAAGCAATCTCTTTTAAATTACTTCATCTCACTCTTTAAAATGCTTTGCTTTTTAGTTCTTTCTATAAATACCTGCTGCTGTCACTCGTCTCAGGAACTCTATCCGCTTCTTTACTGATCCCAATGCACACCAACTGCTCACAGAAGTTTCCCAAGCTGCAGACTAACCCCAGTATAGATTCAAGCTGCTGGCAGTAACTGCAAACAGCATCTAGCTAATCTCGACAGGTTAATTGTTATGTCCACTATCAAGATAGACCCACTATCAGTAACTGAAATGTCTCCTTTCTAAATCTCACAAGCTGCAGACAACCTAGCAACATGAACTTCGACAAAGTCCAACTCATAAGACGTTTACTCCAACAAGAAGCTTGACAAGGTCCACCAGCAATAATGCAATGTGTCAAGACGTTTACTCCAACAAGAATCTCGACAAGGTCCAACTCATAAGACGTCTACTCCACTAATAAACTTGATGAAGTAAAATACTAGCAAATGCAACATTCGCCATCAAATTTACATAATGTTTACTCTACTAAGAAACTCGATGTGGCCCACTTCTAGTAAATGCAGTTCCTTTTACCCAATTTACATGATGTAATTAATTAACAATAAACTCAGGATCGTACCCAATTCCAGAAATTGCTTTTGTAGAATGTATTAACTGTTTAACTTATAGTACACCTATAATATCCATTCTTCTGCATAACATCACCATATCTTGTGATTTTTAAATTTTCTTTTCTTCTCGATAATTTTATTTAACGTATACCCTTTCATATACCAAATAGATTAAAAAATCATATTTTAAAGAGTTTGTTTTCAAATTTGTAGCCGTTTACAAATTCATATTACATGTTTTTCTAATCAAATTTTATTGTGCATAATAACAACCTTTTCCATAGTAATATCCTTTATGCATATTTTTTTAAATTTTAACACTCTATACAGAGCGGCTAGGAAAACCCCGGCCACTTTTCTTGCTGTGCTCAAGAGATGGCGCTTTAGTAGAGCAAAATTGAATTACAATACTGACAATAACGCAGAGTGGACTACTGAAATTAGTTCATGTGTATTAAAATGCCTGAAGGTACTCAAGACGAGTAAGTTTGACGCCAACGATGTTGCTCTATTTGTACCGCCATTCTGGTAGAATGACCTATTTGCACTTGATAAAACCGTTTCACAATAGCAATACGTTGTTGGAGATTTGTATTCATATCTGCTTCGCTGTCAGTTTGACAGCAGACTTTCGTTTTGAAATTGACAGTGGAAAGCAGCGTAGCTATTTTGATTTAAATATCTAAACATTGTAAAAAACAGCGACGTCGTGGTGTTAATAGTTGGAAAAGTGGCCGGGGTTTTCGTAGCCACTCTGTATAATATGTTATTACACTTATTTTTAACACCCGACATATTAAGTAACTTCTTTGAAATAAGTGTTTGATATTCATTCTCCACTTTAATTCAGGTAATATTCACATCATATTCGACCCTTTCTGTTTCTTATATTGCATTTTTCAAGGGAATTTTAAATTCTAATCCATTATTTTATCAAATACACCTGTTAATATTGATTTATCCTTTTTAATACTAAAATTCATCCTTGCATTTTAATAATGAAATATTTTAGTCAATTTTTAAACATAATATCAAACCCTTTGAACTACAACAATTACAATATATATGTCACTAAGTGCGTCCATTTATAATCGTTTCGGTCATTTTGAACTGAATGAAGGTCTATCATTGGCGTTTGTGCGCTATTTTATAACAAAATTGATTAGACTTTTCAAGGCATCGCGTTTGCTTGTCGTTCCAATAATTAGTTATTCCGGCATTGGCTGAAAACAAGTATAGTTACATAATTTCTAACTACAATGACGTCTTCTAGGATTCAAGGCTAATTTTAATGTTTACATGTCAGTTGGTTTCTGCTTTTTTCAATATATAACTTGTAAAGTTACCCTCTGTTTGTGTAGGTATTTAGCAGCATTTGTTATAACAGGGGCTGATTGCAAATGCATTGAGAATCAACAAAACTAGGTACTCTTTCGCGAAGGGCAGGATTCACATACTATCCCTCCGCCTCTTGTTAATTTTTGAAAGGATTATGACGCATTAATGAAGAACTTGTGATACTCGAGACAAATAACGCATTGTATTTAATTAACTATCTCCTGGCGTACTGTCTCACCCCCTTTTTTTGACTGAGCCTAGCCGTGCAGTTTTTTGTTGCATAACGCTTGGGTTGCTTAGGTTTTCTAGTAATTAAAAATTCAATTTGACACCCCTAGAGGGATATTGACCTTTGAAGGTCACGGTGTTGTTTTGGTCTTATGTTTTATGTTCTAACACGTTATTTAATTAAGGAATTTAAAAATACTCCATTTCAGTAGGTAACACTTAAAACATGCATTTCTCTTGCTAGATTCTTTGTATACACTGTGTCCATATTTCGATGACCACCATTGGTCTCTCTGTTATTAGAAGACATAAAGCAACGGTTAAATGGGGAATGATTTGCAGAAGTCAATACTTGCGATAGATCTCATTTTAAATTCACCCTAACCTTTTTAAATTTTAAGATAGTTTGAAAAAACCAAAATTAGTTAGTCTTTAAAATGTGTTTTTCAGCTATTTATAATATACCTGATTTTTTTTAATTTGTAGAGAAGATATAAACAACAACATAAATTAATCTCTGATATGAAATTAGTAGGCTATACAAATACAAATACCACCTCTACAAACCAACAATTGTACAAGGTTTAAACGATAATGACTATCATCGACGATTACAGTTTATCGGGAGGTACCTACAAAAATGTGAAGATGATGCTAATTTTCATACGAAATTATTGTGGATAGATGAAACACGATTTACCAATTGTTGTTTGATTTATTTATTAATCGTTTCCACTTTTACAGTACATAACAAAAAACAAACAAAATAAAACTAGTGGGAAGAAACACTATCTCTAATATAAGGACATAAAAGTCTCCTAAAGCTACGATATATCTTACATCTTTATGGTCGCCGGCATGTGATTCCAGAAGTCCAGGCCCTTATAGAGCAGGATATTTCTAAGATCGCTTCGCCGAACCAAAGGCAGGTCGAAGTCACCTACATTCCGCAAGAGGTAAGCATGGCGAACTACATTTGTGGCTACTTTCCAACACAAGTAGCCCGGCAATAGGCCTTAGATTAATTTGAAAATAAAAATCATCGTTTTAAAATAAATTCTTCGTTTGACGTCAAGCAATTTGGTCTCATAGAGCATCCCGCGAATGGAGACATCTCTCCTCCTGCATGTCACAACGCGCAAGGTTTTATTTTGTAGGTTCTGCAGCCTCCTAAACTCCCCTTCATTGCATAGAAAGAGGAGGGAGCTGCAGTAGTCTAGGTGGGGGGCAACCAGGGTCTTATACAGATTCAATCTCACACTCATACTAACCTTTCTTTTCATTCTTGCTAAAAAATACACCTTCCTCGCAAACTTTTTCATCACATACTCTAAATGCTCACTCACACTAAAATCATTTTTAATCATAACCCCAAGGTATTTATGAACACTCACTTTCTCTAACTCGCTCCCATCCATTCTCAGACTCAAACTCACTTCGCTTCTCTCTGTTGCACAAACCTAAAATCATCCACTTCGTCTTGGCCGCATTGACCTTAATCTTCTTCATACTCACTCACTCTGCGTAGCTCTGCCTGCATTCTTCTGGTAGCTGTGGCGGCATCAAACGCCTCTACGGATATAACGGTGTCGTAAAAAAAATGATGAATGTCGGCCATCAGAAGGGCATGCTTCATGTCATTCACATATAAAATAAACAAATCACAGCTGGGGGGGAGGGGGGGTGGACCTTGGGGAACACCGAGTTTCACGGTTCTCTCGCTTGACCTCGTACCATCATAAAGTGTGTACTGTGACCTACCACTCAACCATGATTGAAACCATTTCAGAACATTGCCACCTACACCCACTCGTTTCATACAATCCAGTAAAATTACCCGATATAGTGTCTCGAAGGCCCTTTTTAAGTCGAGAAAAACCACTACGATCACTTTTCTGTCACGCATAACTTTCTTTCTCCAATTTATTAATGACACAATTGTTGGCAGCTTCGCATGAATGGGCTTCATGGAAGCCCGATTGCTCATTCACAATAACTGCATGTGCACTCAAAAATTCGTTAAGCTGTACTTGGCACAGATTTTCAGAACTTTACCTGTGACCGGGACTTGGTTTATTGAGCTTTTATGCTCTGCCTGATCCGATCATCTCTCCCTGTCAATTGGGATTACTTGGATCACCTTCCAGTTAGATGGGAATTCACCCTGCCTAAAGGACTCATTCACCAACTCCACATAACACTGTCCGATCATACCGATCGAATACAGTAGGACATCAGCATTTACGTTGTTTACGCCTACCTTGGTCTTGATCCGACCCAGGGCCTGCGTGATATCCTCGACCTTATGGAGTGTTCAATAGGCATAACTATCAGCGTTAGTCTACTAAAAATCAAAGAAGATTTCAAGTTCGATTTGGTTTTAATCTGTGGTGCGGTTTAATTGTTATGAAATTTTGTTTGAATTTTTTTTAGTTTCTTTTGGTTTTAGATAATCACTTAGCAGGTGCTACTTACAGACGAGATAATGCCTGCTTTGAGACAAATTATTAATCCTGGCAACATGCAAAACACCTGTTTCCAGCAGGATGGTTGCCCGTCTCATCATACTCGTGAGGTGTAACATTTTTTGAGAGAAAACTTTAATGAGAGAGTACTTGCAAATAATGAACCTTTGCAATGGCCTATGAGGTCACCCGTCCTTACCCCCCATAACTTTTATTTATAGGATACCACTAAAAACGAACTATTTAATTTTGAACCGCCAGATATTCTGGAAATTTTAGAACAATGAGTGCTGGCTGTGCTAAGATCATTAAAGTTACAATACGGTGTAAAAAGTGTGAGGAACAGAATGGCCATCATATTGAACAGTTTCTTTAAGTGAATCTGAACTTTTAGTCTCGTTCTTTACTTTTTACTTTTACGACTTTTCTTATCGTTTTCGTTATTTTACAGTATTACTTAGCATATCATTTTCTTTCATTTTTCATTGGTGTTTAATTTCATATCACACTGATTTAATATTAGAGATTAATTTATGTTTTTGTTAATACCTCTCCTACAAATAAAAACTTTTCAGGTATGCTGTACATCATTGAAAAGCTGTTTTTAAAGACTAATTAACCAAAAATTCAATATGGCTGCCATATTAAACACAAAAGATAGCACTAATAACTGGAAAACAAATGACAATCGGGGGTTTCTGTTTACACAAAAAAATTTGTCTTTGAAAATTGCCTGAACATTGTAAAACTCTAGAAGCGGTCATATTAGGTGTTATCGAATTATTGGGGAACATTGAAATCGGTAAATTTTGGTGTTTTCAAATTATCTTAAAATTTAAAAAAATTAGGGCGAATTTGAAATGAAATTTGTAGCAAGTGTTGGATTCTGCAAAACATTCCCCATTTAACCGTTGATCTATGTCTTCTAATACCGAGATACCAACGGTGAGCATCAAAATGTGGACAACATCTATATATCATATTCCATGAGAACGTAAATATAATATTTATATGGTACCTGTTTTTTAAGGTGCTATATTAGTAATTCTAATTAGCAATATCATGTTTGGAAAGACCTTTTGACAACATATATAATAAGAAAAATGCGCCGCTAGAGTTTAACACACTCATATACGGTATCTAGTTAGTTTAGTTTTTGCAATATAAGTTTCCTGGAATAGGGCTCTAAACCAGCTATGGGCCCTTCCCTTGAATAAAAATTTAATTTTATTTATCGAATAAACGTTTTATTCCTAATAGTGTTCATATTTAAGAACTGGGTAATTTTGGACAGCTTTGATGTACCCTTTCCACTGCCGAACAAGAAGATTTTTATGAAGGCTGAAAGAGCGAGTTTAGGTTTCTACAACGGTGGGTACCTGTTTTCAGTAAAACTTCTTATCTTTCACGCTTTTAGAAGGGTCGAATTTAGACTGCACACATATTTGATAATTTTCGGCGCATTAACGATTACCAATGTAAATGGGTTAAATGCCAATTATTTAGCTTTATTTGGACACTAAAATATCATAAATTCATTAAAATTAGATCTTCATGTCCTCTCACAGCGTAATAGTATTTAATGCTATGGAGAAAAATATTTTAAAATAAATGCAAAACAATTGGAAAACTGGGTCACTAGTGACCGATTTGCGCAGTTTGAGTGGTAAATATCAAAAGTGAAACCGTGTTAATGAACAATTATTTACTTTTAACATAGTTTATCAACACCCCGATAATTGATTTAGATTTATCAATCAAGAACATTATTTTGAAAAGCTAAATTGTAATTTTGTAATTCTGCCTTACAGGCCAACTGGTTTATTTCTGCATGCAGAATTTAACGCATACAGAAAAAAAAATCAAAAATGTCTTGTTTACATAAATATTGAAGAACCCTGGAGCATTTATCTTTTAACTTGAAAGCTGATTAACAGTAGTGGTATAAAGATACGTTGTGCACTGTTGTAATATATACCTTTTGCACCTTTACTTGCTTGCAAATATTTATTCTATCATTCATTGGTATTTCCATTATTATAGACCTTTGAATAAAATAACCGTTTAAATATAATACGTTCTAAATATTTGAAATCGAACTGAGTCATTTTGGGGAGCCGGGGCTGCTTTTAAAATTCCTGTGTTGGGCAGACAGTTAGGGCCAGTTAGGGCCAGGACATTCCAATGCGATAGCTGTGATATGATTTTTGAAATGTTTCTGTTGGCAATTACGTGGATTAATAGAAATAATAGAAAAATAAGGTCTGTGAAAGATATTATTATGAGGCTCCTTTATGCAGCTGAGTTGAGCACTGTTTCATTGTTGATTTACTGCATTGATTTTAGAGAACTTTGTTATTGGACCGTTGTTCATTGCTATTTTTGGGGGGTGCCGAATTGGTTCCGCACTATAGTGCAAGATTTTTCCTGGGAATAGTGGACCTCCAGCGAGATGATCACTAACCCTTAACCTGATAAACAATTATCAGTGATCTAGGAAGCGCACCTGGATAGTATACTATGCTCATTCTCCACAAATACCTTGCGAGTTCGGTCTTCTGCGAGAGAGGCAGCCCGCAATTGCAATTTGCACTGACTTGATTTGAGCTCACTGGTCTAGTTAGCTTTCGGAAAATAAGCGTCAGAGGCGGTAAGCAGCCGTATTACAGATATTACAGATAGATCATCAATTAGTCTTGTTAATTTCAAGTTGGATAAGCATATTAAAACATGTGCTTCAGATAAAACAAAATCACGAAAAGCGCGTGCTCAGCATACTTTAAAATCTTAATATTATTACATAACTGTTTTAATTCACTGCTATGTAATTATGAATTTGCACTAACTTATAAAGTAATACCAATTGCCTGTGTTATATATCAATAACTGTTCTAGAATAAAAAAAACATTCGTGCATTTTTGCAGAGACAGGGTAAATTGCTCTGTCTGTATACATATAAGTTGAATTATGTGCATACAGTATGAAAAAGGTAACGATGTATTTACCCTGTCAAACAGTATTGCTAAATAGAGCCACAGCCATTTCTAGTTATTCTCGAGTAGAACTAATACCTGCGCGTTTGAAAAATGAACAAGTTCCACAGATTTTTATATTTGCAAAAATGTGGCGGTATAAACCCGGCCGTTTAATAGCAGATATAACACTTATAAAATATAAATCAAACCGTAATCGCTTGTTTTACTTAGAAAACTGACTGAATTGCATATGCTGGCACGGCTTAGAGCGGATTCGAGAACGAATTCAATTTGGTTCGACCGTCCCTCATTTTGCAATAGGGGCTACAGAATGCGTTGTTTCCCGGCTGACTGTAAATAGAATTTCAAGTTTAAAAGTGGATATTTGTATGTATAGCATAGGAAATGTTAAATTGATGCTTAGGAAAATTGTGTTGTATAGAACAAACATTTAAACAACGCAGTTACAATTTGCATGCGAGCCCGGCGCTTTAATTTGCTTTATTTTTCTTTAACTTCCATGTCGCGCATATTCCGCTAATCATTTTGGCTACGGTGTCGTGCCGATGCAATCCTCCGTAAAATTAAATATTGATCAATATGACATATATGCTCAGAATGCGTTAGTAACTCAGTTTATTTTGGAAAGCCATTACATACGAATTGCCTTTCTTCAAGGGGAACGAAGTCCGATTCATGACATAATTTCGTTAACAAAATGTAGCGTCATCTCGTGCTATATTACTCGAAAATTCGATTTCTGTTTGCCGCAACGGCACCGATTCCTGTTATAGTACAAGAGATGTTTACTCAATTCCAGAATTATTCTAAGTAGGTGGATACGCGGAACTAACGAAGTCCTCGATGTTTGATATTTCTCATTACCTATGTTTATATCTACTATATATTAGCTTGAAAAGTATAAATGTTAACATTAACTGGCTAATTTCTTCTATATCTTAAATAACAAAAACAAGTGGAATATAAAAGCAGAATAATCAACAATATGGTATTCTGATGTAAGATGACAATAGAAGAATAAACATTATACATCTATTTACAAGTTATATGTTTTATCGGATTTTTTCCACTGTCTCGTGCGTTTATCACACAACGTTTCGGGTGGTTCTGATCTACTGTCGTCCTCAGGTGAATGAACTCCTGGTTAGTTCTGATTTTTTGTACGTTTTATCACGTACACTCGTGCCTACTCCGGGGTTTTAACCCGCGACCACTGATCGCTGTGATTACGAGTCTGTCACTCTTACCACTAGACCTCCAGCGCAGGTCTATATTTTAGTTGTAAACTTATAGGTCTAGTGGTAAGAGTGACAGACTCGTAATCACAGCGATCAGTGGTCCCGGGTTCAAACCCCGGGGTAGGCACGAGTGTAAGTAATAACACGTACAAAAAATCAGTCCTTATCAAGACTAACCAGGAGTTCATTCGCCTGAGGACGGCGAAGATCAGAAACTAGCGAAACGTTGTGTGATAAACACTCAAGACAGTGGAAAAAGTTCGATAAAACATATCATAATAGACCACTGTAAAAAAAATAACATCATTCAGAGAACATTTACAAGTTAGGTATTATATTGTAACGTACACCTCAGATTTATCGAAAACAAGAGTTATTTTAATAAGTTTGCATATAAAATTGAAGAAAAAATCAAATCCAGTCAAGATAGACACCTATGACGAGACGAATAAGATTAGAGAATGCAGAAAGTTTACTTTGCAGGCATAGAAAGTAGTTAAAATAATAGAACATTGCTTGGGAGTGAATGTAATACTACGAGTTTGTTGCTGAATGTACAAAAAAGACGAGACAATTACTGGTAGCATCTATATAGAAAGATAATTCAAGTACATGTACTTTATAATGGTATACAACATACAACGTGAAGAATCAAAGAATACTCAGTATATGGCTTATATCATCACATCATATCAGGAAAAATGTGAGTGGTTAATATTTCAGCAGCGGAAGCTTCTGTTTTCTCGGTGAACAAGGGAAAGAATAATTGGAAAATAATTTCAGCTCAAGAGGAGAATGTTCGTGAAAGGAGTATGATGAGAAAAGAGACATATACCGTCTGTTCTATAAAAAAGGCCCCGCCTTCTAGCTACTTTATTATTTATTTTAGACCCAATATACCTTATATAAAATCAAATAGCACATAAAAACCTACATTTTAACACTATCAAAAAATTTTTATCTTCAATTGTTTCAGAGTGGTGACGTCACGTGCAATTTTTTTAAATGACACTGTATATATTTTTTGACATTTTCTGGTAGAGGTTTTTTTTCTCTTTTCAACAATATAAATATTTTATGCCCTTACATAAGAAAATTTTCGAGAAAAATTAAAAAACTTTTTTATCGGTGGGAGGCCACCATACAAAACTATAAACAAAAGTGTAACTCAGAAAAACAAAACAATAAACACTTTAGATTATTCTGAAATCTGACAGTTAAAGCGTGTGGCTACTATTTGTTTTGTTTTTCTGAGTTACACTTTTGTTTACAGTTTTGTACATGGCCTCCCACTGTGAAAAAGTTTTTGTAATTTTTCACGAAAATTTTTTTATGCAAGTGCATGAAATATTTATATTGTTGAAAAGAGAAAAAAAACCTCTACCAGAAAATGTCAAAAAATATATACAGTGTCATTTAAAAAAATTGCACGTGACGTCACCACTCTGAAACAATTGAAGATAAAAATTTGTTGATTGTGTTAAAATGTAGGTTTTTATGTGTCATTTGATTTGATATAAGGTTTATTGGGTCTAAAATAAATAATAAAGTAGCTAGAAGGCGGGGCCTTTTTTATAGAACAGACTGTATAGAAGGTGATTAGAGAAGAAAACCCAATATTTGGAGAACGTGTTCAGTGGATCAAAATAAACAAAAAAGTCCTGTACACATTCATTCAATTACTAATTCTTACGAAGATATTAGGAGGGTTTAAAATTACGTTTCGGCCATTTTACAAAAAATTGATAAAGAATATTAAAATAAAAATAGGTATAGTTTTTCTACCAATAGAAGGCATGGTTATGTTTGACTTTAGGGAGTTGAAATTATTTTTTAAATATTGAGAGCCATCGACAAATATGTATAAGGAAAGGAAAGTAAAAGAAGAAAATGTAATACCTACATTTTAAATAAATCTATATTGCAATCAGTAAAACATAAATGGTAATGCAATGGAAATAAAGCTAGAATAGAAATAAATAAATTGACAGAGACAGAAAATAGAGCTGACGTAAAAGTAATTTAGGGTATCTAAAATATGTATGTTAAAGTTAAACCAATATATGGGTTTTTAAAATCAATTCTGTAACCATCCTATTCTTTGTAAAGACATGAGAAAGAAGAATAATTAAATGAATTTCAATTCTCCCAATACTGGGCGGGGTGCTACTGGCACCTTGTATCTCGGGGTGTTGTAAAGACCTTCCGCCCCTCTTCAGCCATGAACGGGAATTGCAGGATGGGTGAGAGAACTGAGGGGTGGAGAATGGAATAAAGGCCAGAAAATACATTCAGTAATAGAAGATATTTTGTTGACTCAAGAAAACCACATAAAAACCTGAGTAAGTGCACACGGCCGCGGGAATTAAACCAACAAGCTGCAGTATGCTAAGTAGATGCAGTTCACATAAAGCTCGGTGAAAGATATAGTAATCAGATCGTTAGCTGTTTCCTTTAACAAGCCCTTTAGGTTATGATAATTCACTCCCATTGTTTACCACAGATATATAGGGGTTTCACCTAGTTTCTCCTCTGATTTTGATCCTGCGCCAACAGGCTCCAGCAACGTGTTTTAAATTTTTCACACTTCTTCCACAACAGTGCGTCCCCAAGATCTATAACGGCGACCACCTTTCCTTCACTCTGCGAATTTCTTTGAAGTGGTGTACGGGAGGTTGCGTTGGGTGATCTATGAATGACTTGACCTATCAGAATAATGTTCTCAGGCCAGAATACCTTCCAGATTTTCTGAGGGGCTTTATTTACTTATATATTTATTTATTTCATTTTGTACTCAGCGAACAGCCGTTAGGCCAATTATAGGCATCGCTGTACATTTTATGGGGATTTCCAACCCTACTAACGACTATCATGATGTTATTATGACATCCGGGACCAACCATTTCCGTGGCAGTCGTACCACGAGGCACCGAGAGAAGCAGCCGTGTAACTCGCATCAAGTTCTGACCAGAAAGAAGGTTGTTTAACTCTGCTGATCGTACGTGGACGTTTGTTCAAGCTACACCACCCAAGTATGTCTTGTCTGAACATCGTCTGTTATGACTTCCTTGTTACTAAAAATACTGCATGGCAGAAACATTGGTTCATATCCTCTGCAACTTCTTCGTTTATTAGCAGTCCATGAAATTTATAGTGTTGATCCTTATACTTTCGATGCAACTTCAGCTAAAACATTAAGCTTATTGTGGATATTTTATAAGTTGTGTGATAGTAAACATAAGTCATCAGGATTATCTAAATCCTGAAGGCGGCTTGTTAGAGTCCATGCCATACTACAGGGAGCTATATTAACTCGTATCATGACTCAACATTGATATACACTGATTTAATGAGATTTAGTATCTTTCCAGGAACCTTTTTCATTTAGGACCTCCCACATGCGCCCTTGAAGTCTACAGCCATACAGTATAATAATGAATTCATCTCTATGGATTGTTCAAGATTAAAGTATGTAAAGAGTAACTATAAAATGGTACGAGCCAGTACTTTAATGATGATATTTTGTAATGTTACGCCCCTTCATTCTTACATTCAGTTAAATAACTTTTTTTGGTATTTTGATTATCAGTCGATTATTTTATACATTAGAAAAACTATCTTCATTCCAAACCGTTTGCGACACAGGATGTAAAACAGTAAAACATCTATTTATGCAAGCAAGTTCACTTAAAAAATGAGCAGGTATGTCGCTCTCTTTCACAGTTTATTATTATTACGTATTTTACAGCAATAATTTCTTTTCTAGTTGGGTGATCGATGTTTAGATGTTTACTGGATCAGTTTTTCTCTGAGGTTCATGACCTCTTGAACAGTATCGGATGTGGTAGTGCTACCTTGACACTTCAAAACTTCTCTTGTTTTTCTCTTCACTTCTCTTGCAATTTGACGGCCCATTGCCAGAAGTTATATGTAAACGCATTATGAATAAGTTCCTAGTTTTTATGCACTCCAGCCACATTCTGTACTCTGCTAATAAACCTATGGCCATGATTTCGATATTTAGGCAAAACTAGACATTTTTGCTGTTAGTGCACGTTTCGCAATATATTACAGCTTGCATCATCCTTAGACAATGAAAGCTCTAAGACATCATCAACGTCGTAGCTGCTCAAGGCCGTCTAAGTCGATATTTGATTTTAATATTGCCATGACAATCCTATTGGAAATGCTATGCATTTCGTATTCCAACTGAGCCAAACATGACTCTTCTCTCAGAGTGTACATCCTATTAACCCATTCGTAGCCCTTTATTTGTATAGTACGCTTATATATTACTTTGCTAACTCTTTTCTCTAATTAGTTTTAAGCTAATTTTCTTTTACTTTATTCACTAACAGTCTTGTAATTTCGGTGACTTGATTATTTTGGTATTCTTTGAATAGTTCTATTTTTATTATTAAAGCAAATGCACGTTGCATAGGTAATATTTGCAAAATACATAACTTGGTGGTGAAATTCAACTAATAATGTAAGAAAAAATACCAAACATGATAAAAAGCAAATGTCGTAAAGGAAGTAAACAATGAATACAAGAAGACGTAAGAAAAAGGAGAGTATATTACTATATAGCTGTAATGCAATATTACTTCCTTTCACTTTCCTGCTGGATGCACTTGCTTCTTTGCAAGTGGTTAGTTAATAAAGTTGTTGTTGTTACCATTTTGCTTCCATTAGCTGGGTTTTTTGCTTGTATACAGTCAGGATTGATGTAAAATGAAAAATATTAGGTCTCAGACTAAGCGTTAGTACTAATAGAACGTCATCATACGAGTATTTTTAGGAAAGTAGGTGCATTAAAAACGAAGTAATACCATTAAATGTCTTGGTTTAGGTGGAGTCTAATTATGTAGGAGTAAAAAATAAAAATACAAGAACAAAAAAAAAGAAAAAGAAATAAAATTAGCGCAATTGTAAATAATTAATAAAAATAAAAGCACTGCTAATCTGATTCCAAAAGTCGTTTGGAATTACAAGCTTTTTATAAGTTGTTACCCAAACGTAAATAACTTAAATTGATGTTAAAGAAATGGAAACACATAAAACAGTTTCTCCATAGGCAGCAGGAAGGACTGCAAATATATAATTTTTCTAAAGAATTAAATTGAAATATCGATTGCGGTGGTTTAAAGAGAAGACTACAATAATTGCTGAATACGGCTTGTTAAATCAAACATTGTTTTGATTCTATCGTGAACTTCATTTCTTATAGAGGAAAGAACAAATGTTGAATATTATTATTAACATATCGGTACAATACCAATATACTCTCGTTGGCAAAGGTTGCTACAAACTTTTTCTGCTTGATAAGGGCAATATCGTGGCCACCTATAGCATTTCGTAAAGATCTCTCGTACGTAATAATAGCAGTAATAAGCATGAACATTAGTGCTTTCAGGAACTTACCGTTTTATTTCCAAGGTTTCGTACACGACAGCTTAGATAAGCAGATTTTCCAACTAAAGCAGTGACGTTTGTGGCAGTCATAGTGTCGATGTATGGTTCCGAGGAACTTTTTGAGTTGGATTGTTGTGAGCCCAGAGGAGGAATAGTACCACTTTCTTGTAGAGCGTTGAAACCGCTCGCGCTGGGATTCTGTACTCCTCCATTAACTCCAAAGGGGCCTGTAAAGAATTTCACATATTAATTCCAAGCTTAGAAAACCAAACACAGTTAACCTATGCGCTGTAAGGCAAGTGAACCGATAAAAATGCTGTGGAGAGGATTAATTAAACAACTAAGTAAAACGGCCTCTTCGTTTTCTGAAAATCAGCAATTTCAAGTCCTTCTGTATTACAGACCGACTAATTAATTACTTTCGACTATTTATCTTGCATAGTAATGGAATTTTCTGATTAAGGGCGTGCCTCATTTCATGTGTTCTAGTTGATAATATTAATTAAGGGTATTATGTCCACTAAATGCCGCTGTCGCGACTATCTGTTGTGATTCAATGGTTATTAGTACAAAAAATTATTCAGCTTTGCATTGCATTATTTACAAATAGATTTATTAATTCCTGTGGAAGAGGCACTTCCAGGCTTTAATATTTGTACAAAGCAATGCACAGTTATATTTGCGAGTACAGCTGGTTACAATTACTACTGTACAGCCATTATCTCTTTGGCGAGCACATGCTTTTTTGTTCGCAATAATTGCTTATGCAAGAACACTATAGAAAATAAATTTGGTTTTTCTTTCCAGATAAAGAAACAGTATTTGGTGTTAGATGATTCACACACCGTCAAACTATTTTTTCTTTAAGAATATTTTCATAGATCTGCTTCCAGGTAATTAAAGTGTCTTTCTTTTTTCAGTACGCAGTAGTTTCGTATAGATGAAATTCATACTGTATAATGCTTTAAAACATTATACTGAAGTATAAATAGTAAAAAGAAACAACAATGTAACGAAATAGAATTGAGTTTATTGCAAAATTGTTACCAGTATGAAACAACCATGCCCAAATCACAATTCAAATCGGTTAACAAAATGTATCGCCGGCCTACTACCAGCCATAGTTATTGAATTTACAAGGGGACGTTTTTATGTTCCTGGACTAGGTATCTTGACGTTACACGAACTCACAGCAGCTATAGAGGGTAATTTAAATACAAAATCAAAAGATTATTGTTATGAACGTTTACAGTTGCTATTAAAACCTTCTAATACTTGCATTCCTAAGCAATGGGACTATGTTGAAAAACATTTCTTTCGGTAAAATACCTGTTTGTTTTCATGCTTAGTCCGGGAACATAAAAACGTCCCCTCGTACGTTAATATGACAGAGACAAAGAATTTTTAACATTTTACAAATTCAATGAAAATTCTCGCTTCAAATGATGTGCTGTTATCATTTGACATACAATAATACAGCATGACTTATCGAAATTTCAAGAAGATTCCAAGCAGGCAGCGGTAATTTAGATCAACGAACTTCCAAATTCGATCACATAGCAGCAGCCTACTGCCCCCAAGGTATAATATTTGTAACATGATCGATGGGACAAAGGTTTATTGTGAGTAAGGAAGAGAAATTATTAAACTAATAACTGAAAATAATTTTGCACATTTATCATCAGGTAGCCCAACGTTTGGCTCACCGAGCCAATAGTGGGTTTTTATAGTAAACATGTATACATGATTCCCAACTACGAGTTATCCTTTCAATCACGATCCGATTATAAAAACTATCAGCGCCACTGTAATTAGAAAAGAAGCCCGGATACCAACTTTTAATGGGAAAACAAATTAGAACACATTCAAATAGTATGTACAGGGTGGCCAGATAAGAATGCAAAGTGCTATATCTCGGAAACTATTCGTCGTAACGACTTTCGGTAAAAAAAATTATGACCAAAGTGACCAAAAGAAGACCGTGGAAAATATTTTCAGATTGCCAAGATGGTCGCCAGGGGGCGTAACCGCCATCTTAAACCTTTAAAGTGATTCTTCACTGAAATCCACCTAGTAAATGTTACCAAAAAATATATGGTTTCTAAAGCTAAGCTTTACTCGAGTAATTTTTGTTTAACACTTTTTGATGTATCTATTAAAATAAAGTGGTGGGGGGTAATTCAATGTTTTTTTAAATAAACAGCTGTAACTCCTAAACTACTGAACGGATTTTAACAAACTTGGAGGAAGTTTATACGAGTACCTCAAAAGCCGCTATCTTGAATTTTTGTTCGACACCAATTTTAAATTGGTCTCATCGAAAACAGTGACTTTCATAGGAATTTTTTTTTCGTATCTCGTATATTTACGAAGATATTTGACATACAAGAAAATGACAGCTTCAGTTATTTTTTAATAACTTCTGACTGGTTCGACATTTTGAACATTTCCAAACAAATTTTGAATCGGCATATGAAACTGTAAAACATTGCCCATTTAACCATTTCTCCATCTTCAATGATAAGAAAATGACCCATGCAATCCCACTCGATCTGGACACACTGTATATCATTAGGTTGTCTCTACCCTCGAAGATTATAGCCCTTTCTTGCAAAGGTTTTTTATACTTTTTGAGATGGATTACTACTTTTTTTCCTTAATTGCCACCTACTACAGATATACCTACGCAAAAGTGTAGATTTACGTAGACACTTACAAACAACCAGCATATACTCGTAAAGGAACGACAAAAGACGCAGAAGACAATTTCTAACGAAACTAGATAAATGAAGAATGCAAGCAAAATCAGGGAAATAAGAAGGTATTGTATGTGCTAACTCACTAAAAGTGCGTTTAAATTTATCGTTGACACAAGGTCCCCAACTCATTGCTTAGTGTTCTTACGCCTATCATAACTAGAGTTCATGCACTTCTTGAAAATATGTACCGATAATCGTGGATACGGAGATTGTGGAAGACTTTGGTCAATATGCAGTAGCCGCCTTGCTTTGGCAACATTCGGGATTTAGAGCCTTGAAACAGCTTGCGGCAATCGCTCAGTGTGTCAAAATCCGTAACTCCTTATTGCCTGGGTAGATTACTAAATTTCTTGCAACAAACAGTAGAAAGCACTGCAGAAATGGGTTTGTAAAGTTGGGCTTTCTTTCAATCCATTTTAGTTCATGGGCAGTCGTGTTAGCATTACTACGGTATGTGTTTACGTAATAAATTAGTGTTTAATGTTTTACTTAGTACGTATGAGTAAGTGAAGAAAACTTTTGAAGCCGACAAAAGGTACAGTTGGAACGAGAGCAGCCATCCTTCACAACTAATATGACAATGAAGAGAACGTCTTTCAAACGAAAGACATAAGGAAAAACACGAGAAAAGATGTGTATAAATGCAATGAAAATTGTAGACTGTAAAAGTAGCAAACTATCTATAAAAAGACAATTCGATAAATTGAGTTAGATATGAAAAAACCGTCTACGAGCATCTAATAGTAAATAGAAAAAAAGTAGAATAAATGGGACAGAAAGATGAAATACAAGATAATGCCGTCATGGGGCCAATAAAATATGCGAAGCAATTTGCGATTATAGACAACGAAAAATGGACTACCAGAACTATGAAATCTGATACTTGAACAGGGGAGATTACAACAGCGCGATATGATTTCCTCTTCATCTACTTAATAGGTCTATCCCAGTTACCTTCGATCTTTCATGTATCTTGCGATATTGACTATCAATGTGGAAATCGCTTTGTTTTTCTATTTTTAGCTATTTTGTCATCCTGTTACTAATATCATTTGAGATTTGCATTCTTTAACACATTCATCTTATGATGCCTTCTGCTTTACACATATGTCGTGTCATTTCCAATTTAGTCTACTGGTAGTTTCTCGGATGTGGTTTTTAATAATCGGACCGTGTTTGTGGTTAGACAAAATCTGTAAAGTGTTGTGAAAAACAAAGATAGCACAAATTAAAAGCGGAAAAAAATTTAAAAGGAATTTCGCAGATAGCTAGAAAATTCTGCATTTTAAAAAAGTGTAAAACAATGTCCTGATTAAACACGTTATTAGTATTAAATTAAGAACTAAATGAAACAAATTCAACCTTCATTTCTTAGAATAGCCTACCCTGTGTTATTGAAATCGAATTTTTCCTAATCATCTCACCACTTCCATATAATCGGTGGGTAAAAATAAAACTGTAGCTAGATGAAGCAGAAATTAGGTATAAAGAAAAACAGAAACTTTAGATAGTATC
Source organism: Agriotes lineatus (assembly GCA_940337035.1). Lineage (NCBI taxonomy): Eukaryota > Metazoa > Arthropoda > Insecta > Coleoptera > Elateridae > Agriotes > Agriotes lineatus. Next base: position 113,988,350 of record OW679202.1, read on the forward strand.
TTATTACACAGAACTCGTAACAAGGGTCAATACTGCTCTTGGGAATTTGTATCTGTAAGTACACAACGGGGTGAAATATTCAACCCGAACCGCTTTGGGCGTTATTGACATGATCGTCGGCAGAATAACAGACAGTGGTGAATTGTCATACGCTTTGGTAGAAACCACACATCGTAGAACATTGAAGTCCTGTCGGTAGGCATTCAAAGTTACTTCGGCAGTTTGACTTGGAGAAGCGTGAAATGAGGTTAAGCAATACAGAGGGTGCAGGCCCTAAATTTGCAGAAATGGGTTTTAGACAGTCTTGAGTGAGCCTCCACCTCGACCACATTCCATACGTTTCAATTTGTTACCCATCCACTTAGGTGACATAGGGGTGAAACTGTGACGCATTCAGTTACCTGGCAGTGTTTTTAAATATTACTGATTTAACATTGCCTCTGTGGTGTGAGTTTATATGTTTAATAGCATACGGAGTTAGAAATCTTGTTGTGGTTACGATAAATTTATTACTAATATCATTATAGCCTTATAGCCATATTAGAATTAATGCTGCTGATCAAATAACAGATATGCAAAAGAAAATACATTGGTAACGTAACAAATATACGGTGTAGGCTATGATACTCATCTTCCTTGCGTTTCTCTATAATTCCGAAAGTATTTGGTTTAGATATTTTGTATTATTATAGTCCTATTATCTGGTATTTTTTTAATGAAAACTAGAAGTTAATGTTCCGAAAAATGTCTGTGGTAATCAGATGTAAAGCGTCCTCCTAATAAAATGTGAAATGAAATAGCCTCCCTTCGCATCAAACAGATACGGAAAATGGATGTTGAAGTTAACTTTCAGTGTCACCAGGACGATTTGCAGGTGCCCAGTGTGAGAAGTTCGTATATGAATCGGCTTTACTCATTAAAAATATTTAAATCAGCACATGCAAATGGTTTGGTGGGCAAGCACGGAAATGGCATGAGATAAAACTGATAATAAATAATTAATAGGGTTGCTGAAGGTAGACCTCGCTTTGTTTGTTTAATATTGAAGCTATAGGCGTCTATGGTTCAAATTATGTTATACCTATATTGATAAAAAATTAATACTGAAAAGATATCCCGCCATGTGGATGCTGTACTGTGCGTATTTTTTTGAATATTAATTTAAGCCAGTTCAGCACTTGAAGTTGGTATTTATGGCTGTGTGACATATATTTTATAATTGTTGTACATCTTATTACGCTGTTACACCCTGGAGTGTTACAAGAAGAGGTCGGACATAGATCGGAAATGCGTCTTGATTTCAGGTGGTGTTATCGGTAAAATTTCATGTCGACGAAGAGAAAAATTTTACCAGGAGCTTCTTTTGGACGTTGTTGCTGAAATTTTTGTTTTGTGGCTTTTCGCTAGCTGTAAATGTGTTGATAGAGTAACTGTGCATTTCTCTTCATCAAATGAATCAGTTCGGATATTGGTTTGGATGGTGGATGTATTATGGTGCTGTTTTAAGATATGCCTGGTTTCTCTCCACATTGTTGGGTCTTGCGGTTCAAGCTCACCGATGTATTTCTTATACTGTGTATTCTTGATTGTTCCAGATACCGTTGAAATTTACGTATTTAGTAATTTATGTGTGATCTGCTAGGTCCTTTATTCCAATCTACGATTTTTTACGTTTTTCTTTAAGTAATTGCTGTATATTCGTAGGTGCGTTCACAAAGTCCGTTGTGTGTCTTGGATTCTGGATGGCAGTAGACACTCTAAATGAGTTTTTAATTGCTTTTGAAAATTTAGTTATGCCACTATTGATTCCTCATTTCTTGTTTAGTACAACTGAGCAATTGTTACGGGCAAAAAGCTACGCAGTTCGGGCTAGAGTTTTTTGGCAAATCATTAGAATGGGCCGTGCCGTCGTTCTAATTTTGTCCGCCTTTGTCAAGGCGAGCGTGCTGCTTCATTGTTTTCGTTAGTTGCTGGCGATTTTCTGGCCATTGGATTTCGATATCTTTGCCAGCCCGATTTCGACCGTTATGGGTAAGTTTCACGTAGTAATTTGAGCCACCTTTTTTATTCTTGTCGAATTGAACCTCTCTGTGTATTTCCAGCTGTTTGATAATTTCAATAATTGAGTGTATTATTTGCTCTATGAATGAACTTAATTTATTGTGTTTTTTATTATTTCTATTCGTGGTAGCTATACATTTACATTATTAGGATGGTTGATTGATTCGTTACAAATTGCATCTGCATGTCTATATATTAGGAGCGGTGTATCTATCGGCAAAATTGATTCTTTTGGCTGTTCACTTTTTATAATACTTACAACCCTTATAGTTTGCAGTGTGCTCTTCATGACAACTGACGCATCTGGGGTTTCGTGTGCAGTAGTTTTTTATGTAGCCATAGTGCTAGCAATGGGGGTATTGTAGGATAAGTTTACCAGTTTTTCGCGGCTTGATAGATACTTTAAAAAAATATAGGTAGTTGAAATTGTAAATGCCTTCTACTTTCCCATTTTTATTTAATATTACAGCACAAAAGTATTAAAGATCAAGTTACTATTGTCACGCATGCCCGCATGATTACCGTATTTCTATTTACTTCAATTCCGGTAGTAAATATTAGTATCATATTTCAGTCAGTATTACTGATCATGTTGTTTAAAGAATTATCGGTAAAACTACGACCGTTTTGGTTCACAGTTTACGATAAACTGTGCGTGTATATTAATTTTGAGAGAAATATGTAACGCACTACAAGAATGTAATTTCTTCTGAGTAGTGATCTTATTCGCAGGAGTAAGTTGCTTAAAAATAAAAAATCCTATAAAATGCTATATGTGGGTTTCTCCGGCATGTATGTGTCGTAAACACCAAGGAGAGTCGGCAGTAAAATGAAATAACTTACGAATAACGACCATTTCTTTCTAGAGAGAAGCTTGGAATATATATTTTTTAACTGTATTTTGGACTTTCGCGAATCACTGAGCCGAAAATATTTCAATTTAGGAGAGACACTTCTGCAGAATGATAACAATTATGGAATATTTGGGAGTCTTCGATATCATTTTATAACTACACCACGTCCGACTGACTGAACATCAAACCTCTAAAATTAATGGGTGCAGCCATGCCCTTGTACAAAAATATATACTCGGTTGTTCCATCAAGCAGGACACGTTCAAACCACTTAAATTACCAAAACTTCCTTTGTCAAAGCCGTACATTGTGCTGTCCTGAAGCATTCAATTTACATTTATGGTACTTACGGAAAGCCTGCTTTTATTGCCAAACAGTGATCACTCAGTCAATTGAATTGGATAATATCTTGCAACTGACCCGAGCAATTCAATTGGAAAGAATTTTCTGACAAGGCGGTATGTACTAAAATGTCCTTCGAAATAAAGGTGTGGAACTACGTATAATACGAGAGTTTCCAAAATAAATAAGAAAAGAGACGTAAATGATCCAGCAGGCGAAAGGAAAAGATTTCGGTTCTTGCTGCTGTAGCAAAAACACAAGTGCATATTTCCGTTATCAGCTTTGTTATGTCCTTAGTTTCTCGCAAAGGCGACTGGAAAAATGGCTTTTCTTATTTCCCCCAAAAACTTCTAATTGGAATTTTGTGTAAACAAATATTCGTAGAAGGTAGTCACTGTAGTAACAAATTGGGCGTTCATCCGAGTTATCAATTTGGAATGACAAGGAGCATGCGAGATATAAAATTATAATACGGATATGCCCTCATATTCCGTCCGAAATGCAGCACAGTTTGTTTATCGTAAACTGTAACGCTTCCATGAATTTTATAAGGTCGGCGGATATATAGTGGTGAGCCGGTTGTTTCTTCTCTGCACCCAACCCCGCCCTATCCCCTGATCTGTCAACGACGACCGAACGCCATAACCTATCAATACCTCTGATATATTTTCGTGATAAGTCGTAAAAACTGACCTGCCAGGCTTACTGCTGTCATGGGCTAAAAGCAGTTTTCCTAGGTTTCAATATATTCCCGAGTAAGCTACGAGTCACCAATGAGAGAATTTCCAGAAATGACTTCTTTTAGGCAGGATCCTGGCAAAGTTTTTTAACAGGAGGCGAGATAACTCAGATTCAACAATAAAATATGTGCTCCTTGTAAACATCTGCATATTACGATACCGACTCACTTGTCTCTCCCTCGTCTGTAATGCGGCCATACTTGTGTAGTTTCTGTGTGTAGGCCTGTAGTTGTGTTGTAATTGAAAATACGTAAGTAGGTTCAGACCCTTTTGTTAGTATGGATATGAATTAGACACGTTGGGGGTATCGGTATCTATGTTTACATTTTTAGAAGTGTTTTTGATGATTCGGCAATGGATTGCTGCGTTGATGAAAGATATATGTTGACCGTTTTAGTTGTTTTAGATATCAATATTTATTACTGTAATTATATTCCCGGCTCGGAGCAATTTACTTAGGTTGTAGTATAAGCACAATCCGCTTCTTATATACCAAAAGCAGCACCGGTTTTGTGACATAAATAGATAATTTTATCAAGCCACCACGTTTGCAGAAATTCAAAACTACAGAATGCAAAATTTAAAAAAAATAAAGATATTCCTACAAAGTTAATTTATTCAATATTATTTAAGTGGTAGTAGATGTAATTTCAAATTTATGGAAGTCTATAAATACACTAATATGAATCGCTACGAAGAAAATATTTTTTTGTATTTTTTATTAGGATTAAATTATTATTAAACTAAAACAGAAGAAACCGCTCAGTAGCACCCTGACGATGATTTAAATTGACGAACAAGACAGTTAAAGAAATAGTTCCGGAGAGCTTCTACTGGAAAACGACCTTTTCTTTCCCGAGAACTTCCATGATTTTCAGGCCTTTATATAAAAACTAAGAGCAAAGTCGATTGAGCCATTTCCAAGCATTATAATTAAATTATCACTGTCCACAAACCTCTATACTGAAAAAATCCATGTCTAGAGATCCAACCTATCTAATTCAAAAAAATAAACAACTAAAACATAGTTTAACCATGTTCATTTTCTAATGGTAAGGTAGGAAATCTGACGATTCAAAATTAAAATCAATATACTAACGCAAGGAAATTTTACGAATGTTACCTTAGTAAAACAGATAGTCTGCTTTTGTGGTGTTAGGAAGCCACACGTTTTGGGGCGTGCTTGCCTTCAGACTTTAATACGCAGTATATCTCAGGTTTAAACGTGATACTCTAAACTACACTTACGGGCAGCATTGTTTTCTGCTTTTCGATAAGGGTTACGTTAAAACTGAGTTTGAACAGCTTATTTTTATAAAGAATTGGTGGTTTATTAAAACAAACAACACATTCATGTTTCATTGAATAATATATTAATTTTTAGAAATATAGCTCTAGGCTAACGGGTTTTATTAGTTTTTTGTTTTAACTTAATAGTGTATAAAATGTCGAGCATGTGTTTGCATTATATATGTTACAGGAAATGTATGAAACCTAGAAATTGTATACAATTCCTAGGAATTGTATATAATGCCGAGCCAATTTAGGAAATGTGTAAAATAATTAGTCAAAGGTTCTTTAATACATACATTTCCTAGGAAATGTATGTATTTCCTAGGCATTGTATACAATTCCTAAATGGTACTAGGAAATGTATGAAAACCAACATTATACTGTAGAATTTGTGAATTAATGAAAAATAAAACGCAGATGAACTGAGGTTTTCCTTAGCAGTGTGACGATTTGTTAGTGCTACTAACCTAACTTAACCTAACCTAACCTAACCTACCGACATGACATCCCTAATTTAACACATTTCCGATTCCAGGTTAGGAAATGTATAAAATTCCTAGGAAATGTATGTATGTATAATCTGTAGCCTCATTTACCTTGCGGTGTAGAGGCTGGTGCTTTATGCGCTGGCATCTGGCGGTACAATGCTCAACTTGCCCCGGATTCGGGATACAGAGTTGGAGCGCGCCTTTGGTGCTTGCGCAGCAACCATTGTGTGAGTTGTGTGTCTTGGTGATGTGTTGACCTTGTTACTCTATCTCTTAGGTCTGTGGTTCTGAGTAGAGCACAGTTAATTTGGTGCCCAACTGTGAATGGTCTCACTGAGCCCGATTCTAATCACCAAGGATACGGAAAAATTCCGACCCCAGCGGGATTCGAACCGAGGACTTGCTTAATGCAAGCCTGGCGCTTACCCATCTGCGCCACGCAGCTTCTTCCTAGGAAATGTATATAATAAAATTAATTTCCCACATTTCCTGACTATTTTAGGAATTATATACATTTCCTAGGAATTCTATATAATGACGGATTACATACATTTCCGGTAACATATACAGTGTGTCCACGGATTGAGTTCACATAAGGTGTAAATAATAAAAAATATTTGACTTAGAAGCTGATATTCTACGATGTGCCCCTGCTTATTCTCAAACCAAGATTTTGAGAAAATCAATCAAATTACTTAATATAAAGGGTGTTTTTCGAATCGATTTTTAAAAAATGGCCAAGAGTAAACTACTTTTATCAGAATATATAACAAAATATATTAAGAAAAATTGTTTAGAATTAAAGAGTAATGGCAGACTCTCAGACAAATCGGCCTACTTTGATTTTTTAAAATATTTTTTGGGTTTTTATACCAACATACTTTTTATCGTGGCTGTAGGAGGCACTCTAAGTGTTTCATGAACAAATATGTTAAAAAAATAATGGAGTGCCTTCTACAACCACGGTAAAAGGTATGTTGATATAAAAATTATAAAAAAAAAATAAAAAAATCAAAGTAGGCCGATTTGTCTGAAAATTGGAAATCTGCCATCTCTCTTAATTCTAAACAACTTTTTTAATACTTTTCATTGTCATCTCTTCTAATAAAGGTAGTTTACTCTTTGCCATTTTTTAAAAATCGGTTAGATAAACACCATGTATATTAATTAATTTGATTGATTTTCTCAAAATCTTGGTTTGAGAACAATCAGGAGCGAATAATAGAATAGCAGCTTTTAAGTCGAATATTTTTAATATTTACATTTTATGTGAATACAGTCCGCGGACACACTGTATATATATATCTTTCAAAAATTTTTCATAATTCTCTTTTTAAAATTATAAATTGGTGACTGCAATGACTATAGTAAGTAAGTAAGTAAGTAAGTTTATTTAGTACAATATACTAGTACATAGAATCATTATTATTATATCTTAACTTATTTATCATTAATAACCTTAATATTAATAGTATTGTTTCACAAAGCTGCTTAAATATTTTTTAAAACTATAAAGGCAGCCTAAAATCAAATCGATTAGTTGTTTTATATTGATGAACGTCAGCATTTAGTATCAAATGATCCGACATATAATTTGGTAATAAATTATTAACAGCTTTGTAAATCAAAACCACTATTAAAATAAATACGTTGTTTGATACTTAGCCACTGTAACGTTTTTAGCATTAACTTAATATGCGTATATTTAGAACATCGTAAAATATTTCGCATGGCTCTGTTTTGTTGTTTTTGCAACCTTTGTAAATCCGATTCGTAAAAAAGAAAGAGGATAACTGCACAAATGCACAGTAATCAAAGTTTTATAGACTAGAATTCTAGCATTAATACTTAGTTTACTAGCTATTCTTTCCAAAAGTCCAATTTTTTAGCAACTTTCTTAATTATATAATTTATATAACTACGAAAAGTAAGTCTATTATCTATAACTAGCAACCCAGTGAGACAAATGTCTCATTAAAAAAAACAAAAAAGACCGTTTGTCAAATAGAACGCGTATTAAATAAAAACTGTGCCCAGACCTGGAAGGTGTCAAAGTAGTACGCCGCATCGGAACATTCTGGAAGCTGTCAAAGTGGTTGCCTAACCGATCGAGGTTTTAAGGCGCAAAGGGTCGCAGCTCCGTTTGGCTGCCGACTTCCGGTTTTCGAGAAATCACATGATTTCTCGAAAACCGGAAGTGTCACGTGACTGAAATTCGGTTCCTAACCTGACATGACCATTAATAACTTTTTTCTCTATCTTTTACGGTTTGGCTGCTGAAACAACTTCCCGGACAGACAAACCAGCGTCTCGGACAGACAAGTCTATTAGATAAAGGATAACTCCCAGATATTTAATTTCAGGTACTTGTTCTATTTCTAGACCGTCCATGTTTACTTTAACAGTTATATTTTCACTATTAATTTTATTTGACACAATTATGCACTTTGTTTTGGCAATATTTAATTTTAGTTTATTGATTTGTAACCACTGTGATATTATCTCAAGATCTGTATTTATTTTGCTGACTGCATCAGTAGTATTTTCCGCAGTTACCCAAACTAATGTGTCATCAGCAAACAACATATGTTCTCTTAACAACTGTTTTAGAAACATATAAACGGATTATTTGGTCTGTATTTGTGTAAAATTTAAGTTTGTATTGTTTTAAGAATTAAAATTCTAAATTTTATAGTTTCAAATGTGAATTATCGGTAGTTCGCAGTTTAAGATGTGAATTATACCTAACTTGTACTTAAAATATTTTTTGGTTTTTTGTCATGGTTTAAGAAAGTTTGTCGTAAACAGATCCATCTCTTCAAAGGTGTGAAATTTGATGTGGTATTTTGTCGTAGTTCGACCTCTATAAGTATTGTCTCCAGTTTTCACTGTTATTTTATCATTTATGGAATGAATTTCTAGTTATTTTTCTATTTCGTTGCATATGTGGCCTAGTTTGATGCAGCCTTTCACTTTTCTATGGAAATCCATTTCTATTGCTTGCAGCGAAGTAAAATTGCCAGTTGAATACGTAAGAGATCTATGTATTGATCCATAAATGTGTTGCAATTTGTTCACGTTATACAATGTAGGCATTTATTTCTTCTTAGTAGTTCATATTTGTGCTAAGCGTTTGTCCTATATACTATTGTGGTGTGCCTTATCGGCTAATGCAATATTATTAATTGATTTTTGTAGTAATTAATTAACTCTAATCTCAAATGGTTGGGTTGTTACATTCTGCTAATTTATTATTTTCAATTGTTTGCAATATAGGGGATTTTATAAATTTTTCTTATCTCTAATAAATGCAGTCGTTCCTACACTGCTTATTTAACTAATGGGATAACTTTGTACAGAATTTTTAAACTGATGGGAAAAATTCAAATGTCAAATTTTGCTGTCTGCTATTAGGTTGCCTAAGTAATAATACATAAGTAAATAAACGCCACTTTAAAAACAAAACAGAAATAGCGGAAATAGAATTCCCCAAAAGACGCTACAGAAAATTCACTATTTTAAATTGTAGGATAAACAGTTTTCTGACTTTGATATTTTGATCTGCGATGCATATTAGGCCTATACTGGCACTCCAGAAAGTTTCGCCCTTTTATTATCGATTGGCCTGCCTTGAAAGCCGCCTGAAACTCGTCAGAGCGATGCCTCTAGCCTGATTCCGCTCTCAACGCTAAATGCAGGCCCTTTGCCCACACCTAGAGCTCTATTGCAATGCACGATAAGTGCTTCTACCCCAGGCTTCTAGGCCCTAGACCTCGAATAACTCGGCACACAAAACATCGGCTTAACTCGATGTATTCATCAACATTTTTACCATCTGCAGAGAAGCCAGGAATGAAAGCAAAACTACTAATGTGAAAACACATTTTGTGATCGGATGAGTTGGAATTTAATATATTTTAACTGCTTTTGTGGGCCAAGAAAGCATACACAGGTTTCGTTTCTGGCTCGGAACATTTTTTTTTTGTTTACATCGTTCTTACTTTACTATTATAAAGTCAAAGCCTGCTATGATTACATTTTCATATTCAAGTCAAGGTTAACGCTATTTTTAATACAGTTGTAAATTAAAATTATTTCAAGGCTAATGCTATTTTTTACAATTGCAAATTCAAATTATCACATTTATAAATTATTTTTAAAATAATAGTTGAAATGCTTGAATAATTTTTAATTCCTATTATAATTGTATTGGCTCAAATTGTGTTCATCTCAATATATTATTATGTTAAATAGTATAAGTTAAAGTCACCAACCGTGTCTTGACCTTTTATTTGCCTTTATTTCTTGTATGACGTGCACTATCGTGTTTACTTTATTGGTAGTGTTTTCGTTAATGCTTCGTATTGCGTTTATAAGTTTCTGTTGATATTATGGAAAGCCTTTGTGAGGTCCACAAGCTGTATGACTTTCACGATTCATGCGGGCATCTTCTTTAAAATCGTCTGAATTTTTGTTACGAATATACCATAATTCAATCTTCGCCATATATTATGTAGAGCATCCCCTTTCTGCTGTATTTAACCGATTTTTTACCTCTTACGAGGATGATTCAAATTCGTCTTGCGCTTTATTGAATATAACACAAATAGGATAGAAACCAGAAATATCGTATGAGTAATTTTTTTACATAATGATCTTGCTTTACAATGCACTTGTTACACCGCTCAGGTAGCTTGTCCAGTAGAGAAGAATTCTTTTGGTTCACAAACCAACTACAATGGCACAACATTAATGACTTCATTATTTGACCCAAACCGTTCACCTCCTCGAAACTGCATGAGTGGCCCAAATGTATGAAAGCCAGTGGGAACTAAGTCTGCATTATAAGGAGAGCGAGGCAAGGTTTTTGAAGCTAATTTATACAAGTGCTCATTGTCAATTACGTTGTATGAGGGCATGCACTATCCTGTAAAAGAAACACAGCATTGCAAAAAAAACGATCTTTTCATCCGCATTGCAGCTTTTACTGCCACTACCAACACTAATGCGTATTTTTCAGCAATTTTCTTGATATATATTTCTCTGTTGCTTCAAATGAGCTCATCAACTAGGTTTGCTTGGTTTACATCATTGAGTGGTCGAACAGAATGTGGCATATTTGAAACACGCTCGCGGTCATCATTTGTACCATTTGAAAACTGATCTTTGTAACACGCAATCTTATTTCAACTGTTTTTGAAGTCTCTGTTGAATTTCCCTTGCTCATGTACTTTCATTGCACAAATACTTTATAATAATACGTTTTCTAAAAGCACTTAATACATAATTTGAAGCTATTGTTCATACAATGGTCAATTATGTTGTCATTAATTAACAACTGTTTTTGGTAGTGGCAAACATGACCAGCTATGTTTGTGCAACATAGCTTTCTTACAACTTTTCATTTGTACTCGGGAGGAAACTGTAACGCCCCGTTGTGTTTTGCCGTTCTTTTAATGGATTGCGCCTTTAGAATTTAGCATTCGCTGCTCTAATTTAATAGCACAACGTTCGCAGCTTTATTTTTCAGAGCGCTGCCGTGACTGAATTTCAAGTTTCAAATGCGCGGACCTGGAGATAACACCGGTCGCCGAATTTGTGTAGCGCGGGCGTTCTTCTGCCAGCTTCTGTATAGAGATGCCGATACAGGGCATTCTATTCGTGACCCTCCGGGGATATGTTTCAAGTGGACCCCAACATTTAAAGTAAGCCTTGCAATTGGTGATGTTTGCTTGTTTACAATAAACAACCGCTTGTGCAAGCTTACACTGTGAGCTGCACTCGTTACTTCGGCCCGTTTTCAATCTTGGGTAAACACATTTGAATTGTTAGATTTCTGTTCTAACTAATTTAATAATTAGGCTTCTTTATGCGGCATCCTTATCGCTGAAAATTATTGTTGTGTTTGCATCATGCACTCTCTTGGGCGACGTTGCCGGAATATAATTCTATGAGACCTTTTGGACCGCTGAATCTGCTGCGCTAGGTTCTTTGCCGCATTTCATGAGCTTCAGATATCCTTCTTGACCGCATTCCAGCTGTGGAAACCAATGTCGGTGTTTTCCAGATAAACTGCAGAAAGTACACGCTAATTTTGCTAAAATTCAGTGGATCTGTGTTGACGGTACATGCAATTACGCCGGCGATAAATTATGCGTTGATCCAAACAAAAAAATTTGGTTTTACCAATCACACGCAAAAAAAGAAAATTATTTAGCTGTATTATCAGTCGCACTAGCAATTTCAATTAGGGGTCTACTGAACTCACTCATAAAGCGTGTACGAGTTGCATTGCAGGTTTTGTAATCTCACTTCGATCGCCAAGATTTTCAGTTCAATTTGATCAGTTTAGTATAGCCGCGATCCGGCCGTTCTTTTTTCAGTTAAACCAATGGAATGGTTGCATGGCATTCTATATGTCAAGTTATTGTAATACAAAATGTCAATTGTTTGACCTTATGATTTGGGTTTGATTCCAGTCGTTTTAAATACTATTTGCCGCTGTAGAGCGCCAGGTTTCAACCGGAAATTGTATTTTATTCATTGCTACTTCTAGGCCTTTTTGAACCTCATGTATCTTAATTACGCTTAATAATTGTGACACTGCTTAATGAAAAGTAAACCTACGTACTGTTAGTGGTATACCTTCTTTGTTTATCTGTTCATATAACCCTTCATAAACCTACTCGGTTTTTGTAGATTAGGTTGTGGAAGCAAGAGACATCCAAAGTAGGTGGTGAAGTGATTTGTTAGTTAGACTTGTGCTTTTGTTGTGAATAACGACTGGCTCCCGTTTGTATTCGATTTATTAAATATTTTGTAACGGCTGTGCTCACCTTTCGTGTAAGGTTGGTACATAAAATATAGTGCAAGTCAAATCTGAATTACCATCGTAATATCCAGAGCTGGGCAAATTACTTTTAAAAAGTAATTAATTACTAATTACCAATTACCGCCCAATGCAGTAATTTAATTACCAGAGATTCAATTACTCACAGGAAATAGTAATTCAATTACCAATTACGTAGTAATTGTAATTGTACAACATCAATTACTTTTTCAATTACTTTCAATCAAAATTATTGTAATATACGTAGTTTTATTTAGTAGAACCTTTTTGCAAGTTGCAACTATCATTAGTGTTGTGTCGATTCGTAATCGTAATCTAAAAATGCTTAATTTTTATGTTTTGTTAGATATAGTAACCTACATACTCTTTCACTTTTGAAGGTTTTGAGATAATTAAATCTTGTAGCTACATGCACCGTTCACCAAAACCAAAAGTTTTTAGTTGGCTCAGTTAGAATAGATATTTATGCATTAAGGGAGATATGAATATGTTTTTTCCGTGAAGTTGACATGTGTTACAGACTGAGGGCTCTGGCCCGAGGTTTATAAGTCAACCGAAGGTAAAGAACATGAATATCTCCCGTGGTGCATACAATATTTTTTCTACTAGCATATTCGTAAAAATAGTATGACATTTCAAAATGTCATGATGACATTTAAAACTAGAATATGTAAGTAACATCAAGGATTGCCTCATTGTATGGTTGCTAAGACGTTAATTGTAGTTGCATTGTTACCATGAGTTTAAGGGAGAAATAATTTGTCCCTTGGGAGTTATGAGTAGCTTTTCGTATTTTGTTTCTATGACGAAAATGTACAATATCATGTTGCTAATAGATAAAATATTCTTTTACTTCTATATACGAAAGTAACATTTTTTTGTCGCTTGTTAGGGGTTTCCCGAAAACATACGTTTGGTTCCCTGGTCGGTTTCCAATGGCAGTGGGAGGGAATATAATACATTGACTACCGTTGCCATTACAGACGGGAGGCAATGTGATTAATCAACTAACCTTCTGGTTTTCATATTTAAATATTTTTGAATGCAGCTGAATACAAGAGATTGCCACATCAAAAAATGTAAAAGTGTTTAATGTATAACTCTGGACTAAAACATAATTTCAGCCCTTGCATGATTACAATTGATTAGGTACTGTTCTCGCTAACGTCGAAGAATTAAATTACATCCGCGGGTGAGAATGATACATTTTACTCCCTAGTAATACAAATAGCTATAAAAAATGTATTAGGTAACTTGAAATTTTAAAACAAAATATCAATTTGGTGTTGATCAGGGACTGTTGAAAGTTGACAGGTGACTGATAAACCTAGTTGAAAACCGCTGATTGAAATAAGAATTTGTACAGCAGATACAAAAACAGCTACAAACTATGAAAACTAAGAATGTTTTATCTAACGAGATCGTATCAACAATAAAAGATGTTACTATTCCAACTACTAAAACTTTTTGAAAACAAAAGACAGGTAAATTGACATAATTGAGGATACTTATTCTTTCACAAGTCCAAACACTAACATGTGCCTATATTTTACAGATTGTTATAGTAAATGTCCCTTTGTCCTATATTTTAAACCAATGTTTCTGATGAAGCTAACAATGAATTAGCGAAACGTAAAATATATTTTTAAATAAAGAGAATTTTAATTATGTGTAATGACAAAAACGACAAAATTTTTTACTTACGTTGTTAAAAAAATTTAAATTAGCTGATTTTATCTCTAAATCTGTTAAATAGATGTTTTTTGTGAGGAAAGTAGAACTCTTTTGGATAGTCTTATTTCCGATCCAGCTAACGTCTGTTTTATAATTTCACTTAAAAAAATAACCAAACACGAACAAAATTTTCAAACGAGCCGGTACTTCACACCATAAAAAGGTAAATTAGGCGTCCAAAATCCAAACCTAATCGGCGGTCAACAGGACTTTATTTGTCGACTTTGCTAAGTATTGCAAAGACTGCGGTTTAAATTCGCAGTGATTAATAATGGCCAATACGTGACATAAACATCATTCCTTCTGAAGCGATGATAAGGGAATTTTCAGGAGCAAATCTGACGCATAGTATCCGCGATCAGATTACCGAGTTAAAAACAAACAATAAACCACTATTAAAGTTCGATACCTTCAACAGAATTTTGCTTAATATGTAACTTCTTTTATTTTTTTGCGTTCTGGAGATTTGGCACCCAATCGAGGTCAGTAATTCAGTAATTGAAATACCACAAAGTAATTCAATTACCTCGAGTAATTTCAATTGCCACAGGTAATTCAAATACTTGTAAAGTAATTTAAATACTTTAGAGTAACTTAATTACACAAAAGTAATTGAGTAATTGAATGTAGTAATTAATTACTTTCAAAAAGTAATTTTCAAGTACTTTTTAACAAAAATGGCAATTCCCAATTACAATTCCCGCATTTTGAAAAGTAATTCAATTTCAAGGCAAATACACAAAAAGGAATTTAGTTAGTAATTTAATTAAAAAGTAATTAATTACTGCCCAGCTCTGGTAATATCTTATCCTATCGTGTTCATAAGTCCTTTCGAGCAGTTTCTATGGGCATTTCTAATTAGACGTTTTGGGTTGTATGTGTACATACGTTCGCTTTTGGTAGGTTCTGCCTTGGTGACTAGTTATTACATACTGTTTCATTTTTATCTCTGTTGCTATCAGACAGTTTTGGTACCCTGTAGGTACTTTTGTCAGGCATTGTCGTGATCCCGCCACCCTAGTCTTTTCTCTATTTAATTGTACTGCATTTATTATGTTAAGAGTGATTTTTTTTCTGTTTGTTGATTTTGTTTTCACGTCGCTTCTTGTTATATACTTTTGGGTTTTGTCCCTGTGATTGCGGTTTGAAATTGAACCCGATTTTGGAGGCGTTTTCTTTTCGTTAGGAGTTTATGCCAGTCTAGCCGTCACCACACCTTTTCTATGCAGCAGCGAAGACTAGTCTTGGTACCTCAGCTTGAGGTGGCATCCTTGTAGAGAGCCTCTCTGGTTTCTTTCCCTTTCACCTAAATTTTGGTGAACGGTGTTTAGGGTTTGTTACCTAAGGGTTATCACGTATTTCTCTTCCGTTAGTTCTTATGCGTTTCAAAGTGAATGCTATGTTTTAATCCACTCCGGAAATATTTTTGGATTGTACATCTTCGCATCTGATGAAATTAGAATTTCATAGTATTTTGGAAGTAATACCGCCTACTAGCGGACTGCAATCTCAGGTACGATAGTGTCAGCGATTTAGTTTCAAGTGGTCTAACGTTCAGTCGGATTTATTTGTGGGCATCTTTTCAAATCTCCAAATGCGAAATGGGACATCGGTTGGTGGTTTCCGTCTGTTGGGCTACACATCACACAACGGAAGAGACCATACCACCTGGGAGCACGAAGTGGTTCTAGCCAGTTCGCGACTTTTTCGACGCATGCAGCTACCGGGTGCAGATCGGGGAATTTTACTCAACCTTTTTACTTTCCTCAGATCTTCACGTTTCGAGGTTTCTAGTAGACGAAAAACAGATTTCGTCTGTTTGTCTGTCTCTCAGTCTGTATCTCTGTCTACCTGCCTGTCTGTCTGTCTGCCTGTCTGTTTATCTGTCTGCCTGCCTACTTGTCTGCCTGTTTGTCTGTCTGCTTGCCTGCCTTTTTGCCTGTCTATTTGTCTGTCTATCTGCCTATCTGCTTGTCGGCCTGTCGTTACGTCTGTCTGCCTGCCTGTCTGTCTGCTTGTCTGCCTGTCTACCTGCCTGCGGATTATATTAATTTCTGGCATAAAACCGCAGTAAAATATGTACAGGGTGAGCACTTTACAAAGACAAGATTTTGCGCTACTTCTGATCATTCAAATCACTTTCGCAGGCTCGTTCGCATTGGCTGAAGATCGAGTCCCATCTCCGGTAAGCTTTATTTAATTAAAAATAGATGTAATTCGCATTACCAAGTGTTTCATTCTATTGCTTCAGAATTATTACGAACGTGAAGGTATTTATACCGCCATTTTATTTAAATTTTTAAAATGGTTTTGTGTCACAACTCCACTTGGGAGGAAAGTTCCGAGTAAAGCCTTTTGCAGATGCTTTTGATAAAGGGGTCGTGGCCATCCCGTTTGCGCTTTCCGCTGTCATTGAAAGCATATCATATAGAATAAAATTCATTATGGAGCTTAGTTACTGTACGTAGACTTTAAATTTATTATATTATTGTAACTAGTAAACAATTGTCAGTTATTCATCAATTTTATTTGCGTGGTAATTTGTAATTGGTTATCAATCATCACTTGTTTACAATCTTAAATACTCTGTATATTTTTCGGATATATGCTGTATTTTCTACTTATCAACCATAATACACGAGTAATCTTGCTTACATGTGCGTGCTATCTTCGTCTAAGCGATTCAGAGCACATTTAATGAAACCAATCTATTTGGGCTTGCATGATCCTTTTATACTACACTGAAAGACAAAAAAAGTGGCACACTTAATATTTTCATAATATTGAAATAGCCTGAGACACTAGCAGTAAATTATTAACTTTACTCAATAATGCAGTGACAGTAAGATATAAAAAACAACAAATTCAAGATGTTAATCAACATAAACGAGAACTATCAATAAATAAATAAATAAATGTCATAAATTGAACAATTACTACAAAACTAACATTAACCAAATTAAACATTCAAATGAAAGATTAATATTCATGCATTTGGCATTAACCGATACAACACTAAACAACATCGAAAACAATACCTTAACAAAATTTGCACGATCTCACTTGCAAGATTCACATTGTGAATTATATCGGACGTCCTGGCTGTAAATCGACTGATATTAAAAAAATATGTGAAGGGCTTTACTAAGAACATCCCTCGCAAGTGGACGTTGTGACACTAAGTTATCTTAAAAATTAAATCAAATAGGGGTAAAAATATATTAACGTTTGTTGTTAATGCAAAATACATCAATTTTCAAATAAAAAAACTTCGGCACTTGCGAACGAGCCTGGGAAAGCGATTTCAATGAGCGGCGGTATTTCACAAGTGAAACGGGCTTTCGCTGCCGCGGCCACCGAGAAGCTTCGGATTTCTGCGATGCAGTAACATTTAACACAACAGACTTATTCGTTGCCCTTTTTTGTTTCTTACAACGTGTATCCTGTATCTGTTGGGTCTTACTTGTGTCAAGCCTGGGCTATGTGAAAATAATTACGTTTATCTATTTCTCAGTTAAAAGAAAAATATATAAAATTTTCATTTTTTAAAGTGCTCACGCTGTATATGTTGAAGCCAAGATACGCCCCTTTTTGTCAAGGGTAAAAACCTGGGGTATGTGTAAAATATTTATTTAGTTTAAGTAATAGCTTTTGAGTTACGGCAAAAATTGGAGAAATTTAATGTTTTTAAGCTGCTCACCCTATATATATTTTACCGAAATTTTATCATCTTCGTGCCAGCAAGGCATATAATCCGCATGCAAAATATCGTTTTCCTCGAACAAATAGTTTTTGAGTTATAACGGCAGTATGCAAGCAAGCAAACAGGCAAACAGACAGACAGGCGCAAAGGCACACTAGCAGATAGGCAGCGAGACAGACAGACAGACAGGCAGACAGACAGATAGACAGGCAGACAGACATATAGGAAGACAAATGGACAAGCGGAAAGGCGAACGGACAGGCGGTCAGGTGGGCAAGCACGCAAGCAGACAGGCAGAGAGGCATCCAGGCAAAGCAGCAGACGAGATTTAGAAAACCTGTTTTTCGTCATCGAGGGACCCTGAAACATGAAGGTCTGAAGAGATCGGGATTTTCTTGTGATGGCAGTTGTTAGTGGGGTTGGAAGTCCCCATAAAATGTACAGCGACGCCTATAATAATTGGCCTAACGGCTTTTCGCTGATTACCAAAAATAAAATAAAATAAAAAACAGAAAAAATTTGATGTTAATAAAACTTTTAATTATTATTTCAACTTATATACGAGAAATTAAGTTTACTGTTTACGTATTTACGTTTTTGTATTTCCAAATTCACAAAGTAATTAAGAACAGTTCCTAATACAGCAATTCTTTGGAAACTTCAAAGAAATTTTTTCATTGTTTATGGAAAGACGCCATTGCTATGTAGCAAGCGAATTTGTTAATTTTCATTAAACACCAATTTTACTAGCTTCACTGCAATGGCATTCTATCTCAAGTACTTCGACTTTAGCAGAAACCTAAACGTTAACTTTGTTGCTTTAAGAAGATAAACACGAATGCTCCTGAGTTTCCAAATTTTGATTGCAGTTTCCTCCCATAACACGAGGTTTCCTATAAGTGCTTGGCTTTGTGTTTATGTTGCGTGATTGATTATTCCGATTTAGTTTGTGTAAATTGTTTAGCCGTGTTATCAGTTTTGCCTGGCAAGAGCATACAAGATGGAGCGAGTTAAGTCGTGAGGAACTCGGCAGTGC
This sequence comes from Agriotes lineatus, assembly GCA_940337035.1. Classification (NCBI taxonomy): domain Eukaryota; kingdom Metazoa; phylum Arthropoda; class Insecta; order Coleoptera; family Elateridae; genus Agriotes; species Agriotes lineatus. The sequence continues at coordinate 114,007,451 of OW679202.1, forward strand.
ATCTGTAGCAGAAAATTGGGTGAACTACTTTAAATTTAGTTTCCAACTAGTTACATACTTTAGACCTGTATGCGAAAATTGTCAGTTTAATAAATTTTTTGCTTTCCAAAAAAGATAAATTATTAATTTAAAGAAATTGCTGCCACTTGCTCATGAAGTCTCGTAAGTATTTACGGATTTTGCAGTTTTAACCACGTTCCAAGTACGACTATTTATCTTGCTTTGTTTCATTGATGCCATAATGTTAAACTATGTTCGTAATTTTGTGGTTTATTACAGAACTGAGATTAAGTAACTCTATACTGGTAGTTATTTAAGAAATTGTGTTTTTATGGAATATTTCTCCATGCTTACGGAAACAAGGATATCGGAATTCTAAATAACTAACATTTTCGAAAAACACACCCTTAAACGTCTATACAATTCAATGAAACACCACTGCAAGCACGGCAGCTATTGGGTCTTGTTTTAAGGGAGTGAAAGGGCATGGGTGTCAAAGCACTTAATTTCGAAACTAAGTTGCATATTTTAGTAGTTACAAGCTGAAAAGAAATAGAGCCTCGGTAAACTCAATGTAGAAATAGGCGTTATGTGAATCCATAGCTATTTTCTTTCTTAATAAAAGACCATGTATAAGGCGAACGTGGTACACCTAAAGATAATCATTAGGCTAGTAATAAACTTTTAACGCACTTATTTAGATAACACTTTTGTTTGGTGCAATCTTGGGGCTCATCTTTGTGTTTTATGTCTGTATGATGAAATGCTGAACCATTTGCAACGATGACGTTCTTATTATTGGAAATGAAATATAAGATCTTTTTAGTTTGAAAAAAATATCATTTTTCTTTTTACTTAAGTAAACGCACTATTTTAGTGGAAATATTAAGCATCGGTGTTCAGGGTTAGAAGATCTTATCTCCTAGTTGAGGTGTTTAGATTACTTTATTTACTTAGTATTTAAATTTGGACACTCACATATCAGTTTTCACTTGCGAGAATTGAGAAAGAGCTGATGTGTATGTTGTTGATATCACTCCTTTTAAAATAACTCTCGAAGAAAGCATTTTATATTGAACGTTTGGTGCGCAATTTCTATTTGAAATTTGTAAAAAAGGTGAATACCGTAGGTATTTTATTAATAATTGATATAAGTGTAACGAACGATTTCCGGGGTTTAACCGTGTCATAATTGAGACTAAAGACATCAATGTTCACTTACTTTCACCAGGAGCGGTAATTCAAAGTTTAAAAACCGCCAAAAGCGAAACTCTTTTGTACGAGAAGGGGTAGAAGAGTAAAGTAATTCAACGTGTGAACCAAGCCAGAGGCGAAACACAAGGTACGTTGCGATTGATTGAAGAAGGCGGTTGGGGGGTTTTAGAAATTAGCGCGTTCTACATGGAAGAAAGAGAGTAACCTTTCTCTCGATTGAGGTTATTGGGGTGTTTTTAAATCTCACTGGCTTTGCGCCAGCAGCACATACTTTCCAGTTGTGCTCCCATTAGGATAGTTTTTGCATTTATATCGATGTTTTCCTATCTTTTTTTGGGATTCCTTTTTGGTTTTCTATGTACTACAAGAGGTCTCTCAAAATTGTTTTCGTTTCCAATGGTCATTACATGTCATGACAACCTGAGACCATTGTTTCTAATGTTCATTTCCATTGGCAGTTAGAGCGAATGGTTGGGTGTAAAAAAGTAACAAACCTTAAGTGTTTTTATGGTGCTATAGCCCTGAGGGGGTTAATAAAAAACATGGAGTTATTTAATGAAAATACTCGTAATACAGATATATAAAATTTGGTGTAATTTAGCAGATAATTGCGATTTAATATGCTGAATTAGATAACGTACAAAAAAGTTTATCATAATTTTTTATACTTAACATTTTAGTCAATTCTCGGTAAATATTCGAAAAGAATAGGTTTTTCTACATAAAAAGGTACTCTTGTTCGGAATCGACGACAGTAGTAGTTTCTGAGAAAGGCGTAATCTTTTTTCGGAGCTGAAGCTCCCTCAAGACGAATTTCAGAGCCTATGTTTATAGAAACTTTTTGTCTTATTTTAATGTATACTAACGACTCTTCAAGTTTGTTGTGCGCGTGAGAGTTCAGTTTAAACTTGACCAAGTGCTGGGGTGTCCATTTATACAGTTCACCAGGGACAGTCAAATTGAGGGTTTTTGTGTTTGTAAAGTGATCGTACCCTTCAGAAATTTATCTATTTTGTAGAAGTTTTACTGTGTCGCTTTGGCAAAATTACGACGAATTCCAGGTCATTCCAACTTCCACAAAATGTAGACTACCAAGATTGAAATTCCGAATCCCTGTCGCCTGTCTTGAAGAACCGCTGCAATTTCGTATCGATCTCTGATCGAATTTAAAGGAACCATTATCGTTCATCGACGCCACTTATCGCAGCCATTCCCGCATATCAGTGGAAAGAGGCTAGTTTTCCCCCACTCCTTTTAATTGACTCGCGGATTCGCGGATTAATTCGAGGATTTATTCGCGGATTTCGCGGTTTTAATTCGCGGATTGACCCAATTAATTTCGCGGTTTGATCTAATTAATCACATATGAAGTTTGATATGTAATTTACATATGTGCTACTGATTAAATTACGCATTAGCTTCCGATTAAATTACGCGCGGCCATTTTTAATTTGCTTCCGGAATTACGCGGCGGCGCGCATGAATGGATTAACCAGAGTTCCATTAACCCTACCTATTATAGGAAATATTTCAGATTTTTTCTAAATTTAATCTTTTTGATTTTAAACTTCCCGGTGTGTCGGCCATCTTGGTTTTCTGCGCGCGCACTTCTCACGGCTGTCGTTTTTAATTTTGAATTTTCGCGGAAATATTTGAATTTCAAACTGGTAGATCTCTCTCTCTCTTCTACTCCTTGGTTGTCTCTCTCTTGCATCGCATAATGGTTGTTAATATTTAAAAAAATCTCGTGTTGCACAAATTTAGCTACACCCATTAGTGCCACAACACCACGGAGCTGCTGCAGATTTTAATGTTTATCGGAAAGCCATTTCACTGCTGTGACGTCACGAGCCCAGCTTTTGAAACAAATTATTTTTTCGAAAATTTTATTTATAAAATTGGAATTGCATAGCTTGTGGTGTTAAATGAATTGCAGTAATTTTAAAAAAGTGTTTTTGCATTTGGTTGGGCCATAATTAATTATTTTATAATTTGTGCCTGCTATATGGATGGCAATGTCCGCTCGCTTCTACTCTCTGGCGCCCGTTTTTGAATTTCAATTGGTAAATCAGCCATTTTCGCGCTCTGTCTGGTTTCTTGTAAAGGCCAAATAGAATTTAATGAATTATTTTTTAGCCGCTGTTGTATTTTATTAAAGTATTTATAATTAAATTATTTATGAAAGCCGCTGAAAATTTGAAAGCTATATGAATATCGGTGCGCTTAATTTGTTTTTGTGCAATTTGAAGCCTTGAAATGCAGGCTTTAACTTGATTGTTAGCACAGACAAAGGAATTTGCTATGATATCACCGACTCTGCAGGGGACATCTTGTCTGCACTCATACTTTACGTAAAGTAGAAATTTCCTATCTCACTCGCTCTTATTGACTGCTGTAACTTTATCTCTGGCACTCGCTCAAAATGTCTATAGTTTTAATATGCTTGAAGGTATTTCGTCATTCTTTCCAAGTATTTAAAAAATATATATTAGACGTGTTTTAAAAAATATATGCATAAGCGTTTTGCGATTTTCTAACGATTTGGTTCATATGATTTTTGTCGCTTTTAAAAATAAATAGACATTATTTTATTTCGTGCTTGAGTTTTATAATTACGCTGTGCCCTTTGTGGCTTGATTACGTCACGCCGAAGTCTGCCGTTTTACTCATCATTTATTTAATTTAAAAAAAAAGCTTTTTGCGGTGGCCCAAGTCGGATTTGAACCCTAGCCACATGTGAATAATTATTTTAAATCGCGAAAAGTGTTGAGTAAATAGATGCAACGTATTATAAATACGTAAAACTTTTAGTTATTGTGCGTTTATAAGATGGGTCTTTTGACAAAGTGGAAGAATCAAACTGTGCTATTGTAAATGTACAGATTTTTTCACGGTCAATTTGTGACGTTAGCGCCGGCCGAAATCGTATTTTTACGCATTGGAATACGTTCGAATTTGACCGCCGCCAAAACTTCGTCACAAATTGTCCGAAAACATCGCCGAGGCACGAAGAAACAATCGAGGTGCGCAGAGGTCACGAGCCGTCGTCGTTCAGCGCATCCCTGCCTAAAATCCTGCACAAATTACGGCGTATGGTAATGTATAAATAATAGGTATCGTACGTTGTGAAGAGGATTTGCATCCAGCGATCCGAACCAGCTTCCTGCCTGGGGCCCTCTGGGGCCCAAACCCTGGTCCTGCCCGAAAGACCTTTTGACTTTCAGTCTTAGAACCAATCTTTCCCAGAAATCCCCGAATTCCTGTTAAAGATCAAAGTGGCTCATTGATTTAAATGCCTGTGATCTCCGCCGAGCCAATTCAGGAGTTATCTTGTCTAAAATTCAGACGTGGATCATTGTTTATATGCCTGTCTGGAATTTGGATACGTTTACTCTTCGAATCCGGCGTTGTCTAAAACTCGTACGTGGATCGTTGTTCATACGCCTGTTAATAAGGGTTTTAGATCTCCTCGAAACCGCTTCCCGACAACATTCACGTAATTCATTTAGAAAGCATTTTAAAAGAGAGGCCCCCCAGGTCTGTGCATAAACTTGAACCATTTGCGAGGTTAAGTGCCCGCAACGAAACTCCCGTAATTAACGTACCCGTAAAGAGTCAGAGCTTCACTCACCTGGAGGAAACTCGTCCTGCAGATTTCCCATGCTTTCCGCAGTGCCCCAATTCATAGTACATAATCTTCCCGAGATCTAAACCAAAAATTGTGAGGTTAGCTTCAAGCTAGAAGTAATTCATGTAGCTTAAAGGAGGTTTTACTCACCTTGAATAACGTAATTAGAAAACCCCTAGTTATTACCTAGAGACCCCTGGAATTTAAGTAACAGCTTTAAAACGCAAATTTGGCTTAAAAGTCATTAGTTGACACATGATATTTAAGTCTACCGTCTTTTCACTTATCACACAAGGTTTTGCATCGCACGAGGTTTTGCGGGCACTGTAGAATAGCTTCGACGTAATGGGATTACGCCTTACACCAAGTTCAATCTCAACACCCCCGAAATAAAAGCAAATATAACTTTATTTCTAGCCCACGATAAAGGTAAACAAACTTAAACTAGATTCTGTTTCCAGTTTAGCCGAGTAGAGGACGCTCTTCTAACTACGAGCTCCCTCGTCCTGCCGCCGAGAAAGTACGAGAAGAAGTATCGTGGCTTGCCTAACCCAGTAGGCGCCAGCTTGCCCAAGATACATTAAAATCCAGATCTTTTATTTGAAAATACATGGAATATTTTAGTTATTATTTTAAACTGTAAATAGGTATATAAAATAAACCGCTTTGTTTGATGTGTACTTGATTGTATATTTGAGTTAATCAGACTGAACCCTGGCATCTGCTATCTGGCTTTAAAATTATATGTTGAAAATTTCCTTAACAATGGTAATTATTTATTGCACGAAAATAAGTAAATAATTAGTAAGTTCAGAGTGTTATAAATTTGTATATAACAACTTAATGTAAATTGGTAATTTAGAACATTTTAACGAAAACAGCGACTTCTTTCGGAATAAACTGTTTCCTCTCACCACGGAACCCTATTTTATAAGTAAACGTCTGAAATTGTGTCATTATATCGATAAAACTGCATTTTAGTTTAAAAAATTCCAGTATAAATGCAAACGGACGAAAATAAAAACGCAATACACCACAAATTAGCATAAATTTGAATAAAACAGAATTTCGTTGAAAAATGTTCTGTTTTAGTTTTAAAAATTCCAGTATTAATGCAAACGGACGAAAATAAAAACGCAATTGACCACAAATTAACATAATTTTGAATAAAAACGCTCAATTTCGTTGAAAAAATGTTCTGACACCGTCATTTCACTTAAAATTTTACAAAAACTGACATCATGTCACTTGAAATTATACAAAAACGACATTTTTATCCAATAAGCAATAAAAAATACACCATCTCACATTATTTCACTTAAAAAATGATCACAATTCGTTTTATAAATCGTTTTGTAAAACGAAAATGATGTAAAAGCAGTTTTTAGAGTTATTTCTAAGCATAATTTTGCAAATGTTTTACACTTTTTTCTCTAACTTGTTGCAATTTTAGCAAGATTTGAAGAAAAAACAGCAATTTCTGCAACAATTTTAGTAAGATTTGAATAAAAACACAATTTCGCTGAAAAAGTTCTAACCAAAAACGACAAAAACAATATTTTTGTAGAACTTTCATTGAAAAATCTTCTACCACAAACATTTCTAGAAGCAAAATTCACGCACTTTCGCTGAAAAACGTTCTGTTCCACATCATCTCACATAAATTTTCACAAAAATCGACATCATGTCACATAAATTATACAAAAACTGTCATCACGTCACTTGAAATTATACAAAAAACGATATTTTATTCAACACACGATGAAAATTGAACAAAAATCACGCAATCACACATCATCTCACATAAATTTACACAAAAATCGACATCATTTCACATAAATTATACAAAAACTGACATCATGTCACTTGAAATTATACAAAAAACGATATTTTATTCAACACACGATGAAAATTGAACAAAAATCACGCAATTACACGCCATCTCACATAAATTTACACAAAATCGACATCATGTCACATAAATTATACAAAAACTGCCATCATGTCACTTGAAATTATACAAAAAACGACATTTTTACTCAACACATGACGAAAATTGAACAAAAATCACGCAATTACACGCCATCTCACATAAATTTTTACAAAAAGCGACAGCATGTTACATAAACTATGCATAATTTTGCAAATGTTTTACACTTTTTATAAAATGTATCGCTCAAAATTAAAAGAAATCACAATTTTTTAAATTATATCACACCATTATGAAATCGTAGATTGATTTTTTGAAATTTTACACTTTGTAGCTGTAAAATAACTTCAAATACTAATATTTTAGCTTTAGATTTTGTAATTATTTCAGATTCGTGAAAAACAAAAGCAGAGTAGAAATAAAAAAACACAAACACTTTGTAATAAACAAATATATTGTTCTTATTTCGTATAATACTTAATAATATAAATATAAATGTACAGCTGAATGTGTTATTTTCTAAAAATTTGCTAGCAATTTACAAAACGGTAGTTTGAGGTGCACAACATTTCAAATTAAAAAGGCTGCAAGTAATAAAATCAGAATTTCATTGTGTCATTTTAAAGTTTAAGATGCACCCAATCTAGAATTCCCTTCGTTTTTGGTGTTGATGACATCTGCCTTAGAGGCGTTTTTCTAACGGCCCTTTTTTGGAGGCGTTTCCTTATCGGCGTTCTTCTGACTGAACCTTTTTGATGTGGACTTGGATGAGTAGCTGGTGTTTTTAATTTATATTCTAAATCGGACTCGCAGTTATCAGTTTCCATTTCGGTTTTTCCTGTAGTATCAGTCGGGGTTGGCTTCTTTTGCTGTTTAGGTTTAGCTAGCAGCACATTAGCAACGTTAAGGTCTTTGATGTAATCAGCAAACTGTAGGCGTCCGGGTGGATTAATAGTTTTTCGAGGCCGCAGAGTGTCGTGAACTAAATCGACTATGTTAGACGCCGGTAAAATTTCACCCTTTATAGTAACGGTACCCTTGTGATCCCAGCTCACATCGTTTGAGGCACTCAAAATGCGTAGGAAAACTTCAGCTTTTTTCTTAAAAGTTTTGGGAAGTGTAGATAAAATAATGGCATTTGATAGGTTGTTACTGGTTGTTTCAATGGGTATTTTGATTGGCTGCCGTGCCTGGTTTGTGAAATGAAGGTACCTTTGTAAAACCTAATTGTACTGGATCCATTTATCGTGATCAGTTAATTTGGACTTTAAAACTTTTTGCATTTCGTCATCAAGCTGTGATAATATATTTTTCTCCGCATCATCGCCAGACTTAAGACGTTGGACAAATTCCGGCGATACAATCAATATCTTCCGCTCTTTGTCCATTTTAGTCGAAAAGGAGCTCAGTCGTTTGTTCTGGTAGAGCCGTCGTGAATAAACTAGCTTAAAATCAAGACTTTCATAATAAATATATAAAAAAAATATGACAAGTACGGGAGTCGAACCCGTATTCTCTCTCGAGATCAGAGCTTAAATCTGACGCCTTAACCATTTGGCCAACCTGCCTCCCTATATAAAAGAGCACTCTCTGCATAATTAAGAAAACATATAGTTTAAAAAGCCTTCTACATGCAATTTCATACAATATTTCATATAAATTAAGCCATGTACAAATTTCTAAATCGGTTTTGATATATATTTTATCGAAAGACTTGACCTTCAGCTGCCGTTTTATTATTTGTCGTGATGCGTCATCGCTGAATTTTACAAGTGCCATTCTGTCTGCGATGTGACGCACGCAGTGTTTCCATAGCTCTTTTTTAAAATTCTATAAAATCAGAGGTCCAAACTGCTGCCGCATCAGGTAACAGAGTACAATGGTTTAAAACGTGTTAGTGCGGCATCAGTCGGGCCTCTGGTTTTATAGAATTTTAAAATAAAAAGGGATGGAGACATTGCGTACGTCACACAGCAGACAGAAAATAATTATTACTCTAATACAGAGTATGAACTTTTTGTAAGCTCAGTCCAACATTTCAGATCTTACCTTTTTAGGCAAAAATATATCGTACTGACAGATCATAAGCCATTAACTTGTCTGATGAACTGCAAATATCCTTTGAGTCCCATGGTAAGATGGCGTCTCAAATTATTAGAATATGATTTCGGAATTAACTACAAACCAGGAAAAAATAATCAAAATTCTGATGCTCGAAGCTGCCATTCTAGCGATAGAACAAATACATTTTAAAGATGTTCAAATATTTCACCAGAAAAATTTATAGAAAAGATCCCGAATATGATACATCGGCAATCGCACAAATTAAAAATTTTGATATACCATTAGCTTGTGAAGTTTTAGATTGGAATTTATACGTTGACTATATTAAAAAAGATAATTAATGTTAGATAAGGGACCCCTATCTCAGTAGCCACTCTATAAGCAACCCCAAAAATCGTTAGTTAGTTCATAATTCGTGGTCATACGGCACGCAGCAAGCATAACTGATTGAATTAGTGAATTAGGGAATTCCGTTTTATTATTGTACTACCTGTTACCCGCGACTTCGTACGCGCGAGGTTCGTTATTTGTGTATTAAATAATGACTAATTATTTTCTGTCATCCCATCCTATCCCATCTCGTCCCCGTGTCTTTCCCCGTCTCTTTCCCCGTCACCGTCCGTTTCCGCGACCCTGAACCTTTCCCCGACTCCGTTCCCGTCCCGTCCCGCCCCGTTACCTCCCCACCCATCCTATCCCTTCCCGCCCAGTCCCGTCCCGTCCCTTCCTTCCAGTCCCGTCCCAATCCGTCCAATCGAGTTCAGTCCAGTCATCTCCTATTTTCACCTTTAATGGACAAATTTCAAAAACTTTGAATTACTTAGTTCAAAATTTGATCTTACAAAATTCCAAACCCTTTTTTACCCCTTTTCAAAAAATCTTTTCTTAGCGGATGCCTACTCCCTATGAGAAATCTGCCTGCGAAATTTCAAATGCCATTTTCGCAATCAACGTCCCAAAAAACCTCAATAACGACACCCATATCGAATTTTAGGTTTATTAACCCTATTTCACCCCCTAAGCGGTTGATTTTCGGAAAAAGCACGAAATACGTGTTTGCTTATTTGTTTTTAGGAGTACTCCTACGAAGTCTCAAGTCGAAATGTCTATTTAATATTATTTTTCCATACATAATTTAAACCCCCATTTTATCCCTTTAGAAGTTGAATTTCGAAATATCCTTCCTTATTCCTTGTATACATCATAAAAGGAACCTCTGTGCAAACTTTCAGCTTTCTATGTCCAAGCGTTTGGGCTGGGCGTTGATGAGTGGGTCAGGACTTTCATTTTTATATATACAGGGTGCCCTAAAATAATGGGATATCCATTAATCATAGATTCCTTACGTCATTATAAATCGATTAAACCTAATATACTTCAGTAAGAAGTTATAGGGTCTTGAAGTTTAATTTTAAATTTCTAATTTTTTTGTTGTTTTCCACAAATGCAGAGATATCGATTTGAATTTTGGTATACCTACTTACTGGTATGTACTGCATTACATTTTCATAAACTTTCGTAAGCACAAAAGACAAAAAACTGATATGACCAAGGTCATTAATTTATTTCTTGTTGTTGTTTACTAGATTACAATCATTACCTATTGCTTTTGTGATCATGGCTATTTCATAATTGCACAATTTAATGACAACCAAAAACCTACCTGTGATGGGCATTTTAAGGTGAACGGTTGCTTATAGGCTTAACAACTACGAGTACATTATTTTTGTGCTTTTTAATTCTATTTCAGATAATAAAATTTAAAAAGATGTTACAGATAACGAAGTTAGAGCAAAAAAAGTTTAGAAAGATAGGTAAAGTGCCCCTTACAGTCAAGGCTAATTTAAGAAATTTTTCGTACTAGTGCAGTACATAATAGTAAGTATGTATACCAAAATTCAAATCGATATCTCTACATCTGTGGAAATTATCAAAAAAATAAAAAATAAAAAATTCAACTTCAAGGCCCTATAACTTCTTACTGAAGGGACTTTGTACTAAGGTATATTGGGTTTAATCGATTTATTATGACGTAAGGAATCTATGACCATTATTATAGGGACACCCTGTATAGATTACATCATTGTGTTCAATAATAAAGGGAGTACGGAGCCTCCTGTGTACTACAAAGCTGCCCTCATTTCAGAATAAACTTATAAAAAACTGTTTGTATCTTTTGGCATGCAACAATATGAACAACGGAAACGTTACGCGTGTAAAGACACCGGTAGCAAAGTCAAGCTTTATCATGTCTTTAATTTTGTTACCCTAGGAAACTCTGCACCACTACATATAGCGACAGTCATCTTAATAACGGTAAAACTTGCACAGCATCTAAGAACCAACTGCGAAGAGCACAATGTAATGCAATTTCGCTTTCTAACACGAAAAGCGACAACAAACCCCAGACTATTGAGGCGCTGTCGCTCGTAAGCTCGCGTTAATCTAGGATGTAGACAAAACAGCTCATTGGAATTAATTCATTCTAGTTGCGCACATGCTCGCATTTAGGACTAGTCTTAGTATAGCATCACGGAAGAGGCTGTGAACTGCTTCTCTGAACATCGCAAGAAAGAGCATAATGTGTCCCGTGTTTGGGGTAGGAGTTACGAAGGGTTTACTGTATCTCCATCTGATATCTTTCATCCTCACCTAGAGTTAGTATGAACGCGGGATATGAATCGCATACAATGAGATGAATATCGTGTTTGCTTCGACCCCCAAATTTTGTGGGGCGATGGAATAGAGTAACATGCAATCTCATTATCGAAGATGTTATTAGAAGAGCAGCAGAACAAGGGGCACACGTCGTATGTAGATTTTAATATAAGTAGCTGTTGGGAAAATACCCTCACTTTGTGGTGCTTCCCCACGTCGTAAGTAAACGCGGAAGCCTGATGAAAGCAATCAATGTATATTTTTCATGAAAAACTCTTAGCGCGATTTAGCGTAAGAGCACCGACGATACCTTAGTACCCATGTTAGCTCTTTATGCTGCTTTCTATGTTATTATGAAGTTTAGCAACCACCGACACGGTTTTATAAAAATTTAAAGGAGTTAGAAAGGAATAATTATTTTAGTAAAGCATCGTTTAGGTTATAAACCTAAACATATCTATAGCCCAGATATGTTAAACAAATTTCAAGGAAAACCTAAAAAAATAATGTAGTTGTGATTTTTGGCACAAACATTTCCTAGTACCGTAGAAGCATCCCTTTCAAAATCACCGTCTCTGTAGTGCCGGCGTCGTAGCTTTTTGCAGCAAGAATCAGAAGAAGAGACCACGTGTTTGTTAGAAAGAATCATAAAAAGTACCTTATCTGTTCATATTATAGAAGCATATTGTTGTTTACAATGTAAAATTATAGCCGGCTGCAGAATTTCAGAGATATTGGTCTACTTTTATGAAACCGTGTACACTAGTTGGAAGCAGTTTTGTAATTCTTTCTCACAATCAAAGTACATACAAGTTGTTCGATATTTCTGATATTCTGAATGATACCACAATACTAGACTGTGACTGTGCCTGTGAACAAAATATGAATTTTAAATTCTCCCAAGACTTCCCTCATATGACGCCTGCACCTCAAAGGCGGGGACCTTTAAAGGGTCGCTCTTAGAGTAATAAGGAGCATTTGTGCCAAAAATCAGAGCAATTTTTTTAAAATTGAGGTAGACATCTTTTATGATTTCGGAGGCTTTCACGGCCACCACGCCAGAGGCGAAACTCTTATAACTATCGGCAGGAGAAAGACGAGAATTTATTGTGTCGTCGCGGTTGAACGACCATAGGCGAGTGGCTTAGAGATTAGCACTTTTCACATAAAAGGAAGGGAAAAGCCTTCGTCCCTATTGAGATCATTAGGGTGCTTGTAGATCTCAATGGCTTCGCGAATCTTTCTGCTAAAGATGAGTGGGGATTTGCAACTACTGGAAGTTTAATCAAAAATGATCTTATGGCCGGCATTGCTATCGCAGGTTTTCCCTTCACCTAAAGATAAATTAACACTATATCATCTGAAGGTGTTTATAGAGTCCCTTGCTCTTGTAATGCTGTATACATTGGTAAAACAAGACGTTCAGTAAAAACTCGAATCTCTGAACACCAGCGTTGTCTCAAGTCGGGTCTCGTTTCTACATCGGCCATCGCCGAGCAGCAACATAATACCGACCATAAGATCATTTTTAACTTCTATTATGTGCAAATCCCCATTCTCCTTTAGCAGAAAGTTTTGCGAAGCCATTGAGATTTATAAACACCCTAATAATTTCAATCGGACTAAGACATTTCTTGTCCTTCTATGTGAAAAGTGCTAATTTCTAGGCACTTGCTTATAAATTCTCTCCTTTCTCATTCCGATCGTTAGAAGAGTTTCGCCTCTGGCTTGGTTTACATGTTGAGTACCATGCTCTTTTACTTTCCCCCTGATGAAGCACTTTACGAATGTGGGCGAAACGTAGAGTTTTTTTACCTCAATAATGACACGGTCCAATCCCGAACAGTCGTTTGATTTCTATTATGCAAAGGCTACTATAAATAATACCTACTTGTTGTATATGGTATGAACAGTGGTTCTTAAGGGCTCATATATTTTTATTTTAGCCATGGATATTAATAGAGAACATTGCTATTGTAAAGCTATAAAATCGGCTTCAAGTCCTGCTGGTATGAAGCGCCAAGAAACCTACTATTGATTCCACTACAATTTCTCAATCCGGTGTCAGCAACTGTGAAATTTTGACGCCTAAACCTCCTCCAAAAAGAAAGACCGATTCCGTAATGTTACTATGCAACAAACACAAATTTCCAATTAGAATTTTTTTATCGACACAAGTACACTGAAGCTGATGTTTGGTAAAACAAGGTTCAATAATATTGATGTAGTTAAACACTTTGGCCCAACAGTCAGTTTTCTCTATTTTGGATTTTTTTTTTTATTAATAAGCTTACAGTGGCATTAACTACTAAGGTATTTTAACACCATTAAAACATACGTATTTACATAACAATACTAAAGGTTACATATAATATGTTCGCTACCAAAATTCTACATTTGACGGAATAATCCAGTTTTCCTAATATAGTTCAATATTTTTGTAACATTTTGGGTGAGTGCACATTCTAAGTCTACAGGGTTTTCTAATAACATTTCCCGTTCGCGGTAATATTTTTTACATTGACAAAGTATATGTTCCACTGTAAGTACCGTGTTACATACGTCACATACTGGTGGGGGCTGTCCTTCTAGGATATATCCGTGTGTTAGTCTTGTATGTCCCAACCGCAGTCTTGTTATTACGATTGATTCTTTTCTATTTAGTCGTGTATCGGGAATCCATTCTAGGGGCAGAGGTTGAATCCTCCTGAGATGATTTTGTCGCATCTGTTGCCATTCGTTACTCCATTTTTGTCGGATCAGTGATTTGATGTACTTTTGGGCGTCTTGTTGTGTTATGGTTTCCTCGCTCAGGTTGTCCATATTTGCTGCGTCTTTTGCTTTCTTATCTGCTGCCTCATTCCCCGGTATTCCAATATGAACTGGAATCCAGATAAAAGTGATGTTCTTCTTTTTCTTATAGATATTATGTAGAAGATTGTGTATATCCTTAATATGAGGATTTTTAGGGTAAAGATCTTGTATTCCTTGGAGAGCAGACTCTGAATCGGATAGAATCAAAAATTCATCTCTATCATTCATTTGGGCAAAAACCAACGCTTGTTTCAATGCTACCAATACAGCACTATAACTGGTACTGTACTTCGGGAGATGGAATTTTTCACACATGTTTTGGTCTACACACACGAAAGCACACCCGACTTCATTTCCATTCCGTTCACCATCCGTATAAATACAGGAGGCGTTTGGATATCGGTTTATTATATCACGCAGTTTTGTTTTAAAGAGTATCGGGGGCGTGTCTTTTTTGCTGAGTATTGTTAATTCGAGATTCACAATTGGAGGGTTCGTGAATATTGGTGCAAGATAGGGTTGTTGTTTGATTGGTAATTGATGTATATTTAGGTTGTTTAACATGGATTTTGCTTGAATTGAGATAGGTGGCGGAAATTTTGGCGAGTGTCGGAATTTGTTTTGGTAGATGGGAAGTTTTATTGATGAATAGTTGGGATGCAGCTCGTTCTCAAGAACACTTGCGTAATAGTGTAGCACTTTATATTGTCTTCGGTAAATTGGAGGGAGGAATCCGGAATTTGCATATAGGCTTATTACAGGGCTGGTATGTAGTGCACCAGTGATAATTCGCAGTCCATTGTTGTATATAACATCAAGTCTTCTTAAGAGATTAGTACTCGCTGAAGTATACAAGATATTGCCATATTCCAATTTGGCTACAACCAGCATCTTGAACACGACCATTAGTGTTTTTTCACATGCTCCCCACTGATGATGGGCAATTACTTTGAGCAAGTCAAGTGAAGATTTACATTTATTAATGGTTTGGTTGATATGGGCTGCCCAGTTCATCTTTTGATCAAAGATTATTCCCAAGTATTTTAATTCGTGGACACGTTCTATATGAACGTTGTTTAGTTTAAGCTGCGGGTGGTCAACAATGCGTTTTCTTGTGAAGTTTATAAATTTCGTTTTATCAGGTGAGAACGACAAGCCATTTAGTTTACTCCATGCATATAGGTTGTCTATGGATTTCTGTAGTTTGTTTTGATTAATTTGAGAACTTTTGCTAGTATGATATATGACAAGATCGTCTGCGAATAAGTGAGCTTTCACTTGCGGTGCAATATTGTCAGCTATGTTGTTTATAGCTATTAGGAATAGGGTTGGGCTGATCACTGATCTCTGGGGAATACCATTTTGCTGCTCATACTTTTCTGACATTGAATCAGCTATTCTTACATAAAATGATCTTTTTTGCAGAAAATTTTTAATAAAATGGCTCATATGACCACCTATTTTCCAGCGTGCTAATGTTTGTAGTATTTCATGTCTCCATATTGTGTCATAAACTTTTTTAATATCCAAGAACACTGCTGTCAGCTGTTCTTTATTAATTAAGGAATTTTTGACAGCTGTAGCCAGAGAACAGAGAGGATCTATGGTGGATCTACCTCTTCGGAAACCGCTTTGATTTGCTATTATTCTATTTTCTTTTTCCAGGAACCACATTAACCGATTGTTTATTATTCTCTCAATCAGCTTACACAGCGTGCTAGTTAGAGCTATGGGTCGGTAGCTTTCTACTTTAGTTTTTTCTTTGTCGATCTTTAAAATTGGGATGATTATTGCAGATTGCCATTCCGTCGGAAAAACATTGTTGCACCATATAAAGTTAAATATGTTAAGGAGATGGGTTTTATAGGAAGGTGGTAATTTTCTAGTCATTTCATAGTGCACTCCATCTCCCCCGGGACTAGAGTTTTTACATTTTGCTAATGTGTATTCTAATTCCATCATATTTATGGGTTGATTATACTCCACGTTTTGAGATTCTGTAAGGTTCAAGTGTTGTCCAAATTCGGTTTTAGAGTCTTTAGATTGAGTGTTCGTTTTACTAGAAGTGGATGCAAAATAAGCAGCTAGGGAATTTGCTATTTCCTTTGTGTCATAAGTTAAGATACCATTTTCATTGTATATTGCTGGAATGTTTTGATCCGTTTGTTTTCCTTTCATACCTTTTATTTTTTGCCACATTTCTTTATTTGTAGTCTGAATATTGATCGATCCAATATAATCAGCCCACGATTTTTCTTTACTTTTTAATACAATTCTTTTAGCTACAGCTCTGCATTTTTTGTATTCCACTTTTGCTTCTACAGTACCAAGTCTTCTTAATCTACTATAGGCCTTGTTTCTATTTTTGATTGCAGTTTTGCATTCTTCATTCCACCATGGAACTCTATATGGATAACGATGCCTGTTTGTTAAGGGTATCGCTGCTTTGGCGCCGTTTATAATGGATTTTGTAAAGTTGTTTACTACTTCGTTTATGTCGTCCGTGCTACATAGTATAAATGGTTGTTGTTCGACTATTTGCGAAAAATTTTCCCAATTTGCCTTAGATATCTTCCATCTTTGATGAGTGTGGATTGGAGTGTTGAATTTTTTTGTTTTGGATATCATTGTTGGATAATGGTCGCTTCCATAGAGATCGGATAGTGGTTTCCACGTCAAGTCAGTAACAAGTTTTGGGTGGCAAAATGTAAGATCTATAGCTGATGTGGTATTTGTAGCGATGTTATATCTTGTGGCTAACCCTGTGTTGAGGAGAATTAGAGTGTTTTTATCCAAGACTTTTTCTAAGATTTTCCCTTTTGCATTTGTGTTGATATTTCCCCATAGTGTACTTTTTGCGTTGAAATCTCCTAATAAAATATACGGGAGAGAAATTGAGTTAAGTAGGTTATCTTAATGATCCTGTTTTAATGGAAAATCAGGAGGGACGTAAACGTTACATATATTAATTAGTTTCGGAATAGCAATTTGAACTACTATTACTTCGAGAGGGCTGTTTACTTGGATTAGTTGTGAGTGTATGTTGTTCTTGATATATATGCTCACCCCTCCGCTAGCATGTGGATGTATTCGAGGTTTGTTTTATCCGGTGTAACCTTTTATAGGCGGATTTCCATTTTGCTTTAAATGTGTCTCTTGAAGACATAAAATTTGAGGTTGGTAGTCTGCTATTAATATTTGAATATCCGTCAGGTGTTTGTAGTAGCCGTTGCAGTTAAATTGCATTATTTTGTCCATTAATATTATTATTATCAATTTCTTTTAATAATATTCCGCTTCAGATTCGTTTTCGTTTGATGTGGTAGTGCCATGGGTATCTATTGCACCTAGTAGGGAGTTAATGGTCTTTGTAATCCGATATTTGGCTTTCTGATTTATTAAGGAAGGATAAAGATCTTTTAATGTCGTTACTACCTTATCGATGTCGTCTGTGTACTTTCTCGCTGTTCTAAGAGGATTTTCTGCGTTTCTAATGTCAAGAACAAATTCAGCTAGTGTAGGGATTGTAAACTGAAATGGATATTCATTTTCGGAAAGGGTGGTATTTAGTGATTTTAGAACTTGCTCCATTTCTGATTTTTCCTCCTCATAAGTGCGTTGGGAGTTTCGGCTTTTAAGCCTTTTTTCTTTCTTCTTTGCTTTCTTCCTTTGTTTGGTTTCCATACGCTTAGTTTCTTTAGAGTTCTGGGTTTCTTCTTCTAATTTCTTACTGCTGTCTGAGTATTTCAGTAATGGAAATTCCTCATTAATGTCGTTAACTGGGGATTCCGGATTTTCTATTGTAGATGAGTGAGGCCGTTTTTTACTGGGTGTTATTTCTATACTAATGCTCTGAGGTAATTTGTCGCACTTGGCTGCTGTATGGCCAACTTCTTTACATTTGAAGCATCTTGTAACGTCGTCCTGTACAAAAATATGATAATTATCATCCTCATATCTGATATCGATAGAGCTAGGAAGATTTGTGGATTCCTCGGCATTTATGTAAAGGAATCTTCTAAAGCTCATTATATGGGCGTACTCCTCTTCTTGGAACCCCGCTTTAATCATGTATATTTGGGATGTTGGAATTATTCCGCGTTTTCTAAGTTCTTGCTCAATTTGTTCGTTTGGGATAGTTGGACACACGTTTGAGAGTAGAATCTTTCGAGCGGGTGTTATCAAACGTCTTATTGTTATTTCATTTTCATCAATGATAATCGTTTTGTTGTTAGCAACCAATTTATCTACTAGAGTAACGTTTGAGAGATAAATGCCGATCCTTTCGAAAGACATACGGGAGGCGGCGATGATATTTTTCGGGTTCGTAATTTTTCCAATGGCATAGATGTAATCCTTGATTTTTATGCCATTTACTGCATTTAATATAATGCATTGGTCTTTTTTTGGATATCTTAAAGTAGTTCTTGTTTTGGCAATATCAGAGTAAAAAGGTCCTGTATGTTCATTCAAATTTTTGTTATTATCGATAGGTTGCTTGTTGGCCATGTCGACCTCGCCTTTTTGAGTGAAGGCCTCGTCGCTTGTGCCGGGAGATATCATTTTTGAGTTGCTGCTTATTATCAAGTTATGTTTGTTGCTGCGCGATTCCCCCACATTCTGTTCCAGCACTTTTGACAATAGTTGGGAATTTTTGGTGATAAGATTCGATAGTTTAGATACGTGAAACAGAATTTTTGGAGGAAGCGGTTCTTAGGGATGAAGAGAATGATTAATATATTAACTTACTACAGACTCGTAAATTGAAACTATAGAGCTGCACTAAATACACGTGCTTTCTCGGCCAATTCACTACCCGAACTCATTTTGGAATATTGTTTTTGGTGAAATTAATTTTGTCCCGAAGATTAGCACGATGGTAGTTCAGTTGAAAGACGTTTGAAACGTATAAATGTTAAGAATTTTCAGTAACATTGACACAATTCTTAATGCTTCACCCCACATTATACATTACATCGTAAACATTATGAAAAGATTGTTGCAGGAACCATTCTCTAATGCCATATTGCACTTCAACGTCGTTTCTCCGCTTTTTTCTACAGACACCCTAAAATCTTGCACAAACCCGTAACAGTGCTTACAGTTTTCAAAACGCGTTTTTGTCAAGGACTTTGTCTTGTGTGCATACCAGCTTGGTATTTCATGAGAAATAAAGCTTCAAAACCTTAATATCTACTATCAACTATCTAAGCAAAATAGCACCTACTACCTTTAATCAAATTTCGTTTAGGTATACTGCCGGCGTAAGCTTTAGTTGCCTTATGAGGATAGTAATACAGGTTTTGCTTGCGATAGAGTAAAACAATCGAAAGGAAAACCAATACTATTTAAGGTACATTTAGTAATCTAGAAGCATTTGCGAAACTTCTCTATGGTTGGGGGGGGGGGGGGGCTTGGTAAAGCGAAAAGTGGTACGTTGAGACATGTTATATTTTGTATAAAGAAATATAATGCTATAAAAAATTCTCACTTGAGAAGTAACTTGTCAGTTACCCAAAATATAGTTTTGAAGTAGTGTGCTGTAAATAATGCCCTTTTTCGACAAACAACGTTTTTCAGTGGTCAATGTCAAATTTCTAGGAAAAAAGCTACGCATCAGCTGAAAATTCTGCTCAAATCTTAAGGTTCAGTGTCGTAGACGACTGTATCATAAATAGACTGACAATGACAATGATTATTTTCTTCTAAAATATTATACCTTTATACTTTTTCTGATAAAATTACGCACATTTAACGTAGGTATATGACTACAATATTAAGGATGTGGTGAAGAGAAAACTATTCCCCCAACTGTTTTATTGACCCTCAATTACATTTTTTAAAGCCATACCAGTTTGTAGGTGTGGCATTGAATATCCATTCGATTTTTCTGTATGTGCGGCAACGTAGAATGCCGTCAGGTACATTAGGTTGCCTAAATAGTTTTTAGAGACCTCTAATTTCGTGATGGAGCTCCTTTCTTAGAAAGACTTTCCGTAAGCAGCTTTAGGGTGAGGCTAATTTTTGGTCTCCATTTTCTTTCGGAAATGTCGGGCATTCTCGGTTTTACTTTCGAGGCCAAGCGACGTGGTTGTTTGGGGCCTTTCTTTTGGTAATTTGTCGTGAGCAGATTTTCTCCTGAAGAAATCGGCGACAATATGGAAAATTGGTTCGGTAAATTGCTGTACTCATCTGGTTACCTCGAGATGTAATAGTATTTCTGCAGTAAAAATTGTGTTAGCCTCCTTCAAACGCAGGTCCTTTTTTTCATTTTCCTTTTCCTCTGTGTCCTTGCTCGTCATATTTTTGATTTTGTGTAGCTGTTGCGGTGCTTGTACACGGTTTCACCGTGCTACCTGTAGAGAATCTGTTTATTTGTTAAGTAGCTTCACCTAGCTATTCTCCCCGCCTGTTGGATCGCAGAATCGTAGCATGAAAAGCAGGAATCTTACGATCGCAAACCCATCCCGATAGCTTCTTTTAGGAGTTTCCTACATATGTAGGTTTTTGAATTATTTCAACTTTTATTGCATCTGCAGTTGCATCTCACGTCACCAGGAAAATGCATAGTTTATTGAATGAAGCTCATCGTGTTTGTTTTTTGATGCGATATTTGGTATGTTATCTATATCAGCATCATTGTAGGGCGCGATACGTGATTATGTCATTTGAATAGCTTTTATGGAGCCTGATGGGGCTCACTTCAGATTTTAGTATTTCGTTCAATCGATTCCGTGCCCTCTTATCAAATCAGATAGTTGCGCGGTTCGTGTATACGATTCCTACTTCGAATTTGTTGTAGCTATTTATATGTTAACAATTTGAACTACGGGTGTATTTTGCCTTAGTGTATTATAATCGTCGGATTGACACTAACCATTTTTGTTTTTGGGTATTTAATATCTCCTTGTAGCATCACTTCCTACGCAGCTCGACTACGCCGTATGGCTCAGGAGAGTGTGTGTCACGGTAAGTTATTGAACCTGGCGCCCTTATCTATTAGATCGCTATTGCTTATGTTTAGATAAATTTACTACGCATTTATATGCCTACAACCGCTCTCCGGAATTCAGTTTCGGCTAGCTGTTTAAAATGTTAAGGGAACTTTCGTTTATTGTTATATTTTACCTATAATTGTTGTAACAAGCGTAAGTACATATTGTGAAAAACAAATTAATTAAGTTATCTAATCTGTATCATAACGTCTCAAATAGTATTCTGAAAACTTTAATTTATATTAATGTTTAGTACGAATAACTGACCGAAGGACTACTAACGTAGCAACGCTTTATTCCTTGAAACAGCCGAAACTAGATTGATTGTAAGAGAGATTGTAATGTAGCTGTGGCCGAATATTAAAAAAAAGCAACTCCTAAAATATAAGAAAAAACTATAAGTAAACAATTTGCTGTTGAACAAACTAAAACTTACCAAAAATTAACTGTCGCAAACTAATGATTAGGATTTTGTTAGCGAAAATAAAACTTGCTGTTCTGATATAATGTGTATACAGCTTTACTGAAACATTCACTTTGCTGATAAGTTGCCAAAACACTATCTCTGGAGCAGAAACTTAACTGAGGGAGTTGGTTTTATCAACCTTCCTTAACAGCGTTTTCGTCTTGTAATGCGGATTATTCGAAGTACAACTCATTTTGCTGTATCTTTTCAAGACTTAACATAGTGGAGGTGGCAAAGCTGTTTATGTTCATATCGAGGAATATAAAGGTGGCGCAAAATCAAGTCTCTGATTTGTTTTTTGTATAACAGTAAGGTTAATTAAAAAACACTCATTTTGTGAACCATAAACAATTATTTGAACTTTGAAATGCTGTTATGCTACACACTAAAAATGGTATCGACCAAATGACTACCCCTAGCAGTAATGCAAGAGTGAGCTCTTTTTAGAGCATTTTTCATTACTTTCTCCAATGTTTCCGGTGGTATGTTGGTGATTTCTTCCCGTATGTTGGCTTTTAATTCTTCTAGATTTTCAGGATTATTCACAAAAACCCGATCTTTGAGATAGCCCCATAAAAAGAAGTCGGGTACCGTTAAATCAGGTGATCTTGGCGGACACACCACATCGCCGTTTTTGGAGATAATACGCCCAGGAAACATTCTTATCAAAATGGCCATTGTTTCACGGCTGTGTGCGCTGTGGCACCATCCTGTTGATACCACATATCCTCCTGCTCAAGCTCTTGCATTTCTGGAGCTAAAACATTTTACAACATTGTTCTATAGTGCTCTCCGCTTACGGTAGTGGTTATTCCTCGCCCGTCCTCAAAAAAATAAGGCCCGATTATTTTTTCAGCAGTAACCCCACATCATACAGTAACTTTAGGCTCATGTAGCGGTAGCTCGTGAATAATTCGTGGGTTCTCACTACCCCAGAAACGGTAGTTTTGTTTATTCATAGCTCCATTTAGACAGAAATGGGCTTCGTCGCTCATTATGAATTTTATTGAAAAATTTGCAATTTGATTTTCAAGGTTCACGATAGCATTACTGTACTGTATTCGCTTTTCAAAGTCTGCAGGCAGAAGTTCTTGAGTTACCTGTATTTTGTACGGAAATAAGCGCAAGTCTTTCACCAAAATTCGCTGCAAAGAGCGTCAAAAAATGGCTAATTGCGTGGATCGTTTTCTTGTTGAGGTTCTTGGCTTTTCCACCACATCCTCACGTACACGGTCTATGTTCTTCCTTGAACGAATTGTCCGAGGTCTGCCAGCATGTGGTCTATCAGCCAAAGTCCCAGTTTGCTCAAATTGTGCAGCCAACCGCCGAAATGTTTTCGCCGATGGAGTCAGACGTCTTCCATACTTTCTACGATATTCTCGTTGAGATAAGATAGTTGACGAATTGTTTACGTAAAAAAATTTTACAATTTCTGCACGTTCTTGAGGCGTATACCGATTCATAATGTATTTCCCAAGTGTCTACTTTTCAACTGACAAAGAAAATCTGACATATGTTAACTAATAACAAAGTTATAGCGACTTCTTCTAGGGGACTTGATTTTGCGCCACCTAGTATTATACGCCTGTCAGCTTCAGCGCGCAATATCAGAGAAGATGTAACTTCTTGCCCGAAATCGATTAATTATTGTAGTAATTAAACTGATATTAGCTGGGAGATAAATGCGCAGTGCTATGGAGCTCGACAGGGTGATTAGCTGTAAGCAAATATGTGCAATTTTGTTTAGGAATTACCTAATAATTGCCGATATATACATAGCACGTTCGCTTGTCTCTACGCCATAGCCAGCTTAATGTGATGTATTGTGGTTTGCATGTCACGTATTGCATGGTTTGTATATCCAGCGGAAGATAACAGATCGCAATTTGATATTTGAAATCCTTTTATCACAACACGCGTTGATAAAAATCTTAATGGTTGAAGTTAATTCAAATTCGTACTTGCTTTATCGGAACGGGAAGAACGCAAACATGAAAGAAGGCGCCATAAACCCCCAGAATCAGACGAACCGACACGGGAAAGTTTTAATCGCACTCTAGTAGGCGTAGTAGAATTTAGATTTCTGTCGGGTTTATATTTGCATCAGTACAAGATGAATATTCAACACACAATCAAGTATCACCACACGCAATAAGAAAATTTAGAGAATTAAACGTGAAAGCCGGACACTAAGTAATAATAATAATTCTCTTTATTTTTGTATATAATTAAAATCAACAATACTTGGAATATACAGAAAATAATAAATAAAAAAAGGGGCGTAGTTTAGCTTTGGCAATAAATTGCCAGCGTTCTTCCATTTAACTCTGTTGTTCGTTAACTAATCATCTGAAGTAATGAAATGCGCAAACACTAAAAATACATATTTAGAAAGGAAACAAAGGAAATCACAGATTTTAAAATAAAAAATTACGCTATAATGACAAAACTACTTTTAGCTCATGCCGAAACTGAGCCAGTGGTAAACCCTTAAAGTGTTTACTTTCCAATAACGTAAGAAAAAGACCGCCTGCCAAATTCACTGTTAATGGAAGGTGCACCTATTTTTCCACGAAATTTTAAATTTGAATTATTTACGTTATTTTATTGTACAGATATGATGGGCTCTGTGTAGCTATCATTTTGTGGTATGGACACGATGAATGCATCTTTCCTCTCATATTTCCGATTACCAAAAATCAAACGCAAACGTGAATTTTGGAGTTTTTCAATCTTTAGAGTATCACGACTATCTAAACAGGGGCCTTACATCACATCACAATAATAAAATTTTGACAAAACAAGAGCATTACAGAGAATTACGCCTTGATTTAGCGATTGACAACAATTCGATGTTGAAAAATTACTTTAATAAGTGATCAGACCCTTTGCAAACATTTTGATATATGGGTTTTAAAGCGCAAAGTGTGATCGAGCTCTAAATCCATTTTTTTTTTGAATCAACAATGCACTCTCCGATCTTAATATTTATAAGCGGAATAGCTCTTAATCTATTATTTTAGCGTTGACTGTCGTCGAAGCCGTACGTGTGCTTGCTCGCTGTTCTTTTACCTATTAATTTTGTGAAAGCGCGTATCATCAAGAAAATGCCTTTCAATTTGTGTTTTCTGTGTAACAACCATGATAAAAATCTTACACTACAATGTATGCAAAAACCGTCTTGGCGTAGCCGGTGTTCAGATTGATGCAAATTAGGCCATATGAATAATTCGCCAAACAACTAACCGTTTGAAATTCTTTTGTAACGCCTAACAAAGCTACTGATTATTTCGCAGAAACAAAGCAGCTATTTAATTTATTCTTTGATGAGCAGGCTGAAAAAGTTGGAAACTAGTTCTGATTAACAATCTGAGCTGTCTACTGTATCTTTTTAAGCCGTGGTACGTGAAGCTCAAAATCAAATTAGGAATTAAGATACTACTATAATTTATGGGCTACCTGAAAACGATGATGCAAGTTCAGTACTTGCAAATGTTAATATTATTTCTCAACAAACCTCGACCGCTGCGTATTACTTTCAATAATGGTTCTGAAGTTTATACGGTTTAACTGGCTCAAAAATCTAATACTGATCTTAAAAATGTGTTCTTATGGAAAGATGAAACGCGTCTGCAAAGGGAGCAGCTTCGAAAATGTAAAGAGGAGCTGAAACAGAGATTTGAAAGTGGCGAAACAAATTTAACTGTACAATATGCCTATGGATTGCGAGGTGCTGTTCAAAAAAACTAAATAATTTCAGCAGCAGAAGCTTTACATGTTATTATCAGAATGTCAGTGGTATACGTGGAAAAGTTGATCAATTTACTGCAAATATTTCTGATTGTAAACATGATATTATTAATTTAAGTGAAACATGGTTAGCAAACGAAATAATGATCGCCGAATTCCTGCCATTTAATATATTGCTATGATATAAGAATGGTAAAAAAGAATATATTTTAAAATATAAATAAATTTGGAAAACGTGGTCACAGCAGTAGCAGAATCAGGTGCAGTCCAAGGGGTATTTCAAGACAGAAAAGATTGTAGACACGACACTACAAGAGACAAAGCAAAGTGAGTTAAATTGAAATTCAATTCTCAGAATAATGAGCGACAAACAATATAAATAAAAGGAATTTAAAAAGGCCTATAGAACGATTTTAGAATGCATTTAATTTAGATTAGATT
This sequence comes from Agriotes lineatus, assembly GCA_940337035.1. Taxonomy (NCBI): domain Eukaryota; kingdom Metazoa; phylum Arthropoda; class Insecta; order Coleoptera; family Elateridae; genus Agriotes; species Agriotes lineatus. Next base: position 114,033,412 of record OW679202.1, read on the forward strand.
TATTAATGTCCAAATATTGTATGAATTTCCTCAACAACTTCTAACATGTCTTCTTTACTTAAAACAACCGATTCTTTATTTTCTATGACCTTTACCAACAAATTTTCTTTAATTTGATACCCTTTATAATTATTATCTTGACTTTTTAATACTAAAGTTTTTAATTCTTGAATCTCTTCTACTGTCTGCTTATTTAAAATCTCTTGTTTTTATAACCTTCCTTCCTCATAAATTTTCTCAATTCCAATTAAGATTTGTTTTGGTTTCTCATAATTAGGTACATCCTTTCTACCTAAGAAATCTGCAACTACATTTAACTTTCCTGGCCCATGTTTAATATCAAATTCATATTGTTGTAAATATAATGCCCATCTGTATAACCTGTCATTATGAAAAGTTTTATTTTTCAAAAACGAAATTGCTGAATTATCCGTTTCAATATCAAATTTGTTCCCTGTTAGATAAAATTTTAGTTTATTAATTGCAAATACGATTGCCAACATTTCTTTCTCAGCTATGGTATATCTAATTTCATACTCTTTTAATATTCTTGAAATAAAACATATTGGTACTTGTATTTCATCTTGTATTTGTATTAGTTCTGCTGCAATTGCTTGATCAGATGCGTCCGTACGAACTATAAACTTTTCTTTAAAATTCGGATATTTCAGTAATAATCTTTCATGAAACCTCTGTCTGATGGTATTCAATGCTTTTTCTCTTTCTTCATTCCATGACCGTTTTACATACTTTCTTAATAATTGTACTAAAGATAACGTCAACTCTGAGTAGTTACTTATGAACCTTTTATAATAATTAAAAACCCCTAATAACCCTCTTAACTTCTTTAAATTCGATGGACGAGGTAAATTCTTAATTTTCTCAAGACGTTTCTCATTTATGGTTACTCCATTTTTACTTATTTCGTATCCCAAATATGTTACTTTTTCTTGCATAAATTCACATTTTGATATGTTCAATTTTAATCCATTTTTATTTAATATTTCAATTACAATTGCTAAATGTTTTAAATGTTGTTGTTCGTTTTCAGAAAACAATAAGATATCATCAACGTAATGCACACAAAAGTCTTCAAATTGGTTTAATATCTTCTGCATTGCTCTTACCAGCGCTGCACAAGACGTTGAAAGCCCAAATGGCACCACTTTGAATTGAAAAATTTCCCCATCAATACTAAAACCAGTAGATATTTGCACTCAGCCAGCTTATTTCACAAAATAATTTTAACTAAAACCCCTATTTATCTCTATAATACCATTCGTTTTCGAACCGATGTACATAGTCTAAATCTAAGGTTCAAGGGATTACTCACGCCTCCTCAGCATGTCACTGAAACTTTCAAACGTTCTTTTACATATGGAATAGTTAAATTATATAATAACCTTAGATCAGACTTGAAACATTTACCATTACTTCGCTTTAATTTTCTCCTGAAACGAATGCTTCTAAATATATAAGAAAACAGTAATTAAGAAGTTATTAAGTTTCTGTTTATATATGCGTATATGCGTTTCAGATGGTATCACTTTACTTATATATACATATTCATTCATCTTTTTTTTTATGTTTAAAAGTTTACGTTGGAAGTTGTGGACAGGACAGGTTCAGTGGAAGAGCAACGCTCAGGTAACTGAGTAGCTGAACTGCGCCTTTTGCTACTTCTTTTACTATATGCATGTATATATACACATTTATTACTATGTAGCAATAAAGACATTTATTTATTTATTTATTATTTATTTATATTTTCTCGACTCTTCATGTAATGGAATATGCCAAAACGAATTTTTCAGATCTAATTTGGTAAGAATCTTCTTATCCCAAATTCTACTTAATAATCCATCTATAGTTTGTGGAGATTCATATTGTGGCTTGGTTATTTGATTAATTCTGCGTGCGTCCAAACATAAACGAAGATAACCGTCACGTTTTCTAACTACCACTAAATGATTAATAAAATTACTCTTTGAAGCTTCAATTACTCCATATGTTAAAGTTTTTGTATTTCCTTCCTAACCTGTCCTCTTAATGCAAATAGTGTAGGGTAAGATTTACTATTAAAGCTTTTTGATTCATCAACCTGCAACCTATGAATGTATTTCTGTGCTTTTCGTACTTCTTCATTTATAACTTCTTGATTTCTGTAAATTATTTGTAACATTTGGCCTTTAAATTGGTTATTCTTCTCGCTTATTTATAACTCATTCAGCAATAACCCATTATTATCATAATTATACTTCATATCATATATTATGTTATTATTAATAACTATACCTTCTTTATATTTCATTATGTCTCCAATTTTATCTAATTGGCAACACTTATTTACTTGGTCGATACTACTGGCACAGATCCAAGATTTAATTAACCCCTTTAAATGAATAAACCATTGTGCTCCATCAATATTTATTCCCAATTGCTGAATAATGTCAATTCCTAACACCAAATCCACGCTAAGGCCTTTAACTATAAACAATCTAACACCTTCCCATTGATCAATAATTATTTTAATATTTAACATTTGGTTTGTTGTTGATATTTTTCTTTTGGTTGCATATAGCAAATCTATTTTATTCACTTTTATAATATTCTTATGTAGGACATGCAAATTATTTAAAATTATTTTTTCATTTATTAAGGAAGCCATTTTATATTATAATTCTGAACAGTGTGTTATTGTTAATGGAGCAATAGCATCATCTATATTTCAATATTAAATATTCATTACTATAAATGTTAAAATACGTGAGGTTCTTTATAAACAAAAATTTTAAATTACTATTTACATATTTACAAATTCCGAATTTCCTTTTGTTATCTAAACCTTTTTGAGTGGTCTTTATGACATCCTTGGCTTCTTTAGCTGCTTGTTTTAACTTTCTTAATTCAGCTTCAAACCTCATTTTGTCTCAGCCTTTCTTTTAACTTCTTTACTTGCTCCTTTAATCTTCGTTTAGCTGTTTCCTTCTTTGTTTTCTTCTTACTTTTATTAACATTAATTATACAACCTCCTGTAATTTTCCTAACTTTATAAAATCTTTTATTGCTTCTTAAATATCTGCTATTTTTGTGCCTCATCATATTACTCAATTTCCTTAAATTTCTATCTTTTATTAAAATGACATTACTTTCATGCTTCAACACTGATTCTTGTCTTGCATTTTCATTTTTATTTCTTCTGTCTTTTCCTCTATCAAATCAATTCTTCCATCAATACACTCTTTCTGTGTTTTTATACATTCTTCTATTGCTAATTTCATCCCCTCTAATTTTCCTTCAAGTTCTTCCTTGTTATTATTTAACTTTTCTCCTACTTTTTGGTTCAAAATTTCTTCCATTTGTTTAATTTCTTCATGCCTTTCTGCTCTCACTTCATCCTTAATTTCATTCATACATTTATTCAATATCATATTAATTTTATTTATTTCTAGTTATAGTTCCTGTTTATCTTCAATTAACACCATAATAAATTCTTCTTTAAATTCCTTTATTGATTCTTCCATTTTTTTACCTGATCTTTTTGTTCTTGTACCTTCTCTGCAGTGCTCTGAATTGCGTCTCGTAACCTACCTTCCCTTTCCATTGCATCTTGCTCACTTTCCTCTGCAGTTCTTTCAATTGCTGCTTGCAATCTACCTTCCCTTTCCCCAGTTTTTTTCTCAATTGACTGTTGCAATCTTCTTTCTCTCTCCTCAGCCTTTTCCTCAATTGACTGTTGCAACTGCTTTTTCAAATCGTCTGTAGTTCTTTCAATTGTTGCTTGTAAATCCGTCCTTAACTCTTTCTTTGGCCTGTTTTCTCTTTCCTCTGCATTCTTCTCAGTTGCTTGTAAATCCTTCCTTAACTCTGCTGCATTTTTCTCTGCAGTTTTCTCCATCGAATGTTGCATTCTTACCATCATTTCCATTTTCTTCTCCATGTCGATGGCTGTTTTTCCTGTTGATTCTTGCTGAATCCTTACCTGATCACCTTGTACACCTACCTCTTGCTGCATTTCTTCTACCTCACCTTCAGTACCACTTGCTACTACTTCCAATTCTTCTTGTTCTACGTCTTTTTCCTCTTCAGTCTTCTTGCTTTTTCTTGTAATTCTTTTGTCTGCCATATTTTAGTTTAAATTTTTAAATGTACCAGCTTTTGATTACTAACCTTTTATATTGAGTTGTAAATCTTAATATTTTGTTTACCAATTAGACCTTTATAAAATACTTTAATTATTCTTATTGATTGTTACTTTATTCTTCTCAAAAGAACTCAATTATGATACGTTTTTAAATTATGATTGTTTTATTACAATCCTGTTCCTTAATTCACAATTGTTAATACCAAATTAACCATAAACTTGGTTTATCAGTTACAAGTAAATCCGTTTATTTTTATTATATCAATAGCTCCACGTTGCTGGCGCTATTATGTTTTGGATATGCTAGCTCCTCTTCGCCTGCATAATTATTAATTATGTATTACAATTGCACTACGTTGGGTGACCTTATGTTATATATTGGAGTTATCTCATATATTTGAAATATAATTTATGTATTCAATATTATACTTTAAGCTTGCCTTTAATTAATACAATAGTTAAACTATAATTGCTTTCAAATCAAGTACTCTTATTTCAGGGGTGGTTCGCCAAATCTAGATCTCTATTAATTGAAGTTTCAAATTATATTTAATGACACTTGCTGTCAAACTGATTTCCACACCTTCTCAAATCAGGTATTGACAAATCTATATTTTACATTGACATAATTATTAATTAATTTATTAAAATAATTACTGTTTTGTATTTTACTTTTTGCCTTATTGCTCGTTATTTAAAATGTTTTGATATTAATTACTAACACAAACCTTATTAGTTCTTAAGCTCACTCTGCAAATATCCAAACACTACTGCTCCTTCTCTCAAGAGATCCCGATGCTCACCTTGTGTGATAGCGGCAAACTATTCCTGTCAACCAATTCCAAGAATCCGCTGAATCCGGCCTCAATTCGCTCATCAAACGTCAACTTCAACTCCAATAGACTCCTGGTAAGTTTCAGCTTTATAAATGAATCTGATCTTATCTTGTTTATTCCTTAGATAGTCCTCTGCACACAGCCATCCCCTCAGAAGCAGTCCAATTCTTTTAGCACTCCTACTAACCTCCTTCTAGATGAAGGATCTTACTTCCACACAACCACCAATGTCAATAATAAATATTTAATTATGTGTCACGTTCACCAATAAATCTAATCTTCTCCAATTCAGTAGTTCTCTGGTTCCTTCTATGTAATACACTGTGTTCGATAATCTCTTCACAGATTGCCCAGTCCCAATAACATTAATATTTCACTTTCATTTTGTTGTACCTCGTAGATTTGTTAGCAGCATTACTATTTGTATATAACCAAACAACTATACAAATAATGCATACATTTTTAGATTTATTTGCTTAAAATTATAACATTGCAAAATTAAGTGTACATTTTTCGATGAGTTTATTTATGTAACTAACTTAAACAAAAATTTCGTTCTTATTAGATACTATTCTTATGACACTCTTTTCAATTTTAAATATAATATTATTACAAGATATTCATTCTGATTATTATAACAAATACATTTGTCAATTGTAACCTTGGCTTGTTCTTTATTAACATTCACTGCAACCATAAAATTTGCATATTCAATTAATATCTTACTATGAAATTACCTCTCTCATTGTTTCAATTAATTTCATTATTAATATTTAAAAATTAACACCCATCAAGATTTAATTATAGTAATCTTCCTAATTTATTAGTTTTAAATATTTCTTTGTTATAATTGATCATACCACTTCGTGTATCATAATAATATATTTGTCCAACAGCAAAGCCAATCAAAGTACAAACTACAAAAAAATTAAATTGCAACGATAAAGTTTATATATAAGTTTAGAAATAAATAACTTATACAACGGATAACTTGTATAACGGATCAACAATGTGCATTCAAAGATATCACATTTTCAGCAGATTTGACTATATAGTGAACACATAACTATTCTATTCTATTTAAATGAGCGCTGGAACAAAGAACCGTGACGATGAACCTAGGGACTGTTCAGTGAGGGCCAGGGTGACGGGAGGTTGCTCGCAAGGTAGCTGCCTCTCACCTCACTTATGGTGTTCTATAATGGACGGTCTGAAGGCAGAAGGCTCATATGCACAAACATACGCAGATGATTGACTGGTACTTGTAACTGGCAGGTTCTTAAACGTCGTCTGCGATATAATGCAGCTAGCCCGCAGTATTATTGAGAGATGGTGTGAAGAGGTAATCCTTAAGAGCAAACTAAGTTGAAAGTTCCATGTCGACAGGGCTGTGAACAAGTCGATAGCGACCTTATAACGGTTGCGCAGAGCGATAGGCAGAAACTGGGGGATAAATCCCAAGAGATTCTACACTGTCTCTACACATTGGTAGTAAGGCTAAGAATTCAGTATGGCTCAGTGGTCTGGTAACCTAGTGTAGAGCGCCCCAGTATTTCTGTAAGATAGGCAAAGGTCCAACGACTAGCCTGTCTTGGAATTACAGGGGCAATGAGGACAACCATAACGGCCGCACTTGAGGTAATATTGGGACTTAAGGGTCTTGACACTTTTATAAAGAGAGAGGCCATAGCTACTCACCTCAGAATGCGGGATACGGGGCTAATACCTGTATCAGCTATAGGGTAACCGAAGCAGAAGATCGACTAAGGTTAGAAAAAGGATACTCTCTCACTATCCCAACAACGAAACAATGGGAGCAAAAGAAGGTTAAGCTCCAGTCGAATGCCTTGATATCCTAAACTGACGGTTCTCGAGTGACGGAAAGGCAATCCTCTGGAGCAGGAATTTATATGAAAAGCCGAGGAGTACAAGAAAGCTATGCTTTAGGAAGATTCATCATGGTATTCGAAGCAGAAGTTTCTGCCATCTTATAAGCGGCAACAAGCAACGAGGTTAGGACATCGCCAGAGCAAAAACTTCATATTTGCCCTGATAGCCAAGCCGCACTGAAAGCAATCTTTTCGGCCAGGACAAGATCAGCTCTTGTCCGGGAATATGGAGACGCTTTAGCTGAAATGGCTAGGAAAAAGGAAGTCGAGATCGCCTGGGTCCTGGTAAACACAGAGATCCAAGGCAACGAGAAGGCAGACGAACTAGCCAAACTCGGAGCCGAGAAAACTTGTTTTGGACCGAAACCCCTTCTGGGTATAACAAGGCAGCGGGTCTCAGCAGCCTCACCGAGTGGGCCTACAAGACCAGTGAGGAAAAGTAGAAAGGGTGCAGAGGCTGTCAACAGGCAAAGTATCACATAGCAGGATTTGATTCAAAGAAATCGGTCTGGCTAATGGAAAGGAGCCAGAGAACCACAAATCTTTTGATAGGGTTCTTGACAGGCGACTGTAAACTAAAGAGACACCTAGCACTGATAGAAGTGGAGGAGGATCCTATTTGTCCGAAATGTGGAAGGGATGAGGAAACATCCTTTCACTATTTGGGAAAATGCGAGGCGTATCAGCGACTGAGGTATAGAATCTTTGGAGCAGCTGCGCTCAGAATGGAAGAGCTAAACTCCCTTCCCTTGGCTGACATTTTTATCATCATTAGAAAATCAGAAGAAGAGTCCATCGAAGAGGATGTTAATGAAGGTGGTTGAGGGGATGGCACGGGGTTGGCAAAAAGGGCATATGGTGGCCTACTTGTTAGACTTCGGTCTCCCCACATCTACTACTACTACTTCACAAATCAACATTTTTTCCACTACATGATATGATAGTGTCTTCGATTTTACACGATTTATAAATCTGAGAATCGTCAGCATAAAAATGGGAAGAACAAAACTGCAATACTTACAGAAATAACTAAATATATATAGTAAACCAAAGAAGATCCAAAATTTAGCTCTGCGGTGGGTACTCCATATTCAATATTAAGAAACTCAGACACTTGATCATTTAATTTGATTGCTTGAATTTTTATGTAAGCCAAAGTAATAAAACAGATAATTTAAATCGAATGATCAATAGTATCAAATGTTTTTTAAAATCCAGTAAAACAAGTACAGTGAATTTACTTTCATCAGTGCCTAGCTAATATTATTCTGTCGGTAATATTTAACATGCAGTATTGCAACCATAACCCTTTCTGAAACCAGATTGCGTTTCCGAAAAAATGTTATATTTATCAATATGCAGTACTGTTTCAATCGCCCTTTAAAATACTTTTGGCAGCACTGGAAGAACACTTATCGATCAAAGATCATTCTACCCATTTGGTGTTGCAGTAATAGCACAACCAATGCTTTCTTTCAATCGTCTGGAAAAGCATTTAAACAGAAATTAACCAAGTGTGTAAGAGAATAGGAATATGAGGTAAAAATGGTATGCACAGATTGATAGTTGTTATATTTGAGCCATCCACATCTGTAGCATTAGTCTTTCAGCTGATATAATTTTTAAAATTTCGCTTTTGTCGACATATTTTAAAGTTGAAGTAGTTGAAATCGATTCCTTGGAATTATTATTCGAAAAGTCTATTATGTGATAATTGTTTATATTGAATTGCGGTATATTGTTAACAAAGTGTTGATTTCTTTCATTGTAATGTGCTAGATTGTATGACAATGTTAGTTCACAGCCCGCGTTCCTTTAATTTAAATGTTTAAGGTCTTTCAAAAGCATATTGCCGCTAATTTTAAATTTGAGCTTAAAATAAGCTTTCTTCTCGTGTTTGATTGCACTATTCTTTGTAAAGTAAAACTTGGAAAATCATATTTCCTTCAATCAGCTATCCATATAGATGTATTCTATCATGATACTCGTATTATGCCGATATAAATATATTCCCAATTGCAGACCTATAGCAGTGAAGGATCATGCTTCATTGTTTGTTCTAAAACAATCAAAGGGAGAAGTGGTACATGCCACAAAAACGCGTTTGCTATTTCTTAATATAAATAACTGAGGGTGCAACCACCGTCAAACTCGTTTGTTTTAATGGGGAGACTATAACGATCTCGGAAACCGTAACAGATAGGTCGGTTAAATGGAAAAATATTGTATGGCTAGGAGAAAAATCCTACGGCTTCCTTTTTCAAGAAAAAGAATTCGTGACTTGCTGTATGAGCTTCTATTTCACGTTAGCAGTGAAAACATTTGTTTATTTGAGATTTATTGCGATATGGCTGGAATTTCGGATCAAACTGCAGCTTAGTAAATAATTTCCTAAGCATTAGAAATGCTTTCCGTCAGGACCTGAAGTTTAAGGGTTAAAATGGGTCAGTCCTTTCACTTTAGGAGCGAATAACTTTGAATTCAATAACTAAACTAGGTTTTATTTTATCAAGGCACGTATTCTATACAACTTTTATATTCTTACCCGATGAGGAAAGAGTGGGAGTACAGTTGTACATCGTTTTGCATCCATTAATCTCAATAACTACTTTTATATCTATTGTATTGGTGCTTTTTCACCTCATTATCTTGGTGTAAAAGCAGCTAAAGCTACTTCCAATCTGGTACTGTTACTCGTGTGAATATATTTCAGATCAAAAGGGAAAAAATTGATAAATGATATATCTTCAAGGAAATTATCATATATATATGTATATACGTTGGGCACTTCTATTACTAGTAATAAAGACGAATACTGCTAGATTTGCTAAAACTAGCTTTCTAACCTATAGAATACCTACTGGCCACTTATGATCACAGGTAGAGCCTGTCGATTGCTCAGTCAAATTTACTTTTTCACTTTAGACTCTAATTGATGTTTTTCATTCAGAACTTTTATCACTTTGTTGTACCGGACGGGCTCATTCGAGTTCTTTTTGCTCACATGGGGCCGTGTACTATTTGTACATCGATTTTTTTATATTAACTAACATTTATCCTCTGTGTTCGTTGATTGTCATTGTTATGAATAAACATATTGTTAATGTTGTGTCTTTAGTGAGTCTTTGTTATCTCTATCGCTTATGTACTCCGTCTGGTTCGTCGGAGAGAATTCCGGCAAGTTACCTGACTGCCCTATCTGTTAGATCAATTATTGCTAATCACAATTACATGAATTTATTACCTACCCTTCTTGCCCATGATTTCTCTCCGGCATTCTGTTGAATTAGTTGTTTGGAAAGCTAAAAATTATACCACATTTCTTTTACTGAAATTATTAGCATGGGAGTGTTCTTTTGTAGCACTACCACAACTACTCGTGCCTATTCCCTGTTTGCTCTAGCATATGTAAGCTTATAACTCTAAAATTCTCTTAGAATCTCATTTCAAATTGTCTTTTCGTGCTTTTTACGTATGTGCACTTGACAGGTATTCAATTTTATAGTTACCTTTCGACTGCACGTGCATGCGTTTCTTCGAGTTCCTTTCATAAGGCTGCTTAAACGTCACCGTTCAAACTGAATTAGCGTCAGTTTATCTCAATTAACCATCTTGCAGCGCAAAATAAATACGAGAGTTTGAGCATTAAGAGCACAGCAGATTATGTCAAGATTAATCAAGCGAGGGATGGTGGTCGTTTTAATAAACAAGATTAAATGATGATAAGAATATTTACAATAGTATCCTAACTGACTACATTTATAAAAAAGTATACCTAACAATCTACCTTATTTTACATTTCTGAATTTACGAAAATAATTGAACATTAAAAATTATACTGTTGATAGAGAGCAAGTAGGTTTGAATGAAAGCTAATAATGGTTAAATGTTTTATAAAATATTTCTTTTCTTAACAAAGCCAGTTTACTAACGAAGCAAATTTGCTTAGATACCTAGATAACATTTTGCAGTGGTTTGAGTGTCAAGTCTACGTAAAAGATCATTGCGAAACATGTATTATGCTATTATTAAATATATGTAATAAATGAAACACTAAGTAAATAATATGCGGTGAATTCATTGCTATCTTCGATAAAATGTGACAATGTGTCAATTTTCGAAGATATTTCTTTGAAACCACCAGCAAAGCAGAGTTTACACAGCGTGGTTGTCAACGCGAAAAGGTATTTGACGTATTTATGATTATGTGGAGAAGTAAAATAAAAAATAACAAGTCTACTGAAAACGTAGTTCTCGAGGAAGTTAGTGCTTGTACTTGGTTCATGCGAGCAAAGCGTCAGTAAGTGAATTTCGTCGGTGAAGCGTTCCGGGAAAATAAGGCAACGCATTATGAAGCGGTTCTAAATAGCAAAGAGGTTAGATCGATTCTCAAAGAAGAGGCATTATCACAATAAACGTCGGAAGGATTTGCTTGTAGCATTATATTTTGCATACTAGGATTTTTATTTTCCGACATTTCAACATGCCAGAATTTTAAAGCGACGGCGAGGAAGCATACGTTCGAAATATAAACGACAGCTGTAAGCAGTACACGTTTTCATTATTACAATCGTGCGGAAAGTAGCTGAATGTTGATTGGTTTTCCGTTCGCAAGTCGTTAAGCGTATCTGCATTTCTTTTCATCCACTTTCTACACAACTTATTATTTTTATTGGTGCTGCTGTTTTATCCATCGTGTGGTTGATACAATGACAACTAGCGCCACTACCAGTGACGACAAACAAAAACACAGCAAATTTTTCCTAAACCCTGCCCAAGCAAAACCGCCAGCTATTTTCTTCCATTAAATGGGCGAGTAAGTTCCGGAGAAGTTTGTAATTCTCGGATTTTAGCGGAAACTAAAAGCGTCGGAAATGAGTCTGGCAACTTTCATCACATTTGTGTAATCTGCCTGTCACTGTATTAATCCTGTTAGAATAAGCACCTGTATATATACTTACTTACGCAGGGAAGTAGCTAATTTATAGCTGTTGCTCTTAGTTTCTTAATCCCAGTTAACTCTATTTTAAGGCACATATGCTAATGCACGTAATTACGAAGAAGTGTGTTTATAGTATTATAATAATAGTGCAATGTTAATAGGCATATACGAGGGCGTATTGATATTTTCTTGGTTTTAAGTAGAACAAAAACACCGATGATAATGACAGTGATATTGGAACACACACATTCTCCAAAGAAATCTTTCATACTTGAAGTTGCAGCATTCCACACACTGAAACTGGTTTTAATAGGCACCGATCTAATTAGTGTTTAATTTAAGAAATAGAAAACCGTCACATGATGCAAGATTCATAAATAAAAACCAAATTCCAGCCTAATTCGCATATTTTCGGAGCGTAACATTGGACTGGCGAGACGGTTCTATAAGAAGACCTCTCTGTTATCAATTTTTACTATTACTTTATCCACTAGTTTCGTTATAAAATGGTATAAGTCCCCAGTAATCTTTTCTAAATAATTGATGTGAAACCGAAACTTGACTTGGCTCGCCTGAGTGTATCTATAAATGCATTTCAATATACATACATAGGCTTTGTGGTATTGAAGGACATACAGCCAGTGAAAAGCAAAGTTTCTATGATTATTGGGGATCCACAAGTAGAGGTAAGTGGTTGGCGATTTGGAATCAGGACTCCGACAAAGAAAGCGACAGCGACAAACAACGAAACCATAGCGAAGGCATCGCCGGGGAGGACTACAAGAGCCCACAGTCCAAATATTACGCAACCGGTATTCCGCAATCATCATTCAAGGTGGGCGCATGAAACCAAATTATATCGTTTTTCAGCGGCTATTACAGCCGTAGCAGAGGCTCAATAATTCTTGGCTAGCCTAAGTGTATACGCGCAACCACAAGCTCGTCAGTGTAGTTAGTGACACTAGTAAAAAGAATGCGGAGTAGAAGCTGAATTTTGCGCATATTAAAACGCCCCGCAATATTTTGTGATAAATTGCGCCTTAGATGTTCGATTCCGCATCTCTCAAACTTAATAACCACGTTTGGATATCTAATTTCTAATTTCATTTTTCAAATGAGTAAACAGCAATTTTGGTTGAAACCGGCCTATACGGGGAATCGATCGTGGCTCACAATGGATTTTTCTCACAATTTTCACAGAGTAGGCCTTGCTTTTTGGCGGTGATTTTTATTTTTTATAAACAGCCGCTTAAATACTCTTAAAAGCGAGCTGCTCGCGTCTCTACAGCACGCTTCTGATCTTTGGATAATCTCCTTCCAATTATTAGGTTTTCGTATTAATTGTTGTGGTAATTACGTCTCTTCCTGTGGCATCCACTGTGCGAAACGCACGTATTATATGGTAAGCTACTGCTGAGCCTTCGCGGCATTTGCATCCTGCACGCTTGTGGAAGATGTGTGGAATATTGTTCCCCGGACTATCTTTCGGCCGTTGAATGCCGGCTTTATTTTCCAGCTGTTCATACACCTTTTTGGCTTTCCCACCTACGAAAAAACCCAACGCGAAGCTTCCCGGAATATCGAAACAAGTGCACGCTAAAATTACTAAAATTCACCAACTTTGAGTTGACGGTAAATGCAGTTTGGCCAGCGATAGGTTATGCGTCGATTTACCAAAGGCCTTTGGTTATTAATCACGCTCGAATCCAGTAACTTATTAGTTTTTTATAAGTGGTGAATAACAACTGGCGCCTGTTTTTATAAAATTAATAAGCTTTTCTCGTAACCTTAAAAACCGCTGCCCGGTCCTTATTCACGCCATATTCTGTTGTGCGTTTGATCTAGCTAGGGCTGTGCTACTGATCGTTTAAGGTTTAAGTGGTGGCACGTTATACTTAATTATTGTTGACATATATTTGGAGCAGACACAGCTATTTGCTTGGTGGTTGGCCCACTTTGCCCACCTCTAACAGCTTATCATACGTCTCCGCATTCACTTCAGCGAATGTAAAATAACTATCCATCCTGAAGTTTTTTGTTGCTCTAATGTGTACAGCGCTAATATTTGTTTTGTTTACTTCAAAAAACTTATTTTGTGCTATAATTTTATTTAATATTTCGTCCGCCGTCATTCTTGTACTCATTCCACTCATTTTAACACGAGGTCTTCGTTTCTTCGGGACTGATATCGTATTTGTTGCCCAGTTTTGCTTCAGCTTCTTCCTTAAGTTTGTGTATGGAATCATGGTTACTACACTCTATGACATTTCACCTATACTAAGATATTTGTCGGATCGATTTTGCTTTTAATTTCTTCTTTAGTCACAAAGCTCTTTTCTCCTGTACTTTTTGGTTTTATTACTAAAACAGGTGCGTTCTCTTTTATTCTTGCTTTTTTGCGTATATCATCTTGCCCTAATCTTGATTTTCAATAAATTTGTTGACGTTACTTTCCATCTCTTCAGATTTCCCTTGATAATTGCCGTTTAGCGTTGATATCGCTGCTTTTTTTAACAGCTTCGAGGCAGCACATGATGTCTTTCCTGAGAACGTCTATTGTATTTTTCACATCAACAACCATTTTCCTCATTGAAAATTGTTTCATAACGCAGCATCTCTCGCAGCACCACAGAATATGTTTTATTTCTGTTACATATTTGTAGAGTGCGTCGTTCACAGCAACACATTTTGGATGAAAAGCGTGATCACACTACCTATTACATCATAAAATGTTATCAGTTCTTTTAAATTCAATATTATATCTACCGCAAAACGAAGCCACAGTGGCTTGTTGCAATAAAGGTTTAACCCACTATCAACCGTGCACGTACTTCCGCTATCGATGAATGTTCGAACTAAATTACAGAATTGTAGGTGACAGCGGGAAGACCGGAACTCCCTATATTGAGATTACCCTTAGCTGCACTGAGGTAAGAGCGGGTCTTGTGCCTCTACGACTGAGTTCACAAAGGGAAATCTAAATTTACAGTAACCGTTAGTTATCGTTACACACTGTAAATGGTTCTTCCGCCTTTAGGAACAATTCCTCCTCCCAAGATAACTTTCTTACAGTTGCCTCGCTAAATCAACCGTTGAGGCTTTCACACTTGGCCAGGAAGCCTCACAGGTTATTACCTCATGGACCAGAAGGAAGGTGACACTCGCGTGGGTAGGCTCATTCCCTTAGGCAGAGCTGTCTTTCAACAGCATTTAAAAATGTAAATTGAATAGTGTTAAACAACTTCTTCTGACTTGCAGTTGCAGTTTGCAAGAAATATATGCAAAGTGGATGCCATGGGCAAAAAATTAAATATTTTTATAATATAGACCGTATACCGCATTTATGGGTTCTTTTTAGGGTTTTTCGGTTCCGGGTACCCGGATTTGGACCCGCCAAGTCCAGTTCGGAATACCCGGTCCCGATCCCCGATCTAAGACTCGGCCAGACCCGAGTCAACTTTTTAATTTTTTTTATGTAATATTAGGTAAGTACCTACTTATAAAATTGCACTTATGTTGAATGGATTTTTATGTTTTAACTGTATGATATTATATTATAAATACTTTAACTTTACTATATTTTATATTAGTTAAGTGTTTTTTCAGTTTCTTATTTTTTATTTGTATTACGAGTATATTACTTATTTGTTCTTCTAAATAAAATTTAGACAAATAATTCTCTATTATTTTCATCATTAATTATTATAATATGTTTGTTGTAATAATAAATTATTGATAAAACAAAAGAAAATTATATACAGTGTCCGCCAAAAAGTCGGCATAATATGGGAAAACATTTTATTTTTTATTTTTCATAAAAACTTTTTACATCAATAATTTTTGCTTGTTTAAAAACCTATTTAGACCCTATCATATATACGGAGTGATTTTTACTTGTTTAGAAAATGGAGTATTTCGAAATTGTCAAAACCGAAAAAGTCCTGTTTTTCGGAAATTAAGTAATATTTCAATGAGATTTTTTTAGAGTGTGTTATTTTTAGCTAACTAAACAATCTGAAGGCCAGAAAACCCCTAATTTTTTTTAACTTTAGCTAAAAATTTATTTTTCAATTTTTAAATATTTTTCAAAATTTCACATAGGTATCAAGATTTAATATTAAAGTTCAAATTTTTTTTATGTGAACACTTCAAAGAATTGGTGAATATAATATAAAATGTTAATTACTTCTTTAGATGTTTTATTTTTTAGTATGTTTGCATAATTTTTACGTTTTCTATGCAAGGCGCTTTTTAGGAGAAATATTTTTCAATTCTAATTAATATCTATTTAAATGGCTTTAAGAAACTCTAATCTAACCCTGTTAATGAATTACTGTTACAAAAATCCTGTAAATGTTCCTTTACAGTTGTCTAAATAAGAAGACTTTTTTATCCAATTACATGTTCTAAACAATTTCCTCATTTAGACAACTTTAAAAGAACATTTACAGGATATTTGTAACAGTAATTTATTAACAGGGCTAGATTAGAGTTTCTTGAAGCCATTTAAATCGATATTAATTAGAATTGAAAAATATTTCTTCTAAAAAGCGCCTTGCATAGAAAACGTAAAAAATATGCAAACATACTATTTTTCGTTAAATAATGAAAATTCAAAAATAAAAATTTTTCCCATATTATGCCGACTTTTTGGCGGACACTGTATATACCGGGTGCTGACTTGCGCGACGTACCATAAGGATTTGCATAGTAAATTCTTTATATTCAATTATTTGCTCACCTAATTATTTTAGAGCTAAATTGTACAGATATTTTTTGTAAGAAAAAAAACTGCATCCATTGATACTGTTGCTAACGATTTTTAATTTTCCGGTACCGAAGAAATGCAAAAAATCAAACTAGCATTTTTACAAAAATCAGTGATGCCATGGAATTATCTAAACAAGTCAATGCCAACGCAAGTGCATGCGGAGCGACAATGTGTGTTGTTTGTTTGTTTGTCATTGATGTTTGACGTTTATAGTAATTCATTATTAATTTTGTTCTGCTTAATGTCTTTAAGGTACCTGGACCTTGTCCATAACAAAAATGGTTTTATGATGGACGTTCGTTAAGTAAGCTCCTTGTTTATTGTAAAATATCCGTATCGGCAAATTCCAAACAGTACAACCATTAATAGACTGATACATTAAGTTTAAAACTACAGGCAGGTTATTAAATAATTGTAGATGCAATAATGAGGTTCAGAACATACACCAAAACGAGAAAAACGACAATACGGTCAATCTCTTGACGGCAGTGACTAGATGATCGCCCCGCACCCACTTGTGTTGGCATTGACTTGTTTAGATAATTCCATGGCATCACTGATTTCTGTAAAAATGCTAGTCTAATTTTTTGCTTTCCTTCGGTTCTGGAATATGAAAAATTGTTAGCAACAGTATGAATGGATGCAGTATTTTTGCTCTACAACAATTGTATTTACACTTTAGCAGCTCTAAAATAATTAGGGGAGCAAATAATTGAACATAAAAAATTACTATGCAAATTCCTATGGTGCGTAGCGCAAGTCAGCACTCGGTATATATATATATATATATATATATAAGTAGGAAAGGGGTGAGTTGTCGGGTTATCGGTCTGGTGATTAAAGAAAAGACTATTTAGTCATGTCCAAGCTTTCGAAATTTATTTTAATTTCTTCATCAGGGATATCTACAAAAAGCATGTGCTGGATATTTGAGGTTATGTTGTTCTTTTAGATGGTACTTACAACAAAAATCTTAGTAACAATTATACTGGTCAACATAGAGGACGGACGAACAAATTACACATTAAAATTTCGACAAACAGATTTTTGGCACCCCAATGGGCTCACCGATCAGTCCTATTCTAGCAACAATAGTTATGGACACATTGTTTGATGATGTCATCCCCAGATTACCCTTCAACATTCCTCTAATAAAAAAATATGTCGATGATGTAATTTTATCCGTACCTAATGAACAAATCGATGAAATTCAGAATATTTTTAACAGTTTCAACCCACATATTCAATTCACAGTTGAGATCGAACAAAATAACAGTATTCCATTTTTGGACACAAGAATCATTAGAAATACCAATAACGTACTAATTCTAGATTGGTACCAAAAACCCACTAATTCTGGCAGATACATGAACTTTTTTTCACATCATTCCATAAACCAAAAAGTCAATTTAATATTGGCCATGAAAAACAGAATTTCAAGAATTTCACACCCCTCTTTACTAAAGAAAAATTTAAATTTGTTAGTTGAAATCATGTCCAACAATGGATATCCCAAAACACTGTTAACAAAATTAATATTTAGTACAGCTACCACAAAATTAAACAATCAGTCAGACGGGTTACCTGCGAATGACATCATATACAAAAAACTCCCATATATTAAACAGTTAACACCCATATTATGTAAAATTTTAAATAATGATCATATAAGGATTGGCAGATATAACCTAAAGAATGTAGGTAAACATTTTTCTAAACTTAAAGACAGGACTCCTGTGATGAATAGTGCAAACGTAATTTACTCCATTCCATGTGGGGATTGCAATAAAATATACATCGGACAGACGTCCAACTGGTTAAAAACCCGCATTACTCAACACAGAAGTGACTGCAAGTTAAAAAGAAATAAATGTGCACTAGCTATTCACTGCAGAGAAACACAACATCAGATCAATTTTGCAGAAGCCAAAATCCTTGACTCAGAACCCCATTATAAAAGCCGCCTTTTTCTTGAGATGGTTAACATTTTTAGAAATAACAATACTTTAAATTCAAAATCCGATATAGATAATTTAAGCAACATTTACGCATATATCTTAAGCTTAGATAACACTAACAATAATTGTAATAATCACATCAGTAGTATTAATACGTCAATGTAACCATTGTTTTTTTTTTACTTCACCTTGTACATTTAAATATTCAAATTTCCCACCATACATTTTAGTTACTTTATTTACAGTGTTAAAAATCCCTACATCAGCCTGATTGTAAATTGCCAACCTGTAACCTCATTGTCCTCATTGCTGCAATGTTTTAATTTGTCTACTATAATTATTATGGAAATCATCCATCGAAATTTTAATGTGTAATTTGTTCGTCCGTCCTCTATGTTGACCAGTATAATTGTTACTAAGATTTTTGTTGTAAGTACCATCTAAAAGAACAACATAACCTCAAATATCCAGCACATGCTTTTTGTAGATATCCCTGATGAAGAAATTAAAATAAATTTCGAAAGCTTGGACATGACTAAATAGTCTTTTCTTTAATCACCAGACCGATAACCCGACAACTCACCCCTTTCCTACTTACTATTGAGACGGTCGAAAATACCAAACGAATTATATATATATATATATATATATATATATATGTTTGAACAGAAAATCTCAAATACCCAGACCCGGATTCGAACCCTACGAGTCCGGGTGAGTTTTACCCGGACTCGACGGGTCCGAAAAGCCCGAGAGCCCGAGTCTTCTTAACACGTTGATGGACACTGCGTGCACAGTGTACTCACGTGAGAGTGCAATGTCTATAGACCTTGTATCGATTCCAGGCGAAAATGGCGAAATTTGAAGTATCTATAGGTGACAGTAACGAATATTTCTGGATACCTACGTATTGTGACACTACAACTTAATTCGTATGATATTTATATCACGACCAGACGTCTACCGACGTTGTGTCACAAATAGCTATGCTTTAAATAACGTCTATGAGCGTTGAGTCACTTCGCATCTGTAGAAATTAGACGTCTATAGACGTTGTGTCCATCAACGTGTTAAACCCTAGTCCCATTATAGTCTAAATTCAATTAATGGTATCTTAATTTTCATTCTTATCCACCTAACCGTATCTTGCGCTAATTTTATGATACGGAATTGCGAAAGGAGTTAAAGAAAGCTTTTAGAGCAACACTTTCAACCAGAAAAACAAGTTGAAAGGAATGTACTACCTTTTGTATCTATAATTTCTGTTATCAAAATTGGATGTATGGAACTTAATATTTAAGAAGGGTCTCTTTAGAATTCGCAATGGAGAAAGTGAAATGCGTGAGAAAACATTATCAAAGTCTGGCCATTACGTCAAAAATTCGAAATTATGAATTAAACATGATTGCAAATTCAATTTAAAAGTGAAACAAAATTACTCCCATAACTGCTAGTTCCCAGTTAAGGTACAATTTCCTGAAGTTCCCAAAGAATTTCCGTAGATATGTACTTAATACTCGAGCTCAATAATTCAAGTTTTCCGGACTTTCCGCACCGAAAAGGTCCGTAAACTTATTCAAATCTCGCAAATGGAAAAATAACTAAACGCCGAGCTTATAAACTTCCTCTCCACCTTGTTTTAGTTATTCCAGCTTCTATACACTTCAATCAAATTTCGGAGTGCCTTCAATGCAAAGCCCCTGTCGTAAGACGAGATTGTGGGCTGAGAATTAAACAAGGGATATTAGATTAAGTACGGAGGTAAAGAGGTGGCGAGATCGATGGTTATCTGAACTTGGACAGGTTCTGAAAACGAATGAAAACGAGTTCCGAAATTCGGTAACAGATTTCGGAGAATAAGCTTTCAGGGTTCAGCTTGATTTGCGTTTTAACGCCCAGCGATTTTGCATTATTTATTTTCTTTGTTCTCAATTTCAGTAACAGACTGAAAGCGTGTAGGATAAAACCGGAACCTAAAAATAAATTATTCTTAAAGAAAGGCCGTAATTGATGGACGAAGTTCACTTTAGCCGGCTCCATCGGCATTACTTTGTAAACCGGAAGACATATAATAACATGTGATGCACGGAGTAATGATAAATCACGTTGAAAACAATAGTGAGGACTGCTTATAATTCTTCCTAGGAATGTCATGCCAAACCAATGTGGGAACATGCGCGGAATGTAAGATGAATTATCCGGATTTGCTCCGTAATCCGAAGCAATACTATTCTAACGTTTATTTACCAACCCTTTTAGATGACTAAACATCAGTCTCAATTTCTGCTACTGAAAGGGTTGTTTAATCTACATTACTTTTGGGATTGAAACGTTATGAAATATAACCGCGCTTCGATACACTTCTAAATCTAACACTGAAATATTGTTCTTGGCTGTCTACTGACAGGTTTTTAATCTTAACACCAGTTTAACTAGTTCTTCTGTAAAAATTTTGGATAGCAGGCCGCTAGGTCATAACAAATAAGTTTTTCTAAAAATGCATTAAATAAATTATCAGCTAAATCTGTGACAGCTCTAACTTTCTTCGTCTTTTAATATTTAACGTTGTTCACATACATTTATTGTTACATAAACATCGCTCGGTTACGGTTACTTTACTGCACATGTTAATGTAAACTTCTAATAATAAAAGTGGACAGACATGGTTTTCCAAGGTACCATTAACTGAATAGTTGAAGGTATGCTGAAAAACGAACTTTTAATGTGCACTGTGACCTTCCCGTTTCCATGAGGATTTGATTGTTACCTGTTGGTTTCTAAGGATATGCTACGCCCATAAAATGTGTAAATGGCTTTTTAGGCAACCATCCTGAAAATCATACATTACTGTAGAATTCTTAGGCTGGAAAGTACAGAGAATCCCAAAATGTACTGCCGGTTTTCAAAATTAAATAACCTTTGAACAGATTAACCAATTTCAACTTTTCAAATAGGATCTTATCAAGGAGGCATGGGAGTTTTGTTGACAGTTGTCAAAATTCTAACGTCAGGAGGCTCCTCCACGAAACACGATTTTAGTGTGGAATGAGAAATGGCAAGTTTTGGGCAACATCACTAACAAAAAATCGACTGGAAGACCTCGAAGCGTTTTCAATCCTGAAAACGTTGAACGGGTACAAGTTTCCATTAAAGAAGTCCAGTGTTCATCGGATTCTTAAAAGTATGAAAATCCATCCATATAAACCAGATCTTCTCCAAGAGTTAAGCCCGAGGTAAAGAAAACCTTCTTGCGTTTTGTAAAGAATTCTTAGACCTTATTGTTCGAGAACTCAATGTTACTCGTCGTCTCTTTATGAGTGACGAAGCACATTTTTACTTGAATGGGTTTGTTAACAAACAAAATTCAAGATATTGTGCAAAGGAAAACCCACATCAAATGCATAAACGTCCTCTTCATCCAGAGAAAGAAACCGTTTGGTGCGCCATCTCAGCCAGTGATATTATCGGCCCTTATTTCTTCGAAGAAAACGGAAGAACCGTGACTGTGACAACTCAAAGATATTGTCAAATGATTGACCATTTCTTTCAGCCAAGGTAGGAAGAACTAAAAGAAGAATATTGGTTCCAGCAGGATGGTGCGCATGTCAAACAGCGCGAATTAGTGTCGATATGCTGAGTGATACGATTCCTGTTCGATTAATATCCCGTAACGGCGGCATAACATGGCCAGCTCGCCGGATCTTACGGCACCGGATTATTTTTTGTGGGGAATGCTGAAGGGTAGCGTCTATAAAAGTAAAGCCCCCAATCTCGATCAACTAAAACAAAATATTGAAGACGAAATTAGACCGATTCCAGCTGACATGTTAAGTAGAGTAATGAGAGACTTTGTACGGCTCCGAGTGCGTTGAGAAGGAAGGTGGCAACTTGACTACTTCAATTTTCAATTTAAAAAACTCCATGTTTCAGCTGTTAGATGTAAGTTTTGTTTTTGTAATATATGAAACTAATAAAAAGGTATTTAATTTTCAAAACCGTCAGTACATTTTGGGATTCCTTGTACTTCTTTACAGAACGATTCTATAAATGTTTTTTTCTCTGGACGAATTTGGAAAATTGGCATTTTGATTGGTTTCCAATATTTGTGCATTATGGTGACTATGGAAATTAAAGACATTGCTGGGTTTGCAACATTTATTGACTGTGGTTACTAAGCAAATCATCTATAAATATTTTTAGATTTCTACAGCGGTGTAATGCTTGTTTGTTATTGTGTTGTTTCAATATTTAGGTAAAATTAAGAAGAAACACAGATGCTTAAAAATGTTGTACGTAACTCATCAGGAAATGCCCTTTACGGGACTTGCAGGCTTTCAGCCATCGCCTTCGGCATATGTCTGAAATTTGCCTGCGCGTCCTATAAAGATGCTCTTTCCGGACTTGTTGCATAAAATACTATTATTTTAAAATGCAATATATGAATCGTAATTGTAATGAAAGATAAGCATCACAAATAGGGGAGGGGATAAAAAAGTAATAAATCATATATCATATACCATTTGATCAACAGAATGACTTCCTCCGTAAAATACATTATTTTTTGTTTACTTAGTAAAGTTTCTATATTGCATTGTAAAATAACCACATTTACACATGTTGTGCAACGTGTGGATGTGGCATGTCCTTAGGAACAAATAAGTAACAATCAATTCTCATGGAGGCGGCAAGACCAAACTGCCCTTAAAATAAATGCATTGTATAATTATCGGTATAAAGGAAGAGTTGAGTTTCATTATCAATATAGTCGTTCAAGACTCAAAAACAAAAGCCCTAGTAAGAAAATAAATAATAATGCTACCACATCGATGACGCAGCGGGTAGAATGTCAGACATGCAACAATCAGGTCTTTGGTCCTTGGATCAGCACTGAGCCGGATGACCATTCGACGTTGGGTTACAATAATTAGTGTCGCTTTGATCTGAAGACTGATCTATGATGTAGAGTAGCAAGGCTAGACAAAGCATACACACATGTGACTCGGAGGTAGTATCACTGGCCCACTTTGAAGCTTTGGTACACATCAACTTGGTTCACGCTCAACCCAAACCCTACATATAGAAACATACCCCAGTGCCAACGTTATGGGCACACAACAAATTATTGCGCTTTGGAACCTAGATGCGTAAAATACCAAGGCAAGCACTTATACCTCCATTGCGACAAACCTTAGAAAGATCCTCCTGTATATGTGAACTGTTGAGAGAATCACCCAGCTAACTTTAGATATTTTAAATATTTTTAAGATTCCAAATACAACCAAAACAGATCAAAGCCTATACAGACACTGCAAACCCAATATCAACTACCAGTGCTCAGGCCCCAAAATTTAATTTTACAAATTTTCTTAACCTACCAAGGAGCAACAACGCAACCAACCAAAAACAACCGTGAAACATAAAACTAAATAATTCCCCAACGAAACATCCCCAATAATTAACACTACCCTAACCTCGATCCTAACCCTGATCCAACCTTTTATCGAACAAATTAAGCAATTCCTGATAACAAATCTTATACCTTCTGTCCTTAATGGACCGTAATACCAAAACTTTGATCCATTTAAAACTTCTTCACTGGAATGCTAACGGCATAAAAGCCCGGCAAACACAGTCTTTCTTGCTAGACACAATATTGATATAGCCTGCATTACCGAAACCCACTTAACTAAACATGATAACATAACAATATCAGGTTATCATACCTATCGCACTGATAGTGATGAAGGTGGGGTAGCAATCTTGGTGAAACAAAAAACACTCGATCATGAATTACCGCAAATTAATGTAATCAACTTGGAAACAGTAGTAGTTAGAGTAAAAACGAAAGAGGGTAATTCCGTCAATATAATAAGTGTTTATAAACAGCCCAACAAGCAGCTACATGAAGCAGACATCCACACAATATTTAATATCAATAAATCTACACTGTTGATAGGTAACCTAAATTCCAATCAAACAATATGGGGATGCAGGACACCAACCCAGCTGGAACAACACTTAACCAACTCGCAGCAGCATATGCATTTCAGATATTAGCTCGATACTTATAGAAAAGACTATAGTCCTGATATCCTGGACGTAATAGTACAAAAAAACCATAATAAACAAATCTATCAAAAAGTGTGTCATGAACTCAACTCCAACCACTTACCGGTGATAATCTCATTTATAATTGAACCCACAATAAACTGAACCTAGATTGATCAACGGCCTATTTGACTGGAAGCAGGGAATGCTAGACAAGAACCTCAAATATCCCAATAATCAAACAACTCCGGAGGAAATCAATGAGACAGTAGCCCATATTACAACCTGGATCACAGACAGTATCCAAGCATCCACAAAAACAGCGAAATGGAGGAGACGATCTGTCAATCACAATACTCCTCCAATATATATTATAGATTTAATGAAACAGAAAAGCCAACTTCGAAGGGAATGGCAAAGAACAAGGAACCCGATATTAAAAGACCTACTGAACAATCTACCTCATCGAATCAAAAGGGATCTTGATGCTTACAGAATCCACTCTTATCAAAAATGTATAAGTGACCTTGAACCAGGAGATCCAGGAATGTGGAAAACAACAAAGAAAATATTACGCCAACCACAAGAAATCCCAGCTTTAACTACAACAGCTGCAACCCTTAACACCGATGAAGAAAAATGTAGCTTTTGCCACTTGGCTAAAACATTCACTTCACAAAGGTACCATAACCCAAAATTCACGAATATAATTACAAGTTACGTCGAAACTAACCAACCAACTGCAGGCATTAATATGAAACCAATTACTCCAAGAGAACTTCCTTCTATCATAGAGTCTATACCAGTAAATAAATCGCCATGACACGGCAAAATACCAAACATCATACTGAAGAATTTAACAATAAAAGCGCTGGCTTATTTAGCCACAATCTTTCATGTATGCCGCAGGACTGGCTACTTTCCAAATATATGGAAACATGCACTCATTTTAATGTTCCTGAAACTTGGAAAAAACAAAAAAGACCGGTTTAGTTACAGACCTATTAGTCTGCTAATTACAGCATCAAAACTGCTCGAAAAAGTAATACATCATAGACTCAACGATGAGATTACAAGACTCGCTATACTACCAACCTATCAGTTCAGTTTTAGGAGAGCACATTCTACTTGTCACCAGCTGCAAAGAGTTGTAGAAACAATAGAAAAATATTTTGAAGATAAGCAATACACAGTCGCGTTATTTCTGGACATAGCCCAGGCCTTCGATCGAGTATGAACAAACAGCCTCAAGTATAAAATATCGCATATCCACATCTCCGAATACCTCAAAGCTGTATTGTACTCCTTCCTGGAAAACCAGTAAAAATCTACGCAACAGTATCTGCATCCAGAAATATTATAGGAGGAGTCCCCCAGGTAAGCACCCTAGGCCCGATTTTATACAACATCTTTGTGCACGACATTACCAACACAGAAGCGGACCTTGCTATGTTGGCTGATGTCACTATCCTCCTAACGAGAAATGAAAATCTAAATCTAATCATCTCGTAGCTCCAGAAAGCAGCCAATATCGCAAGCCGATGGTTTAATCAATGGAACTTGAAAACAAATCACTCCCAATGCGCAACAAAAACTTTCAGTTTAAGATGTATGAATCAACACTAAGTAATAACAATCAACGACTACGATATCGAGTGGAGCACCAATGATGAGTCAATTAAATACTTAGAAGTATACTTAGACACTAGACTCACTTGGAGGTACCACATATTAAAAAAAACTAAATAAAGCTTATACAAGATTGGTTCAATTATACCCACTTATAAACAGAAAATCATCACTAAGACTTGAATGCACTACACTGCTTTATAAATCTTTAATCCGCCGATTAATAACGTATGGTCGTGTCATTTGGGGAAACCCATCTAAGATCAATCTATATCGAATACAAGTCCTACAAAATAATATACTGAGAATAGCCGTCAACGCCCAATGATGCGTTATCAACGAACAACCACATATTGAACTGGGCAATGCTAACCATCCAGGATTACATCACTAAATTAACGAAAACGTTTCACCATAACCTCAATAATTGCTCAGGCGCAACCTTTTACAAACTAGGACATAGAAAACTACACATCAGGCTAAAACGACGACTACCTCAAGACGTCTACCTATCATATTACCACAGAAAGTGATAGTGACTTGTAATAAACAAGTGATCGACAATTATAAAAAAATTATAAATTGTTTATACAAAATGTTTTCACAGGAGCGATAAGTGCTTTTATGGTATTAGTTTTTGTTAATTGTAGTCATTTAAAATTACCACGAATAGCAATCATATTGCTGAACTGGTATAATTTCTAATAAAAAAACTGTTTGAAATGTAACAGTTTGTGTTTTCTTCTTTTTCTTACTACGACACATTTTCTTGAATATCATATAAAATATGTATATGAACCTATAGAAGGTATTAGACTTGTCGCAGAAAAGACGATGTAGGATTTAGCACATTGCTAAGAAGAAAGGTTTCTGTGTTTCAAATTCTTTAGTCTAATGAAAGAATTTTGCAACTTTCTATCTTTTAAAAATAGATCTAGTACCTAACAATGAAAATTTTAGAAAAAAGGAGGTTCCTGTATCTAGTGCCAAAATACAGATAGTCTTGAGTAAACGATATTCTGTGTTATTTCAGTTTAAGGTATAAAGCCGCCGCTGTTTTCATGCAAGCTGTAAAGGGCGGGGGTGAAGGGTGATGTGGGGTTGAGTTCCGAGAAATTTCATTTCGATCTCTATACCCCGAAACCCCCGCGTCGTCCTGTTATCAAACGTCCCGACAACATTCCACTCTAACGCAGCCAGGGAAACTCTCCCATTACATCGTGTATAGCATGCATACGTAATCCATGAAAGAACGATGGCGATTATGATGACATCGTGTATAAATGGAAGCAAGTTCTTTCGTCGTCATTCTTGACGCTTCCCATTCTTGGTCTTATTTTTGAGTTCAAATTCCCGGCAAAAACATTTGGCCGCTGGCGTACCGGCGCCCAGCCATGATTTTTGTTCTGATGATCGACGGCCTTGAGTCTAGTACTATTGCATTTACTTCGATGCATTCAGCTAAGATAAACTTGCGTTTAGTACATGCGTGATTTGCCTGCAACTTTTTATACGTTACATGTACCTAGCTTACTTCTGAATGTGTGAATAACCGCCAATTTCAAATGTCCACACATACGTGTTAGTGTATATCCCCTTTAGAATAATAGGAACGCCTTACGCGATTTGTTCTGGATTACCCCCAGGGTAGCTATATTGGTTTTTCCTGTGAATTTTTTTATTCCAGGCTAACACATGCTACGATTTGCTTATCGCTCGACGTGACGTTATGAATAGGTACAATTCTTACGGATTGTTTTGTTACCATTGTTGCATATCTAGCCTTCAGCTGGGACAGCACGGTTAAATGTATTTTTATAAATGTAATCTTAATAGAATTCTCGACTTTTCTTTGTAATTTTATCTTTTAAATAAAGTTGTAATTCCGTGTATTTTTCAAGTATAAAAATCTGTTTATAGGTTAAGAAGGTATTTCTGTATCTCGGGGTGAGTACGCATATCCACCGTCGCCGACCAAAGTTTTCTTGGTGTAAATTCCCGAGTAGGCATACATACATTAGGTACGGACATAAATATATTGCGCATTTGTTTCCATATCTTTGGAAGTATCAGAATTGCTTTGACCATCGCGAACATGGCTCTGTTATTTAATGCTATTATCCATCCCTTCCCATCGAGCCAAATTGAACAACCTTGTGTTTTATTATCTGTGGCAAACGGGTTTTACTTTGTAATATCTGATAGACAGCGGCAATGTTTGGCGTTTGCATTGGTGTCAATTTTGCGTTGTTTCGTCTGTTAGAATTTTATGTCGTTCTAGTTTTTGATGCTTATATGATATTTAAATCTTATTAAGCACATATACAGAAATTAGAAAAATAAAAAAGCAATATTGGGAACAATTTACGAGAAATATGGAAAGTGATTTGTGTGGGAGCCAGAAGAAGGTATGGAGAATGTTCCAGAACATAAAAAAGAATATAAATGAGAACTTTCAAACAAATAAAATTACAAAAGAAGAATGGAAGAAATATTTCGAAGAGCTATATGAAAAACAGGCAAGTTCTATAAAAACCGAACAGGTACAACAAATCTCCAATGAGAATATAGAGCAGGTGAAATGTACAGTAAACGAAGTTCAAGAGGCCATGAAGAAAATAACAAATAGAAAATCGGCGGGGCCAGACAAAATCCCTAAGGAATTAATAAAATATGGAGGAACAAAACTAACAGAAGAAATTAGCCACTTATTTAATAAAATATTAGCTGAACGAATAACACCACAAGAATGGAAAGAGAGTTATACAATACTCATTTTTAAAAAGGGGAGTAAATTACAACCTCACAATTATCAAGTTATTACAATATTGAATTCGATACTAAAATTATTTACAAAAATTCTCATACAAAAGCTAGAAGGGAATATTACAATATGTGAAAAACAGCAAGGCTTTAGGAAGAACCGCAGTACAATCGATGCAATCTTTATAGCAAGACAACTAGCTGAAAAAGCGATGGAAATTAATACACCTGCATACATGTGGTTTGTGGACTTATCTAAGGCCTTTAACAGAATTCGGCTTGAAGATGTGATAAACATACTAAGAGAAGAATACGTACCAAGGCAAATAATTAAAATAATACAAGATATAAGTACGAATAATACCACACAAATTAAAAGTAGAAACAACATTACAAGTAAAAAAAAAATTCACTGGGATAAGACAAGGTGATTCTTTGAGCCCCAAATTATTCAGCCTAGTAATAAATAAAATAATACAAGAAGTACGAACGAAACAGGGCTACACAATGGGAACGCATAACATCAATATTACTTATATGCTTTGCAGATGACGCCCTACTCAGAGCGCATGAAGAAAATAAATTACAAATACTTCTACAACCGTTCCACCACACTGCTAAGAAACACAGCATGAAAATTGCAGTTGAGAAAACGAAATGCTAAGTGATTGCCAGACATCCGTTAAGATGCAAGTTGGAGTTGAATGGAAAAATGATCGAACAGGTGAATGAATTTCAATATCTAGGAGTCAAAATAGCAGCCTATAGAGATTTAAATCAAGAAACACGCGCACAGTGCATACAAACATCACAAATATCCGGAAGTCTGCGAGATATTATCTGGAACAATAGATTTATGAACACTGAGAGCTAAATAAGAATATACAATAGTAAGGCCAGTGGCAACATACGGTATAGAGACGCGGGCAGAGACAAAAAGACAAAAAAATGGCAAGAGCGACGGAAATGAGAACATTGAGATCCATCCTTGGAGTGACACTACGAGATAGAATAAGAAGGACGGAAATTAGAAACAGATGTGGCATAGAAGATATAGTGAAATAGTCAAAAAACACACGTAAAGAATGGAATGAACACATTACACGCATGGAAAATACAAGTCTAGTTAAAATATGCAGAGATAACAAATCGTCGACCACAACAAAGATGGATTCAGAGTTGGATATCATCATCAATGGAATCACCACTGAATCCGTAATATTAAACAGGACAGCGTCGTATGAAAAAGAAGAAGGAGAAGAAGAAGAAGCACATATACGGCATAAATAAATAAGATTAATTTTGTATTTATTGAAATTTGAGGTATTACCCTCCACCATTAAACCGAACTACAGACGAACAAACCATTTACGCTCTAGGGCAAGTAGCTCTACAATAATATATATTTTATCATCGAGTCTGGCTAAGTGCAACTTTTCCCAAAGCTGATCAGGAACAGGGCTTCAGTCGACTAGCTGCAGTCTAATTAAAAGAGCCAACATTCGTATAACTCCTCGAATGTTGACCTTAGTCAATCAATCGAAATTTAACTTCAGTCGATTGTCGTAAGTAGGGCTATGGTGAAACTGTCTTGAGATTCAGTTGTTATACAAGTATAGTCGACCTTGTCGCTGTCAAAAGTCTTTCTATAGATGTTTAGCTATACAGTAGCCATCAGTGAGAACAATAACCTCTGAGCAGTAATTATGAAAAGTAGACTGTGTCATTCAAAACAGTTTCTATAATTTCTGCGAGAAACATGAACATTTAAAGATAAATCGTACCCAGGACGACCATCAACACGAAACTGAAAGTTGAGAAAGTAGATAGGTACTCATGGCCGAACATTCTTCTATAGTGAGATATAGAACCATATTGGTATTGATTGGCAGCTGCACAAACGATTGTTACCGATCATCTACCTCTAAGCAACAGTTTAGTCTTCAAATTAATCCTCTGCCAACAAGAATGTAAGAAAGAAAATTGTAACTTCTTTCTTGGTAAAAAATGGTTACATTACCGTTCTATTTGAATATAAAATACGGTTATTCTAGAATGGTACGTAATAAAATATGTCTCATCGTCGACTTAAAAAAGGAAGCTGATCTTGAATGACTCTAACAGCCCTAATAGAGAAAGTAAGTTTTATATTACGCTGGAGATACAAATAAATTTGATTTTATATTAGCGTTTCTCAGGGATCAGACTTTGGTTCAATTTTCTACCGTTTAGTAATTGTTGTCACTGAAACGATGACTCAAATATGAAGAATGTCTTATCAGATTACTTTATGATCTGAACAATAACTTAATATTACTGCAAATTGCTCTTTCATCATAACAAAGTGTTCGGATTTTTTCCTAGAATATTAAAATATCAATCTGTATATAATTCTAAGGTACGAATACTGACAAAAATAAATATCTATTTACAAACTCTAGTTAGATTTTAAAGATTACAAGATTTCCAAATTTAGTATCGCACATCAGTATCATTAAATTTGACTACGAGTTTCCACCGCATAGGGCTCGTATATGCACGTTCCAGACGGCAATGCTTTCAGAAACGCGTTTTCTTACTTGGTACCGAAACGTGCCTTTCTTTAGAACTTCGCTTTTTTAAGTAACTTATTTCTACTGAAAGTACGAGATATAAGCAGATATAAAAACGACGAGGCTGAATTTCCACGTCAAAGATTTATTCGTAATATTAAGTGAATAAAATAGGGGTGATACCAAGGGCTAAATATGAAATACCTCGGCAGCGCACATTATGATAAAGAGAAGTTTTCCGATGTTTCATTTCCCTAAAAATACAGACGGCAACTGTTTTAGGCGATACGATTTCGTTGAATTTTAAAAAGAAATTTCGTTAATATTCTACACATGAGCAGCTAAGTTAAGCCAGAGTAAGCGTGACATCCTCGGGATTGTTTCCACAGAGATGATTAAAAGTGGAGAAAAATGTTACCGTACCTTTTTGAACCATGTGAATGCATTGTTATTTACCCCGTTTCTACTTATTTTTAGCAATATCAAGCGTGTTGCTGTGATAATTTGGTCTTTGTTCTTCGTTACATATTCCCAATTATAAAAATTTTTAAAGTAAAAATGTTTTAACGTTACCCAATTTTTTAAGCTCTGTTCTAATTTTACTTACTTACAAAAACGAGAGTTAACATTTTTGGAAGAAAAGAAACGTTTATTATTTTACTACGTTCCAAAAACAGTAGAATTTTTTTCATTAAATTATGAATAACTGTAATTAATATTATTTTGTTTCTCACTAGCATGTTGGCTCTTATTTTGTTTTCGTCTAGATTATCAAAATCGTTTAGTCTATAAAATTGTATCCAATTGTAAGGCAAAATTTACTGTATAGATTTATCGAAAGCAGTTTTATTTCGTCTTATATGTTTTCAAATCCACTTCCCAATAAAAATTTCTTTATCTCTTTACTTTTTTTCGGAAGATTTTCGCAGCTTTTATGATGATATATTAGGAATCCACTCATCCTTCTAGCTGAATTTCGTAGTCTTCTTTCTAATCTCAGATTTGTCGATTACATTTCTTTCTAATTCAGTGTCATATTAAGTTTATCTTCATGTTTGTAATTTTGGTTAAATATAGTTCTTATCTGTTGCTCAAATATTTTGTTCTATTTTGCTGGATTTGAAGAAACTCAATCGTTGGCGCAAACAGAATATAAAATGAAAGGGTTACTCTTTTTTATAAAATTTTTACATCTCCAAATATGGCGTTTCATGCTAAGATCGCTCAAGTAGTTCGAAAAACAAAACTTAAATTTAATTTCAGCATGTTCAAACAATTGTATGTGCATTATACTGAATGCAAAAATGGAGTAAATGGCAGCACGAAGGATTTTAGAATTTCTATAGATAAGTGAAGTGCAAATTGTATATTTAATTGGCAGGTCTTGTTTTTTTGGTTTATAGCATGACTATATTTGTTTATTTCAGAATAAATCGTTGGTATGAGGAATATGAGGGAAGAAAGCTCTTTACTGAAAAATAAATTCAATAATATTCTTAGAAAGTGAAGACGAATTGCAGAGAAAGGGAGTGATGAAGACTTTGATGTGAATGTAAATGATCTGTTTAGAAACGCACCTAATGAAGACTACGTAAAAGCTTCTAGAACTGCATCAGGCAGCAGTTCCAATAGTGTAAACAGAAAGAAAAGAGTAAAATGAAAAAGGTGTCACCTGTTGTCGTGAAATAGTTTTTTGGGCAATAAAATTCTTCCCCAAAATAGATTCACCGTATCAAATTTTAAGTTTTTTTAATGAAAAATTTCTGGAAAACATGGCAGAAAAATCATTCTTTTATAGTATGCAGTGAAACCCTAATAAAACAGAATACCTATAGAAAGAAAATATTGAAACGCTTATAAAAATTTTTTTACATCGATTTTCTATTAAACCAATATTAGAGACTACCGGCGCTGCAGTAACTGAGAGAGATTTAGCAAGGAAAACTATTTCTCTTAATCAATTCCAAAAACGTTCGGTTCTAGAGGACAATAATAATGAAAGGTGGATTCCCGCCGGTTAGGTTGTTCAAGTGTAGCGCAGTTTGAAACCGTGAGGTGTCGCCGTCTGACGCACAGTGGTTGTAATGCTTTAGATCGTGTATCACAGGAGTTCATGTTTTACTAAGCTTAAAGCCATCTTTTCTGTTTATATTATTTGGATGTTTTTCTATTTCTATGGCTGCACGTTGTAAGAACCTTTTTAGTTTGTATAAACGTACCGCTAATTGGCATTATTTTCTCGATTCCGAAATTACGATTTCGCCTGTATATGGGTATTTCGAATCATTCGCTTGCAGTCAGCAGTTATAAATGCACTCATTCTGTGTTATGGCTCTGTGCCAAACCTGTTGTCCCTCTAGAAAATCTACGCACGTGTTTCTTATCGATCCGCCGCAGACATGAATTTGTTCTATAAGCGCTTACGTTTTGAGCCAGAATAAAAGACAGTTGCAGCGGGTTAGAGAGAGCGACGTCGAATGTTGGCCCCTACTATTTGTCGATGGAGAGGTAGTCCGGGCGTTTTCGAGACATAATTGATCCGGGGTTTCAAGAACCAACAAGTGATTTGGAAGTTGTTCTTCCCGCCGCGCAGCCTCCAAGCTTGCGTGGGCGGCGTTGCGGTTGTGTAAATTGTGCTAATTAGCGGCTAACGGTTGTGTCTTTGGTATGTGTGGGCCGCATGTTTTGTCCCGTTATTTGAACTCACGTCAATTCAACGCAAGTGTTGTGTGTTTCGCATTTTATTGACTTATTGAACTGCACGTGGTAGCTTTGACCGTTGGGCGAACTTAGCGTTATTGTTTACCGTTGTAAGCCTTTGAATTTCTCGATTATCGTGTGACAGCAATCCCTTAATTCGTCGCGAAGCTCCGGCTTATCGTTTCATGCCGTTCTGCCAATTTACCGTGAGGGCTTCGAATTCGCCCTCATTAGTGGATTATCCCAGGTTCCGTTACGTCGGCCACGTCCCCTTGATTTGATGCAGCTCCCTGAGGTGTCTATCTCAGTGTCTGGAATGCTACCGTTTGCAGCAAAGTAGGGCGTCGTGTACAGCTAAGCCAAGCTTCTTAAAGGTACCGTTATATTGTAGTAGTATTTACAGTGCCGAATTTAAAGTGTACCGAGTGTTTTGCCGAAGTGCCAGACAGTTTGCGTAAAGGTGCGGTTATTGTGACATTTATTGTTTCCACTATTGATTTTGCTAAACCATTATAACTGTTTATCTGTCAATTTAATTAATTACCGCCAGAATTCATAAACCTGTTTAACTTTTCGTTGTTGCAATTGAAGTATGTGTCGCAATTGCACCTTATTTAGGTGATTACCGTTTATTATTGCCATATATTGAATTAGTATTTTGACAATTCAGCTTTAATACCGTTTACAAGTCATTTCGATAGTTGATGACAAGTTTTCCGGTTTCCCTACTAGATTAAGACGTTGTGTAATTTTACATATTTAACCATTACTAACCCATTCCATATTTTTATGTACTCAACCTTTATCCATTTAAATATTTTGCTAATACATTTCATGTTTGTTTAACTGTGGTTTCCTTTTGATGTGCATGGGATGTGTGTATGTATTTCCAGTATGAAAGGAGTTTAGCAAGCTGTTCAAGTGATTTCTTCGAAAGGTAAGTCGGATGACGTTGCACGTGGCTCGCTGACCAGGACACTGCCAAGGTTATAGTTGAAAGGTGAATCCATTATGCTTCCAATTTTGCTCTGTGGGTTCACCTAAGCATTTTTCCCTTGTAGGAATCGTGGTGGCGCCTTGGCCATTAAGATCTACTTTTCGTTTATTATGTCGTTGTCCTGGGTTGGACCCCCCTCGCTCCACTGAAGTTAGTCGGCAACTCTTTTGTAATGGGCTGGGGCGGCGGTCGTATGTAATACATTCCCGATTTTGAGTTAGCTTACACGCTAGTCGTTTAGCATTGTTTGGCTTGTCGTAAATCTCGTTTCGTACCATTACAACGTATCACTCGGTGTTCTGGCAAGTACTCCGGCTGGTGGCGTGCTCAAATTCTAAAGTGTGCCCGTTTGTAAATGTACGCTCAGCTCTGTCCAATGCAACTTGAGCCGCAATAGCTTGGAGTGTGATATACGCCAGAGGATTTTAAACTAGGGATTTTGTTTTTTACTAATTTGAAACCGTTACCCAAAGTACTATTGGTTGTAAACACAGTTTTGATGTTGCATCGTTTCAGGACACGTCCTATCTTATCATTCGGGCCTTTAACGTAAGGTGAAAATGCTAAGAATTCCAGAGGTGCGGATTCTACTTTCGCTTTTTGCGTCATAGTCTTGTCTAGCGCTTTTTGTATGGCGGTAGTTGTGTATCCGTTTCATTTATCAACTAGATGTTCCTTTTCCCTCTCTATATTCTCTACATCTGAGATACGAACAGCTCTTGGTCAAGGTAAAAGTAAAAGTTTAATGTAATGTCAGTTGTCCCAGCTGGGGGTGGGTTGCCATAAAGACCTTATATCTCTCTTTATCCAAGAACGGGAATTATGGGATGGGAGAGCGAAACAAAGAATGGATAATAGAAGGAAAAGCAGGAAACCTTGATATATATCCTATTGACTAGTATAATCTCGTCTTCAATTGCTTATACTCACGCTCTTCACGTTCATTTCTACTCACTAAGAACTTTATACAAATGTATTGAGTTCGTGTATTTGCTTCTGGTTGGTTAGTAACTGCTCTTTTAACAGATAATCGATTATAATAATAATTCTTCGCATGGTATGAATCAACTACTGTAATCTGTTTACCTTAATCATCTCGAATTTAGATCTATGTTACATTCAACTTAGAAAAACTTATTGCAGCTCAATCTCCCAGCATCTGTGTGCTTTACTAATAATAACAATAATAATAATTTCTATTTCCCAGAAAAGATATTTATACACTATGATAAATTATAGACAATCACATTTTCATTTGGAATTTCGAAGACAGTCAGATGATCTCCATAAAAGGGTTCCTGCTCTTACCTTCCCCCTAGAAATGTTAAATAAATACAGCTTGATCACAGTCATAAAGTATTAATGAAATAGTTTAATCTTAATCAACCACGAAAGAACAAAAAGTACACAAAAACAACATAAGATACATAAGTTACTTAATGCTAAAGATGTTAAGAATTAAAAAGCCAATTTTTAACACCGATCTTATAAGAAAGTAGTTATAACGATTTTAATACATTAGGTAGTAAGCTGTAAAATTTAGAAGCAGTGTAGGAAAACGACTGTTTAAATAATTCAGATCTATGAGGTTTACAGTATAATATATCTGTCTGTATGCCTTAAATTCAAATTATGTATGTCAGTACGAAACGTAATTTTATTATAAAAGTAAGAAGGAGTAGTAATAATTATTTTGTGATAAAATACCAAACAATGCAACAAACGACGTTTTTCCATGCTGAGCCAATTGGGTTCTATATATTTGTGTGATATATGTATCATGGGGTTTCACATCGTGGATAAGTGTCAAACAGCAATTCAGTACCAATTATAGTCTTCTACTATACTACGTCTCAGGGTGACTAGACAGTACAGGGCCTTATGGCAAACAGCGATGCCATATGTCTCCACAAAAGTGTTCTGTAGAAAATATGCCCCCATCACAGACAAACAAATCCGGCTATTGTAATAGAGACAGCTTAACTATAATCCCTCATTACCTGGTACGTTTTGTCAGTGGCATTCAAACAAGTTTAAGAACGAAACAATTACGTACAGTAGGATCTCCGTTATCACAAAAACATAATTATTTTAATCGGAACTTGTCATAGTTTTTTAATGAGTAAAATTAGATTTTAACAAGCATAAAATTCGCCAAATCTAGTGGATTTGATAGCCGGTAAAAATAAATAAAACGAATATGTGTTTCACGGCAATCGAGTTTATATATTTAAAATAGAAATTGGAAAAAACAGTAACTGATTATAATTTTTAATTGTAAAGTTTAAAAATTGTACAATTCTTGTATCACTACTCGCTGTCACTATTGTTCGCTTCACTATTAATGTCACTATCACTATCTGCATCATTTATATTTATAATAATTGGTTCTATATCTTCTAACAAATTATCGACTTCCCACATTGTCCTTTCTGTTGCTATTACGTGATTTACATAGTTATTCCATTTTTCTGGCGTAACTCGCAAATATGCTTCACTGATTAAATTTCGGACTTCATTCTCCTTAAAATTCGTGTTATGTCCGGCTACGTACCTTAAAAAATCCTCTTAATTGTGCATTAAATTTACTTTTTAAAGATTAATAATAAATAATTAAAAAAATATGGTGATAAATCGTGGATGTTATAATTTTAAATAAGAAAATTATGGACAATAAACTAATTAAGCAAAGGATGTTTAATTTAATTATGTATTTATAATATCTTGGGTGTCGATCTTTGATAACATTAAAAATTTATTTAAATAACATTTTGGAAGCTTTTGCTGCATTACAATTCAATAAATGCCAAAATTAAACAGTGTTTACGACAATATTTAAATTAAATACCTTTTTACTTCACTCCACACCAATTCTATAGGATTCAGTTCGCAATGGTAGGGCGGGAGTCTCAAGATCTTCACATTGTGCCTTTTTGCAATTTCTTCTATTTTATACCCATCATAGTTTCGTTTGAAGGTATTAACTACTTCCAACAATTCGTTTTTTAAATAGTCCTCTTCAAAAAATAAATCTTTAGACCGAAGCCATGCCTGAATTTCGGCTTTATTTGAAGTACTGTTCGGAATTTGCATTACAAATTTGTCACCCTCATTAAGGGGGTAATTAAGAACCAATTTGATGCATACAGCAGACGTTAAACCTGATGTGCAGTAAATTACTTCAGTTTTAAAAATGATAAGATATAGGTATTAATTATTTATAATCTTCTACACTGGGTGATTTATAATAGGTGTAAAACACTTTACTATCTTGTTCCGGAAGTAATTTTAAGATAAAAATGTCATATGGACATAGGTCATATTCCAATTTGTTTTTACTTATGTTTTGAAATTGTTCTTTAATAATCATTACTAATTCACTAAAATTTAAATCTGTTGTAGTTCTGTAACTAATTGGAATATGACCTATGTCCATATGACATTTTTATATTAAAATTACTTCCGGAACAAGATAGTAAAGTGTTTTACACCTATTATAAATCACCCTGTATAAATAATGGTTTCTGAATTACAAATTATACTTTCTCAAACTGATTAATCTGAACTACAAATGATGCTTTCTGAATTAAAATGTTGCGTGAGAACTTATTGGGAACTTCTGGTTTTCGTCTATTTCGGTCAACTTATACCATCACCCGTTGCATAGAACTGGCAACGTCGGAGCGAAATTCCCATAAGGAAAGCATTCCCTATCCTCTCCACGCTGTCTTGTCACCCTGAGACGCTCTATAGTTGCTTTATCAATGCAAGGCCCATAGACAATATCGCATTGGTGAAATTGTGACAACACAAGAAATTTGCATAAAATCCTTTCCATTTTCTTATTTAAAACTTTTATAAAGTAATTTCAGGTTTCCGTAAGACTGACGTATACAGCTATTAATATGGTCACGTAATCTAAGCGTATAATCCAGAGTAAGACCCAAATTTCGCACACTGTCAGCAATAGCTATGATGGCATCATTGATTTTAATTTGA
This sequence comes from Agriotes lineatus, assembly GCA_940337035.1. NCBI lineage: Eukaryota > Metazoa > Arthropoda > Insecta > Coleoptera > Elateridae > Agriotes > Agriotes lineatus. The sequence continues at coordinate 114,072,640 of OW679202.1, forward strand.
ATAAGAGGCAATACCGCAGATCTGCTATTTCGATCACCGCATAGAACGACCACACATTTGGAAGGATTAATCATTTACAGTTATTCATTTAATTAATGACCCCAATCTTGGTTAAAATTAACTTTTTGCTTTATCTTTCTTAAAGTCTAAGTTTGCCTACAATAAAACTGAGCATTCAGACCCTTTGCAAGTTCTATTTTGATCTAACGTAAGGTAGTTCCTAAAATTACAGTGCTTGAAAGCTCCTAGAGTTTAGACTTCACTTTGCGTATAAAACTGTTTGGGTTGCATATGTCAGGCTTCTTTTAAAAAGCCCCTTCCAAATTTGGGTTTTCTTATCAGGCTTTTTTGACCATTTTTGCGATTCGCCATTTTGTGCTGCTAAAGATAGCTGCCTCGAAAATCGACGTTTTGAAGACGTACTTTAATTGGGTTATTTCTATGGCATCTCGCTTGTGAAGTTAATTCTGTTGTGGTTAGAATTTTGCGGTGGTTCTAATGTAGACCCCGTAAAGTGTATTTTGATAATTTTCCAAGCCCAAACCTAACTAGTTTGGATTTCGCTTTGGCAAAGCACATGTTTCTCCCTTTGGCGAAATGAAGCCGGAAACACCTGCGGGTATGTTTTATGGATAAATAAATTAGCTATATTCTATGGTTTGATGATCTTTTAGCTTCTTCTGTTTTGGTGACGTTCTTCTGCTTTGGTGACGTTCTTCTGTTTGGTGACGTACCTTTCGCTGGGTTAGGTCCTTGATTTGGTGGCGTCCTTTTGTTTTGTGACGGTTCGAGGAATATTTCGCCTTTTGCGAGCGCATCTGCACCTAGGATTAATCGACGAAGATGGCCCCTAGCTGCCGCCTCGAGTTTGGCGAGCACGTAGAGATCTTTCGCCTACAAAACAAAGAGCGCAGCTGAAGCCTGTGTGACCTCCTCCGACACGTTACCTGCTGGTCGTTAGCTCTGCACCCCTGCAGTCCCTCGAGCTCTGGTTTAAGTCTGTTGCAGCTGGGAAATTCATCGCAAAGGTCGGTTACTTTGTATTTTAATTTCGGCCCCTCAAGCCTCGAGATTCGTCTGAATGTGCTTTCGTGATTGTGCTACGGCGTACTCGATAAACATTAGGATGCTCTTAATATGTATTTTAAGCGTGTATCTTATCCATGTATACTAGTTGATGTATTTTTCATTGTAAAGAAATAATTGCGGTAGTTCATTCTAACTAGCCTTTAGCTTTTTAGATTATTCGAACGGTCGTATCTCACGCCTCGTTCTAGTGTTAATAGTATTGCTTTTTGTACGGCATTTGCATGAAGCCTTGATCCATTTTCGAGCGTCACGATTAGTGACATGACATTCGGTTGAATACAACTTCTGTATACGCCCCTCAAATGCAAGTAATTCAATGTAAATTTCGCTTACGACATTTTAATACAGATTGATAAGCACTTTAATCAACTATTGGTTTTTAAAGCGCTATGATAGGAAGCAAGATCTTGAATTCCGTGTAGGCGTTATTGTAATTTAAGGCAAACCTTGCATAGTGGGTAGTTGGTTGAATTCAACTAGCCAATCCAAATTTTCAGCTATAACAATTGTTTCGTAGCCATGAAGCTATCGACCGTTTTTATTTATTAATGCAGTTGACAATGTCAAAAGTCAACGTGTAATTACCTTATGCATATTTTTTATTGCGCCCTTATTTCATCTACGCTTTTATGAATATTTAAATTATATGACAATATTTTGGTGAGGCTTAATATAACGCTCAATTATTACTGTGATATGAATTTTATTATTATTTTATTTGTCGTATGGCGATATGAATTTTATGATACGCTGATTTGTTTTGCCGTATGATATTGTCGTGTGTATTTTAATTGTGTTTGTATTTTTTGTTTCCTGGAATTATACTGCCTTGACATCTTTGCCTGCGTATCTGATTTGTGCCTTAGCCGTTACCTTTTTATTTTCAGGTTTGGTTAGTAGCGCCTTCTGTAGTGTAATTGTTGTTTAGCAAAGTGGTGGGTTACTTGCTACTTGGCGCCGATATTTTTATTTTTCAGCTAAAGCTTTTGAGTCTTTTGTTTTACCCACGACCAGTTCCGGCTGAGTAGTCGGTTGCCTTTGCTTACTTCTTTTACAGTCGTCGTAACGGTAACAAGTTCTGTAAGTTAACGTTAAAAAAGTTGCAAGCAGTAATGGCATCAATAGGTTTAAACGAAAGATACAACTGAGTACCATCTGCATACTGATGATACACGCAATGTTTTAAAACCTTACAAAGGCCAGAAGAATAGACTATGTACATATTTAATAGTCAAGAAGGTCGACTGTTTATTTGGAAAAATTGCACACTGTTGTGTTTTTTTAAATAATTTCCAAAAAATTGTAAGGCTTGGCATCAAATCCAAAAGAATGTAAAATAGTTATCAAAATCTCATGGTTTATTGTGTCAAATGCTTTGGAAAAGTCCAGTAGATTTAATGCAGTTCCATTACCTTTACCAGAAGCTCGAATAATGTCATCAGTAAGCTTTAGTAGTGCAAAACACAACTGTGATTAGAGTGAAAACCAAACTGTAAGTTTGAAAATAGCCGATATGTATTGTAAGTATGCTGTGATTTATAAATCCACCACCTTCTCCAAGGTCTTTGACAGAACAGGGAGAATGCAGGAAGGTTTAAGATTCTTTGAATCTTTAGGTTAAGTTTACTTATAAACATTACATGATCTATTTTCCATTGATTTGGAAATACGCCTTCTAATAAGCAAAAGTTAATTATGTGCGTTAAGAAAGGCTCCAAAAAACCGGGAAACACAGGTGTATCATCAGTATGTTGATGCCATTGCTTTCGCAGGCTTTAGAAGTAATAGAATTTATTTTCTGGAGACCAAACTCATCTGTAATAGCTTCAAATTTAAATTTTCTAGCAATATTGGACTTTCGTGAAGAAGCAAATGAGAATTTTGTTAATCAATACCTTGAACTGAATTAAGAAAGTAGCATTACCAATAGTAGCTGGGATAGTCGGGCGTGGTTTTATATTATAGATATAACATTTTTTTATATTCACGCCATAAAAGTTTAGAGTTACTCTGTCCAAATGTATAATTTAAGTACGCTTTCTTTTCATTTCTTACAAAGTTACAAGATTTCTTAGTGGCTTATAATAATTCCAATGTTCCGGGCGTTTACAATTTTTAAATCCTTTATAAGGTTCTCTAGGCGTTATCATAAATCTAATGCTATGTGTGAGCCATGGAGCCCTTGGTTATAGAATGTAGCTATTTTGAATGGTGCAAAAATATGAAGTGTGTAAAATCTTACATAATACAAAAAAATAACAATTCTCCTGAAAATTCGCGGGCAGTCAGATGACCTCCAAGGAACGGAGGACCCTGCTCTTTCCTGCCACCGACAATATAACATAATAGTACCTTTGATTTATAGAGGGGCTATTAATAAAATTATAATTGTTTAATGCTCGATCACCCCCGAAGAAACAGTGTATTGTGTTTTGTTATCAAACTGTTTTAACGACACTCACAGGTATGGGAGTGCCAAATGCTTAATTATGTCCGGGAGACGTCAACACTTACCCTGAAAATCTCTATAAACAGGCTCAAAGGTCACGGCTCTAATACTCTCAGGGAGATGGGCGTGGTCCTAGAAGCGGTACACCACAGGACGAACGCGACTGTATGTATAGGGTGTTGTAAAAGAAAAAGGGCCCCACAATGTCCAATCAGGGAGACTCACGCTTAACCGAACCTTCAAGGTCAAACGGGGTGTAATACGGGAACACAGTCTCACAAACCTCGCCGCTGCAGCGGCAAGCGTGGTTAACCTACCTGTGACGCCCAAACACTCAGGCTTCGCCGTACATATATATTTACACAATAACCTTAACCTGAAAGGGGCATGCACAGATTCGCTGTAAATTAGAAGGCCTTAGTTCAAATACCAGTTTATTGAGCTCACACAGGTAACAGGCGATACACAGGACAACCAAGATTAACATACCGATCTGGACTAAACTACATATATATCTAGAGCCCCAGCTAGGAGGCGCATTATCTCTATTTATACTTAAGTGGTCATATTAATTTCAAATATACAACAGGCCTTGGGCGGCCGTCACGAACTTAATTATCCAACAGGCCTTGGTAGGCCAGTTACGTGAATTGAATTATAACTGACAGCGGCCAAGCTATAATGCGTTTGCGGTAAAAGCGTTTAACTTACGCCAGCACAAATAACAGTTGATTATTTATGAATGCTAGCGGCCAAAGTACATTGAGTTAGCGGCAAAAGTATTCAAATTAGGCCAACACAAATAACATGTGATTAATGACTGCTAGTGGCCAAAGTACATTGAGTTAGCGGCAAAAGTGTTCAAATCAGTAAACAAATTACACACACGCTACCTTTTGTTGGGGACCCGCTAAGCGTGTGCGAGACGGCAGCTAACGGCGTGCCTGCTGCAACGGGCGCATGAACGGAGGCGTGGGAGTCGGGGCAGCACTTGCTGATGATCCATCCATGTGGCGTAGACTGAATAACGTCCACCTTTGGGACAAGAAAACGGCGAGACCGCAGATTTGGAAAACTCTGCGAGTTTGATCCCCTGTTTGGGAAAAGAAGGCCTATTCTCGGCCCTACGAAAATGATGCAAAGCTGACGGCCATCTGGATACACAAGCACCAACACACGCTCCACCAGCGAAAACCGAAACCACCTCACGCTCTCACAGCCCGAACAGGAATCCTAAACAATTAAAGGCAGTGGAACGAAACGGTAACAAACTGCACGTGATTGCTGTAACAGCACTAACATACGACGTCGTGCCCGAAAGCAACGGCGACCACCAAGGGCCAACGCTCGCAGACCAAGCCCCTGAGACCTCAGCCGGAAATCAACTAATAGTCGGGGAGGCAGTGAACTTTCTTCGATACTTATTTTCCCAGACAGTATATTGGTTTATTTTGGTTTGGTTAATGGTGCTTTTTGAAGATTTGCAAGTCTGGCTATTGATTTCCGATGGAATCAATAGGTTAGGTTAGTGACCTAGGGGTATATAATTTCCCAGTCATGAAATTCGTTGTACTAACTGTCGTTAGCATGAAAGTCAGTAAAAAATTAGTTTGGCTGATCTGAGCCTAAAGTAAGTCTGGCATAGCATTATAGAAAAAATAAGTACCCTAATTGGACTTATTTTCCCAATCCTGAAAATTTATAAGGGAAAAATATGTATTTCAAAATAATTTTAAAAAATAGTCTGGTTGATCTGCGGCTATGGACAGTAAGTCTGGCATGGCATTAAAGAAGAAAAAATAAGTACCCTAATTGGACTTATTTTCCCAGTTCTGAAAATTTATCAGGTGATAATATGCATTACGACATAATAAATAAAAATAGTCTGGCTATCATTGTCGATCACAAAAGTCCTACCAGACTCATATAAAGGAGCGTAACTTGGTAACGTATAAGTGACCGTATTTGGCGTCTGGGCTCAGACAGGCAATACAGTTTCCATTTCGTAGTACTAACAATTTGGCAGAATATACCATCACAATATTAAATATAACAAAAAGTCTGACAACCATTTGGAATCACAGAAGCTCCACCAGGCCAGTGAAAGTTGTTAATTTTGTAAATTACCTACTTCATTACAATATATACCTTAATTATATCAGCGAAGAGACACAACGACATAAATGTATCACGACAGTGCAAAAATGTAACAAAAAAAGTGTAACCAGTACCTACATTTAATTAAAAACGTTTTTATTATTTTTGATATATAAACGAAGGAAATTAAAATTATTGCATCTGTCCTTGTGTGTCATGTTTCTCATGGAGGTCATCTCAATAATTCTCGTCAGTTGTTACTGATGCATTTTCATCATTGTCATCATGTAACTGATTTTCGTCATACGAAGACCAGTCATAATCATAATCATCCCCTACATGAAAATATGGATTTGTTAGTCAAACAATATCAAACATTTTGGGTGTCGCGCTGGCCGCTGTCGGCCGTTATTAACATTGGCCCGCTTTTTTCTGAAATAGTAGGACCCGCCGCTCGAATAATTAAAATCCTTCACAAACTATCGAAAATAATTGTAATAATAGTACACTCAACGTTAACAATTTCTACTGTGCAAATGCCCTACTTACGTCTATTTTATGATTGTAGTTTCAACTACTTGTTGAAGAAACAAAATTGTGTCCAATTTTTTTTACACTTCAGGGCCAGCGATTATTAAGGCCTGTCAAAATGAGGTATAGGCCTTATTATTTGGCTACACTGTTTATTTTATTTCGTTTTATATTCTTGTCATTAATGTTGCTCTTGCTATACGAACCCAAGGGCAGAAATCGTTTTTTTCAGATTTTTAAAAAAATTGGCATTTGTATGCCGTTACGACAATTGAGATATTTACGTTGTACACAGAGGTAATAGAATACAAAACCGATTTTCTTCTTACTAACAAAAGCGGGTTTTTCCATGTGGTCTTCATACACCGGTCGCTTCTGCATCGCTTAGTCGCGCTTCTTTACACGAGTCTGGCAAGGGTTTAATGATGCACAATGGCAGCCAGACTGTTATTATTTATTCTGTTATAATGAATATTATCACTTGACAAAATTTCAGACTGAGACAATAAGTACCCTAAAATCACTTATTTTTTCTCATTTATGCCCTGCCAGACTCATTTTCCATATCCGGAGATCAGCCAGACTAATTTTTTACTGACTTTCATGGTAATGTTTATTTGTACACAAAGTTTCATTACTGAGAAAGTAAGTCGAACTAATGTACTTATTTTATAATTATTTAAACCTTGATACGAACCGATAAACAGATCAGATCAACAAAGAAAATGTACGTCGCCACATAAAGCGGCGACAGTACAAAGCGCCCTAAAAACATCTGTTTACCAAGCCGTCGCGATCTTGCACAAACAAAGAAAAAATATATCTATTTTCAAAAACCCTCGTAGAAACATAAAACAATAAAACTAATGGCAAAGTGGCGTTCATAAACTTTATTGGAACCGGCCGGCCAAGAAAGGCGACAGCAAGCGAAATACGCCTCACGAATGTATCAGCATTGCAGATTGAATTTACTTAAATTAAGAAATTTTCACTAAAACGCTCTTAAAACAGAGTGCGCCCAATCAAAACCCCACATAAGGATGCCTGCCGATAGGAGGAATAAGCCGCCACCTGATAAAACAACGCCCAAGCCTCTAGCGCACATACAGGGCGATTAAAAATAACTTTTCCATCAGCCAGCAAACATATCACCGCTCGTAATGCGGACGATGGTGGCAAGAAAACACTACAGAAATTTCGAAGTACACGACGGCCCGGCGAAGATGTATTTTTCTAACGGTTAAATCAGGACAAAAAGCCGCTTACATCCGGCTAAATATTACACATTAAATTATAATTAACGGAAGGAAGCATCCCAGGAAAGCGTGAATAGTCTCAAAATTCTTATAAAAATAGCGCGCAACCAATCGAAGCAAAATAACTTATTAACATACGCAATAAGAGTAATGCTTAATTAAGTTTTACGCCGAACACGGAATTAAAAATTCCAAGTTGAACTAATCTTTACCAAAACCTAGCAAATTGGGTGTCGTTAGAATCGACATTTCAACGACTATTGATTGCGACTCAAATCAAGTCGATAATTGATCACGCCGCTCAATTAAACGCTATAATCCGAAATACATCAAAAACGGGCAAAACATCCCTTCTACTTCGACCAATGAGCTGCGAGATCGCGTTTGACAAAGGACTGGCTCCTTTAAATAGTCAGACGCTGGCAGTAGGAAATCACTCTGCCTCGGCGGGTCAATCCAGCAGCAACTCAACCCCGGAGAGTCCAACCAACAAGAAGCCTCTTCAGGACCATCCAGCCTTCCAGCAGCATCAACTCAACCCAGGAGAGTCAGCCAACAGCAGCCAGCCTTCCAGGACCAGCTAGCAGCTCCAGCCTTCCAGGACCAGCTAACAGCTCCAGCCTTCCAAGGATCTACCAGCCCCAGCCCTCTCCAGAGCCTATCACCTTCGTTGGACATAGCTGTTTGCCGCATCTACTGGACTTAGCTGTCTACCGCATCTACTGGACATAGAGCCTGCCGCATCCACTGGACTTAGCTGTCTACCGCATCTACTGGACATAGAGCCTGCCGCATCCACTGGACTTAGTTGTCTACCGCATCTACTGGACATAGAGCCTGCCGCATCCACTGGACTTAGTTGTCTACCGCATCTACTGGACATAGAGCCTGCCGCATCCACTGGACTTAGCTGTCTACCGCATCTACTGGACATAGAGCCTGCCGCATCCACTGGACTTAGCTGTCTACCGCATCTACTGGACATAGAGCCTGCCGCATCCACTGGACTTAGCTGTCTACCGTATCTACTGGACATAGAGCCTGCCGCATCCACTGGACTTAGCTGTCTGCCGCATCTACTGGACTCAGAGCCAACCGCATTCGTTGGACTTAGAGCCAATCGCCTCCGCTGGACTTAGAGCCAACCGCCTTCGTTGGACTTAGAGCCAATCGCCTTCGCTGGACAGAGAGCCTGCCGTCTTCGTGGGATTTGGACACGGAGCCACTTTAGCCGCCGGCACCGCCTCCGAAGGACCACACCAGCTTCCAACTGCGGATGCCAATCCGCCATTTTCTTTTCCTGTACATATATGTTACCTAGTTATAAGCGTATCTGTATCTTAGTTAGTAGTGTAAATATAATAAACTTTGTTCCAATCAAATCCAGTGTCTAGCTGAGGGTAAGGCCCACCCTCCTCTTCCGAAACCGACGCCATTGAAGTAACCCTACCGCTGAGCTATAAACCGAGGCGTGTTAACCTTTTCCATGACTCGACCCATCGGAAATCAATAGCCAGACTTGCAAATTTTCAAAAAGCATAATTAACTAAACCAAAATAACCCAAAATACTGACTGGGAAAATAAGTACCGAAAAAGTTCACTGCCTCCCCGACTATAACTGCCCAAGCGACGCGAAGGCCACCTCCGCGCCAAAACGCGCGAACACGCCAACAGATGTATCCAATCAGAATGCAAGAAGCCTGGCCTGACGACGCGAAGCAAGCCGCACGGGAGAGAGCTCGACTGAGTTTTAAATTATTCGAGACAGATATCTCGCTTGCCCCAACGGGTTTTGAAAATCGATGTTAGCAACCTGCAGCTGTCGAGTAAACGGCTAGAGCATAGCGCGTAGCGAAGTTGCGCGCCTGTCAACTTTAGAATTTTAGATGCAAATAGCGGAAATGTTATGCGGTGAAATTTGACTGAAACGGAACCTATATACAGGAGAAATCGTAAACTTTGTACTGAAACTGTTCGAAATGGTTACGTAGCTATAGAAATTAAAGAAAAATAAAATGGCTGACAATTTCCAATAACAACATAAGATACATAACAATAATAAAAATATGACATAAACGAAAACTGCAGGTATTAAATAAATGTAATTGATTAACAAAAATGAAATAAAAATATGCAAATTTGTCAAAGCCAAAGCTAAGAAAATAAATTAAAATTTAGTATAACTGCTCCCAGTAATAAACTCAAACGCGTGTTTCTGCCATGACACAGAAAGCAATAAAAACGGACTTCCCAGATACGATTTAGTTATTTTCTCGTTAATAATATTCCTCAACTAACTTTTTTTTCGAGTCATTTTCTTCTTATTGTCGATTTATATTTCTGAATCGTATAAGAGTGCTGCTTATATAAAAGGTTTGCAAATTTTGCTTTGTCTTTTCGAAAAAGATATATATATGTATATATACACAGTAAAATGTTTGACTGGGATAGGGTTTGGAAAAACTCCAATCTCAGTGCTACGCACAGGTACCAAGCTTTAATGGTTAGATTGAATTAAAACCACTTGTATGTTTCGCCTGACGTTTCGTTTTTATTCAAAACTTTATCAAAAGCTAACACCTTGTGGACCAAAACACATGTTTTATTAAAAGCATGTGTAGATATTCAAATTTGAACAAATTCATAAACAGGGGCAGTAGGCCACCAAGATTACAGACCTGGGCTGCACATGATATAAATACACTTAGTCATACATCTAGTCAATTACACATTAAAAATTACTAGCACATTTAAAATTTGATTTACAATAATTTTATTAGCTATTTGGCCAACATGGCCGTCAAATTTGGATAAATTCGTGGTATTCTGTGCGTAGCACTGAGATTGGAGTTTTTCCAAACCCTATCCCAGTCAAACATTTTACTGTGTATGTAACCACACAAGCTGTGAGAGGGACTATCTTTATATGTATATATATATATTATTTTTTTGATCAATCAAATCTGCTTAATGTTTTTCTTTGACCATTCATTACATCTTGTTAAATTAGCAATTTAAAACGAATATCCATAGATGGTCATATTAATCCTACACTTTGTAACTTTAGGTATCACGACACGTTTTTATAAAGAATCGCCTATTGCAGCTGTATCAAAAATTAAAATGTCAATGTTAATATTAATTTAAAAGTTATGATAATATTGTTCAGCACATTAATCTAAAAAGGGGAAAGCTACAAATGTGACTATCCAAGGCCGCAGTTAAATTAGAATCCTAAATTACAGATTTTTTGTGGATAGCAAACGAACAGTAATTTAGCACAGCTATTTACAGTTTCTATAAGGAGGTTAAGTTTTCGTCATACTCTCGCGGTATCTAAAGCCGCGTACACATTGATAAATATTTACGTCGTGTGTTGTATGTCAAAATGTAGCGTACTTATTTTCGACGCAAATTTAATGGAAGGGCATCATTTTTCGACGCACAAATTGTGCGTTGTGTGTCGGCGATCCGCCTGTTCGTCGATTTGCAGAGCGGCGCATTGTGCATTCTCTTATTATTAGTAAGTTTTATATTTGCAGCATTTGTGGAAATAAAGAGTAATAGCAGGAGATGGAATGGAACAACGAAGATGCATTGGCACTTATTCAAGAGTACCAGAAGCATACATTGTTGTGGAATCCTAAACATCAATGGCATTTTGAATCTATTCTCTTGATTTTTGGCCCAATCATATTAATGAGGATTTTAAAATCCACTGATGACATAGAAGAACGTTGCGGAATTGTCCTATGCTTTCATCAATTGCTAATGCCGTTAACAAACCGCTACCGCCATTTTATATTGATAAAGTTGTGTCATCTAGTAACGTCTTTGTTATTATTGAGTTTATTTTAATTTTTTCTAATTAAATGGTGCATTATAATAACGGCCGCATATTTCTTTTTTAATAATAATGAGGTAATAAGGCATGGTTAATTAATAATTTCCTTCTACAAGTTAGAAAGTTTATTCCTAAAAATAAATTAAAATTAAAACCATGCGAACACATACATGCACTACCAACATACGTATTTTTTTTAATTTAGTACACCAGATCAACATCATACAACGTTATGCATGGTATTGATAATATTTTATATTAAATATCATTATATGTATATTAACACGGAGGAATGGGTGTCCTCTAACTTAATCACTCCCAAGCAACACGCCAGAAAACGTTATAGTTTAATATACGTGTATTCCACCATATTTTGGTAAATTTTTGGATATAGTGTATTTATTAAACGTGTACGATAAACGTATATGTTATGTCGGTCTAATATACGTGTATGGATTACAATTTTGTTACGGGCATAATGTAAATTTTATGATTTGTAGTGCAGTGGTTCGATATTTGTGTTCTTTGCATTATGCTGGATTATTCGACCACCAATAATTACCAATTGACCTTGATATGGTGTACTTTGGACGTACTATATCTTGGGTATACGCTAAACGTAATTTAAACTAAAGCCATCTACTCTGGATAAACGTGTACGATAAGCGTATATGTTATGTCGGTCTAATATACGTGTATAGATTACAATTTTGTGACGAACATGATGTAAATTTTATGGGTTTAGTGCAGTGGATCGATATTTGTGTTCTTTGCATTATGCTAGATTATTCGAAGACCAAAAATCACCAATTGACCGCGAAATGGTATAACTTTGGATATACTATATTTTGGGTACACGCTACACCTAATTTACACCAAGGCCATCTACCCTGGATAAACGTGTACGATAAGCGTATATGTTATGTCAGTCTAATATACGTGTATCTACTTATATTATACCTTGGGTATACGCTATACATAATATACACTAAAGCCATCTAACCTGAATAAACGTGTACGATAAAGGTATATGTTGTCGGTCTAATATGCCTGTATGGATTACAATTTTGTTACGAACATGATGTAAATTTGATGATTTTTAGTGCAGTGGTTCGATATTTATGTTCTTTGCATTATGTTGGATTATTCGACCACCAATAATCACCAATTGACCGCGATATGGTATACTTTGGACATACTATATCTTGGGTATACGCTAAACATAATTTAAACTAAAGCCATCTACTCTGGATAAACGTGTACGATAAGCGTATATGTTATGTAGGTCTAATATACGTGTATGGATTACAATTTTGTTACGAGCATAATGTACATTTTATGATTTTTAGTGCAGTGTTTCTGTATTTGTGTTCTTTATCCCGTTCAATTGGAACAAAGGTAGGTAATATTTCTTTTCTTTTGTTTATTGTATTGTATTTGTCAAACATGGCATTTGCCGATTCAATCAAGATAAGAAAAATATTTTAAACGCCTACTTTAATTTAAAAACCATTTGTTCTTTCGGTATGCTTCGCGCCTTTTCCAACCAATAAACTTCACTGTTCTAAAACCACGTGATTGTCTCGCGCTGCATTTAGCAGTGATGAGTTCATTGGCATTTAGAGGCTGGCTGCAGCTGCAGCGTCTCGCTCTGCTTCCGTCCAGTGTTAGGAAATTTTCATTTTTGAGGGAATTTTAAGCCTACAAAATTGCCACAAGAATTTTTTTCAGAAAAAGGAAATTTTTGAAGTGAAAACGTCTTTAATTCTAAGGTAATTTCGACAAACTTATGCTTTACTCGAGAAAGTTTAGGCTTGAAATTGTAAGTTGAGAGGAAAAAAGGGGATATTTGTCTTAAAACACAAAACGGCCGTCAATAGTTGACAACACTGCTTCCACCCCAGTCTACCGCTTCTTGCTAGCTACCACTTCTGTTTTGCGATTGTTATGTTCACTTTGGCTACATAACTAATAAGAGGTAAGTACCTAAACTATAATATACTGATTCATTTTGCATGCAAGATAAAAGCATTGCTTTTTGTACGTGCACCTAAAGGTTTGTTGCTGCTATACTATTTATAATTTAAATATTATATGTATGTTGTATTCTGTACGTGTACCTGTACGTCCACAAACCGCGTGAACTAAATAATGGCGCACAAGACAATGGACCTACCTAATATTTTTAAACTCTTACATTGAGAAACGTAGAATAATGAAATTCATAATGTCCAATCGATTGAGAATAGCATTTAATTGGGCAGGAAGTGCTCCTAAATCGGTTGACCATCGAAGAAAGTATGCCTTTAAAGAAACACTGGGCTTACTATTATTATCCCTGCGTTTTTTATTTTTATTTACTATAAGTTTCTATTTCCTAATCAAAGCGGTAGTTCTATTTGAAATTTTATTAATTTATTCGAAAACGTATAATCATTGTTAACACATAAATTAAATATCCAAAATTTAGAATATAAATTAAATTAAATTTATGCCACATTTATGTATATTACGTTTTAACAATAATATTAATTTGTGATCACTTGCAGTAGCCACCAAGATATGCTTTCAAGGAGGACAAGCAAAATCCATTGTCGGCGAACTGACTGACAAGGCAATTGGGCAAGCATGTCAAGATTGGCTGAAGCAGTCGAAGCATCGATTTCAAAAAATTCGGCTTAGAAAAAATGTCTATACATTTCCAATCAAATGATAGTAATATGATAACTGAAACTCTCATAGCACTGGTCCATATGGGAGTGATTTTGGCTGGTATAACGGAGTTTTGCACTTCATTTGACATTATTGACAATTGTTTATAAAAAATTTAAGTTAATGTCTATTGTTTTGTACCCATTATCCCCAATACCACTTAATGTATATTTTTTTTCTTTGTAATGGTGTGTTTTAAATATATGGTATATTTAATAAACTGTTATGTTTCACCCACCTATTTGTTTAACTTTAATAATACGTTTATTATGCACTAAACATAATCGAATTACATCGAATATAGTTCAACGTGCATGACAACCGTTATTTAATTGTATATTATACACTAAATATAATCGAATTACATCAAACATAGTTGACGGTGTGCCACCAACGTTGTTAAATTGTATATTATGCACTAAATATAATCGAATAACATCGAAAACGATTTAACATGTGTCATCACCGTTATTTAATTGTATATTATGCACTAAACATAATCGATTAACATCGAAAAGCATTCAACGTGTCCCATCATCGTTACTTAATTGTATATTATACACTAAATATATTTGAATAACATCCAAGAGGATTCAACGTGTGTTTTCACCGTTACTTAATTGTATATTATACACTAAATATGATCGAATAACATCAATAAGGATTCAACGTGCTTCATCATCGTTATTTAATTGTGTATTATATACTAAATTTAAACGTTTATCTCGCGGACATTTTATCAAATATATGAGGGTGACATTCAACCATAATTATACTCCTCGTATAAACAAAAATTAATCGTTTATTCAACTATTGTGTGTTGCTTGGGCTATTGATGTCTTAGTCTACCATATCTTGCGGTAGTTGGCGTTTAAGCCGCGTGTGGATATTTTTCTGGCATAACTGTCTCACGATTTCATTGCTACTATTTTTGGTATTCGTGATAAAATTTTTTGTTAATCTTCTAACAAACTGCTCCATAGTATCTAAACCAAGTTCCTTGTGTATTTGTTCATTCCTTACAAACCACGGAGGGTTGATGGCAATGCGGAGAACTTTCTTTTGGAATACTTGTAGTTTTTTCATATTTCTTTTCGACGTCGTAATCCATACAGGACAAGCATATGTTTTGTACAATAAAATGGTACATTCTTTATGTAAGGGAGAGTTTCTGTTAATTAAAGGAAATAATTGTTTAAATCTTGCATAGGCTAGATTTAGTTTATTATTTACGTGCTGGCGCCAGGTTAATCTCGTGTCCATATACACTCCTAGGTATTTAACTGCTCCAGTTCTAGAATCCCATGGTATGTCATCCCCGAATATTTGCAATTTCGAGTGATCCGTAATTCGTTTGACGGTAAATATCTTGGCAACGCATTTTGTGGGGTTTAGTGAGATGCACCATTTCCTAAGACATGGTCTTAGAATATCGATGGCTGATTGGAGTTGACTGATTGCCGTATGGAGGTTGTTGTGCTGGGTGATAATAGCTGTGTCGTCAGCAAATAAAGCAAGTTCGCTCATGTTGGTAATGGGGATATCGTGAATGAACATGTTGAAAAGTGTAGGCCCCAATACACTTCCCTGGGGAACTCCAGCGTGGATATCCTTGATACTAGAGATGGATGCGTTAATGAGAACTGCAAATGTTCGATTCTCTAAGAAGGAGAAGATGCTTGCGATTAGATAATGTGGAATTTGGGTTTTCAGGATTTTATATTGAAGCCCTTCTATCCAGACCCTATCAAATTCCTGAGTTATGTCCAGGAATACAGCCACTCTAAATTGTTTGTTTTCGTAGCCTTGTTCCACTAGCTTGGTTATTCTCTGTAATTGTTGAGTGGTAGAATGTTCTTTTCTAAATCCAAATTGGGTGGTTGGAATTATTTGGAGTTCATCCAGCGATGCATTCAATCGATTACTTATTACTCGCTCAAGTAGCTTTGATAGGGTTAGCAGCAGGCTTATAGGTCGATAATTATTACATTCGCGTTTATTTTTTCCCGGTTTGTGAAACATTAATATATGGGCGAGTTTCCATTTATTTGGGAAATATCCAGTCTTCATACATGAGTTAAATAGTGTAGCCAGATAGGCGAGTCCTTTTTTTGTTAAACATTGCAGAGCTACATTAGGGATGAGATCGTGGCCCGGTGCTTTCTTAATCGGTAAAGCTTTAATATAGGTTTCTATTCCTTTTGGAGATGTTGGTTAATCGAAATCGTCAACTATAGGTGCATGTGTTTCAATGTAGGCATTAATTATGCGTGCGGTCGACCGGTTCTCATCATGTATTGTCGGAGTAAACACTGTTTGAAGGTGCCTTGCGAAATGATTACATTGTCTTCGTCTGAGACATAGTAAGTGTTTTGGCTTATTAGGGTAGGAATAATATCGGTTTGTCGTGTTAAGGTCTTGGTAGCTTTCCATAGGTCGGTGCTGTTAAGTTCTAGGCTTTTATTGTAATTATATATTCGATATTTTTCAATTTCTCGTTTTATGGTATGTGACAAGTTATTTAGCATATTTTTAAGATGTGGTTCCCTTGTTGTTTGCCATTCTCTTCAAAATTTGCTTTTTTGTTTAATCAGTTCTACTATATATGTCGGTGGAATGTTGTAATTACGCTTGATTTGGGTTCTAAGTGGTCTCGTTGAATGTTCGATTGCTTCTTTAATCGATTCAGTCAGGTTATCTATGCTAGCGTCGATGTCCTGCCTATTTTTTATGTTACTAGGGTTGACAAGAAGAGAATCGAGTTGTTTTTGATATTTTTCCCAATCTACGAGTCCTTTAATTAGCCGTGGTGGTGGAGGAACATTATACGGTGTAGAGGTGAAGGTTATTAAGACAGGGAGATGATCAGAATCAAGTTCCGGGATTACTGTTTGTTGGATGGGAGGATTAAAGTTTTTGGATACAATATAATATCTAGGATATCTGGTTGATGATCAGATCGATAGGGGTAATATGTGAATTCGCCGGGCGCCGCAACTTGTAATTGATGTTTCACTGCGAAATCATTTAATTTGTATCCGTTGGGGTTATTTGCACGACAACCCCAGAAGGTGCATTTGCTGTTTAGATCTCCGATTATCAGTGATGGTAATATCTTGTGGAATAGTTGGGTGATATCTGCCTCGTTTTATTCGCTTGTTTGTAAGCGGTAGTGATTTGTAGTTGTTTGTTGTTAGTGATCTTGATAGTTACCGAGATATTTTCGATACCATTTTTGTCTGAGATAATGGGTGTGTCAAACTGTAATTGTTTTTTGATAATAATTGCTACTCCTCCCCATGCTGTGGGAGCTAGCCTATCATTGCGGAAGACATGATAACCGCTGAAAGACGAGATTTCTTCAGATCTTCACGTTTCAAGGTCCCTAGATGACCAAATAGTAATTTATACAACTAGTTTTGAAAGTCATACTTTTTTCATAAATTTGCAGTTTGATAACGAGGGCGAAGCCCTAGTTAATCAAGCAAATGAATGAAAAAAAGGACTTTCAAAAGGTGTTGTACACGTAGTGTTTTTGCATAGTGATCTCTTGGTCGAAATTTAGTCGAAAAGGACTTCGGAATTGACAACTGTCAAATTGACATTTCAATAAAAATAGTTAAAGAAGTGTACTTTTCTCACGATTTTTGCGTTAAAAAAGTGGAACTTTCAATACGATTTTTCATTAAAAAAACGACCTTCACGATCACTATGCAAAAAGGGTGTTCTTAATTCCGTCTGTCTGTCTGTCTGTCCGTCCGTCTGTCTGTCTGTCTGTCTGTCTGTCTGTCTGTTGGCAGTATAGCTCAAAAACTATTTGTCGGAGGAAGACGATATTTTGCATACATATTATACAGGGTGATTTTTTGAAAACGATCCGCCTGAGATATTTCAGAAACCAAAAGGAAATTAAAATTTTCCGAAAACAGGTCCACTTATATGTCAAGGGGGAAACGGCTTGATCTATGATTCACACTTTTGACGTTTACCCCCTGTGTCCCCACGAATACCTCCGCAAAAATTTTAAATGGAATGACCCATCGCGTGGTATCTCAAATGAAAGCTTATCTTATAAGGATTATGGTGTCACTTGCCCACGTTTTTTATTTTCTCATACATTTTATGAGAAAGTTTATCATTGCCACTTCAGGAGAACGGTAAGCGCTATCGAAACCTAATTTTAATCAGGTAGGCGTGGAAAAAAAAGAAAGCAAGCCGTTGACGTTTTGTCTAACAAACTGTCACATTAGTTGTTTCCATTTAGTCAGCTTCACCTACATACTACATTAGTTTCCGTAAAAATGGTGTACTCTATTGCTGAAAAAATTGATCATTTCTGAATGCTAAATAAAAAAAAATGCGCAAGTGACACATCATCATAATCTTTATAAGATAAGCTTTCATTTGAGATACCACGCGATGGGTCATTCCATTTAAAATTTTTGGGGAGGTATTCGTGGGGGCGCAGGGGTAAACTTCAAAAGTGTGAATCATAGGTCAAACCGTTTCCCCCTTGACATATAAGTGGACCTGTTTTTATTAATAGTGTTGAGTATACAGGGAATTTATTTTAATAGTTAACATAAGCATTTCGTTTCTATGCCACTATTTAATCATACAGGTCATTTCCATAGTTACAAATGAGACCAATAGATTAGAGCGTTTATTTTACGAGTTAACATAGGAATTATTACTTGTCAAAAAGGCAATTAAAAGTTATCCTAATGTATACCACTGAAAAAAGATACAACACACAAGTTGTTCCTACGTAGCCATGAGCGTAACTTGGAGCATCACTTTGGGGGGACAAAATCAAGACTTCACAACAGTTTTAAACCTAAATTGCAAAAAAAAATGCTGCACTTCACTTTAAAATCAAAATTTGGGGGGGGGGAGCAATGCCCCCCCTGGCCCCTCCCAAGTTATACCTATGTACGTAGCTACTTTTTAGTTGCATACCTACATTCCCGTAACAAAATTAAAGTTTCTTATTAGCAAGTACCTAATTCAAATTCGTATGTTAACTCGTAAAATAAACGCTCTAATCTATTGATTTCATTGGTAACTATGGAAGTGACCTGTATGATTAAATGCTAGCAATTTTCCTTGGATTGTTTTTCTACATTCTACAAGGTTTCATGGATCCCGAGTAGCGGCCGTACCACCGCAGGCACGCTACTCGCCTGACGTTTTGCGACACCCAAGCGAGACCGCCGCGCCGCAGCGCATTTTGTATGAACGCACATTTTGTTTCATTTACAATAAACAAATATAAATAAATACATGGAAAAACTGCAGTTTATTTATTCAAAAATGAAAAATTGTATAGTCAGGGAATTTTAACATATTGTTTACCTTAAAAGGAGGGGAGGAGTTTTTATTTTTAAGTATTTCAACTTTTTCAAAAAAATATTACAAAAAAACTGGCCACACGTTTTTGTATAAATTTTATAATGTATTTGGGTATTAGCTATATTTTATTTTTTTGCTAGGTGCCAGAATTTCACTCAGGCGCTCTCTATGGAGGTGTTAAAATCGAATGTTAGTGCCTCTATAGGCCCTTTATTGGTCAAAATATTAAACAAATATAAATACATACAATACCTAATTTGACAGGGTGTATTAAAACATGCGGCTAATAAATACGGGAGTTATTAATGCTCAAACTTTGGTTGAGAAATAGATTTAAATAGTATCAACAACACATAATTCAACAATTAAAATAAGTAATCAAATATAAATTATAACATTTTGGTAATTAGTTTACGTATAATTTAATATTTAAGAATGCAAAATCTTCCCGATTTATAGTTTTGGAAGACGTTGCAACTATGCATTATACGGTGGGTTTATTTTTAAAATGTAACAATAAAAAATTCATAACTGGATGTATTAATGTCTTTTTTGACACTTGTAAAAGTCACTTTTCTTTTCGTAAAACCTGCTTCACTCATTATTTATTAGTTATTCCCTGTTATTATTGTTCTAACTTACTTTGTTCCTTGTTTGATTCTTCAGTTTTGTGTTTTTGGTTTTGGGAAAAAACATGGCATACAGTTTTCCTAAATACGTAGACATGTATTTGATATTAGGTGAATGTGGCGGTAATTGTCACCAAGCTTCAAATTTATATGCCGGACGTTATGTAAGCAGGAGACATCCTCATGCTCATGTTATTGAAAGACTAGATCGGCGCTGAAGAGAAACAGGGAGAATAGAACTTATGCAGGGAGTTGGTGGAGGGCGACCACGACATGTATTACAACCCGAAATAGAAGAAAACATCGTACAGGTATTTGAAGACGAACCTTGACAAAGTACCCGTTCTGTAGCTCGAAGACTTAATATTAGCCATACTGCTGTACATCGAGTGTTAAGAGAAAATCTCTTACATCCGTTTCACTTCCAGCTAGTCCATGAGTTGCTTCCGGAAGATTATCCGCGACGGATGGTGTTTCGCAGATGGTTATTACGGTAACACGCAGTCAACCCGGTTTTCATTGAAAACATTTTATTGACGGATGAAGCCACATTTACCCGTAACGGAATGTTTAATATGCACAATATGCACCACTGGGCCGATGAAAACCCTTATGTCTTCCATCAATCAGCAGTTTAGATTCAGCGTCATACATACATACTTACCGATAATTTTTCACACGCCAAGGGTCGAGTGCTGGTTGCAATGAAAACTGTCCCGAGGGCAGTTTTCTAAAGCCAACCAGCACGATGACTCTTGGCACGGGCAAAATTATATGTAGGTAAGTGTGTTGCCCGCGTTTATATTTTGAAGATTATTACACAAAACCCGTGTACGAATTATGATTTAAAATTGATCTAATAATGCCAAAAAATTCAAATTGCTTGTTTCTTGCATTTCTATTTCTAATTATGACACCATCTACTGAGTCGATAATCATCCCTAGGGAGCTTATCGCTTGGTAAGCAGCCCACGGGCGCTTATCAGCTAATCAGTTCGGGATTGGTCGATTTTCAAAAAATGCATGATTCTCATTGGATGATATCAGTCATGTGACAGTTGTGTGTAATAATCGGAAATAGACTAATAAGGCCACACATTTTGCCTCGTCGATTAAACGCCGAAAATTTTGTCAATTTTTTAACAACGATTTACCGGGATTATTGGAAGAAGTACCGTTACTTGTCAGGAGAGATATGTGGGCTCAGTTAGATGGAGCTCCAGCCCACTGCGGGCTTGAAACTAGGGATTGGTTAAATCAAAACTTTCCAGAGCGGTGGATCGGGCGTGATGCTCCGATACCATGGCCCCCAAGAAGTCCCGACCTAAATGTCCTAGACTTTTTCTTTTGGGGCTTTTTAAAAGCTCATGTTTATTACGTAGAAATTGAAACCGAAGAGCGACTTATTGAATGGATAAATAATGCAGTTAGAGAAATACACAATCGTAACATGCTGCAAAATCTAATACCAAACATTCTTACTCGGTGTACCAAATGTGTAGAAGTTAGAGGTGCTCATTTTGAACAGCTATTGTAGCCAAAAAAGAGTATTAATTTAAATAAAACGCATTCAATCTTGATTTGTCTATTATTTCAATAATTTTAGAGGATCTCCATGAAAAACATAAACACATACTTGATTTAATTGCAGAATCACAAACATATACGATCAAGGGTAACTAAATGCATGTCTCTTAGCTTTAAATTGTACAGCGTTGCCAAATTAAAAAATCATTAAGTGCTTATAATTTAAAGACTCTTCGTGTAAGACCAAATTGGCGTTAAAGTTTTTTGCTTGTTTTTCAACGTAGAATTGCGTGCGGTAATTATTAGCCGCACGTTCTAATACACCCTGTATATCACTTATACTTTTACGATTTGGAAACGTCGATTAAAGTAAATAATTGCAAATATTTAGTTAAATTCATAAAATTATGCATACCTTTGAAGAAAGTCAAATAAAATATGACAGTTTTCAGAAGTTTGTGTGGTTAATATCACAAAGATATAATATTTGTTAATAGTTAGCGACCGGGACCACCTCTATGCCATCCCACACGCTCATAGTACCCGTTTCTGAATTTTAAAAGTGATCTGTGCTGCGGTGTGGATTTGTATACCAAACATACACACATACTTTGAATTTTATTTATAAAAGAAGCAGAAGAAGAAGAAGATAAT
This sequence comes from Agriotes lineatus, assembly GCA_940337035.1. NCBI lineage: Eukaryota > Metazoa > Arthropoda > Insecta > Coleoptera > Elateridae > Agriotes > Agriotes lineatus. Next base: position 114,094,781 of record OW679202.1, read on the forward strand.
TATGACGAACTTCAGATTACATTATGGAAAAACTTACTACTTCTAAAATTCGCAAAATTAACAAAAATGCTAGGTGATCACAGATCACGCGTTATTAATGCTTTCAGAATTAATGGATTTATGTTATTTTATACCCTAGAGACTATGATGCATTAAATGACGCAATATGAAGCAATAATAATTATATAGATAACTAGTAGCTAGGTGTTGATAAACATATTATTAAGAAATGCACATAATTAATACTGAATGGGATCAACACATAACAATACAGGGTGTTTAGTTTTCGAGGTACAATAGGCAACATTGGCAAATACCTCGATCAATGGTAAAACACAGCGCGTCGGATGGTTGCGTTATTTGACGTCAGCAGCGATGCATATCAAGTAACATGATGCACTTTTGGTGGTGTGTGAAGTCGTTTTGAATCAAATTTAAATGTGTTTAATTATTTCAACTGAGCACTCCCATCCGTTTTCTGTTTTTATAGATTTTCTAAAGTACAGGAAAGTCCAGGCGGGTTGGGCGAACGGCTTTGCTCAT
>OW679202.1:114095423-114239581 GCA_940337035.1 Agriotes lineatus
AGTCTTGGATCGTTTTCATACGATAGGTCCTCCGAAAATGAAAGCAACATCAACTTTTGAGCTATGGTCGTCAGCACATGTGCTAAAAGTAAACAGCTGATTTCTTTAACCACGGTAAACTATAAAACGTCACTTTTAGTGAAACAAGCTAGCGCTAAAAGGCCTACTTTTAGTGGTGGTCGTAGATAAAAGAAATTATGAGATTTTGTTTTTTTTTTAATTTTAAACAAGTGGGCCATGACAAGTAAAATTTGAAAATGGATTCTTAATGAGCTCTGAAACCTGCACCTTTTTGCTAATTTAACCATATCGCTATCTCTTCAAATACAAAAGTTACCCATGTTGTCCCTACGAAATTCAGGCACCCTGTATAGACACACACAAAACACACCAGCAAACCAAACTGAAAATACATTGTGACAATGCTTTTAGCCAAAATAAGAATCGTTATCTATTCACATTTTTGGATCAGTATTGTAAAAGGAATGTGTTTAATCATATTGAAATAATATATCCCATCCCAGGTCATTCAATGATGCCTATTGATAGAGACTTTGCTGCGATTGAGAAAAAAAGGCTGAATCCTGAAAAAATGGACAACCCTGAAGCTTATGTAAACCTTATAAAAACATGTAGAAACAAAATTCCATTTAATATAGTTTTTGTGCAGCATAGCCCCAGGTCAAAAGGATTACTAGACACCGGACACAAGATCATCAAAGTTACAAATTTCAAAGATTGGATAGAAACGTATTTTAAGAATTCTATGCCAGAAATATCGAAAACCTCATTTGTTTTGTTTCAAACAGGCCATAGTGTGAAGTCACGAGAAACTATGACAGGGTATTGCTCGGAAATCTCCCTATACAAAGTCGAAATGAATCTAAAAATCAACTCTGCATCAAACTTGGCACCCAAAAAGTTTGCATGTGTAACAGAGCTGGTAAAAAGTGTTATATCGCTTGACACAGAATTCTATGAAAGAACCCTATTCAATGTTGCCAATGTTGCTAAGCCAAGTCGTAAAGACACTGGAATAGAAAGCGACGATATTCATAGCAACACAGATGTCCTTGAATAACTTTTTAAAAAATTTTTTCTATTCCTGAAAAATAGTTTCATGTAGTAGAATTTAAATATATCCAAAAATTCAAGATTGGGTGTTTATTATTATTATTATTAGGCTTTTTTGAGTCCAAAAACAAAAAAAATCAATTTTCCAAAATTTTAAGAATTTTTAAAATTTTCATTCATAAGTATAATACCTTAATACTTACTCGTCCTTTGATGAAAATGTTAAAAATTTTAACTTCAAATACAGTAAAATCTCTCATAAGCGGACACCGTGGTGCCACGATATTTGTCCGCTTAATGGAGGTGTCCTCTTAATAGAAATGCTTTAATTTTCAATTTTTTTGTTAATCTTTATTTGAATATACAACGATGAAGAATACATACATTTTTAAATACATACAGTGCTACGTTTGCTTTTCATTATGACACTACTGTAAATAAGTAGCTTTAGCACATACATATCAACTGCAACCTGTACTGAAGAAAACCTACCTGCTTTTAATCAAATGCAACTATAAACAAAGAGCACTTTGCCGTAAATGACTAAAATCGCTTTTGCAGAACACTTCTTTCACTTCTGGGCGTATATGAAAAGAGGTAATTCCCCTAATTTCCTAGCTAGAATCTGAACACACAATTTATAACGCGCCCCATACCACACATCTGAAAACATGTAATTCCCCTAATTCCCTAGCATTTAAGCACATAATAATTAGTAACGGTAGTAACCGCTTAAAAGAGGGAAATATTTAAAAATGTACAGAATTTTCCTGTCCGCGTCCTGTTAACAGAGAGTCCGCTTAATTGCATTTAAACTACATCGGTTCCCGACGGGTCCAAGAAAAATGTCCGCTTAATAGAGGAGCTCGCTTAATGGAGTGTACGTTATGAGAGATTTCACTGTATCTCGATAATGTCCAAATGGCACTTAGTCACTTTTTGCTCTGATCCCTTCAATTGTTAAACCAATATTTAAAAACGGTGACAAAAACAATCCAAGTAATTACACACCAATATCAATCGCAAACTCTGTCCAAAATATTAGAACATGCTATGTTAGACCGACTTCAGAATTTTCTAGACAGAATCCAGATTTTACTGAAAGTCAGCACGGCTTTACGCCATCAAAATCAACTACTTCTGCACTTATGTTTCTATGAAAAAATGCTATCAAAAACGGTGCCCTATAGGAACATTTTGTGATCTAAGTAGGGCATTTGACTGTGTTCCACATAAAAGGCTACTGGATAAGCTGCATGACTATGAAATTCGGGTAATGTGGGTGAGTGGTTTAGTTTATTTCTTTCAAATAAATAGAACGCAGTTTGTGGAGGTTAAATTCAAAATAATTAATACATTTTTTGAAATCTATTATTCTTCCAATAACAACGGGGTACCTCAGGGTGCCATTCTCAGCCCGAGATTGTTTAATTTATATGTCAAAAATATTGTAGATTCTTGGCAGAATTTCCATTATAACCTCTACAGTGAAATAAATAGAAATAATTTTGAATTCTAAACTTAAGAACCTACATCACTGGTTCTACTCAAATACTGTTTCTGAATGTCGAAAAAACATTCTACTCCAAATAGAGAAAACTGGAGGAAGAAATAGCTCTAAAGACGGATGGTGTCAATGTCGATATCTCAAAAAAATCGTAACTTTTCTACGAATGGAATTAACTGATACTCTTGAGTGGAAAGTCTATTGTGCAAAACCTAATAAAAAAAATAAATCATGCTTTAAAATTACCGCTCTGAAATGTTTCTTTAGAAAAAATTTGTTTTGCACGATAGAACGATTTTACTTAGTTACCGCCAGAGCTGGGAGTAACTAGTAACTAAGTTACTTAAAAGTATCTAAGTTACTTGAATGTAACTGAGTTACTGTAACTTAGTTCCTTTTTTAAATAACTTAAAAGTATCTTGTAACTAGTTACTTTTACGAAGTAACTTGTAACCGTTACTTTAGAAAAGTAACTTAACTTATAAAAAGTAACTTTAGTTACAAAATGTAACTTCAGTTACAAAAAGTATCCCGCCTCAGACTGGCTCGTCGCTGAGGGCGCGGCGATCACATGAAAGAAACTCATTTAATGTACTAGATAAATCTGGCCAACTTCAAAATAAATAGTTATTTGGTCAATTTGGTGTTTTTCGGAATAAAATATTTTGTTTATGTGTGAAATAATTCATTATTAAATATCCGTTTGTTTAAAGTTATATGTTTGGAATGGTCATATCAGGTCAGGAACCGAATTTCAGTCACGTGACACTTCCGGTTTTCGAGAAATCACGTGATTTCCGTCCGTCCGGGACGCTGTTTCAGCAGCCAAACCGTAAGAGATAGAGAAAAAAGTTATTAAAGTTATATGTTTGGAATGGTCATGTCAGGTCAGGAACCGAATTTCAATCACGTGATTTTAAAAAATATTATTGTTTTTATTTAATACGCGTTCTATTAGAAAAACGGTCTTTTTTGTTTTATTAAATGAGACATTTGTCTCACTCGTTGCTAGTATAAAATAATAGGTTATGATATAATGTTTTATTGTTTTGACTTCTGTCTATTATAGCTATTTTATCTAGAGTTTGGTGTTATATTTTATTATATAATCCTCATTTGCTTTGTATTTTAGCATATTTTAGCGATGCAAAGAAAATCCTGATTTTTTTTATTTTGAATCCTTTTGATTTAATATAAATAAGAAGTAACTTAGAAACTGTAAGTTACTTTTCAAAAGTAACTAAGTTACTTTAGGAACTTAGATACTTTTTTAAGAAAAGTAACTTTTTCCAAGTAACTTTTTAAAAAGTAACTTGTAACTAGTTACATTTTAAAAGTAACTATCTCAGCTCTGGTTACCGCGTTTGTTGTCAAATCAGTAAGTTACGTTTATTGTTCTACAACGTTAAGTAAAAATTCAAGGTTAGCAAGTTAGGTTTTGCGTCAGTTTTGACATAGACTGACGCAAAACCTAATCTACTAACCTCGAATTTGACATAGACTTACAGTGCCACCAACCAGAGCTGAGATAGTTAACTAGTTACAAGTTACAAGTTATTTTTTAAAAAGTATCTAAGTTACTTGGAAAAAGTTACTTTTCTTTAAAAAGTATCTAAGTTTCTAAAGTAACTTAGTTACTTTTAAAAAGTAACTTACAGTTTCTAAGTTACTTCTTATTTATATTAAACTAAAAGAATTCAAAATAATAAAAATCAGGAATTTCTGTGCATCGCCAAAATATGCTAAAATAAAGAAGCAAATGGCGATCATATAATAAAATAAAACACCAAACTCTAGCTAAATAGCTATAATAGACAAAAGTCAAAACAATAAAACTTATCATATTCTATATAGTTAGTTATCCTATATATCATATAGCTGGAGCCTGGATCTGGCGAAACATTAGTAAATCAAGTAGTTTATAAGTAAATTATAAGAATAGAAATAAAAATATTACACAAAAACGGAAACTTTAATGATGAATTATTTCACACATAAACGAAATATTTTATTCTCAAAAACACCAAATTGTCCAAATAACTATTTCTTGTGGAATTGACCTGATTTATCTAGTACCTACATTAAATGAGTTTCTTTCATGAGATCGACGCAATGGGCCAGTCTGGGGAGGGAAAGTTGAGCTTGACCGTAACCGATAACCGGTAACTGGTGATCAGGACTCAGTATCTAAGATACTTTTTTGTAATTTAAGTTACTTTCTGTAACTAAAGTTACTTTTTGTAACTTAAGTTACTTTTCTAAAGTAACAGTTACAAGTTACTTCGTAAATACAACTAGGTACAAGATACTTTTAAGTTATTTAAAAAAGGAACTAAGTTACAGTAACTAAGTTACATTCGAGTAACTTAGATACTTTCAAGTAACTTAGTTACTAGTTACTCCCAGCTCTGCCACCAACATATTATTCTTGATCTACTCTCTTTCAATATGGCCGCCATAGCTGAAATCGGCTACTCGGCGCCGCCGCAAGTGTTGCTTCTGAGTCCGTTACGTGTTTATTCTGTAGTATAATGTAACAAAAGCCTTGCTTTCATCATATCAAGTTGCACACCACATAACCTAATACAGGAAACATTATTGCAGAGAAGCTTGTTCTTTCTGCTGCCATTAACATTGCCACAACAACATTTGTAGAAAATTACGCTAGGTGATATGACATTTTGGAAGATCTACTGTAACGATAGGTATAAATATTTCCAAAGATGCACTTTCAACAGCCTACATTTATTTCTGCAATAATGCAACTATTCAGAATGACTTTATACAGGTCACCTAAAATTGTACAGAACATGGCAATTCTATGAGTCTGAAAAGGTTCAAATTTGCCATAAGAGTAACCAAAGAGTGATTTTTAAAACTGAATTGCAGCAGGCCCTGGGATAGCCTGAATCGGTTGGCAGTACTGAAGTGTATTGTCAGTCTATGTCAAATTCGAGGTTAATAGGTTAGGTTTTGTTTGTCATTTGACACACACCGACGCAAAACTTAACCTGCAAATCTCGAATTTGACATATTATCCATTTACTTGACATCCACACTGTCAGAGCCAATTTTTTAAAAAATGTCTTACTATACTTCCAAAATAATGTGTTTTTTTATTAGACTGTACAGTTGGGGAATCAATATAGCTTACATTTTGCAGTAATCCTTCTCTTTTTTCATGGTTTAAAAATAATTTTGAGATATTTTAAGTTACCTTAAGCTTAAATACTTTTTCAATTGTTTTATTTAACTCTTAAACCAAATTTATTGCACGAGCTACTTTTTATAAACGTGTTAACTGTATTGATTCCGTGACTGTACATAAATTTAATTGTTAAATTTGAAAAATAGCAGTGGTGCCAACATACTGTCGGTTTGACAGTGCGGATGTCAAGTAAATGGATAATAGACTGACAATACACTTCAGTACTGCTAACTGTCCAGGGCCTGCTGCAATTCAGTTTTTAAAAAAACACTCCGTATTTGAACCTTTTCCAACTCGTGGAATTGCTATGTTTTGTACAATTTTAGACAGCCTGTATATAAAAAGTATAAATTCAGGGTGGTGTACCGCACAGTTTGGGAAACGCTGAATTAAGAATTACAAAGTTACTACATACCTTTATCAGAGGCACCATGAGGCCAGCGGGCAGGTCATAGTAGGGCACCGTAGGCAAAAGTTCCTCTTGTACAGGCTCAGGTGGCGGTGCAAACCCAGGGGGTGGCTTGGAAAAGTCTGGAAAAACACCAGGAGGGGGGAAAAATCCAGGCGGGGGTTGTGTAAAAGGTGGTGGAATATTGCATTCCAGGCCTCCTCCCTGTCCCATAATGGGGGGAGGAACAGACGGGTTCATGGGGGGTAAATAGGTAGGACTCTCTGGTTGTGTAATGTTGGGATTAGGGGGATTCATGCCTAACGACTGCGGCTGCTGGCAAATGCTGCCGTTCTCACTTCCCGTCTGTTGCTGAGCCATTGTCTGCTGCAAATTGGCCTGAAGGGCATCAAGCGGTATAATGTTGGTGGAAACGGGTGGCGCTGATGTTGGAATGGTTGGTGTTGTGGGTTGCACCTGAATCGGGGGGGTCTGGATCGGCACTTGCGCCTGTGTTTGGACAGGAGCTTGCGTTTGGGGCGGCGGTGCTTGAACTTCCAGCGCCTGCTTCTGCTGCTGCAGCTCCATGATTTGCTGCATGGCATGGCACACGAAGGCCTGATGTTGGGTTTGATAGCCATCGTAGGTAGCCTTCGTTTGTTGAGCAAGGGGGGCCACCTCGGATGCATACTTGGCTACTTGCTCGGTTTTGAACTGCTGGTAGCTAGCGACGGGCTGGCGCATTTTCTCCACTGTCTCTGACGCTAGATAATTGGCCTTAGACTCCCACAGTCGCAACAGTTTGTCTAATTTGTGTTTTTGTTCGTCTGTCGCACCGATACTTGCATTACAGAACATGGGCACAACTACAGATGCGAGTGCGTCTTTAAGTTCCGTGGCATTTTTTCGAGCACTATTCACATAATTATTACCTTTAAATTTAACCGGTAAAATTGAAATCACTATATGAGACACAGACAGATTATTCTGCTGATTAAATAATTGCAATTACAACATGACTGATTTATTTATCTTTATAGAAAAAACTAAAATATACTGTTGGGGGAAAGTGGATTTTTTAGTAATAATTGGATATTTAAATGGAAAAAATCCATTTATGAAGAAGTTTTAAAAGATGTGGAGGTAGATTAGGCCTTGAACAACCAGTGGAAGCGATGGAAGTTTTTATTAGACATTTCAGTCAGTACATGAGTTGCCCAAACCCATTTATATCAAACAATTGCCTATCCGATTGATATAGTACGATGAAAGATCACTTTGGCTAATGTAATAGGTTTTTGGCAGCTTTTTCCTGTATATCAAACTGAAGTTTTAGGTTTTCGGCTACATAAGATTTTGGTATTAGAAAAATGTATTCATATTGCGATCCTCTTTCATGAGTTATCAATTTCCCTTCTAGACTATAAGTACTAGTTACGACGTAACTTGTAATGAGGTTAACTTTTGTCCTGGAGCTTCTAGGTCCGAAACCCTCCCTTGCAAATAATTAATTATAAAAAAATTTATTTTGCCCCTTTTTGATCCAGTGTTGGACGACTATCATCGGTCATGAGAAAGACCTTCATACCCTCCATCATTTGATGCAAACCAGCTCACGCTAGCACTTTTCGTTCTAGAGATATACTGATTTAAATTTGAAATACTTCAGCGCTCTAGCTGTAAAATGGAGAATTAAATCTGATATTTTGCAAGGAATAGAATTACAGAGACATTTATTTGCACTGAATGGTATTTTAATATGCCATAATTAGGCAATTTTTTGTTTCTTCACCGCAATTTAAAGGGTGCAGCAAGAATGAAATCCTGAAATCAAGGAACGGCCCCTGAGCCACAGACTGAAAAAAATAAATCTACTGAACCATCATTAAACGTAAAAATTGCCGTCGAAAAATCGCCGCTGGTTTAAAACTAGTGAGGCAGACTTTGAAGGAATCCTAATGTATAGTCAAAATTATACCCATTCGGAGTCACGTGACTTTTGTCTGTCTCTGTTCATCTTTAGTAAAATAGATGAAATGCAAGAAATTTGAAAAAAAGGCATGTCGATTCATAAAATTAATTTTAAAAATTTGACGTTTCTAATCTGTCAGATTATATTTTTCGTGTAAGTTATTGAGATAAGGGTAATAAAACCTAAAATTGTTGAGCCGAAAACTGGAAATTAAAAGAAACCATCGGACATGCGGTATAACGAGCAGTCACAAATTTGAATATTATGCGTTTTTTTTTATGAAGAGTACAATATTAATAATAGTAAATCAACAGTTTCACCCTCCAACGCTGTTCGCCGTGCTTCTCTTGCGTTAAATATCTCGGAGAGCACAATTTACCGAAAATATGAGCCAGAAAGTGAAGAATGCAAAAACGGAAGCAGACGAAGCACTGTATATAAAATGTATGTAGCTAAAGAATTTGTAACCATAAAAAATCTAAAAAATGCTTGGTTGAAGAATCTGGAGATTTTTCACATTCAGTTTCTTCCCTAAATAGATTGTGCAAGGAAATAGGCTTCAAATGGCAATGTTCTATAACAGAATATGCATGCACAGAAATTGACTTAAAATTTGCTATACGCAGCAGGTTTTTAATGTAGCAGCTGACATATCTTTATTATATTTACATTTTACGACATGTTATGTTTTCTTTAACCTGTAAATTCAGTTTGATTTCATATAAGAGAATAAACCCGTAGCAACCTTGTTTTAGAAATTGGCATATGTCAGGATAACCTACAAAACGGAATGTCATTTATTTCCCTAAAATTGCATTTTTAAGAATCGACATACGTAAAATTACTAGATTATCACGTGACTCCGAATGGGTATAAATTTGACTATAGTGTTTTTCACGAACTATTCAAACCTCCATACGCTGCATTTCCTACGGGTGTCATTACAATATTGTAGTTTTTTCTTCAAAAAGACATAAATAGCTACTGCTCTATTTAGCATTACAGAGAAATCTCCGTTCACAAAAAAAAAGCTGAATAATGCACACCTGCTTTTAATTAAAAAATGGAAAATTTTGCATAAAGCTGTATCTAGTCACTTTTAAAATGCCCGGTCATTTCCACCGCTAAATTAACAGATCATAATCAGAAGCCCATCTGTCTATTTCCCATATTGCAAGCCTTACCAGTGGTGAAGTACGTCGTTCACCAAGTAAATAACGTGTAGTTTTTGAGGAAATGGTATTGTGCCATGCGAAACTTTGTAAAGCAAACAATGAGCCACACAGTGAGTCTGTGCCGGAGTTGCTGTGTGCTGCAAGATCCAAGATTTCCCATTGCTAATGCTATCTTTGGTACAACTGTCGATAATGGGCTGCAGGATGGCATATAACTCGTCCAAAGGAATGTCAGCTGCTTCGGCTTCTTTTTGCAGCTCGGCTGCTTCACATTTTGTAACTGTACTTTCAACTTGTGCTTGTTGTTGTTGAAGCAAAACCTACAAAAACACAAATGTGCCATAGGTAGTAATGTAATGCAAGGTAACTAAATCCCTTACTGCATGCTGGGCATTCAAATTCTGCTCGCTTTGCTTTATCTGCTCCCTAAGGACTTCCTGCTGCTGGCTCAGCTGCTCTATTTCCGCATTATCCGGACCTGGAAGTACCATAGACTGATTCCAGTTGCCATTTTGGGGATTACCGTTCATTCCTTGCTGCTTCAGAACTGAAAGGAGCTGGTCATAACTGCCTACTAACAATAAGCTTCCTGTTACTTACTTGCCTGTTCAGCGGTAACTTTGTATTGGTAGTAATTATAGTATTCGCCTCCAAAAAGAAATTGAAACTTGGGATTTCCTTTCTGTTTATTTTTAGTCATCTGTTCGAAATCTGGCCCATTTCTGGCAACAAACTGAGCTAATTTGTCTATTATATTCCGCAATTCGGTATCTATATTAAAGCAATAAATGCGAGAAATGAGAATAGCTGTAATCATTCTTGCTTTTCCAAGTTAAAGCATGAACTAAGTCACTGGCAATAGGTTAATTCTTAAATCAACTAACTCTTATTACTACTTACCTGGAGGTGCTTGCGGCAAGTCCATTGTCGTTATCGAAATTGGTTTTAACTTTATAGCACCGGCCTTGTGCATAGATTAGAGCCGAACATTTTTAACAGCTATCAATATAACAATACTACACTGCCTGTCTGTAACGCGTTAGTAATTTATTGCGTCATGTTGGTACAGATGACAACCAGGATATAGTGACAAAATTAATTGACATAGTACCTTCCAATTCATTATGAACCTGCCTGAAGTTATACACGCTTGGCACCCTCTTAATATTTATGAAGAACAGGACAATACTAAATAAAACAAAAAAAAAGAAGAATTATTTGGTTAGTGACAAACCTTTTATTGGCCAATTTCACTTGATTTTAGACAACCGGATAAATTTCATTACTACTAAACATAACCCCATTTACAGTATGGGATAATATGTATTAAATTTTAAAAAATAACCACGAGTAGAAATAATAATAATATTCAACACTAAATAAAAATTATGGTTTTAGCAACAAAAATAATTCATAACCAAATCTGCATATATTGAGAAATAAAGTTTATATTTGGCAAACAACTGATAAAAATATTGCCTAATAAAGTTAGTCACTAGATAAGTGTAATCTCTGAAACTTTTTTGTGGCATGAATCTATAATTGATATTCTTTTTTGGGTATTGTCCCTCGAAACGTTCGTTATTTAGTACGTTATTTAATAATTTTAATTTGCAGAGTGGCGAAATACAAAAAAAGAATATGAATTAGATAAGTGTGTAGCAAGCGGCTAATTAAAAACGAATATAATTATTATTCGTTTAATCATAATTGAAAAAATGTCCATAACAATTCTCGAATAACTGTGCAAAAAATAATCCGAATAATTGAATAGAAGATATATCTCCTTGTTCAAGACCGCTATTAGAAAATAAAATCATATACCTACGCTGTAAATTTAAATAAATTCACCAAAGACAACAATGCGCATTTTTGTCAAATAATTTAAACTAACCAACCAGCAAACTACAAAACATAATTACATCAAACATAAGCGCCTCCTAAAACGCAAAGAATCTCGCTTATCATAACGAAAAACTGCCTTCTTCACCATTCCGAACTCTCATAATCGACGTGTACACCCTGCTTTACGAAGAATATATCCTATGTGCAGAATAATGCTTAAAACACAATAAATGCATCAACAAACTGCAACGTGGTTAGAATTTGAATTTATCACCCATTTAAATCTGATACACGTTGTTATAATTTTAGCATTTTGTTTCTAACTTCATTATTTTCTGTGTAACACTTTGAAAGTGATGTAGCTATTATAATTTCTATATTAACTGTAATGAAGTTCGCTGAACCAAACTATTTCACTAATAAATACTTTAAACACAATTTTCAAATAGAAATACAATTTATATGTTTACATGTAGTATCTTTATTACAAAAAAACTAAAAGTGTACAAGTAACAGAAAATTGTTGTTGAAAAGTTAAAGTTGGAACTCTTAAAATTCATCCAAATTTAATTCAATGTCCAGCAAAAATTAATATTCTACAAATTATTTCCGGTTGACAAAAATGAAGTCCGCAAGTAGTTACTCTGAATCATGCTGAAATGGATTGTGGTGCTGGCTTATAAAAAAGCAACCATTTTATTTTAAAAAGTAGCCATGTAACATTAAATATAAACATTACAAATTAGATAAGAAATTTTCAGGCGCTCTGACATAGTTCTATATACTTTAATTTCAAAAACAAAGACATATGTTGATATAATTACCCAATACTTTATATAAAAATGTGACGTTTGCACATGTACAAATTAAATTTACCCATAACTAATGTGTTAGAATACAAGCGTCAGCATTGTAAGTTATAATCGACATTTGGCGTCCACCGTGCGTGGACTTAATAAGGGTAAAGCCCCAGTGATGAACGAGTCCGTGAGCAAGTAACCACGGCACGTTCCCACCTAAATTCTCCCATGAGAAAAATCAAGTGAAAAGGTCGCCGAACGGGTATAAGAAGACAATTCCCGGCCAGTTCAAGTCACTTCTGAGTCCAGCTCCACCCGAAGGAGCAATCAGCCGGAGGCACACCGCGCTCCAGCTAGAGCACCTGAAACCCCGCTTTATCCAGCAAAGTGGGCCAACTAAACCAACCCAGTCTCGAGAAGCGAGCTTTTGCCAGTTCAGCACTTGAGTCCAAAGACCCACCAAAAGAAGCCCTCCAGCAATTCCAACACCCTACTGAACTCCTAAGCTTGAATCATGCCTCCGGATCGCCGATTCTCGGTAACAGAAACTATTTCAAATCCTGCACTTTGGTCGGACTACAGGCTGCAGTTGTAATTTTAATTATGTAGGGTAGCAAAATACTCATTAAATAGCATTAAAACTCTCACACGTGGGACTTGCTTTCGCAAACCCAAAAAACAACACAATCGTAGCACGTGGTTCCGTCTTCATCAACAACAAGGGCAGCCATTAATATTTCTAGTTACAGGATTGATCGTAAAACCACCACGCTGCGTGCAGCATCCGAAGGTGGAGACCGCCAACAGCCATCATCCCGTTCTTCGGGCGTTCAAGTAGAGTTGCTAATCCACCTAGACGTTTTGAACCTCGTGCTGGACAATTGCTTTTAAGTTTATTATTTACGCTTCAGTTTTAACAGATATTGTTATGTTAAAAATCTGTTATTAAACTATACATCCTATCTTAATTTATAGTTCTGTAACCACAGTGTTTGTAACTGAGAATTTATTTATCGAAAACTGTCATTAGTTATAAAAAAACTGTAATTAGTTTACTAGTCTCACACTAGATAGACTAACGCTAACTTTAGAGCGTTTCGGATGGATAGATATAGACAGATAAACAGATCTGCGTGTTTTTGTTTGTTTGTTATGGACAAGGTCTAGGCATGTAGAGGACCAGGTACAGTTGCGGCCAAAAAAAATGGGACAGTTACGTCTATTTTTGCGATTTTCCACCTTTTGTCACTGTATTTATATGAGACATAACTACTTTGTCGTATTATTTCTAATTTGGAATGGTTTGGCAGATGTCAAATATTAATGTTGCAAAAATTCAAAGGCTAACAACTTAATAATTAATGAATTTAACTCTAAAACTTTGATTGTCATATTACGACATTGCTCAATTGTTAGTAATTAAATTATTTCTTCGTTATAGGCCTATTTTGATAAAAATATGTTTTATTGAAAAAAATATACATGGTTGAAAAGATAAAAAATAAATATCAACTTCAAAATTTTAAAAAAATTTATATTGCAGTTAAGAAAATTTTTTTTGTAGAAATAATTGTCCCAGAAGATATTGAATTTGTTCCATACTTTTACAACACACTATAGTATGTCTGCTAAACTATGCTCTAGAATGGGTACGAACGTTGTATACCTCGTAGTGGATCATACCAGAGTTTCTAAATAATCTTATATTATAAGAGCCGATGCCGGCCGTCCAGACCGTAAGCACTGGCGCGCGCACATGCCTATCGTAAGCGCGAGTGGCACCGGCACACGCAGCATGAAGGGCCTGCATAATAGCAAGTGGCGCGCGCACATACCGACCGCGCACAAGTGGCGATGCAGCAAGCATTTGTATTGTTAACGCTGGCAGGGCCGGACGTCGGCTGGCTACCAGCTTAAGCAAGCATTTTTATTGTTAACCGTTTCTTTACGCCAGCAGGGCCAGACGTAGACTGGCCAACGCGTTCTAGTATGTAGATATAATCCGTTCACTCCTTTTTTGTATGAAAGTTGACCATGAATTTTTGTTGTTAAGCTGTACATGAACAGAGCTGTAATTTTTATTTTGTTGTATCACCTGTATAACCTCCAACAAATTTACTGTGACTTGACAGAATAGAATGTTGTTAGATAGGCTGCTTATTTTAATAGTACATGTGAAGAACTATTTAAAATCAAAAGTATTGTAAAACCTTCCATGTAGGTACTTAATTAAAAATTTCTTCAATTACACAAGTACTGAAACTAGATGCATATTATCCATTTACTTGACATACGCACTGTCAAACTGACAGTATGTTGGCACCACTGCCATTTTTCACATTTTAACAATTAAATTAATGTACAGTCTAATAAAAAACACATTATTTTGGAAGCATATAACATATAACAAACACATAAAATGACTAAAGTTATATTTTTGGTTTATTTGTTATGGACAAGGTCTAGGCATGCAGAGTACCATGTACCTTAGACACCGACTTCTGTAGTTATGTAGCGAAAGTCCTACTTAGAATTTTACTTCAATGTGGCAACTTTGCATTTGATGATATCTTGTCACGTTTTCTAGCATAAATGCATTTTGTAACCAAAACTTTTTTTAGTTAAGCTTTCCCTTTCCCCTACATTGTAAATACCGTAATTATGTATGTATTATCTATTTTTAATTAAAAATATCTCTTGGGAAGTCTTACCCATTTTCGATTTTCTGTGGTTCCACAGTTTCTTTTTCTATTATGCCTTTCATTGGTGAACCAGTGTCATTTTCTAACACTATATTTTCTATCAAATCGGCTCTCGGATTCCCGAGTTTATTTTCTGATTCCAAAGTAATTTCGTTTTGTTAGAAAATATCAGAAAAGCACTATGTAAATGCAATTGTGAGATTAGAATATAATGAAATTATTTATTTTAACTTGTAGTTACAATCTTGTATTAAGTAGAATAATATCTCTGCTAGTATTCGTCTCCTTCTATTAACGTTTTCTTCATTAGTTAATTTTATTCACACGTTTTAAGAAAAAATACTGTTGTTAAAATGCGTAAAGCGATTTAAAAATGTACACATTCGGAGTAACCATATGCTAATTTCACTACCTACATAGTTTTTTAGCTAGAATGTCCTAACTTCAATGCTTAAGAGTTAGGACATTCTCACTCAAGAAAGTATAGTTAGAATTACAGTATTCTAAACATATCATAAAAACTACAGTTAGAAAATTAAAGATATAAGATTGAACCGCGCTGGTGGCGTAGTTGTAAAAGTGAAAGACTCGTACTCCCGGGTTCAAACCCTCGGGTAGGCACGAGTGTACCTGAAAAGATGTACAAAAATCAGTTCTTCTCAGGATTAACCAGGAGTTCATTCACCTGAGTACGGGAGAAGATCAAACACTTCCGAAACATTGTGTGATAAACACCCAAGACAGTGGAAAAAATCCGATAAAGCGTCTCATTTAAACACATTTCGGACAGTCTTATTCTGAATATAAAATAATCGGCACATTAATAACCTTTTCCATTAAAGAAATGGAATTCGGGCACTGTTAATATTCACCGAGAGATCGGAAAAACTAGGGCATTTTTCAGGTCTCGTAGTGAATTGATTCAACTATATGTCCCTAGATGCTACTATTAGCATTATAGTGATTTTGAAGGTTAACAAATGGCTACGCATTTAACCTAAAAACTTTACTGTTTTGGCGTGTTTGTAATAAAGTATTAAAAGCAGTGGCAAAAACTATAAATTACAATAATAAATAGTAACCGACAAGGTAATTTTCATATCAACTGTGTGGCCGTACATAACCTCAAATTATTGTATTTCAGTGTGTGCAAAAATTAAACAATTTTAATTGGAGCAGTGGCATGTTGCGTATACAATTTCTGTTGTTCTACCGAATTTAAAAATGTCTTCAAGTTCGACCAGTTCCAATGCAGAGAGTGAGCCCATTAAAGGAAAGCCGAAGACTGCAACAGCGGCAAAGTCGAAAGTTCAAGAGGACTCGAGCGATAGTGACTTTGTTAGTACAAAAAAACATGCGAAGGAAAAAGCCAGTCCAAAGCAGGGCGCTGCATCCAGCAAAGATTTATCGTCGACACGATTCTCATTTCAGAAAATGCTTATGAATTCCAATAATAAGTTTACTGAATTATTAAAAAGTAAACAGAGTGTTGCTGAGTTGTCGCCAAAGAGCAATAAAAATAAGCCAGCGAATGCATCCCAAGATTCAAGTCAGGAATTTAGCCCTATAGCATCTTCGACGCAGATTATATCAAGCCAATATTCAAGTTCAGTAAAGCAGCTTAAGAAACAGAGAGAAGAAGCCCTAAGTTCGTCAGAATCTGAGCCTGAGCTTAGAAAACAAAGAGCAAAACAAAATAAACAAATTATTGAGAAGAAAAAAAATCATTCGGAAAGCAATTCTGAATCTGAAAGCGACGATGGAAAAAGAAAACGTGATAAACAACAGAAAAGTAAGGTTAAGAAATTAAAAAAAGATAAAAATTCAGAAAGTGATAGTTCTGATAAATCTACTAAGAAGACATTGACCAAAACTAAAACATATAAACGATCGTCAAGTAGTGATTCAATTTCTTCACAAGAGAAACATTCGTCAAGCAGGATATCCTCCAATAAAACAGTGTTGGAAAAGGTAAGAAATAATATTTCATCAAGATCCGATTCAGACTACCAACAGAAATCAAAACCAAAATTAGCAAAACATGTAAAAAAGTCAGCAACTGAAACTACACAAATATCGGCTAAGACTAGACTATTTCCTCCTGAAAGTTCATCAGAAGATTCAAGTGCTTCAGAAGAAGAGCCCACAAGAAAACCAAAACCTGCTCACAAGTCTCATAAACAAGCTTCATCTTCAGATTCCGAGGACGCGAATGTAAAGAGTGCGAGCAAATCCAAAGTACAACTCAGGAAATTTGAGGAAGGCGATGAATCCATTTCTAGGGTGAAGGAGCAATTAGATCGCATTAAGAATTTAATTGTAAAGAAAGATATATTTTTAGTACAAATTCCAAAAAGTCTGGATCCTAATACACTAGTAGGTACAAAAATTTCTTTAAGTGAAACCGTCAGAGTGCCTGAAAAAAGTCGCAAGTATGACTGTATACCATCAGATGCAGCGCAAGAGCCTGTCGCTGTTTCTTTCAATGCAGACAGTGTCGATGTAATTAAACCTGCTGGAAGCATAAAAATGCAGCGACATTTAAAATCTACGCGTATTCCGGATTTTGCAGGATCCGCCAATAATCAAGTTGCTTTTCCTAATGATTTAAAGGAACGACACCCATTATTTGGTGCTGATTATACAGATAAAATTAACTTGGAAGAGCATATAAAGCAGAAACTGAAAGCAGCCGTTGAATCCCATACTATGAAAAAGAAAAAAAAGAAGCACAAGAACAAAGATGTAGAAAAGGGTTCAGAAGTACAAGAAGAAGAAATTTTTAAATTTTTGAGCCAAACGCTTCCCCCAGCTGAAAAGGAAAAAAGGAAATCTAAGGATCTAGCTGGAAATGAAAATTCTGTTGAAATAGAACCAGAAACGAAATCTAAGAAAAAGAAAAAGAAGAACAAAGAAATAGATATAACCGATGAACTAAAAGTAGATACAAGTCATACAGAATCCATAGAACTAAAAAAGAAACACAAACATAAAAAGCGAGAGAAAAGTTTGATGGAAGAGGTTGATTCAGAAGTATATAAAAATACTATTATTGACGATGAAATCGGTAAAAAACTACTGAACGAAGAGGACGTTGAAACTGATAGTCCAAAGAAGAAGAAAAAGAAACACAAAAAAGAACACAAGAGTGATGATTCCTTTAACCTAATTGGTGAAATGTTGTTTTCAAAGAATCTTGAAATGTCAACCAGCAAGAAAAAGAAGAAGAAATACGAGTAAGAATAATGTTAAGAATTCAACATTAAATTGTTTTGTTATTATCTGTCTTATATTTTCGTATTGTTCCTTTATATTAATCTGTAATTGTATATTTGAATTATTTCACAGCACATTGTTGTTTTTGTTTAACCGTCATGTAATTGTATAGTGTCAAAGTGACTGTTACTGTTTAATTTTTATATTTCGACATAATATCTAAAATGTGTTCAATATTCGATAATGTATATATTAATACTAAATTTGTGAAAAATATATGCTTATTTTTGAAATTTGTTTTAGTGTGGGCGGGCAACTTTAGTAAATTGGCGAAACGTAATTTTCAACATCAATTTCACATTAAATTAGATTCAGTCAATTTATGTTATAAACGGCTGCAGGCTGTAAAATAGTCGGAATTTTATTTTTTGCATAATGGAAGGCAAGTTTCAGGTCCCAAAGAATGGTTTATACAAAGCGAATAAATTATTTAGAACAAGAATGCTTGATCATTTAAACACAAGCCACAATTTTTTATAACAAAGGCTTACACCCGTATGCATAGTCGTTCGCCAGCGGCTTGCCGGAGTTTCGTCATGAATAATATGTTGGTTGCGCTTTAAGTCTATGTCAAATTCGAAGTTAGCAGGTTAGGTTTTGTGTCAGTTTCTGTCAAAACTGACGGAAAACCTACCCTGATTTGACATAGACTTACAGTGCAACCAACATATTATTCATAACGAAACTCCGGCGAGCCGCTGGCGAACGACTATGCATAAGGGTGTTAGTATTTAATGACATATACCGGGTGTCCGTTCTCAAAGTCGAACATAGGCGATTAAGATGCGATTTTTATTTTAAAATACTAATTTAAAACTTGGGAATTTTTAAATACGCTGTGCCTTGATTTTCAAGTTCGATAGCATTTGTCAAAAAAATTGGAAATTGGCGTAAATCAAGTATTTTCTGTCAATGTCTGTTAAAATTATTTACAGAAGAATGAATTATTCCAATGAAGAACGAGTTTTTATGGTAAAGACATTTTACAGTGGCGTTAGTTTGCGGAGAACTAGAGATTTGTTTGCCATTCAATTTAATAACAGACCGATACCTTCTGTAAGTACAGTTCGGAAATATGTACAAAAATATGAAAGATGTGCAAATATTTCTGTAGAATCAGAAGCTAGAGGTAGTAAGCATGAAGGTAAAGGGAAGGAGCGCCGACCACTTAGCCGCTGGTAAACAAAAAGTGGGCTCAGTTTTGGTTGACAGTTATGTGGCGCTCATGTCGCATAACACGCTAGAAATACGCCCGTACCCGGTATTACAACCAGGTACAAAGCAGGAGGGCATAATAGAACAAGTTTACTTGACGCACTATAATAATTGAGTACTGAAATTCAGTAAAAACTGCAACAATTCGCTAAAAACAACACACAAATACAACTTCTTCTATAAAGATACACGTATTTTCTCTAAAAATTTAGCGTGCGATGGAACAACTGCGCCGCCTGACGGTCAATCTACAAAGCACTAACTGTCAACCAGCTGTGGGCCCAATTATTCATTCAAGCGAGAATTCTCCTCCCCTTTACCTTCATGGTAGTAAGTAATAATATTTTTTAATGTTAAACCAAAATATTCAAAAATAATAATTATATCCCAGGAAATCCACAAACAGTTGACCGCACAGAAGAGCGTGTTTTGGCCATGGTAAATATGGACCCAACATACAGTGCAAGAAATATTTCTGTTGAGGTAGGGCTATGCAAATCGCGGATATGGGATATACTCAGGAAGCACAAATTTCATCCCTATAGGACACAATGCCATCAAGAGATTTTTGCTGATTTTTTCTGTTATGAGATATATAAGAATTTTGTGCCGAGGTCAAACACATGTGTTTAGAAGCTCCGGTATTAAAGTCCAAATTGGGCCATATCGAGTGATTCAAAAACGCGGAAAGATAGTGAAGTGAGGAAATAACGAGCGGCACAAACCTGGGCAGATAAGATACGCAACAGAAAGCACCGAACAGTGAGCTATTTGCCATAATTAAAACGGGTGGAGGTTAGAAGATAACTAATAAGGTGGAAAATTGCATGCAACTAACTGATAAAGAAAATAACAATACACATACTGGGGCCACGCCAAAATTTTGAAGATAGGCAACCCACCGTACGCCGAAGCGCGCTAGCGCGAAGACACCCCCAGGGGCTATGGAGAACATAGAGGAGTTACTAAAGCAAATCAGCAGCAGACTGGATGGAATGGACGCGAAATTAGGACAGATAATTAATGATGTTCGCACAATAAAACAAGAAAACAAACAACTCAAAGATAAAGTCGAGAAACAGGAAAAAAGAATAGAACTCCTTGAGAAGGAGGCTAGAAAAAAGAACATAGTGATTACGGGAGTAATGGACGAAGAAGGTGAGGGGGAGAGAGAGACACTGGAAAAAATCTTAGTGGTGATGAACAACATAGGGGTGGAGATGGATAAAGAAAAGGACCTAGAAGATTATATAAGGTTAGGGAAACACAAGGTGGCGGGAACGAGACCAATACTAATTAAACTAAGGAAATACAACAAGAAAATGGAGATACTAAAACAAGCCAAGAATCTAAAAGACACCGATATATGGATCAACGAAGACTATCCTAAAGAAGTGCAAGAAGAACGGAAAAAACTAATTCCTATTATGAAAGAGGCAAGACAAAAAGGACAAAAGGCGCTGATAAAATACAACAAATTAATAATAAACAACGAAGTATATGGTACGGAAGGAAGAGATCTGGCAAGTCAACAAGAGTCGCAAAAGGAGAAACGAGGAGAGACTAGCACTAGTAACAAAAGATCAGTCAGCGAAAGGTCACCTAAAGAAGACCCGTTAGAAGCGCAGTTTAGAAAAATAACAAAAACTTCGAATAAAAAAAACTATTAAGCAAGAAAGAAGCGGATAGGAAAAAAGGTAACGACAAAAGCAATGAACATGGAAATGAAGGGGAAACCAAAAGCGAGGAAAACATAAGAAAGAAAACTAGAAATGGAAAAACAGAAACCAAAGAATACAAATATAGGAAGATAGGGACATGGAACATCAAAAGCCTGAACGGGAAAGAGGAGGAACTGAGTAAGGAATTTGAGAAAGCTGGGGTTGAAATATTAATAATACCAGAAACAAAACGGAAGGGAAACGGATCAACAGAAACCGACAAGGGGCACCTGCTAATATGGAGCGGAATAGATAAAAAGGAAAGAGCACAATCAGGAGTAGGGTGCATAATCCATAAAGACATTAAAAACTCGGTAATCAAGTGGGAGGCAGTATCAGACAGAATACTAGTAGTAGAATTAAAAAACCAGAAGCAGGTAGAAACGATAATTGCAGTATACGGACCAAACGAAGACGAGAAAGTGAAAAATAAAGATGAATTCTGGGAGCAGCTAAGTTTAAAGGTAGAAACAGCCAGAGGAGGGATCTTTGTAGTCGGAGATTTAAATGCCAGAGTAGGAAAGAGGGATGACACATACAAAGTTATTGGAAAATTTGGAGAAGACGAGAGGAATAACAATGGACGAAGGCTGTTGGATTTTTGCACAGTTAACGACCTGATCATAGCAAACACCTTCTACGAGCATAAAGACATAAACAAGTTCACGAGAGCAGTAGTAAGCAGAGGAGAACAATCTATAATAGACTACATAATTGTAGAAAGAGAGAGAAGAACTATAATTAAAGATGTCAAAGTGAAAAGGGGATTCGAAATAGGCAGTGACCATTTCTTAGTAGTGGCCAAAATAAAGAATGATGGTTCAGAAGAAAGAACAGATGAAAAAAAGAAAGAAGTTAAGAAAAATAGAGAAACAATAAGAGCTTATAGATTAAAGAACGAAGAAAGAGCCAAGAAATTCAAAGAAACAATTGAGAGAGAAATAGGGGAGATTATAATTGAAATAGAGAACAAGGATACGGAAGAAGTGTGGAAAATATTCAAAAATATAGTCACAGGAGCGGCCATGAGTGTATGTGGTACACACAAAGAGAAAAGTAACAAGAAACAAACAGCATGGTGGTCAATAGAAATAAAACAACAAGTAAGACTAAAGAAAACAAAGTGGAAAAAGTACTTAAACAACAGGACAGAGGAGAATTATGAGGAGTACAAAAATCAGAGAATACAAGTTAAAAAGATCATCCGAGAAGCCAAACAACAGACATGGAACGAGTTCGGAGACAAATTAGAAAAAGATAGCAAAGGAAATCAGAAGCTATTTTTCAAGGTTCTAAAGAGCCTTAGAAACAATAAGAAAACAGAAATAATTGCCATAAAAAACGAAAAAGGAGAAATATTGAGGAGAGAAAAGGAAGTCATGGAACGATGGAAAGAGTACTTCCAAAAGCTGCTTGTAACGGAAACAGAAGACGAAAGAGAAAGGGCCCAAGATACTGATAACGAATTAGAAGAAAGAGCAGGAGATGAGGAGAACATAATTAAAATGGAAGAACTGGTAGGGGCAATAAAGGAACTGAAAAACGGCAAAGCACCCGGCGAAGATAGAATCACGACGGAAATGATGAAGAACATGGGAGACAGTGGAGAGCGAATGCTACTGAGGATATTCAATAGAATCTGGCAGGAAGAGACAATACCCAAAGACTGGGAAATAGGGCGAATACTCCCAATCTATAAAAAGGGAGATGCCATGGACTGTAATAACTACAGAGGCATAACATTATTGAACACTCCAATGAAGTTGTTTGAAAAAATTATAGAGAAAAGGTTAAGAAAAGAAGTAGAGCCGACACTACTACAAGGACAAAGCGGATTCAGAAAAAGGAGAAGTACACAAGACCACGTATTCACGTTAAAAGAAATTATAAATAGATCGTTAGCAAGGTCAAAAAATGTTTATTTTGCATTTATGGATATGGAGAAGGCCTTTGATCGGGTACCAAGAGCTAAAATGTGGGAATGCCTGAAAGAGAAAAAGGTTAATGACAAATTAATAAGAGTAATCAAATGCTTGTACCGAGTGACTAGAAACAAGGTAATAAGTAAGAATGGAGAGTCAGACATATTCCATACAAAGGAAGGGGTCCGGCAAGGAGGAAGCCTTAGCCCGCTGCTGTTTATCACCTTTATGGACAAACTAATAAGAACGGTAAACTCAAGAACGAAACCGTGGTTTGTGGGATACAGAAATCTTGAAAAAGTGGAGATATCAGAGTGCGCCTTTGCGGACGATATAGCCTTAATAGCCGGAAGTGAAAAAGAATTAAAGAAAAATCTGTGTGTATGGAATGAAGTACTAACAAACAATGGAATGAGGATGAATAAGAAGAAAACAAAAATCATGGTAATAGCAGGGGAAAAGAAAGAAATGGAAATTAGAATAGACGACGAACGAATAGAACAGGTGAACAGTTTTAAATATCTAGGAGTAACCATAGACGACGCAGGAAAACAAGGAGCGGAAGTGAACAACAGAATAGAGACAACCAATAAAGTTTACTATGCCTTGAGCAAAGGCCTCATCAACAAAAAAGAAATATCAAGAGAAACAAAGATGAACGTATACAAGGCAATATACAGACCAGTCCTCACGTATGGGTGCGAATCATGGGTCTTATCCGAACGAGAAAAAGGTAAGATCAGAGCAACAGAGATGAAATTCCTACGGAGAGTCAAGGGCGTTACCAAAAGAGATAGGATCAGGAATGAGGCGATAAGAGAAGAACTCAACATAGAACCAGTGGAAGAGTATATTGAACGACGACAACTTGGATGGTGGGGACATCTCCAGAGAATGGAGAGAGGAGCACAGACAAGGATGATTTGGGAGGCAAAAATGACAGGAAAAAAGAAAAGAGGCAGACCAAAGCAAACGTGGGATGTGACAATAGAGAATATACTAGAGAAAAAAGGAAAAACGTGGGCAGAAGCGAAAAGAATAGCAGAAGACAGAAAAAACTGGAAAGAGTTCATATCGAGTTGAATCTAGAAAAGTGTGTGAAAGTGATAAAGATAAAAATACAAAATGTTAGCATAGTAGAAGTAATTGTAATACAATCCTTACACCCAAACGGGTAAATAAGGAACTTGATTATATATATATATATATTTTCTGTTATGAAATGCAAGAGTGTGCTAACAATGATCGTCGCTTTCTGTCGTCAATCTGCTTCACAGACGAATGTACTTTTACATTAAATAACGAACTGAATGTTCAAAACACGATATTGGGCTAAGGAAAATCCTAGGATTAATATCTCTACCAGAACTCAGTATCCCCAAAAAATTAATATCTGGGCTGGTATTTTTAATAACAATATCATTGGCCCGTTTGAAATTGAAGGAAATTTAATTTCAGCACTATATTCCAAATCGTTAGATTGGTAGAAGCGGTGCAATAAATTGGCCAGCAATATCTCCTGATTTGGCACCTTGTGACTTTCTCCTGTGGGGCCACCTGAAAAGCAAAATTTACAAAAGACGCCACCCAGATATTAATTCTTTGAGAGAAGAAATAGTTGCTGAGTGAGCGTTAATTACTGAGAGCCAGTTGGCTAATGTAAGAAGTGCCTTTTACAACAAATTGGGGTATTGCTTACATCAAAACGGGGGTCTATTTGAATATTTATTATAACTTATCTTTATTTATTATTGTTTACTAGCAACCAGTGAGACAAATGTCTCATTTAAAAAAACAAAAAAGACCGTTTTGCAAATAGAACGCGTATTCACCACACGTACGTATATGACGTCATTGTTGGTAGCAAACTACCAGTCGCATTCGCCTTGATAAAATTTGCCTAGAATCTAACCTAAAAAGTTAGGATTAGGATAATTAAGATAATAATTAGTGTTAAGAGACTGAAATTCGGTTCCTGACCTGACATGACCATTCCAAACATATAACTTTAATAACTTTTTTCTCTATCTCTTACGGTTTGGCTGCTGAAACAGCGTCCCGGACGGACAGACAAGTCTATTAGATAAAGGATTTTACATAGCTTATAATAAAAACTGTTATGACTTTAATATTTATTCATGTAGTACAGAACTTATGGTAAAATACCTGCAAATTGAATGCACTGATGTTAATTGCCTATTCGAACATAGGCAATTAACATTAGTGCATTCGCTCGTTCTTCATTGAAATAATTCATTTTTCTGTAGATAATTTTGACAGATGTTGACAGAAAATACCTGATTTACGCCAACTAATTACCAATTTTTTTAACAAATGCTATCGAACTTGAAAAGCAATGCATGGCATATTTAAAAATTCCCAAGTTTTAAATTAGTATTTTTCCCGCTGCTGATCATGTAAGTCAGTGATACAGCCTTAGCAACAAAACATGTAAATCGGTGATTATATTTGTTTGCTGCTTTTTCTTGACAACAGTACTTAATATTATTATTAAGTTCCTAGGATAATAAAATTAGCAAGGCAAGATGCAGACTTAGACGTTTTGCTTATAATTGCAAGTGTTTATGTGACACTCACAGATAACACGACTCACGAAAATTAATCCTGGAGACAGGTGACAAACCAAACTATTTTTTCAAAAATCTAGGAAAATTTCGATAAGCAATGGGAAAAATATAATAAGATAACTCGGAATGGCAGACAACCAGCCGCGGCTTTGCCTTGGCTTGTACTTGCCTACCTCAAATGTTAATAGGCCCTTACATTCCTTGTTACTTAAATAGCTGCTAAAATAAAAATCGCATCTTGAATATTATTATTGGTATCATTTGATGCGTAATAATTTTATCTCTCCATTGATACCATCACCTTCCCTGTAGGTTGAATTGGCGAGCAGGAATCGGCAAAAACGTTCAATACAATGTTAATCGCCTATGTTCGACTTTGAGAACGGACTACCGGTATAGTAAAACCTCACTATTAAAGACAGCTTTAGGACCCGCCTCTGACATCTCTTATAATGAGATGGACCAAGCAAATTTGTGCTGTTAAAATATTCTTCATACAAGAATAAAAATCAAATAAAGCAAATATTAATTTTAAAGCAATATACAGGGTCACTAAAATGGCAGAAAAGCTACACATGACGATATTCTTCGTAACATTCCGAGTCGAAAAGCTTGATACTAAAATGGTACATTGGTCTTCGCGAGCCCCCACGAGTGTTAGATAAAAAGCATTTTTTGCTTAGGTAAAGTACCACACGTCTGTTCTAAATACGTCAAAAATATAAAGGAAAGTTGTTTAAAATGTAAAATTATGGTCTCGTGCAAAATTTCAGAATTATTGGCATACTTTTATGAATTAAAAATTAAAATTAACGGGATATGGGATATCTATTCCAGAATTTTCTAAAACTTAGTTGATACGATACCAGAGTGAAATAAAGCTGTTCTAAAGTTTAGGAGAGATTGTACTCAATGATAAACCTTTTTTTATTTTTTTTAAATGGTCTATATGCGCTAAGCAGTTACTTTTACATTTTTTCTTATTTTAACGTTCTCTTTTAGTTCTTTACAGTGTGTCTCACTTTAGACGGCACCACCCCAGTATTTCTTTTATATATTATCGATTTGAAAAGTTTCTTTGTTCTGAATTTATCCCTAACTAAATTGTACTTTTAGGGTATGTTACTTTCCCTCCACAGTAAAATGCTAGTACACTACGATTTAAAATCAACAGCAAAATTGAAAAAGTCGTATTAGAGATTCTTTTATCAAAAAATCTTGTTACTAAAAGTTGTTCAGAATCGTTCAAATAAGCTAAATCCAAAATTTCATTAAAAACAAAAAATGTTGAAAATCTCAAAACATTCGAAGTCCAGAAAATTCGAATAATAATCTCAAGTTTGCCATGACTTTTCATTAATACGTCAGAGACAATGTATTGCTAATCTAACCCTGTCATTTATCCAATTGTGTACAATTAATTAAAATAATTAAAAATAAGTTAATATGGCTGCAAATTTAACTTTGGCTGATAAAGTTGAGATAATAAGATTAGTGGGTGATAATGTCGATGAATATACTGTTATTTAAGTGTTATGCATTGTTTTTTGTTATTACCTACATTGAATTAAAAGAATAAAATAAAAAATCATGCTAAGTTGTGAGATTATTATTCGATTTTTCTGGACTTCGAAATGTTTTGAGATTTTAAACATTTTTTGTTTTTAATGAACTTTTGGATTTAGTTTATTTGAACGATTCTGAACAACTTTTAGTAACAAGATTTTTTGATAAAAAATCCCTAATACGACTTCTTCAATTTTGCTGTTTATTATAAATCGTGTCGTGCTCTTAAACTCGTCGCACGTGCTTTAAAGGCGTACTTATTATCCATTAATCCGAACTGTCAAAGTGACAGTATGTTGGCACCACTGCTATTTTTCACTAAGTGGTTTTGAGCTTTATGTATTGGTGCCCCTAGCAAATCTAGAACCAATGAGTAAAAAGAGAAAGGAGAGAAAATAATGTCAGCCTGTTACACGACGGAAGAGGCTTCTGCAAATGGCGTACACAAGCACATTGGCATTGTGCTCCCCACGAAAAAGTCAACCTTAACATCGCAGTTTCCAACTGTCAACGATAAAAACGTTGAGAAAGTGGCTTCTGACAATGGCGGTTTCCATCTAGTAAATTTTATGCCCCCTCCACTACTACCTTCCCTTCTCTATCATTTTACTCATTGTCTAGAACTGTCAAGAGGTGTCAAATATTTGAAATTGAAATAATTCATTGCCAATTTATTAATTCATTATAAACTATTTTAATAATGGAAGAAGCAGAGCAGCAACATGAAAAAAAGAATGATAATTCTCTTAACGCTAACCGTAATACGAGTGTCATACGCATAGGATAATCGGATAACCCAAAAGTGAGACACTAATGACAGAACCCCAAATTAAAAGAGACAAAAGATATATGTTTGCACAGTTGGCGGTACCTTTATAATTTAGTAACCTTAACGATTTTGAGGAAACAGAGCTGTCAGAGGTACCTTTCCAAACGCAGTATAAATTAATGTACTTACAGTCTAATAAAAAACACATTATTTTAGAAGTATAGTCAATGCAATTTTTTTTAATTTGGCACTGACAGTGCGGACGTCAAGTATATGGATAATATATGCTAGTCTCATAATAATATACTATTTTCGATAAAACTAGGCTTACTATGATTTTATAATTTTTTGCAGTAGGCTATTCGTAAAATTATTTAAAATTTTTAAAAGTAATGTACGTATGTACGTATTTACGAAGTACAAGTTCCATTCGTATTATAAGCTACTACCAGACTAGAGATGTAAAATTCTCGGTAATTTTCTTTCAGAAGAATGTTCTCGAGAATGTTACCGAGAAGATTCTCGAGCATATTTTTGAGTATATTCTCAAGAATTATTCTTTCGCATTCCTACCTTCAGAATGTTTAAACCTGCCAAGTTGTATATTAATTATGGGTTATGAAAATAATCCTTTAACTGCTTTGTTAATAATTAAAAACAATTAACTTGCAACTCAAACCTTTCCTAAACTATGTAATTTAAAAATGTTAACTATTTTTGTATTTATTTACTGTTGACGCTAACAAAATTAGCTAAACGTTTAACCAAATTTGTAATGAATAAAGAATATTTTGCGACAATATGATTTTCATTATTCAAACAAAAATCATGAATAATTAATATTAATTGATATCAGCAGTTTGGCATATATATCTCCAAAATAATGATAATTTAGGCATTATTGTTAATACACTAATCAGTAGATACACCAACACACAGCACAAGGAATGCATGAGCAAAACAGACTGCAGGTCAGTGTTGCCGTTTGTACGATTTAAAATTATGGGATCACCGAGACAAAATTATCAGATTTTGTCTAAATTATGTCAACACCTATAGATGGCAACGCAGCAGTTTTTTCGGTAGAGTCCCTGCATAATATTTTTAATATATACAGGGACTCTATTTTTTGGTTCAACCACCATTTAATTGAAATTCACATCGCAAAATTAAACGTAAATTGTACTTGTATGATAATAGATGTCGCCAAACTAGATCAACACACTAAAGTCTTTGAATAAATAGGATGGAGGACGGAGCATTTAAACATGCACGTTTGATCCGCGATGGGTTTTCAATATGGCAGATAGGTGTTTCCGTATTTGCCAGTGGCGTGCTATACTATTTTTAGTACTGGGACATCAAGTTCCATACAATTAAGCAAATATTTTTTTAATATTTATTGTAATTTTTGCAAGCCGAGTCTGTAAGAAAGTTAGGTATATATAATTCAATTTTAATTTATTATTATTACTCCAAAACGAACAATTTAGAATATATTCGCTACATATTTTAAATAATTATATTTTGAGATATTTTAATTTCTCTATTAGGGTTTCTACTAAATTGGAGATAGATTACAAACTACAAGGGTTAGGACATGATTTTATTTATAAATTTGGCTCCACTTCTATTTCAGAAGTTAAAGAACAATAAATTTAAGGGGCGCTCTCAATACAGTTACTAAAATTTAATACTCGCCATTTAGACCTTGCAAATGTGAAGTATGGAGGTAATTAAATTAGATCAAATTTGAGCAGTTTAATGCTAATCGATACGCAAAGAAGACATTTGAAATAGGTTCATCTTCTCTATTCTCAATAATCCTTACAGATACAGGATTGTGGGTTCTCACCTGCAATACAAATGTACAACGATTTGTAAAATTACAGTCCTATCAAAATCACTCACATATTTTAGCTTGTTCGCTTCTATACTTGGCACAGCAGTAGACAATAATCGTACTTTTAATTGTGAAGATCTGTCGAAACATTCCGCAGTAGACAATAATCGTACTTTTAATTGTGAAGATCTGTCGAAACATTCCGCAGTAAAATGCTGTTAAAATGAAACACTACTTTTCTTTGCCGTCCAATTTTCTTTTATATGATAATTATCCAAGTATGTCTTCTACCATCATTAGGGAAACTAAAATCGCCCAATTCAGTGTAATTTTTCATTTCATCAAAAAATTAATGTTTATAATAATTTTATGAAGTAACTGAGTAATATGATAATCTGTGACAAGTTCATGTATGTATGTATGTATTATCTGTAACCTCATTTACCTTGCGGTGTGAGGCTGGTGCTATATGCGCTGGCATCTGGCGGTACAATGATCAACTTGCCCCGGATGCGGGATACATAGTTGGATCGCGCCTTTGGTGCTTGCGCAGCAACGATTGTATGAGGTGTGTGTCTTGGTGATGTGTTGACCTTGTTACTCTATCTCTTAGGTCTGTGGTTCTGAGTAGAGCACAGTAAATTTGGTGCCCAACTGTGAATGGTCTCACTGTGCCCGATTCTAATCGCCAAGGATACGGAAAAATTCCGACCCCAGCGGGATTCGAACCGAAGACTTGCTTAATGCAAGCCTGGCGCTAACCCATCTGCGCCACGCAGCTTCTCTGCGACAAGTTCATATAGGATTTTAAATATAATATTTTATAATGTTGTATTGTATTATTAACGCAAGTCATTTACACTAATTCAAATAACGACTTTGTTCACATTGAATAACACAAGCAGGCGCGCGTTGTAAAATATGCAATTTGTGCACCCGTCAGCCTATATTGACAAGAAATACGTCGAAATTAGTTTCAGAGGCTCTACTGACCAGATGTCCTGCTGGTAGATAAAACAATAAAGGAATACCTAAAGTTTACTGGCCGTTGTTTGCGTATTATCACTGCCTCCTACACTTACAAGCCATGCTGTTAGACTTGGCAACATTGCATCTCTGGTAGTTGGTGGTCCTAAATTACAATACTCCCATTTGAAATAAATATGCTTTAAAGAGCACAGTTTTACTCTTTATCAAATTTTACTCTGTAATTAACTAAAGATAGCTTCTTTAATGGTGACATTTGTTTACATAGTCAAGTAATACAAACATGTAACAGTATATTTATAAAAATAAAACAACCTAACCTATGTAACATTGTATAAAAGAACATTTCTGTAATTATTTTAAAGTTTGTAACTTTCTATACACCACTGCTGATTGAGAGTACAACATATATGCAAAAATATGGTGCTACAGCTGTAAATAATCTTATTTGAACATAATAAACTTATCTGCTTGGTAACATATAAATTTGTGTGACGCACATTGTTCCATAAACTTCAAAAAACTGCTGGTGTCATCACTTAAAAACACTTTCACTGTTTGTGCATGTCTTTCCAATATTTGTCTTCTTCTACATTCATGATTTGTCCTTTCTTGAGGCGCCTTCGACGACAATATGTTGGTAAATTTGGAAATACACTTGGGACAGCTTTGTCAGCTAATTGAGGGTAATGCATCACCAGTTCTGCATTTCCCCACTCTCATTTCTAACGTTTTCAAATGTATTTTCCATTAAAATGTATTTCACACACGGCAGAACTTTTTGTTGGGGTCCAACGTTCTCGTGCTGTTGCACGAAGCCATGCTTTCTTTCGGATCTCGTTCATTTGAAAAGAAAATGTTGTTAGCGTTTGCATACGATGTTCTTTTAAGGTACTGTTGTGGTTGGTACACAGCGTCTTCGTGGCATTCTAAATATAAAATTAAAAGTTACAAGAAATGCCCTAAAAATGAGGTTAGGTTGTTACTTACCTCAGTGAAATACTTAATAAACCCCATGAATTCTAGCAGCAATTTTACTTGCACTTATCACGAACAGTACAGTAATATAAATAAATGTATTTCGTCAAACTTAGAGCAGTCCAACATATTAATATTTAATCACACGCCAACTTTCAAGACATTTTTATAATTAAACAGTACAAAAATTGGTCTAGGATCAGCATTGCCAAATCTCCAACAGCATGGCTTGTAAGTGTAAGAGGCAGTGGTATTATGCATGCAATTTGCGGAAATTCTCGACTGTTGTACTTTTTACAACAACACGCCCGTTGAAATGTTAAAATGGTGAAAATGAGATAGACACGCCACTGAGTGATGTCTGAAGGTCATAATTATCATTTTTGTTTTGTAATTTAATATCAAAACTTTTCTTAATTTACCTAATTAACTTATTGTATCGATAGATTGATACTTACTGATGAAGTGTTATTCCAGCACTTGAATTTTTCTTGGTTTGTGAACAACCACAAGCCGCGCAACTAACCATGACAGCTTATGAATCACTCGTGGGGTTTCAACATGGCTACTTCCGTCCCGGTAGCTGCTATACGGTTGAGATACGTATTCAAAGACTAAAGTGTAAGGTACTGCCCTTAGTGATTTTGTATATCTCTCCTTGTCGTACTATTTAACTATTTTCTCCAACTGGGGATAAACACAATCTAACAAGAATTTGACTTTACAGCAGTGCCATTACACCAAAAAGAAAATCCCCAAAGATAGTGTCTTCCTTATTGCACTTGGGAAATGTGTATTTGTTATCTTTATCTCAGAATTTTCTCACATTCTCACACGAGGAATGGAATGGTGGTACCTTACACTTAGTGTATTAATCTAGTGCCCGTATACTTTTAGAATACCTGTGTAATCTTATATACAGGTACTCTAGGAGTCTAGGAGGTAATAAAATTCCTGTATATAGCTTAGTAAACTATATACAGGATCTCTAGATCGCCGCTGCCCGGGCCCTCTATTGAGAAGCAACCAAAGGTGCTCAATAGGTCTCAAAATATGCACAAAAAATTTGACAATGACGATATGAGATGGCGCATTAAAATATTAGAAATTGCAGAAAGCCGACAATACAATAATAGAGAATAAATCATCCATGATAATAAAATTATGTTAAAATTGATAATTATGTTACTATATAATTTTTTACCAGAATGTCGAAAAAATTATGTTAGAATCTGATAATTCTGTGACGATCGGCAACACTGCTGCAGGTAAACACCCTACAGATAGAAACACTGGGATTCCCCTGCGAGCCACAGTTAAGCTAAGCAATTTTCTGTGCCCACTCACTCACCTTGTCCTTGTAACATTTGAGAATATTCTCGTAAACGAGAATATTCTTTTGCTTCTAATACATTATTACAAGAGAATGTTCTGCCTCTGAATATTCTCCCATCACTACATCAGACTCAGACAAACAATACTCTTTAAATACATTTATTGGTTGTAATGCACAGGAGGTTTAGACCAATCTACATTAAGTATAAAATGATTGTATTCATGTCCATTAAGCCTAGCAATAACGTTCGCAGCATCATTATACGACTTCAAATTAATGTAAGCAAACCCTTTACACTGGCCAGTCCGTTTATCTTTCGCCAAGTAAACCTTCTGAATTGGTCCGAATGGTTTGACAAGTTCCTCCAAATCTATTTCTGTGGTCGAGTTGCATAAGTTGGAAATTTTGATAGATGTGGTATCATCATGTTGATCAGGCATGCTTGCATTATCAAGATGATCCTTTTCACCATCTCTTCTAGACCAATCTACATTCAGAATAAAATTATTATATTCATGTCCGTTAAGCGCAGCAATAGCCTTTGCTGCGTCATTATGAAACTTGAAATGAATGTAGGCAAGCCCTTCACAGTGGCCAGATTCTTGGTCTTTTCCCCAGTAACATTTCTGAATCGGTCCAAATGGTTTGACAAGTTCCTCCAAATCTGTTTCTGTGGTAGATTCGTCTAAGTTGGAAATGTGAATAGTTGTGGTATCATCATGTTGACCAGGCATGCTTGCATTATCAGGACGTTTCTCTGCACCACCTCTTATAGACCAATCTACATTAAGAATAAAATTATTGTACTCATGTCCATTGAGCGTAGCAATAGCCTTCACTGCGTCCTTACGAAACTTGTAGTGAATGTAAGCAAACCCCTTGCACTGGCCAGTTTGTTTCTCATATGCCAAGTAACGTTTCTTAATCGGTCCAAACGGTTTGGCAAGTTCCTCCAAATCTGTTTGTGTGGTGGATTTGCTCAAGTTGGAAATGCGAATGGCATTAATCTCACGTTGACGAGGCATACTTGCATTATCAAACCGTTTCCCTGCATTCTTTTTTCCCATGTGAGGAGGTAACTTGGAAGTACCTGCTGCTTTGCCCATATCTCCTATAGTGGATGGGTTGGTGCTGCTGTTTTTATTTGAATCCGGCGGCTTTCCACCATCGAGGACGACGTCTTTCTGAGGCCACTTGGATGCCCAATGGTCTCCATTACAGTAACGACATTTGACTATTTTTTTGTCTGCCAAAGCTGTAATTTTTAAAAATTTCATTTTTTTCTAAAATGTTTAATACTTACCCTTCGCACTAGACATTTTCGCTGAGAGAAGCAAAGGTTATCTCCAAATGATAAAACTGCCCAAAGTAGATTGAGGGGAATCACCGAAATCAGCAACTACACTGTTGCCAATATGTGAGGTTTCGTGTCTCCTTTGCAGTACTGTATATTGGAGAATATTAAAAAAAGGAAAGTAAAAACGATATATACATTTTTTTCAAATTTTATATGGTAATAAATTATATTTCTAAATTCAAGATTGTTCAGTAAAATGGTTCTTTACAGTATAGCAATGGCTTTTAAGATGGAAATGATTTATTTCTTATCTGTATAAATACATTGTTTCCATTTTTGTAGAATGTAAAGTTACTGGATACTCAAAAACTTACTTTGCACTAAATACTGTCGAGTTGCGTAAACTATAGGAAATACTATTTATGAGGATTTTGTCTAATATAGCTGTATATGAAAGAGAATCCAAAATTCCATTATCTTGAACAGTATTATAGTATTTAACATTACAAGCCAGGTAAAACAGGTTTTACTGGCGATAGGATTGGGATGACTGGCAAGCCGTTAGGCGAGCCTGTCATATCCTTGAGCCAGTAAAAATGGTTACCTGGCGTGTATTGTTGAATGTTTTATTTGTTCTTCCCTTGTAAATAACTAGAAATTCACCATTTATTCAAAATGTCAAACTGACAAACAACTAAATTAATCAATATGACACATACTAAGGAAGACAACTCTGGCTTTGCACGCTATCATTTATCTATGAGCACGCTTGTAAAATCTAACTGGCTAGCCAGTAAAAAATTTACTGGCTAGCCAGTTAAGAAACATTTTCAAGGTGAATACAGTGACTTGATAAATTGATGTTTACAAGTGACGAACAAATAAATTATTTTACTTGTGTTCCTTTAATTTATTGGCGCAGTGTATTAAAAATGCAATTACTTAAATTTTAGAAAGTAACACACTCAATTGACCATTAACGGGAGATGCTTATTGTATACATAAAAACGAATTCTGTTCAGCTTAATTATACATATTTTGACACTTACACCTGTATGCATAGTCGATCGCCAGCGGCTCGCCGGAGTTACGTTATGAATGATATGTTGGCAGCACTGTAAGTCTATGTCAAATTCGAGGTTAGCAGGTTAGGTTTTGTGTCAGTTTCTGTCAAAACCTAATAACCTCGAATTTGACATAGACTTACAGTGCCACCAAAATATAATTCATAATGAAAACTGGCGAGTCGCTGGAGAATAACTATGCATGCGGGTGTTAATGTCATACAAAATTAATATTAATAAACATAAGACGTATCTAGCTAGAAAAGCGGTTCTACTGAACTCGTAAAGACTGTAACTACTAGCTAATGCTCTTCTCCAACCATCCATACTCGTTTCACTTTTCAAAACTGTAATATTTCCATAATGTACTATTTTGTAATACCTACTTGTTAAAGATTTCTTTAAGGACTGTTTACTATTATGTAAGCAATGTCTTTACGGCCACAGGCCGTAAAAAGTGTCTGTAAAGACCACGGCCTGCTAAATTGTGCGTCAAACGTCAAAGTGACGTATGTCACACAATTCAGCAGCAAGCAAGCCTTCAACTCCACATAGAAGAAGGCGCAAAAGACTGCTGTAACTCCTGAACATACACTAAAATAACTTGCTCATTCACAATCTTAACGTCTTTAGGAATATCTTCATCATTTTCTACAGATGTCATAAATTACGAGCCGGTTACAACTTAAAACTGCTTACAGCCATACACAAAATTATATATAAATGACATTTATAAACAACAGTTGCAACGTTCTACGCACTCTCAATCATTCTAAAACATCTAATGACCTAGCGTTTTGATGAAAAAGATATGACCGAATTGTATGTAGGTATTATAAAAACTATTGTACAATATACGTCCGTTAAGGCCTTTACTGCCTTGCCAGTATTTTTCTACTCGCTCTTCGAGCTCGTCTCACAAACTCTCTGGTTCCCGAAAGCCTGGGACTCCTACTGTAAAATACTATTACGTACTGTCGAGCTAACAGGCTAGCCCACAAAACAATACCTAATGACTAGCCGCCACACGCAGCGGGCAGTTTACATAAACGTAACCACAGAACAATATAATTATAATACCTCACATAACCTAGTTCAGGTCCTGCTGCTACAGTCCTTTTACCGTCTTTGGCGCCTTTTACGAACCAAAGCGCGGCGTTGCCGCTGTGACACCCACGAAAACAAATAAATTTTTTAACCAAAGCGCTGTTGCCAATACGGTTTGAGAGTATACAGGGTGTCTGTAGATCACTAAATAGCACGTACCTTCGTTAATAATAGAGATATCGAAAAGAACTTTCTTTTGTTTAAGTGCCAGTATACAACCTATAAATTGATGCAAACCAATTTAAGCCACGACCTCCTATTTTTACGTAGTGATACACGACTTTGGTTTTTTAAATAGAACACCCTGTATATTTTTTGATATTTGAAATTAGCACTAAAAGTGCTTTATGATAGCATATTTAAATTTTGAAACTTATTATTTTTCAAAATTAAAAAAATATTTTTAGCCAAAGTAGGCCATGAATTACGCAAAATCACTAACAATCGAACAAGAAATGCAAAACAAACTCCACTTGACTCTAAAAATTTCTCATGACCGAATTATAGCACCAAACATTCTAAAACAATTGAAAGCTATGTTTTTTTTTAAATGGAACAATATGAGTTTCATTAAACAGTTGAAAACTACAATGAAAGGGCTTTCCAGGGGTGTACCATTTCGCCATTTCATTTAGAAGTAACTTTAAAAAAATCAAAAATACGTAAAACTTTAAAAATATGTTATTGTTAATAAAACTCATATTAATCCATTTAAAAAAACATAGTTTTCAATTGTTTTAGTACATTTGGTGTTATAATTCGGTCATGAGACATTTTTAGAGCCAAGTGGAGTTTGTTTTGCATTTCTTGTTCGATTGTTGGTGATTCTGCGTAATTCAAAGCCTACTGTTTGATTCACACAGATGCGTGCATCAAAACCTTTTTGCTTATAATTATTCATGTAATTCAAGTCATAACTGTTCTATCTCATTCAAAGGTCGTGGTAAAGTCAAATTTGCATCTTGCCGTATTTGTTTGCCTCTGTTAATATTGGAAAGGAATTTGTAAGCTTCCCTTAATGGCTTTTAAGCGGATGGATACACTTTCTAATAGGACTTAAGCCGACTTAGCGTATTTGGGACTCATGTGTTTATGGATTTCGTTCAATACAATGCCTCATTGAGAGAGCTTAGCATTAAGATTTCTTAAAATAAGCATTTATTCCTAAACAACGTGCGACGCTCCGATTGGCTACGCAGGATCGCCTCAGCCAATAGTGTTTGAGCCTTCCCCTCCTTGTTGAATTTGCGAGTTCAGCTCATTGTCAATTCAGCTTCAGTTAGATTCAGAATTTCGAGTAAGCAAGTTCAGCTATGCTTTGTGCTGGTTTGCGGTCGGTCTAGCTCCCTGGTAAAGACGTTTCCAGGTTGTTTTGTGTGACGGTTACGCGCAATTCGCTATTTTCGCGTGGCCAATCCAAGCGTGTCACAACAGTTGAAGCTATTGTAAAAAACCATCGGTCCATCAGTGACGTTTGTAATCGTTGTTACTCAATATACTCGTGTTTGTTAAGTCTTGTTTCACTCCAACAAATAACTGAACCCAAGTCAAGGGTTATTAAGTGGCAGTTCCCGGCAATCCCATTGAACCGGAATTCGCAGCGGATTAACTGGGGGCCCCATTCGTGGAAGCCTCTTTTCAAGTTAATCATACAAAAAACACCTACTTGGCTATTTTGTTTTGTGCCCAGTATGGCGTCAAATGTAATTTTCTCTTAAGTCGGTTTGTTATTATTTTATAATAATTTATTGATAGGTAATAGTAGAAAATGTAAAAATATGCAATAATTCTGATTCTGACGACAGTGGTACTGGTTGTGATTGTGCAGCTTCCAAGACCACTGTTACGTCACTGCTGTACATTCACTCTAAAAAGCTGACCCCAAATAAGTTTACACTTGACCCTTGCGTCTTTAAACTCTAGTATTTTTAAATAGTTGGTCCAATTGTTTTATTTGCAAGAACTATTGTAGATTAAATTACTTATAAAGTACCGGGTGACTATAAATGATTGAAATTTTTTTTCTTAGGTTGGCACTGTTTATGTTGGTGGCATTGTAAGTCTATGTCAAATTCAATGTTCGCAGGTTAGGTTTTGCGTCATTCTATGTCAAAACTGACGCAAAACCTAACCTGCTAACCTCGCATTTGACATAGACTTACAGTTCCACCAACATAAACAGTGCCAACCTAATAAAAAAAATTCAATCATTTATAGTCACTCGGTATATTAAAAATAAGCGCTTTCGAAGATATGTACTTTTAACTCGGAGTGTACGCTTACCTCTACACTGTATCGTATTGATGCGCGAAGTGAAACTTTTTCTAAGGTTTCGACGCGGGAGCTGTAACTCAGCTAATGAGTTTGCAGCCAAACAGTTGAAAAATGACTCATTATTTTGAAAAAAAAACTGAAGAAATTCCAAATATTGGTATTTTTATGTCATTTATTTTCAGTATTCCTGCAACCTCGACCTTTGTAGAAAGGGCCGTTATAAATCGCGCTTCAACAGATTTAATTAAATCAGAACTACTGATAATGGTAAATTTTGAATTAAATTGTACAGAATTCTATAAAAACTAATGAGGCATTGTTAAATAAAGGCGCAAACCAACGAAAAATATACCTAGCATGGGTGATGGGTATTATTTCAAGTTTTTTTTTTTTTATTTTGTGAAATATTGTTTCATGTATTCGAAGTTTGTCAAGTTTATAATAAAGTTGTCGCCTATATATTTTTTTACCTTCTCCTATATAAAGGCTTTTTAAATCTGGCAACACTAGAGCATA
Source organism: Agriotes lineatus (assembly GCA_940337035.1). Classification (NCBI taxonomy): domain Eukaryota; kingdom Metazoa; phylum Arthropoda; class Insecta; order Coleoptera; family Elateridae; genus Agriotes; species Agriotes lineatus. The sequence continues at coordinate 114,134,554 of OW679202.1, forward strand.
TGCACACGTTTTTTTCTACGAGTTTAATTAAATAGATTCAAAAACTGTTTAATAGTAGTTACAGTTGTCGCCAATAAAATCAGGTAGGTACACCTAAATAAATCTAGTGACAATATTTTAGCATTCGTGCAAGGCTCCAAGAAAAAATCCCTCCTCCTTCGGAGTAGGGATTTTTTCAGTTGGCATGCACTGAAGCTCTTATTGGAAAAACAGCTGCAGAGAATATATTTCCAAATATTTCCGAAAATTTTTCAAGCACTTGTTATTATTTCTATCGAAAATGCTCGCTAAATCAAAAGTTTCGAATACAGTATCAGTATAATATCTTTAAAAGTAGCAATTTATAACATTTATCTACATTCAAAGAAAAGAAAATCCAATATGGGGCCCATAAAAAAGGACTATCGATTTTTCGTTACCTTCAGCGCTAGAGCAACTATAACATTATTTTTCTTCAAACGGCAGTAAAATATGGCATTATACTGCTGGATTGATGATGCTAAACTGTCACTTTATTGCCAAGCGGCACATAATATGATAAAGTTATTATCTGCCGCTGACGACTTTATCTGCCGCTCGTCAGCGGCAGATAATATTATCTGCCGCTGACGAGATCAAGTAATTTTCTTCGAATTTTGTTCACAAAGTTGTAAATAATTTGTTATAAAAACGTTTGAAGAAAAAATACTATATGTTACATACATACATACATAATCTGTAACCCCTTATACCATTTACAGTGTCGGGGTGCAAAAGTATCTTTATGTGGCTCGACTGTGTTTATCTGCCTCGCAAGTTCGGCAGATAACCCGTCCAGCCTCGCTACATAAAATATAACTTTTGCTCCTAATAACATAATATACTATTATCTACGACCACTACTAAAAGTAGGCCTTTTAGGGCTAGCTTGTTTCACTAAAAGTGACGTTTTATAGTTTAACGTGGTTAAAGAAATCACCTGTTTACTTTTAGCTCTAGTGCTAAAAGTGAAGTGAGGTTATAAAACTACAATTTCGAACTGGAAGTGAAGTTGTAAAGTTATTCTAGTTGCTTCTTGCGTTACAGGTAACGTGTTTTTGAAATAATTAAAGCGTTATGTAATGAATACACTCAGATGTGAGTATTAATAATTACATTTCGTAACTGACCTTGGCAGCACTGGCTTCGCAAGCATTCGCCCGCGCATGGGCTACTATTTATTATGACATAAATTAGAAGTGTCGTAGATGCAAACATTTGTTAAATCGATATTTATGAATTAGTAACGGTAAAATTAAGGTCGTAGATAAAATATTGTATGCAACGCGTGCTAAAAGTCGTTTATGCACGAGACATGTTATGAAACTCAGCCATCGGCTTCGTTTCATAATTTTCATGTTTCGTGCATAAACGTCGACTTTTAGCACTTGTTGCATAAATAGCTATTTTATTATACCTGCATCAGAATCGCCGTTTAAAGCACGCCTGAGCGTGCGAAAATAGGCGATTAAAGCTCGCCGAGCTTTAAAGGTTGTCAAGGAAACGACTGAATGCAACAACGGAGGTGGACGCGACAAAAACGTAAATAATTCTCGTAACAATAGTAGCAATATTATTCTGCCCTCTCGATTTATCACGACAAAAATTATTTCTAAGTTTTTAGTGCGTAATTTATTTCCAGTGTTGGAGGTATAATAAAAAATAGCGTAAAGTATTCGTGGATAACTGGTCTTTAAAACACTTGCTCTATTTCGAGCACTCCGGCTACGCCGTTGTGCTCGAAAACTCGCGCGTGTTTTAAAGACCTTGTTATCCACTCATACTTTAATATACTATTATCTACGACCACCACTAAAAGTAGGCCTTTTAGCACTAGCTTGTTTCACTAAAAGTGATGTTTTATAGTTTAGCGTGGTTAAAGAAATCAGCTGTTTACTTTTAGCACATGGGCTAAAAGTGAAGTGAACTACAATTTCGAACTGGAAGTGAAGTTGTAAAGTTATTCTAGTTGCTTCTTGCATTACAGGTAAAGTGTTTTTGAAATAATTCAAGCATTATGTAATGAATACAGTCAGATGTGGAGTATCAATAATTAAATTTCGTAACTCACCTTGACAGTACTGGCGTGGCAAACAATCGCCAGCGCGGCGTGGCCTACTGTTTATTATGACATAAATTAAAAGTGTCGCAGTGCAAACCTTTGTTAAATCGATATTTATGGATTTATAACGGTAAAATTAAGGTCGTAGAAAAAATATTGTATGCAACGCGTGCTAAAAGTCGTTTATGCACGATACTTGTTATGAAACTCAGCCTTCGGCTTCGGTTCATAATTTTCATGTCTCGTGCATAAACGTCGACTTTTAGCACTTGTTGCATAAATAGCAATTATCTACGACCACTACTAAAAGTAGGCCTTTTAGCGCTAGCTTGTTTCACTAAAAGTGACGTTTTATAGTTTAGCGTGGTTAAAGAAATCAGCTGTTTACTTTTAGCACATGGGCTAAAAGTGAAGTGAACTACAATTTCGAACTGGAAGTGAAGTTGTAAAGTTATTCTAGTTGCTTCTTGCGTTAAAGTAAAGTGTTTTTGAAATAATTAAAGCATTATGTAATGAATACAGTCAGATGTGGAGTATCAATAATTACATTTCGTAACTCACCTTGACAGCACTGGCGTGGCAAACAATCGCCCGCGCGGCGTGGCCTACTGTTTATTATGACATAAATTAAAAGTGTCGCAGATGCAAACTTTTGTTAAATCGATATTTATGGATTAATAACGGTAAAATTAAGATGCTAAAAGTCGTTTATGCACGAGACATGTTATGAAACTCAGCCTTCGACTTCGTTTCATAATTTTCATGTCTCGTGCATAAACGTCGACTTTTAGCACTTGTTGCATAAATAGCTATTTTAGTACGTATTATAATATGCTGGAGCGTGCGTAGATCGACAATTATAGCACGGCGTTCTTTTGCTTTATAGGTTGGTTACTAGGAAACAGTAATATTAATAAGCTTCACAACTGACAGTAAACAAACATTTATAAAAAATCTCCATGCTAACGACACACATTTTTCATGTGACTACTTGATAAAAAAAATCAAGGCATAACATCACAATGGTAAAATCATTCTGAGAAAGGATCCTTTCATGCGTATTAAAAGATAATGTATAAAACTCGTGCATAAGCGCCTTTAAAGCACTCACTCGTTTCACTTGTTTTCTTCAAACTTGTGCGTGCTTGAAACGCTTGCTTATACACTCGTATTACAATATACTATTTTGAACTCCTTGTTGAAAATTATCAACAGTAATGTATTAAGTGCATAGTGACTTGCCGATAATGCTGGTCAGATTGCGCGACCAGCTGAATTGCGATGAAAATATGTCCCGACAGCGAAGCTGGAGGGCGTATTTTCTAAGAAATTCAGCGAGAGTGGAATCTGGTCAGCATTATCGAAGCAAGGAACTATGCACGCAATATATTTTGTGTGACTATTGTTTGAATCGATTAAAAAAACTAACGAATCATCATATTAATGTGTAAGGTGGAGCTCTTTGGTATTACCGATAAGTGGTAGTTATAAATCAATAATTATCGACGCAAGTCGTTTTTGAATGGTTGAAATTTAAAAAAGCGAGTTCGATCATTGGTGAAATGATATTGTTTGACAGATGTATGCAACAGTCAGAATAATGTTTTAGTTAAAAATAGCTAAGTTGCTAGTTTTCGAATAAAAAAATAAAAACCGAAATTGGAATTTTCACTATTTTGCGATATTTGGACAACTAAAAATGATAGGTTAAATTTCTTTTCAAATTATTGATCAGCACAAAAATATGCCACTTTATACCAATTTAACTGACTTCCTATCTCCTAAGATAACCAAGATCCCCATGTCAAAGCTTCAAAAACGGACACCCTGTATATTATGTAATTGTTTTTTGTCAAAAAAAATTCTGTTAAGTACTATACTTTTAAAATCCTTTTAACACTTGGAATAAAACTGTTATTAAACCAGTCCATAAATAATGTTTTTGTCACCCTTCCCCTATTAGTTCCTTGGTATACGACTGGAGGTTGAAAATTTTTAAAAACCCTTGGATTACGAAACTTTCCTATAACCAAAAGAGCCAAAAGAGGAAGTTCATGTGTTTCTGTGTTCGACATGGAGCTGATTGTTCTTTTTCATGAACCCATGTTGTTCCTGGTAAAAGTCTCCAGAAAGCAGCGAATTCATCGGCATTATAAACCTGCTCTTCATCTAAGTCCATTTCCTGAACTTCTCTTTAAATGGATTTAAATGGATGTTTAGATTTTATCGGATTACAGAGGTAAAATACCCGGAAGTTTTAGGTGTCGAATTATATTGGAGTATCCGGAATAGCAAGACTGTACAATAAAAAAACTAAGATGGTGGTAGTGTAAAGAAATTAGTCATGTTCAAAAAATATGTTTGATGCTCGAATATGCGAAAAGATATCCAGTTTAAATCTGAAAGATTGAATCCTATATCTACAACTGTATTGGCAACAGCGCCTTTATTACATCTTTTTCAATATACCCACACTTTATGAATTATATCAGTACTAGCTGAAACCCGCGGCATATGCCGCATTTAAAATGTACAACGAATTTAATAACTTTTGTTGCACTAAAGAAAGTTTTAAAAGCACGCTAGAGATTGGCAGTAAGGAAAAGTTCAAAAAAAAAAATTTCAAATGGAAAGTCTCTGGAAAGGAAACGCTTGCCTCTGGAAGGCGTCCTAATTAATACGACGTTGTTGGAACGCAGTAACAAAAATGGCGGAAAGAATTAATGCTCTTATGAGATTATATGTGAGAATTATTTGCGCCACCGAAATAATTTTCAGCTGCCTGCAATCTGTTTCTTTTCAGGTTTAAGCCGTTGAGGCGTTGAGCGTCATAAAAATATAAATGTGGTAACTCAAGTCTCCAGTTACGCCGTTACTGTTATTGTTAAATAACTCGATTAATTATTATTTCTTTGTCATTTTAAACTGCCATTATTATTATTATCTCTATTAATGTTTATATGCTAGCAAGTTAATTTTCTTCTTAAATCGCTAGTGAATTAATAGTAGATTGTTCTACAAGTTAAAAAAAGTGAGAATTTTCCAGCGAATGTAAAAGTTTTACGTGAGCATGGAAGAATGACGCTGTAGCCCGCGCGCATTTAAAGTTTTGCGTGTTAGATAGATATACTTTATTTGTGACATTACAAAAAAAATTCTTTTACACACGTCTACTATATGGCAAATGCTACACCAAATACATACAATATATACAGTTCACATTTAATTATATATATTTATTCCTAATTCAGTACGTAAAACATGCTTAGAGGAACATTTTTGATAACGGTGATAAAACTTAGATTAAATTTAGATTTTAGTTTATTGGCATACATGTTTAACGTCAGCGTACAAACAATTTCCAGAATATTTTATACCACATTGAATATTATGTATCATCGGATGAAAATTGTTATTATTTGGCCTGAACGAGATCAGGTGATTAAATCAATGCCAGAATGCTTCAAGGTAGCATTTGGCAACAAGATTTCAGTAATAATCGATTGTTTTGAGATGAGAGTGGAAAAATCAAGTAGCCTTGAAGTACAATGTACTACATGGTCTACGTACAAACAACATACCTAATACGGTAAAGGTACTAATAGGCATCACTCCTCCTGGATCAATATCATTTACATCACATGGATATGGTGGCAGAATAAGCGATAAAGGTCTAACAGAGGATTGTGGGATTTTAAACAATCTCTTGCCAGGAGATTTTGTATTGACAGATCGTGGCTTTTTAATAAAAGACTCCCTAGGACTACATATGGCCACAATGATTACGCCTGCTTTTCTAAAAGGGATACGGCAGCTCGATCCAAGGGATATAGAATCAACCAGGAATATAGCAAGCGTGAGGTAGTGCAAGTATATTATTACAATAATTATCTTAACTACCTATATCTTTTTTTCAGAATACACGTCAAACGCAATATTGGAGTCCTTCGTCAAAAAAATACAGTTCTTCACGAAACGATGCCCATGTTCCTGGCGAAAAAGAAAACTGACGATGTTGCTGTGGTAGATCAGATATTAACAGTTTCTTGTGCCCTTGTAAATTTATGCCCTCCTATAATTGTACAATTATAAAATAAATCTTATTAACAAAGTTAATCTAATTATTTTTACTTTAATAATAATATTAATAATATCTACAAAAGTATTAATAGTTATTTAGACCACAAGTGTTACAAGTGCAACTTTTTTTCACAAGTGTGGAGGGTTATTAAACGAGGCGCAGCCAAGTTTAATATTCCACAAGCTTGAAAAATAAGCACGCTAACACGAGTTGTCTATAAGATTTTTTAAAATTTCATTAAACATTCCAATCCAAGCCTATTTTGTATAGAATTGTATTTGCCTTCATTTTAGTCAAGTGCGTTGGTCAGTTCTGGTAACTAAGGAAACGTCGATTGGTAACTAAGGAAACGTCCAATTAGAATCGTTCATTCCTAAATTAAAAGCAAAGTGTCACTTTTTTTCACTGAGTGAAAAAAAGTGGCACTTAACACACCGAAATTAATTAAAAAATGAGTTAATTATCAGTTCTGAGTGTCTTTTCCAAAGTGTGCGAAAAAGTTGTGGCAAATCGAATGGTATCGTTCCTGAATAAATATAGTCAAATTTATATCCATTCGGAGTCACGTGATAATCTAGTAATTTTACGTATGTCGATTCTTAAAAATGCAATTTTAGGGAAATAAATGACGTTCCGTTTTGTAGCTTATCCTGACATATGCCTATTTCTAAAACAAGGTTGCTACGGGTTTATTCTCTTATATGAAATTAAACTGAATTTACAGGTTAAAGAAAACCTGCTGCGTATAGCAAATTTTAAGTAAATTTCTGTGCATGCATATTCTGTTATAGAACATTGCCATTTGAAGCCTATTTCCTTGCACAATCTATTTAGGGAAGAAACTGAATGTGAAAAATCTCCTCCAGATTCTTCAACCAAGCATTTTTTAGATTTTTTATGGTTACAAATTCTTTAGCTACATACATTTTATATAGGTATAGTGTCTTGACTGCTTCGTCGACTTCCGTTTTTGCATTCTTCACTTTCTGGCTCATATTTTCGGTAAATTGTGCTTTCCGAGATATTTAACGCAAGAGAAGCACGGCGAACAGCGTTGGAGGGTGAAACTGTTGATTTACTTTTATTAATATTGTACTCTTCATAAAAAACAATGCATAATATTCAAATTAATTGTTGTGACTGCTCGTTATACCGCATGTTCGATGGTTTCTTTTAATTTCCAGTTTTCGGCTCGACAATTTTAGGTTTTATTACCCTTATCTCAATAACTTACACGAAAAATATAATCTGACAGATTAGAAATGTCAAATTTTTAAAATTAATTTTATGAATCGTCATGCCTTTTTTTCAAATTTCTTCCATTTCATCTATTTTACTAAAGATGAACAGTGACAGACAAAGGTCACGTGACTCCGAATGGGTATAATTTTGACTATACAATCTGTTCTCCGATACACAACACGGCTTCAGACAGCTCAGATCTACAGAAACTGCTCGTTTTAGCCTGCTCCGCTATGTTTATCAGCAACTGGATAATGGTAAATTTGTTGCATCAATATTTTTCGACATATCGCGTGCATTCGACACTGTGAATGTGGAATGCATTAGAAAAAAGTTATGTTCCTTAGGCATTCGGGGCCCACTTCTTATGTGGCTGATATCTTTTCTTACTAACAGAAAACTGTTTGTTAAAATTAATGATGTAACGTCCACCACTGTCCGTATAAACTTAGATGTTGTTCAGGGCTCGGTATTAGGCCCCTTGCTGTATCTATTGTATGTTACCGATTTGCCCTTACATGTTACATGCGCGCAGATCGTTAGCTTCGCTGACGACACAGCCTTCACTGTATCTGCCGATACGGTAAAGGAACTCACTTATAAAATTGAAATTTGTCACCTGGAGTTCAAAACTGGTGCTTAAAAAATCAACTTGTACTCAACATGAACAAAACTGTTTGTGTGAACTTTAATGCCTTGAATAATATAAAGGGTATTCCATATAATTACCAATTGTGCGCTTATCTAGGCATATGTATCGATTCTAATCTCGACTGGAGGGAACAAAAATCTCGACTGGAGGGAACAAATAACTTAGTTTTCAAATTAGCAGTATTTGCGCAGCAACATATGCATTATTTTTCAACGAGTAACAATACTCATCAATATCCCATCAGACATGGTGACCTGTTAGCCATACCTAGGCGTCGGACTGCTGAATTTAAAAAGTCCCCCATTTATAATTGTATTAAAATCTACAATTCGCTACCGATATATATTAAATCATATAAAATCGATAAATTTAACTTAAATCCATTTTAATTAAAAAGTGTTTTTATGACTACCACAATATTGTACTACATTAGGTATTACTTTTATCTGACAATGTCCATGTCACTTTTGTAGTTGATCTGTTGACAATAAACGATACTTACTTACTTACTAAGGATCTAACGTTAATACTATCCACCACCATTTATTATGTAGAATTATTTGATTATCTTTTCTGCATGTGGGCAATTAATAAAAAGCAAAATTAGAATATCACATACCAAATAGTTATTAAGGTACCAGGGGCATTATGAGTAAAATAAGAGCCCAAGATTGTTAGTGTACTAACCGAGGGGCTTTGGTCCGAGGTGTGTACAACAATCGCGGGCTCTTAGCTCATAATGCCTGTGGTGCCTTCAAGGTTTTATGTCCTACCAATTTTCTTACCTAATTCATAATCATATTCAATTCATATAATTACTATGCTATGGTATTTAAGATTGATCTAGTTAGCTGATCTAAGTTAGATTTGTGACATTAGATGAGCTGTCATTAATTTTCATTGTGACAGTGGTGTATAATTTTTGAAATAAAGGTTGTATCCATGGAAACAAATACTGTTAATTTTTCATAATAACCCTAGTGTTCTTATGAAGAAAATAATTGCCCTGGAGCGTTATTTTGTATCTATGATACCTTAAAATAGAGTCATTAATTTTAATTAATGTACTGGTAGGACATAAAATAATTTTTTGTAATACCTACTTGTTAAATATTTCTTTAAGGACTGTTTGCTACTGCGTAAGCAACCTCTTTACGGCCCGGCCGTAAAAAGTGTCCGTAAAGACCACGGCCTGCTAAATTGTATGCCGAACGTCAAAGTGACGTTGTCACATAAATCCAGCAGCAACCAAGCCTTCAACTCCACATAGAAGAAGGCGCAAAAGACTGCTATAACTCCTGAACATACGCTAAAATAACTTGCTCATTCACAATCTTAACGTCTTTAGGCATATCTTCATCATTTTCTACAGATGTCATAAGTTACGAGCTGGTTACAACTTAAAACTGCTTATAGCCATACACAAAATTGGAAATAAATGACATTTATAAAACAACAGTTGCAACGTTCTACGCACTCTCAATCATTCTAAAACGTCATTACACAAACCTAGCGTTTTGATGAAAATAAATTAGAAAAATATAGATATGACCGAATTGTATGTAGGTATTACAAAAAACTATTGTACAATACGCGTCCGTTAGGGCCTTTACTGCCTCGCCAGTATTATTCGACTCGCTCTTCGAGCTCGTCTCACAAATTCTCTGGCTCGGCAGTAAAGGCTATCCTAACGGACTTCTACTGTAAATACTAAAATAGTACCGTTACATTAACAATCAATAAAATTACACATGCTGTCCGTCTTATTAGTGTAAGCTTGTAGCGCTTTCTTTTCATGTTCACAACCATAACTGTAGCCGTCGTCTTAAAGCAAGTTGCTAAGGGATAACATACTGAACGTATCAAGGACAGGGATGGTTTTTCCAGTTTAGTTCTGTGAACGCCTTTAAATTTTGAAGCCGTAATTCGACCAGCTCTGTATTGGTACCACGCAGCAGAATTTGCTTGCTTATTAGTATCATTTCGAGTTTGCGGCATTCTTCGATGGAAAGTGCTCGGAACCTAAAATACAACATTTTTAGCTGTCGTCGTCGTTGATCACATCGGTCATAAGTTGCCATAACAGCATGATTTACCTGTTGGGTTTAAGGAATTCGCAGGAGCGCACCGTGATTCGATTATCTTCTAGGAATTTCTTAACATCTTCATTACTAACTGTAGGTTAAACTTGAGTCGGAAATATAAAAGAACAATGCTCAATGCACACTATACATGCGTTTTTGTTTATTCAAAGTACGAGTTACTTCTTTCGCCCACTTGCATTCATGGATGCTTTTTCTGCATGAAGTTTTTTGATTTGCTGCTGTCGTCGTTGCCGCTATGATTTATTTTACTGGGCGAAGAGGCCAAGCATAAAAAATTTGCAGAAATATAGGTTATGTAGCGTTACGTTGGGGTCGCTTTTACACTATGCTAGAAACGTACGGCTTGGATTTCGTTGCTTGGTTGCTTGGCAGTGTTCAGTAAGCAGATATGAAAATTAACCAAAGTGGACTTGCCTTCGAAGCTGAGTCAATAGTTTTAAAAAACACAAGTAATAGGCAAAATAAATAATTGTTTTCTGTGATAATATCGCTATTAAAAGTTAAGGGAAGTTTGTTTACAAAAACCCGAAAATAGAAATGTGGAACGCAACCATAGTACTTTTAGTTGTGTAAACACGGCTTTTAGTCTTCTGCATTATTATAAGTGATAAGAAACTATTAATACCCAAATATAGGCATAAACTATAAGCTTGAAATTAATGTTCAAATGAAGTTTCCTCTGGAAAGTTGATATTTGGTAATTAACGTTTAAAAATACATAATCAGTTTCAATAGTTAATTTTCATTCGTTATTAAGCTGCTTATGGTTATTAAAGTCTTCTATTATTAGAATTTAATTTAAAAATTTCTATACTTTTTGTTCGCTTTAGATATTATACAATTGTTATTCGCATGGTACCGTTTTAACAGTTAACTAATCGGTTTGTTTTTAAAAGTTTTATTTTCCATAGCAGTCACGTATTTGAATTTAATTAAAATAATTTGAAAACCGACCATTAATTTAGTTATAAATACAAAATAAAGTGTAAACTCATGTTAATTCTTTTGATTTCAACAAACCAATTATGGAATCCGTAAAAGAGCTTGATTTAGTTTCGATTCGGGCGCTCGTGTGGTCATTATTAACGTTAGGCTCAGAGAATATTCCTTGATTAGATGCAATTAATTTTCAGTTGTACGTTGCAATCAAACCAAACAAATGTAAACTTTATCATTAAAACTTGCTCATGTTTTTAAATTGCTTGCAAATTAGACTGTAAAACAATTGAATTTGTTTCTATAATCCCAACTTTGTATTTTTTATTTAAATCATCTTCCTTTTCTAATTAATCTTGTTGTTTGTTACCGGGAAAATGCTTTTTTGTCAATTGTGTTAAGCCGTAGCTCACCGGGATGGGGACGGCCTTTAAACTAAAAAAAGAAAGGATTCGCCTAAGAAAGTCAAATAGTCCTTAGGAGAAAAATGCTGGTTTTTTTGTTTAGGGAGCCACCACAGTGAGTCAGCAACCGGTATATAAGGAGAAGATTTTCTAGAAAACTCTGCTCAGCTCCAAAATGTGGACCTTACCGTATTCTTGAACCTTTGTAACTGCATGACTTCAAAATATGCCGCACTACACTGGGCTTTGCAAATTGAAAGTATACGGAAAATTTTAAATACTCTACTAAGATAACATTCATAATATTACATTGAAACAGATTGACCTTACAGCTGGAACCGTAGCAAAGTGTTTCCGAACGCACTGAATCGCTCTCCCAAAATTTAAACGATTAAGTCGGGCTCGCGCAAAAGCAGCGAGCCCCTGGCTCAAAAACTGAAGAAATATGGGAAAATTCTCCATGATGTCAACGGTAAAAGTTGCACGGCTCTACACGCGATGTAGATGAGATTTTCTCCAGAGCTTTGTTAAAAGAATGGACTACGGCAGTTCAAAAATTACGAGCATGTTTCTTCAGAGATGCGTCGATAGGCGGAAATGGCAGCCATTTCCGCGCAGCGCTACAAAGCGTTGATGAACGTCAGTGGTACCTTTACATCCTATCAGAAATCAATATGAAAATTCTGGAGAGATTTAAAGTTAGAATTTCAAACTTAGTAGCAGTATATTTTTTGGAAGCTTGATCCGACAATCATCGTAAATTTTAAAAATTAGCACGGTAAGATTTCACAAAATAGAGACATTTACGGAACGGTATGTTCACATAACAAACACAAAAACCCTTTGCTTGACGATCCCTGGTCAACTGTAAAAATGAACGGTTGGCAGGGAACGAACAAGCTTGATGAATACTGGTTAACTACCCGAACTGAACTGACTTTCCCCTGCAATGATTTTAACGTGACGGGCTCAAACAAACTAAAATAGTAACGCTTTTTCTTTTCTTATCTATACAAGCCAAATTAGATCCGGCATTCGATTCTAAACGATCCTATAAATAAGTACTACTATTTTTATTTCTACTTATAGGTCAGATTTTCATGAAGAGCTCAAGTTTTTTTGCTCCATATGTGTTTGATGTCTGCGATGTTCTTGGTAATATGTCTGTCCCTTAGAATTGAGGTTAGTTGTTTCATTCAAGATACGATTTTTCCTAATATGTTACTGATTTCTTTTAGATATTATACAGTGACCGCCAAAAAGTCGGCATAATATGGGAAAAATTTTTATGTTTGATTTTTGAAAAAACTTTTTACGTCAATAATTTGTGCCTGTCTAAAAACCTATTTAGCTCCTATCATATATACCGAGTGTTTTTACTTATTTAGAAAATGGAGTTTTTAGAAATTGTCAAAATCCGAAAAGAGCTATTTTTCGGAAACTAAGTAAGATTTCAATGAAACGTTTTTAGAGTGTATTATTTTTAGCTACCTGAACAATCTCAGGGCCAGAAAATCCCTAATTTTTTGTAACTTTAGCTACAAATAATTTTTTTTTTAATATTTTTAAAAATTTCACATACCAAGACTTAATATCAATTTTTTTAGATGAACACTTTAAAGATTTATAATTGAGAAAAATAATATAAAATGATAATTACTTCTTTAGAGTTTTTATTATTTACCGAAAAGTAGTATGTTTGTATAATTTTTAGGTTTTTAATGGAAGGCGCTTTTTAGGAGAAATATTCTTCAATTCTAACTAATATCCATCTAAATGGCTTCTAGCAACTCTAATCTACCTTTGTTAATAAATTACTGTTACAAAAATCTTGTAAATGTTCTCTTACAGTTGTCTAAATGAGGAGATTTTTCTTTATCCAATTTACATGTTCTAAAAATCTCTTCATTTAGACAACTGTATAAGAACATATACAGGATTTTTGTAACAGTAATTTATTAACCGGGCTAGATTAGAGTTTCTTGAAGTCATTTAAATAGACATTAAGTAGAATTGCAAACTATTCCTCCTAAGAAACGCCTTGCATAAAAAACGTATATAACCCTGTATAATAAAAATGCTACAGGGGGAAAGCCTCAACATAAATTTCCAGAAATATAAGATCTCAGTCCTTAATTTAGCTGTTGTTATAAGAATATAGTTAAGAGTATGATTTTTATCCAAGATTATCTAACTTCTAATGTTACAAATGATTACTTGCTATTTTTTTTATAAAAACAGACTTCGGTATTACATTAAAAAAAATAACAGACATGTAAGGAGAAACCCCTTCTTTTCATCAATGTTACTCTATTGTACAAGATGACAATGGAGTGTCATAATCAATAGTCTTACATTGACGATATTTAAAGAAGTATATAGAACGCCTGAACCTATACCAGTTTTGAGTTTGGGTCTCTAGTAAGTTATATGAAAGCCAGTTGTAGAATCTCAGCAATAACTATTTACGGCATGTAGGTACCTCTGAAATAAACTACTAGTAAAATTATAACCAGGTTAAAATGGAGGTTGTTAATTAAACTATAAATAATTATTGGGACTGTATAAACCTCAACTTACCCGAATGGCGATTTCAAAATAGCAAATCAAGAAATAATGGATTGCACTTGCACTCTAATATTTTAGAGGTGTTGCAGAATTCGAAGCGATGAGCAGCATGTTTTATTGTTCGAGGCGATCACAAGAATTTCCCCAAAAAACGGCAAATTCAACGAAAGTAAGCGAGGAGGATTTTGGGATAACGACAAAAAGAAATTTTACAGCAGGTAGGAAAGATAAAGTGTACCTATTTATAGATTAATTGAAATTACAACTGAAATTAATATTAATTAAATTTATAAGTCTAACAGTGATGACATGGCGACAAACTAGGAAAACATCTATCAGATATAAAAAAAATTACTAGTGCAAGATGACACAAGACACATCAACCTAAAGGTTGTTTGCAACAGAGCATTAACTGAATAAGTAGCGATATTATCTCTTCTCTAAACTAGGCTTATAAAGCAAAGGCTCCAATTTAGGCGAGAATACCGAGGCTTTGCTAATAAGAGTATGTGAGGTACCAAGTCATCATACAAGGTTAGATCATTATACTCTATAAGTCGTTACAATAGAAGAGTGACGATAATGGCATGCGTGTGTCTCTGTACAACAGATTTGGTTCATTTTATCGCGTTTAATGATGGGCTGAGGTAATGGAAGTGACCGTGGATAACGCATTTACGGCAAAGTATACGAGCTTACAGCGAGATAACGTGACAATATTACATCATTTTCAGTTTAGAAACTGCACTTACATGTTTTCATTAGTGGAAATAGGCATTTTCAGCCAACTACGCAGTTCGGGAAGTGTCGCTCGCAACAAATATGAGGAACGGGCGCGGAAAAAGTGTTGCGATGATAAAAAAGGGAATCATTCGGTGCAAGTGAGTACAAATCGTACGTAATTTGGATAGGTGGAGAAGCAGAAGTGTGTAATTTATACGTGGCCGCGGGCAGCTCAAGCCAGGAATGCTCCATTGTGGGCCCGTCATTCCGCCTTGCATATATCACACGCTCGCTTCTCGAATAATGCAGACACAATCCTAGATAACAGCATCCTGCCGTCTCTCTTCCCAACAAAAAGAACATTTGTCAGCAACACTGATAAATTTGCCTCGTAGACTCAAATTGTGGTATCTACATTTTAATGAAAAGGAAACGAAATCTGTTCGATCTACCCGCTTTTTCTTGAATTACAGGACTGACAATCACGTCCTTTTATTCAATCACTCCACTTCTCCCTTTCTCGCAATTTGTAAAGTTAGTAACGGAACCAAACCTCCGCCTTTAGTTTCGTTTGTTTAATCGTACATTCTTGCCATCGTCATTACATACATCATTTAGATAACGGAAAATTAGCTTGCAAGCAAGACGAAATAACCCAAAAGTTAAGGAGATATAACACTATATGTGAAATGTGTTTTTTGTAAGTGCACCTTGCCTTCTTGCTGCAATTTCGAACTTAAAATCAGATTTCTAGTATTAGAGCGAGGAGCAATGTTTAGTGGATATATATCCAAGGCCGGATCTAAGTAATAATATTTTGCCTTAGTATAGAGGTAAATTATAAAATTGTATCTACTACCACAAAAAATTATGTAGTACATGCAACTTACATTTAAAAAGTTTAAGTCGCTGATGATGTACTACGAAGCGCCAATAGAAAATGAAACCTATCCGCCCCAACAGAAGATGATCATGTTTTTACTCTTTTGAGAAAATGGTGCACAATGAAAAATACACAACCCCACGTCAACGTTGAGATAAATGTTTAACAACTCTTTCTTGGAAGCATGCTATGGAACTACAATATGAACTGTTTTTCACCCATATCAAAAACTGATCAAAAATGAACGGATTCGTTTACTAAACAGTCCTCAATGTTCTATGGATGATTTTATGTTTATTACATTGACTAACAATTCTTAGCTCTGCTTTATGGAACTGTGTCAATATTTCGAGAGTGCAATGACTTCTTCATCCGCTTCCGCTATGTTGAATTTATGTAGGCATCTTATCTATTATTAGATAAAATCGCTTTCCTATAAAATGTACCATGCAGAAAAACCAAAATAAAAGCAATAGAAATGGAATATTGGAGAAGGTTCTGTGGGGTTACAAGAATGGATAGGATAACAATAATTGACGAGATTCGAGGAAGAATTAATAGAGAAAACTTCATAACCAGTTACATAGAAAAAAATCTAAGGTAATACACACACACAGCTTCCTTTTACATTGATGTTATAATTATCCTAAAATTAGATTTTAAATTTTTAAGCATTCCTCAAAAATTTTCAAAAATTACAAATTCTACAGAAACCGTACAAAATAGAGCGTTTGTTGAAGAGACAAATTTTCTCAAAAATTTTAAGTTGAATTCAAAAATGTAATCATATACCGGGTGTTTTATTTAAATAGGAGTTTAAAAAAAAGAAGAAGAAACAAAGGAAACCCATTTTAGAGGCATTCAACTGGAAAATTACCTATCTCACGTCAATATACATTGAAAATGTAATAAAAATGTAAAGTTTGAATAAAATCGTGAAAGGCGTTTTTGAAAAAATCTTAAAACGCTGAAAAATCACAAGAGTAAACACCATACTTCCGGTTATGCGATTTTCTTCGAAAGCTAGCTGTCGCATCTAGATATCTTTTATATAAAGTTTCAACGCCATGCCACATTTAGTTTTTGAGATATTCTGTTCACAGACCGACACACAGACAAACAGACAGACCAATGAACAAAAACATTTTTTTTTGTCCAGGGGACTATAAAATGTGAAGATCTGTTGAAAACGCAATTTCAAATTTTAGGGGTGAATTCAACACTTCCTTTGTTGTAAAAGACTATTGTAATGGTATGGTCATGTTAGAATGGCAGAAGAATTGGCAGAATGGCAAGTAGGAACATCAAAACGAATGGAAAATGAGATTGAGAGAAGGAAAGCAGCGGTAGCTGTAGAAATCCTTATATATCTGTATATATAAAAAAAAATACGTCGCCATCAGTGTTCTCGTAGACGAATCTATTCCACTTCCTCTGTCTAACTGTACAACACTGCTTAAGTTAAACCTTTTTTCTGTTTCTAAAAAATCGTTTCAGATAAAGAAACAAGTAGAAGACCATTTTCCACATTGTGTGGTAAATTGTAAAGTTATAGTGCTTTATTTTTTGTAAAATATTTCTCATTATTATCGCCAGATATGATCCCAAAAACTGACAGAATTGCATGTTACGAAGACGACAAACCGCAGCAAACGTACCTTGCAGCCCATCTGTGCTACAAGAATTACTTCCTTCTACTATTAAACACAACAAATATAAAATTGCTGGAGAATGCCGAAACAGTTCACAGCGGGGAGACAACACTAATTCAGTAGAGGAGAAGTCAACGAATTGAAACCAGGATATTGTCAATTTATTCTCATTTGGAGGCCAAAATATTGCCTAGCACTATAATATGACTGTATGCGACATTTGCTAATATTTCGTATTCCCGTAAAGTATCGATGACGATCTTTTCAAGATTTTCAGCTATGGTCAGAGCTTGGAACAAAATCAAATTCCGTTCAACGGGTGAAAAGGGGATGTATTGCTGCTAACTGAACCGCTTCGGTTTCGCTAAAGTTTCTGATATGGTGGGCCGGAAACAGATCAAATTCTGCATTCACCCGCAGCGATGTAGTTTTGACTGTGAAGTTCCCCAAATTTTTCCTCTAAATAGAACCCTCGGAAAACTAGAAACTTAACGGTTGCTACTACACGTTCCTAGATTTCTCTCCAGTGATGCATATCTTCTTGCGTTTACTAAACTAACACATTGTCAGTTCTTCGACCACGTTATCAAGATTTCTGAGTACTGGAAGAAAAGTAATAAAGTGTGAACCATCCGTACTCCCTTAGGCAGCTATATAAGTTGCCTAGGCCTTAATTCGACAATGCATACACCATCCAAGGAATTAACTAGTTCACCATTTAACACAGTAATGAATATGGAATTATTTTCTTCCACATCTACATTTCCTTAATCCAGAATTCAAAGCTTAGTTAACCAACTCAAACAATGTTTGTGAGAATGTAATCAAAATGCATTTTCTTAGAAGCAAATTTTATTTATTCCACTGAATTAAGTTTGATATAACATTTCTGGGTTGCCATAACAAGCTACAGCATGATAGTGCAGCTAGGTAATCGTAAGTAATATTGAAATTTAAATATTATGCTGTGGTAATGGTGTTACTTGTTGATATTGTCATGTTGCAGATGCTGATTCAACTTATGAAGTAAAAAACATGCACTGTGTTTAAAAGCAAGCAGAATATAGAAATAATCACATATTAACTCAGAGAAGAAGACGAAACGCGGAATAATACACAAGATGTTGAAAGAAAAAAATAGAACTAAATGGAGAAACGGGCGATAACGAAGAAATGCCTCAACTTTTTAAACGTCAAAATGCACTTCATTTATTTTATTTTAAACAAAACCGTGATTTATAAACTAAATTTTAAATACGATAGCAACCTTCCTTGTATCTTTCTGTTTATTTTCGTATATTGTAGTTTTAATTTGGTTCAGTACTAATCGTAGTGTCTGCTCTCAAGCGAAGTCACAACTGCAGTTATCATGACAAATTGAGTCAACCCCTTCGCAGTGGTGTGCAATTGTTTTACACTTTCTGTTCAAATCATTATTAATGTGTGAAAAGAGAACATGAAGTTGTGATATTGAATTACCGCATTTAGTAGTTCTAAATTTAAATAGAAATCACTGGGTCGCATCGTTATCAAACTGTATTTAATTAACTGTGCAACCACATTATATTTATATTTCAAAAATTAAAAAACAAATCCAAAAAACTATTAATTCGTTTTGGTTCTGGTGTCATTTACTAGTAAGTACATTGTTTTTTATTCTTTCTCGTCTTCCGATTCTTTTCATAATTCGTTCAATCACATTAATCTTAACTGCTTTCCACGTTCCCTACCTTTATGGTTTGTCTTCTAAGATCTTTTTAAGTCCCTTCGAGACTTCCATACCGCATTGGTGGTCTTTCGATGGCCTGTTCCTTCATGGATTTAACCGTTTGTCCAATCATTTATTCAGTAGTGATAATATACAGTATATTGCATCCGAATTTACAGTTAAAACTCTAAAAAAACAATACTGAAAGGAAGTAATGGCATAATATACCAGTAAAATAATCGAGGACTAAGAAAAAGACTCAAACGAAAATAACGCTAACTCTCTATAGTTGTTCCAAGTGATGGTGTCACCACACTCCTGAATTGGTAATATTTTGCATTCTCTTATCACATTGTCTCTATCTAATTGTCTTCTGTTGTTTAATTTCTTATTAACAGGATTTAAATAGTAGATTTCTTTCCAAATGCTATTTATTTTCACATCATCTATTTACTTGTTTATTTTGCAATGACTGTGTTCTTGGTCTTGTGAGATTTCTGTAATATCTACTTCTACCAGTTTTATTAGTCTTGTCTACACATATGTTCTTCATCAAACTCTTTTTGTCCTCTTAGTTTCTACTGCTAAATTCTACACAATTTACTTTAAGCTCTTCTTTTCCGTTTATCTTTTTATTGTGTCTGATTTTCTCATTGTTCACATCTTTTCTCTCTATTAATTGCAAATCGATCTCTCATTTTATCACACTTTAATAGTCCGTTTATATGTAAAACGGTAAGTAGGTGCATAACAGAAAGCACCATGGTAAATGTCTCAAAATATTGATAGGCAGCTAGCCTTGACCACTTCTGATAAATAATAATATTTTTGCTACTCTAACACGTTGAGCAACAAAGATAGGTCTTATGTTTTTTTTAAATATGCGCATCTGGTGACCAAAATAAAATATAACTAACAAATCCAGTTTCTTTTCAGAAAAATATAATAACATACTAACCATTTCTTCATGTTCCAACTATTGTGGTATCATTTCAGACTGATATTTACTAAGGCAATAAGTTTTCCATAGAACTGTCACATTCACTTATCTTTACATGTCTACCTGTGTTTTCTTTACTAGATTCTATATATCGTGCCTTCTCTGATTTACAACAGAACTTCTAACAATCCTTTCACCGCTTCCTTTATGTTAAGCGTTAGCAGCATTAATACCCTATTAAAAATGACTTCCATTTTTCAAAGTTGTCCACTAGAAGTACTAAACAACTTCGTCAAATTCATGACATTTGGTAGTTACTGATGCTTTGCTTGTTAAATATGTTTAGTTCCTTAAATGTTTGTGATGTGATGTACTTTTAATCTATTTTCGTACTGAAAGTGATTTTAGTAAATAACGATATATAACTGATAAAAGAAATCCATACTACTATATCCTTAGTATATTTGCAAAATTAGATAACTATTAGAATCATGTGTTTTATTCAATTAGCGAGGAAGATGCGGCTTAATTGGCTGCAAACGTCGTAGATAAGCAAACGATGTTTAAGAAGAAAACAAACCTCGCTTTGCTAAAATCTTACAGTTTACATTTTAAGGAATAACACTACCCTTGACTGGCTCTACTCCGAGAGATCTTCACACCTCTTTGTATCAGTGCTACAGATTGGCAAAGCTGCCTTCAGTATTTTTTTAAGTTTAGTATGTTCTGCAGATGGGTTAGCGAAGACAAAGCTATGAAACTAATATCAAAAAGTGCAAAATAATTCAGAATGCAGTTTTGCCACGTGTTAGAATAAATTTGAATGTACGTAATTTAGTGGTAGGTTTAAGCTTCATACTTAAAATGTGTGGAAAATTTAATGCGATTGTGGAGTAAGATACTCAATATTTAGTAGTATTCCAAGAAGACTAAATCATTCCTAATAAGCTTACACGACTTTCTACAGCGTACGGTTCGGCTCCAATTAAGTATCTTCAATAAATGCCCCATATATTAGTTTCTCAATTAAAGAAATATTCTACAACGATCTACTTCTAAAGCAAACCAACTTGACTAATTACTCAGATGACATTTGCTACAACTCAGCGCAATTGATCAACCCTAAAAAGTCTCCGGATGAGTTTTTAGGCCCTTAATTAATATTTTATAATAAAAACCGAAATTTATAACGGCCGCGATATTTCATCTCCTTAGATGTTTACACAACGTTTTAAAAGCATTTGTGTACAACAGTAATAAACAAGCCCTATATTTTTGTTTACAGATTTTTACAAAACTCGCAATAAACTGGGATATCGCGGTGTATTCAGCAGCCCTCGAAGTGAGACTCGGTATCAGTGTTTGCCCATTCCGATCGTTTTTAGCGATTTTGGTTCAGTTTTGCTCACCCCATCTGTATTGACATCCGCAAGTTCGCCGCCCTCCAAAAAAGCACGAATGAACATTCGGTTTAATGGAATTACAGAATTTCTGGCCAAAAATAACAGAGGAGAATAAAGTCGTTAAAGGATTTTCGGTGTGAGGTTTCACGTGTTTCTCTTTGACATTCAGAATTGTTCAGCAGACATATACGGCTGAAACTTCGCTGTACAAGAAAACTTTTACAATTTACATATTAAGAAAGGATGCACTTTCTTACTATGCAAATTGTAAAAGTTTTACTCGCGAATACATAGTTCGATACTGAATGTCATAAATTATCAAATAATTGACTTTTTCAGGAATACTTCAGGCATACTCGTATGTTTAAATATTTACTTAAATTCGTATAGATATATCTTGCAACACTAGAGTGCAGTTAATTTTTACTGATGTAGATTTTATAATGTGTTGAATCTAAATGTTACACCGTGGTGGTGTAGATGGCGGTTCTTAACAACTACTTCAATGGATTATTACTAATAACAACAATGATGTGATTATTATTCATGCTATTATTAAAGGATTGTTCGAATTAATGCTGACCAAATCTTCATGTTTGTATGATTCAATCATTCATATAGGTCAAACTTATATTTGAACTAGTTCTTCTTCTCTTGCTCTTCTCCTCAGCCTATCTGTTTCCACTGCTGAACGTAAGCTTCTTTTAATTTTTCCAAGTCTCCTCTATCCTGGGCGTTTTAATTCCAGCAATCTTTTGATGTAGCTAAGCTACATTTTTTGTGGCCTTTCTGTGCTGCTTTTTGTGGTTCTCGTTCATTTATTGAGATTTTTTAGAACATATTTGAGGTTTCCAAACGCTGAGCCACTGAGTTGAATTTGAGGCTCTCTGTTCTGTGCTTCGTCTATCCACCTTAGTCTTGCCATCTTTTTAACATCATCATACCATCGCATAACCGGTCTCCCCCTTCCTCTTCTGATGATTTTACTGTTCCACCGGTTGTCCTAGATTCTGGCAACATGTCCAGCGTAGTCCCATTTCAGACTGGTGTCTCTTTCAATATTATGAAAATGAATTACTACAACTCATACAAAAAATATTCAGCGAACAAAAGCTACCTAAAGCATGGTAAAATAGTATTGTCATACCAATCTTTAAGAACCAGATGGGAAATACACGAAGACGAGCAAGGAAACCTTGGCGATACTCCTTCAAGTGCACCTTGCAGCTCCTCCAGCAAATAATTACCAGTTAAATCTCGAATAGTCTACAATAAGAATCACAAAAAGGGATTGGGAAACTACAAACAATATCGTTACCCGCAATAGTATTGAATGGGCTATTGATTTCTTTGAACCATACAAAGCGCCTGGCCCTGATGGGATACTACCTGTGCTATTGTAACAAAGGAAAACAATACTTATTCCAAAGCTTTGTGGACTACTAAGAGCAAGCCTTGCAACTGGATATATTTTCCCTGCTTGAAAGCAATCTAGAATTGTCCCAGGTAAAGGCATAGAGACGTATTAACTTATGATAAAGCTGATTGAAAAACTTATTGATAGACATATTAGGGAAACCTTACCTTCGGGAGGCTTAGGTATTTCATCCCTATCAATATGCATATCAATCGGGAAAATCATGTCAGACTGCTCTTCACCATACCATCGCCTTTGACCATACCTCCTTTGAGTCAATGACAGCTGCGATGAGAAATTGTGGAGCAGAAGAAACAATTTTCAGGTGGATTAGCAACGTACTACACGGCAGAAAAATACAATCAACCCTATCTGGTGGAATGATGAAGATAGTAGCCGCCGAAGGTTGCCCGCAGGGGGGGAGTCTTATCACGCCTATTGTGGAATCTGGTGGTGCACGAGCTCCTATATGAACTACATAGGCATAGCTATTACACCCAGGGGTATGCAGATGATCTGGTGATACTCATCTCGGGGAAGTTTGACATCACAGTCTCAAATCTCATGCAAAACGCGGAAATTAGACGGGCTAAAGATTCCAAACCTCTTTAACGAACAATTACAATTGAGTCAAGAGGTTAAATATCTAGGCATTATCCTAGATGCGAAGCTAATCTACAATTCACATATTAACAAAACTGTAAATAACGGCAGGACAACTCTTATGGCACTGAAGCGAGCACTGGGTAAAACCTTGGACTTGTACACTGTCGTGGTGAGATCCATGGTTACCTATGGCTCGCTAGTAGGGTGGCCCTAAGTGGAACAAATACAAGCCAAACTGGAGCAATCTAAACTCCAAATGCTTGCCTGTCTATGCATCACAGGTGGAATGAGAAGCATCCCAACCGTACACATGGAAACCTTACTAAGCCTGCTCTCCCTAGATATCATAGCTAAGGCAAGAGGCAAGAATGGCGGCGTGCAGGCTGAAATACAATGGAAACTGACAAACGAGTAACATTGCCGGTCACACCAGAATAACAGACATCGTCACAAACCCATTACTAGGAATGAGGAGTGACACAATGCCAACCAGGCATAAACCCTTTAACACCCAGCTTGACTGGAATAAAGGGCTAGTACAAAGTCGTGGTCATGTAAATAAACTTGCCTGGTACACAGATGGGTCCAAAACTGACAGCGACACCGGAACAGGAATATACTGGGAATATCGCCAGTTCAATGCATATGCATCTCTTGGGCAGTACGCCACCGTATTCCAAGCAGATTTTCATGTAATAGACATATCTCTGCAGGAGAATATATCAAGAAATTATGGAGGTAGAGACATCTACCTACCGGATTAACTCAAGATTGGTTTGGGAATGCCTCCAAAACCTTTTAACCCTCGCTAACTACAATAGCCTAACCCTAATGTGGGTGCCGGTGCATAAGGGTATACAAGGTAATGAAATAGCAGATTCTCATGCAAAAAAAGGGACCAGAAACACATTCACTGGCCCTGAACCAGTATTTGGAGTCACCAAAACGGCAGTTCGCAACTGGCTAACCAGATGGATAAATATACGACATCAAAACTATTGGAACTGTGTGGAAGGACTAAGACATATCAAGGCGATGATAAGGAAACCATCTAAAAACTGACAGATGACCTACTGCGACTAAGCAGATATTAAATTACGTTGGTGACTGGACTGATAACCGGTCACTACAATCTTCGAAAACATATGCACACAATGGGAATTCTAAGAACCCATTTGCAGATTTTTGTAATGAGGGGGACGAAACAGCCTCTCATGTCAGTTTCGAGTGTGCAGCTCTTGCCCGATGGAGACATACACTCCTGATAGGGAGACAACCCTCGAGAAACTCTAACAAGAGAACATCTGGTGAAAAGGCTATTAAACCTAATCGAAACGGCAGACCTTTTCACTGAATAAGTGTAATGAACCAACAGGCTGCAGTTCTGTATGGCATCCAACCAACCTTCATCACTACATCACTACGATACATTCTTTAAGAAGGGTGTGAGTGACAAATGCCAAGTAACTACCGATGAATTTATCTTACTAGACACCTCACTTAAACTAACAACACGAATAATAAAAGACAGAATAGAAAACACCGTAACCCTCACAGACGAACGACACTGGTTTACCCCTTAGTACATCCTGTATAGACGCCATCTTTGTAATACAACAAATAATAGAAAAATCACTGGAGAACAATAAACCAGCGTTCATGTGTATGATAGATCTGCAGAAAACCTTTAACACAATATTACTAAAAGACAACAGCTGGAGTTCGACAGGGAGACTCTCTGAGCCCTTTGTTAGTTAATATGGTAATGGACGAGATAATTAAACAGGTGAAAACATAGAAAGGATGTAAAAATGCAGGAGAAATGTATAAAAATTATATGTTATGCTGATGATGCCGTCTTGTTGGCAGAGGGCGAAGACCAGCTGCAGCGATTATTGATGAAAACCGCGGAGACGTGTAATAAGTACAGCATGAAGATATTGGCACAAAAAAAACCAAATGTATGACGATAAGCAAAGAACTTTTAAAATGTAAATTACAACTTCAGGACGACATAATAGAACAAGTATCCTCTTTCAATTATTTAGGACTTAATATAATTTGTTACAGAATCCTCAAGCATCAAGTAAAGTCACAAGTTATAAAAGCGGCCAAGATATCTGGTGCACTAAATAATATGATATGAAATAACAAGTATGTAAATGAATCAGTCAAAATCAGAATTTACAAAGCTAGGATAAGGCCAATTCTAGCATATGGCGCAGAAACCATGGGAGATACACAAAAAATAGACAGATGATTGCAACAGCAGAGATGAAAACATTAAGAAATATAGTAGAGAAAACACGAAGGGACAGAATACGGAGCGAAGACGTAAGAAACCAGTGTAATGTAAAAGTAATAAATGAGTGGATATCAACTAAAAGATGAGAATGAAACAACCACATTCAAAGAATGAGTGAAGATCGAATAGTCCGCATTGAAAGAGGCAGGTTACCAATAGGTAAACGGTCCACAGGAAGTCCAGCACGAAAATGGAGGGAGTCGCTGATGGTGGGAAAGAACAGGAGTAATCCTATGGAGAAGAAGGAAGAAGAAGAAGAAGAAGAAGATTAAGTAATTTTATTAAGCAAGCAAGTGATTTATACAAGATAATTTGATAAACCACAGAGGCAGAGTGGAGAAGTCGTCTATTTTCCATGTTAGGCCAGGCTAGAATTGATAATTTATGTGTAATGCATAAAATTTCCGTGGCTGTAGGAAGCTCATAAACTAAGATGTTAAAAAAAATCAATGAAGTCAACAAATGTATACAGGGTACGTGTTTTTAAATTGTAGTAATTACAATGTTCCACAAATACTACACTCAAACTAAATTATAATAATAATGTACTTTATTTAGCATATAATTGCTACATTTACATTCAACATGCAAAACAAAACATCAAAATTTTTTAAAAATTCAGCACAGTATCTGCCTAATTTTCACTTCTATACTTCTCCCTTAATCTAATTTTGAATATCCTTATGTCACCTACGTTACGAATATTATCATCCAGTTCATTATACCTAGTAAATCCTTTCACAAACAGAGAATTGTAACCCACTCTCTTAATTTCAGTTTTGATGTGAAAGTTATTTTTTCCTCGGTTTCATATCCATACATGTCCTTGCAGTACACTAGATATCTATCAAAATAAGATGGCATATTGACCAAATGTATGTTATATATAAAAACTACTGTCTGGTATTCCAACAGCTGTCTTACATTGATCCAAATCAAAAACTCTAACATGTCACTTACTCTAATATACCTGTTACCTTTATTTTGCAGTTTTTGAAGTCTCTCCATTTCACATACTTACAGCACTGTACCGCAACAATAGAACATCTTGTCATCTTGTCAACACATCTTTTAGTCTATATATCACACCTAACCTCTTCCCTTTCTTCCTAGATATATACTCGATGTGATCGTTGAAACTAAGTTTATAATCCACCATCACTTCCAGATACTTCAGCACTTCTACAAGCTGTACATTTATATCCTCAATTTTAACAAATCGTTCTTTGTCCACCACATGTCTGTAATCGCTTTCACTACTGACACACATAGCTTTTGTTTAACTAACATTTAATTTCAGTTTATTCATAGCAAACCACTCACTCAAGGTCTCCATTTCCTCATTGACAGTGTCAATTAGCTCATCCACATTGTTATCTTCCAAATAAATAATAGTATCGTCCGCAAAACAATGATATTTACACTTTTTCAAGTGTTCTCCCATATCGTTTATGTAAAGAGCGAACAATAAGGGCCCCAAAACAATTCCCTGCGGAACTCCCATCTTGACCTCCCTCGTTGTAGATTCTCGACTTCCATATCTGACCTTTTGTTTCCTATTCTCAAGATAGTTCCTAATACACTCTATACAGTTTCTTCCTATTCCATAAGCCGATAGTTTATCAATTAACTTTTCTCTATCTACCGTCTCGAATGCTCTTTTCAAGTCCAGAAACACCACTACCACCGAAGCCCTATTGTCCCTATACTCCTTCAATTCTGCAATTACACACTGCAAGGCAGTTTCACAACTGCACTTTTCTCTAAATCCAGATTGAAATTTGGATAAGATATTATTTTTTCTGACAAATTTTTCTATCTGTCCATAAATTACTTTCTCTAAAATCTTTTCAACAGCTGGCAGTGTATTCACAGGTCTGAACTGCTCACAAAGTGTTGCTTTTGCCACCTTTCGTATTGGTGTTACCACTGATACCTTTAATTTTTCCGGCACTTTACATTCTCTTATCGATGCATTGATAATGTAGATTAATAGGTCCTTTAATTCTTCCCAGTAGTTTTTGATAAATGTGACTATTATCGCATCTGGACTGCTCTTATTGGATAACCTAAATACAATTTCTGTCAGTTCTTCCTCTTCTATCATTCTAAAATCATCCAATTTACAACCCCTGAAAGACAATACAGTCTGACATCCAGTCTGGCTTATTGTACCCACAATTTCTTCTATGCTGTCAATAAAGTAGTAATTGATTTTTTCAGCAATTACTGCAGCCTCATCATAAACAACTCCACCAAATTTCAGCAAGCCAATAGTATCATCTATACTTTTACATGTTATCTTCTTCAATGTTTTCCACATATTTTTTGTATTATATCTGTTTCCATCAATTTTTGTCTCATAATAGTTTCGTCTTTTTCCTTTTATCAACTGTACTGTTACATTCCTCTTTCTTTTGTACTCCTCCCAATCCACTTGTGAATTTGTTAGAGAACAACGTTTATAAGCCTTATTTCTGTTATTTATTGCCGCTTTTATTTCATCATTAAACCAGCAACTACTATCCCTTAACACTAGCTCTTTTTTCGGCATAATCACATTTCTCACCCTTTCAATTCTCTCTATAACATCATCGAGTTTTTCTATGATCTGTTTTTTATTATATTTTCACTGAATATTAGAAAAAGCCTCTTTTGCTGCCTCTTCGCTAACTACCATTTTTTTAACTATCTTTTTGACATGTTTTGTTTTGACCGCCAGTTCACTACCTAATCTTATAGTTTTGTGCTTCGTATACCCAGGTTCATCCATTATACTAACCGACAGTTCTCCAATATTAGTCACAACCAAATCTATCATTGTTCTGCTGTCTTTCAGAATGTGAGTATAGTCATTAACTATCTGCACCATACCTGCTTCCGCCACCCACTTTTTCAGTCTCTTTGTGTATGTTTTCTGGCTAGATCTCCAGTCTATATTATAATTTCCCAGAAATACCACTCTCAAACCTGTCATAATCACCAACTCACCAAGTTCCTCAGAGAAATCTAGAAGCTGAGCCTTCGAAGAGCTCGGCGAACGGTAAACCACAACCACTACCAAATC
This sequence comes from Agriotes lineatus, assembly GCA_940337035.1. Classification (NCBI taxonomy): domain Eukaryota; kingdom Metazoa; phylum Arthropoda; class Insecta; order Coleoptera; family Elateridae; genus Agriotes; species Agriotes lineatus. The sequence goes on from OW679202.1 coordinate 114,163,326, forward strand.
GTTCCCCATGCCGCTGATTTTCAAAACAATTATCCAGCAATTTCCATCTACTGCATGTGTCTCCACAATTTGCCACCTCAAAGAAGAACTAACATAAATGAGCACTCCCCCTGTAAATCTGCTATCCGAGTCTACTCTAATTTTGCGATAGTTAATTATTTTGATTTCACTGTCTTAAATACCCTTTGTTAAATGAGTTTCGCTTAGCAATAATATTAATGGTTTGTAAGTCTCAACAAAATACAAAATTTCGTCATGATGCGCGGTTACACTCTGTGCATTAAACATGTAAATATTTCTTTTCTCTTCCTTATTATTTGGCTCTAGTCACATTTTATATTCTATGCTCTCCCTTCTTTCAAGCTGTCGAATTAGTACAGCACATCCCCTGTCAAATGCTCTGTGCCCCACGTCTATTTTTAAACCTAGGTTTTCATTGGCCCTCATACAATTTATACATTTCATGACCTCACTGCTGCAATCATTCTTTTTATGTTTTCTCCTCCACATCTCCAGCATACTTGTTTATCCCTGCTTACGTTCCTACAATCAGCCGCCTTATGGTTGTAGCTCAAACACTTAAAACACTGCACAATGTCTACGTAGTCAAAAACTGCACAAACATTCCACCCTATTTTCAGTTTTCCTCTCGGTCCATTATCTTTTCGAACAATTCAGCGTCCACCTATATATATATATATATAAATTCAATTTGGCCGACTACGCCGAAATCAAACGAGAGTTACAACCACATCTGCCTGACTTGAGCTTGGAAATTGATGACGTCGATGACTTCTACTCCGCTTTTGTTGATAGCACACTGGACCTTCTATCCTCCCACTCACCGGCGTTTAAAATCAGGTCTCGGCCTGGGAAGCCATCGTTCAATAGGGAGATGAAAAAGATGTCAAGGAGGAAAGTACGGCTGTGGACTATCTACTGGACATCAGGGAAACCGGCAGATTATAAAAACTACAGGATCGCTACTAATAGCCTGACCAGCTACTTGAGAGAACGGAGGAAGACTCACGAGAAAACGATCATCGAGAAAGGGGGTAAATTATTTTACTCCTACATTCCTGGGCAGCTGACTTCGAAGTCGGACATACCGAAAGTCATCCGTGATGACAACGGAGAGAGTATCTCGAAACCAATGAAAATCGCAGAAACCTTTGCGAGGGAATTCCAAACGTCTATGCGATCGAACCGGAGCTGGACCCTGAAGATGGCACCGAAGATGACGTTACGACTGAAGACATACTAGAGGACGTCAAGTTCGACCACATTGAAATCGCCCAGATTCTCAGCAGTTTGAACGCTAATTCAGCGGCCGGACCAGATGGTATCCCAGCAACCTTCCTTCAAAACTGTGCATTGGATCTTGCACATACCCTGAAACGGCTGTTCCAATGGTCCATAGACCAAGGAAAGATTCCGTCTATATGGAAGAGTGCCATGGTGATGCCCATCTTCAAAAAAGGCGACAAACAACTCGCCACAAACTATCGACCGATTAGCCTTACTAGCACAGTGGTGAAAGTCATGGAACGAGTCATCGTGTAGGCTTCGGGATTTTTCAGTGAGAAGGAACATAATTTCCAGCCAACAACACGGGATTATGAATTGCAGATCCACTACGACTAACTTGCTGACCCCTTACTCGACCACTGGACGAAGTCCTTGGATGCGGGCAACCCTGTAGATGTTGTTTACCTTGATTATGCCAAAGCCTTCGATAAGGTTTCACATAAACGCCTGCTGTGAAAGCTGTCGGTACTGGGTATTGGAGGCAAGCTGCTGGCGTAGCTGAGGGAATACTTGTCGGGGAGGTCCTTCCGCGTTCGGATTGGAGATGTGCTGTCAGCCCCGAAACCAGTCACCAGCGGAGTCCCACAGGAATTGGTGTTAGGTCCGATACTGTTCATCCTATACACCAGCGACCTCGGCTTATATATCAGATCGAACTGGAACTGCTTCGCAGATGATACCAAAATCTTCGCGAATCCAATGACCTTCTACAACGACCTACAAGATGACTTGGCGCGAGTAGAGGCATTCTCGGAAATGGTTGCTAGTTCTTAATAGCTCCAAATGTAGAGTCCTCCATCTTGGAAAGAGAAACCCTAAACTCCCCTACTACATTCAACAGGAGTTATAGTGATCATATCACATGATCTCACATTGGAAAAACAAGTCGCTGCTATCACCAAGAAGGCGAACACCTCCGCCTACCTGATTCGGAAAGCCTTCCTTGACCTAGATGTTCCGCTAGTCAAACAGGTCTATACGACCTATGTGAGGCCAATCGTGGAGTATGCCAATGTCGCATGGTCACCTTACTATAAAAAGGACATCGAGCATTTGGAAAAACTGCAGAGAAGAATAACCAAACTGCCACGCGGATTGAAGAATATGGAGTACGAGGATAGATGTGAGCAATTGGACCTCACATCACTGGCGTGTAGAAGGGAAAGAGGAGACCTGATTGAGACCTTTAAAATCCTCAACCGAGAATACGACGTACGGGACTTCTTTACCAATCGACCGGATGTTGCGCTCCGAGAACATCAACGTAGGCTTCAGAAGGAGAGAGTGTGGACCAACCATCGCTCGCACTTTATTGGAAATAGAGTCGTGAATGCCTGGAACGCCTTGCCACAAAGCCATGTGTCCGCAACAAACGTCATGGCGTTCAAGAGAAAATTGGATCGAGCCAGTCCGGAAATCGAATGGTTGATCTGAACAACCGAGTAGTATGGCTGTGGCTGTGATATAAAATATGTGTGATGAAAAACTGAAATAACTGTGACATGAAATATGATTGTAGATGTGCTTATTATCAGCTTTGCTGCTGCCGTATAATAATAATAAATAAATATATTCAGATTTTATGATTGAGTTCACCTTTGGTATTGCTCTTTTGATTGGATATTTCAAATTAGGGTTCTTTATTTTTTTTTTTTTTTGTAGAAAAGTTGGATCTCATTTTTCTTTGATGTTATTTATGTTGTGGGTTTTTGATCTTCACATTTCTTGGAATTTGAAAATTTGGACCTTAAAACTCTCATATTCATATTGTCTTCAATGTCTTCTCTTATCATCATTGTCTTAGTCCTTTCTCGCTACTCTACTGATTATTCTGCTTATTTTCTTGTATTCAGTGGATACACAGTCCAGCTTCCATCTTTGCTCCTTTAGTTTTACGGTAGCAACTTTTTGTTTTTAATAATTCCTTTTCCTCTGCGTGTGAACAGAGTATCACAAAAACGAAAAGAGGTATGGCGTTGAAACTTTATTTATAAGTTTTGTGTACTACCTAGATGCGACAGCAAGCTTTTGAAGAAAATCGCATAACCGGAAGTATGGCGTTTACTCTTGAGATTTTTCGTTTTTTTTTCGATTTTTTTCAAACATTACATTTTTATTACATGTTTACATTAATGTGAGATGCGTGATTATCCAGCTGAAAATCTTTGAAATTGGTTTCTTTTGTTTTCTTTCTTCTTCTTTTATTACTTTAAATAGAACACCCGGTATATTATTACATTTTTGAATCCAGCTTAAAATTTTAGAGAAAATTTGTCTGTTTAACTAACGCTCTATTTTGTACGGTTTCTGTAGCACTTGTAATTTTTGAAAATTTTTGACAAATATTTAAAGATTAAAAATCAAATTTTTGGACAATTATAAGATCACTGCAAGAGGAAGTTGTGTGCGTGTATCACATCAGATTTGTTTTTCTTTGACTTGATACTGTGCATACCTTTTTATTCATCACGTGGAGTGTTCGGTAAAGACTGAGACACCGATTAGTCATAGATTCCTTACGTAGTAATAAATCGATTAAACCTAATATACCTTAGTACAAAGTCGCTTCAGTAAGAAGTTATAAGGCCTTGAAGTTCAATTTTTAATTTTTTTGTTAATTTTCACAAACATAGAGATATCGATTTAAATACATACATACTTACTATTACTGCACTAATAGCAACATTTTTATAGACTAGACTTGACTGTAAGGGTAACTTTACCTATCTTTCAAAACTTTTTTTAGCTTAGAATTAAAATACACAAAAATAATATACTCTTACTTCATAAGAGCAACCGTTTACCTTAAAATGCCTATCAAAGGCTTTTGATTGTCATTAAGACGTGCAATTATCAAGTAGCCATGATTACAAAAACAATGGGGAATGATTGTAATCTAGTAAACAACAAAAAGAAATCAATTAATGACATTGGTGACATCAGTTTTTTGTCTTTTGTGCGACATAACGAACCTTTCAGCATTGGAGAATTCATTATGTAGCGGCATTTTCTTAAACATAAAAGAACAAATTCTTATGTCACTAACATCATTAATTGATTTATCATTGTTTTTTACTATATGACAATTGTTTGTGTGATCATGACTACTTGCTAATTGCACGTCTTAAAGACAACCAAAACCCTTTGATGAGCATTTTAAGGTAAACGGTTGCTTTTAGGCTTAAGAACTAAGAGTACATTATTTTTGTGTTTTTTAATTCTCTTTCAAATAATAACCAAAAATTTCAAAAAATATTACAGATAATGAACTTATAATTTAAAAAAGTTTTCAAAGATAGGTAAAGTGCCTCTTACAGTCAAATCTAATTTATGAAAAAATGTTTGTTAGTGCATTACATTATAGTAACCATGTATAGCATAATACAAATCGATATCTCTACATTTATGGAAATTAACAAAGAAATAAAAAATTAACTTTAAGGTCGTATAACTTCTTACTGAACGGACTATGTACTAAGGTATATTAGGTTTAATCGATTTATTGTAACGTAAGAAATCTATGACTAATCGGTGTCCCATTCTTTACCGAACACCCTGTATATAAATTTTTCAGTAAAGTTACTTAAATTCTAGTTTATAGGAATTCCAGAACCGGCTAGCTTAGATTTAATTTCTTTTTTATAATTTTGTATATTTCTACGTCTTCTGGAATATGTAGCGTCATCTTTTTAACAAGTTTCATACTAATGGTAAAGGTGGCTCTGACTAGTTTATGATCACTTCCAGTCTGGGAATTGCTGAATACTCAATGTTGTTTATATTCAGCCAAGTCGAGCGTTATTGTGCTTGCTTTCGGAAGAAAGTATTCACACAATATACGAGTAGGTTTTCTTTTTCCAGACAGTTTAACGTCATATTTCCTCTGTTATTTCTTCTTTGTAATCCAAAATTTCCGATGTTTTTTGAAGTGTTTTAGATACCGAAAGTGGACAGATTTTAGGGTTATGCGTCTTCTACCGCTATTCAAGTTACACACAAGTCGATAATGTAGCATATTTGAAAATAAGCAGCACCTTTTGAGCACCCCCTATAATTTTTTTTGCTTCATTGGCAACTATGAAAACTATATCCTAAAACTATGTGGTTTTGAGACTAGATACCTTAAATTTTTCAAGTTTTATGATAATACCCTAATTATGTAGTCGATATTAATATTTCCTTTATTTTTTACCATATTCGCCCGAAAGTAGAATGCATCACCACAAATGTTTTTTAAAATTGCTCATATTTTGTAGGCCTGCATAAATTTTATATTAATGCGATAGCTACTATATATGTATGTTTTAGGTATTTATCTCTAACTTCAATTTGAATATAATTCTTACCAACACCTGCATTTAAGTTGTTGAAATGCAAGAACTGCGACAAAGGTCAAATATTTGCAATAATTTTATTTCTATATTGTGAAGATTTTGTAAAACAAACACATATTGCAAAAAATGCAAAAAAAATATCCAGTCAACGTTTTTAACCAGGCATGAACCTGAAATTTTAATCTAATTCTAATTCCAGAAGTTTAAATCAGAATTTAATATCCCCAATAATGAACCATAACTACTAATCATGAAACAAATTTTTTCTATACATTAGGTATTGAAACATTTGAAATAAAATTACAGTTAAATTTTACATAAAAATTATTAAAATGTTTTGCTTTGAAGTGTGATACATCGACATTTAAAGTACATTGGAACTTTCGACAAGATTTTTAGTGTTCGTTTGGCAGACGAAGTTTACGTTTTCAATAAAATTATCTACAAAGTATGGAACTAATGGATTTACGTCCGCTTTGATATTAATGCGTGCTATCTGAATATTTACTTGTTGACATTACTAGATTAGCGATCAACACGACGTTAAATAATCGTATCAACAAATTGCAAATTGAATATATAAGGTATAATGTTGTCCGCAGCGGCTTATTTACATGCCATTTGCATAAAATCTTAAACGCTCGGTTTTGATTTTGAGCTAAAATAACCTGTACCTTTCAAAGGGTGAAACCCGCGACAATATAATCCTTTTGATTGAAAATTTACCTCGCACTGTATATTAAATTCCCCCTCTATTAATTTTTGTCCCAAAATGTAAATGTGCAGCGTTGTAAGTAAAAGAAAATTCGTTTAGGTTCCCGGGCAAATGCAAATATGCCTAAGGAACTCACAGGCTACTCAACTGTTATTATTCCGTATTTATGTAGAGCAACTTAAATTCGATGGTTTGAAATTTGGTTTTCTATGTTTTTAGTGTGATAATTTTTATTATAAAATCGCTTATTGGACGCAGATGCGCTTTAACCAGTTTTTGTACAGTAGCGTATCTTCTTCTCATAGTTTATTACGTATTTCCGTAGGTGTAAATATGAATATAAATGAAATATTAAAATAAAGGAAATATTCCATTTCCCATTCTTTCAGTTAACCAATAGTCCAGAATAGGTTCTGGAATGCGTGAATAATCGATTCCAGTTAAATGATTTTTAACGTTGGTGGACATGTTGGATTTATTCATTTATTTTGAGACTGTTGCGAAATATTCTTCAACTGGTTTTATTAACTTCCAATTGTCGCATCCATAATTAATACGTGTACATACCCTTTCTAAGATTTGAGAAGCGTATTTCTGCTTGTTTGCTTAAAACATCTTTAATGATCCCTTAGTCTTTGTGGCGTTCTACTATTAATGATGTATTGTGACAATTACCCAATAAAACGGCATGAATGTGTCATCATTATTTATATATGCAACCGAGACCAAGACCCTATGTATTGCTATGCTATTAAGAGGGCACCAATATTTTGCAAATTAATGAAAATAAGAATAATTACAAGATGAGCAGAGGGCTCAAATGTTTCTAAATTCAAATTATATATCTGTAGGCACCAACAAATACAACAATTTAATATTTCTTACCAAGTCCACAGGGTTAAATTTTCATAAACTATTTAAAACACATAGCAATAACATGTAGTCTTAAATCAATCTTATAACAACGAGCATTCGATATTAGACAAATGTTGTGTGCCTAAATATGGCAAACTAATATTTTGGAACAGTGCGCGCAGTGTAGAAGTGCGAAAGTGTGTGATCGATGGAAAAATTTGGTCCGAGATGTATTTCTCCCACCCTTCGTGGTCGCAACAGTCGCTAATGTAGTACATTAAATTGACCATCATTTACAGGTGCTGAAACTGAAACTACTTTTATAATTACCTCAATTTCTTAGTAAAAACGGCCTCCGCTGTGATGTTAAAAGCTTTCTCTGGGTAGGACTACTACCAAAAGACATATTACTTTCCGCTAGATTACTGCGATACCGAAATAATGGTTTTAAAAGGAAGTGTAATTAAGTATTCAAATATGAAATCTTATTAAAGTCGATCTCATTTTTATAGCTGTTACAGGCAACTTGTATAATTCAAACATTTTATATAATGATTAGGCATAGGCATTATACAGGGTGTCCAAAAAGAATGGGACACCCATTAATCATAGATTCCTTACATCATATTAAATCGATTAAACCTAATATACCTTAGTACAAAGTCCCTTCAGTAAGAAGTTATAGGGCCTTGAAGTTCAATTTCTTATATTTACTTCCCCCGTCTGAAAGACAAAGGAAGTATTGTAATCACGAAAAAAATACCTTCCGAGAATTTTCCAGATCTTCACGTTTCAAGGTCCCTAGGTGACGAAAAAGAGGTTTTCTCAATTCCGTCAGTCTGTCTGTCTGTTCTGTCTGTCCGTCCGTCCGTCTGTCTGGCTGTATGTCTGTTTGTCCGTCTGTCTGCTGGCAGTATAGCTCAAAATCTATTTGTCGGAGAAAGACGATATTTTGCATACATATTATATAATTACTTCGCATGAAACCGGTACAATTTCATACAAATATATACAGGATGAGCACCTTAAAAAAATTAAATTTTGTTTATTTTTCTGTTAATTTTGAAATAAAAGGAAGTAATAACTTTCCCATAGGTCAGGCTCTACATTTGCCGAAAATAAGACTCAACCGATAAAGGATAATGTCACAAAAGATTAAAAATGTTTCAACCATTACACCGTGCTCTTCAAGAGTTGCGCGCGTCGGCCTTTTCCCGAAGAGACGCGGTAGCGCAGATGGAATTTTGCCGTAATTATACCCTCTGCGGAAATTCGGTTAAGATTGAGCATTCTGAGGAGCTGCAGATGCGGCGGGTTCAAACCCCAGCGGGATACATTTTTTAAATTTGAAAATGTATTTAGTTTATTAGAAACGTGAAGATATTTGTAGTCTTAACTTAATTTGATCTTTAAAATTATTTAGTGCCACAGTGTTCACGAGGGAAGTTCTGGGTAAAACATTTTACAGATTTTTTATTTTTTGTTAATTTCCACAAATGCTAAAATATCGATTTGGTGTACGTACTTACTATTACGTACTGCACTAATAGGAAAATTTTCATAGACTATTCTTAACTGTAAGGGGCACTTTACCTATCCTTCAAGAATTTTTTTAGCTCTAACTTCGTTATCTGTAACATTTTAAAAAAATTTTGGTTATTATCTGAAAGAGAATTAAAATACACAAAAATAATGTACTCTTAGTTCATAAGCGTAAGAGCAACCGTTTACCTTAAAATGCCTATCAAAGGTTTTTGATTGTCATTAAGACGTGGAATTATCAAGTAGCCATGATTATAAACTCGCAATTGAAAATTCTATCATCTCAACAGAATAGGAATGCTTCACATTTTAGTAAACCATGGCTACCTACTAGGTGATTAGTGCTTGTTCGTTTTACTTGTAACTAAATTTTTAAAATATTTCACAGCCTATCAGCTAAATAACAAGACTTGTAGTTACAACATAACTAATTTGTGGCTATTTATATAATGAATGCGCCCATATTTATTTCCATTTAATGTTTACGTGTAGTCGCGGCTATTATTTTATGTTGTAGACTTATATTCGGAAATTTAAATATTAAACATATTTCCTACTAACAATTTTTAAATGTATTTTAAAAAATTTGTATTCAAACATCAGAAGCTTCTTATATTAAAAATAGGAATCATTTAAGGAACTAACCTTCCTAAAAAATTACATTTATTTATTTTATACTCTCACCCTTCAAATATTTCACTTGCAATTTGACGCTCACCATCTGTTTAATTCTGTAGCGTTTTCCGTGTGACAAAGTTAATTATGCAAACTATAAGGACTCCTAACTTGAGTTCCGGACATAAGCACCCCCCAAAACCCCCTAATTTCGCCCCTTCACAGCCATTTAACAGCAAAATGTAGAAGTTTTAACGTGCGCTGCAAGTTTTGTTTTTGCTAAACTCGTGTCGCGTTAAAACTTAATCTGCAAATATGACAAGTTATCACATTACATGTTCGTAGCAACTGCAAAAGGACGAGCTCGCGTCTTTGTCGCTTGTTTATTATCTGTAGATGTATTAAACCTTGACACCAATCCGCCGCTTCCGTCTTGATGGTCAGTAGCGGCGGCGGGAACAATTTGGGTAAAAAAAATTGTCTCCTAAGCTTGCAAACTTTCTTACTTTGCTTATTCAGGCAATTATTATTACTGTACAACACAGTATTGGCTCCAAGGTGTGTACCTATCCCTACACACACCAAAGAGAGCCCCGCAGAAGAACACACACGCACGCTTACACAGCTCACTGTCTCAAGACCGTACTCTTGCCTTCCCGTGGCGGAGCTGTTTCAGCTTTTTGACCAGAAAGGGACGGATCGAAAGGACAAACGCAGGGCTGCCGTTACGAGGTGTCGGACCAGGAGCAATCCTGGTCTAGTATCCAAACAGAGCTGGGTAAATTAGTTTGAAAAAGTAATTAATTACCAAATACCGCCAAATGAAGTAATTGAATTACCAGAGATTCAGTTACTCAAATGAAATTGTACTTCAATAATCAATTACTTGGTAATTGTAATTGCACTGCATAAATTACTTTTTCAATTACTTTCATTAGAGATTGTTGTAAATTTGTATTTAGTAGTATTTAGATACCACGTGCTAGTATATTAGAAATTGAAAGCGATAAATAATTATTTGCAACCAATATCGTCTAATGAAGGTAGTTGTCGTCAATTGTTATGGAAAAAGTTAAATCATATTTATCGTACTTTACTTTGTGATAACACAAATACATTTTTTCGCTTCTTACATAATCATTATTAGCAAGCTACATTGCTCTACATCCTGCACAGCCTTCACTTCACAAGAGACTAGACATGCACATCCCATCTACAAACATACGCGCCTTGGTACCTGCACTAAATATCTTTGCCAGAGATTAATTTATTTACCGCGAGTCATTTCAACTACCACAACTAATTAAAATATGTATAAAGTAATTTAAATACTTTAGAGTAATTTAATTACGCAAAAGTAATTGAGTAACTAAATATAGTAATTAATTACTTTCAAAAAGTAATTGTTAAGTACTGCAATTATCAATTACAATTACCGTATTTTAAAAAGTAATTCAATTCCAAGGCAAATCAACAGAAATAAATTTAATTACAAAGTAATATACTACTGCTCGGCTCTGTATCCAAGGCGAGGGAAAGATTTAGAGCTGTCGCTAAAGGTGTTCACCCGGTAGTCTATACTAGTCTCCAAGACGAGTCGGACATTCGACTGAGGAGGCCAGAAGTGATTCTGGTCCACGTTCCGAGACGCGTCACGACCATCGTTAGAGGTGTCGGCCTGGTTCCACTGTACTTGTATCCGAGACGAGCTTCCCCGGCGCAGACCGCACGAGCTCATTCCTTAGAACTCCCGGAGACCACCCGTCCGATACTTGGGGGGGCATGGGTATTACTTCCCCGTATTGCTGGTATAGTGGTTGAGGACGTCGAAATCAAGTGTGCACGTTATAGCAAAGTTGTAGAGCCGAAGTACATAAATGTGTGGTAGAGAGTTTACTCTCGAACGGTTACTCGTCAACGTTGACACGAGTACTACAAGTAGTTAGCGCAAGCCTCGGGTGCCTCGGTACATGGCATTTCGATGTCCGGTATCTAGGCGCTTAGCTGACTGAGTGAGAACGGATTCGTAGTGGCAGTGGTTGGTTGGCCGTATGCTGTCCAGATCCTGGCTTCGGCCGACGTTTCGGAGAATAAACACGCATTATCATAGTTCCGGTAGATGACCCGGACCGTCACCAGGAGGGAGGAATAGGCCTTCAGAGTCCTACTCGGTTTGAAAGGGTAGACGAAGGGGCCTAAGCTGAAAATTGATTTTAATATTGTCATGTCAAACTCAGTATTTTAAGAACACCTTTGCTATTGTACTAAACTGTAGAATTTTATCAAAACAAGGCTATGCGTGTCTCTATTTTTTCATTTATTTATTTGCAGTAGTTATTGCTATTTGGGCATTCAAAGTGCTCCAGTGGAGATTTTAAATTGATAATGCGGAAGGGTCGAGCTAATCTTGTATAATACCAATTTAATTGTTTTAATATGCCATATCTGTTGCTTTCTACGTAGATATTTAGATATTTAATATCACTGTCAGATAAGTTCCGTTCGATTTTCATGTTGTTGATGGTGGTATTAAGAAGGTTCAGAGATCGTCTCAATATAAATATCTTAGCCTTACATTTGTTTCGGTTAATAGTGACATTCCATCCATGGAATTAATTCATGAGAATCTGGATATTGTGAGGAAAAGCACCGAAGATATTAAATAACATTGGCCCTAACACCCTTGGGAAACTCCTACTTGGATTGTGCTAGTTGTTGAAACCGAAAATTTTCGATTAGTTAGGGATATTACTATTGCTATGAGATATGGGTCAACTTCAAAGTTGATTAGTTTATGGATAAAATAGTCGATTGAAATCTTAAGAAAGACTTGTATTACATTTTTGTAGTATAGAACTTGAAGCGACCTTGTACACTGTATGAAATTTGTCACTCTCTTTGGGCTCTGCCGCTGCTGACCCGCCGAAATCTAATGGATGCAATCTGTTGTCAGCGAGAAACAAAGCAAAAAACATCAGTCGAGCGTATCAGATTCAATTTGCGAATTTGCCTATGCGAGGGTCGTTATAAAAATTAAAAGCGGGAACGGTGCACTTTTCCATTACGTTCCGCCGCAGGAAATGTCGGAGTCTGAGACTTATTATTAAAAATACTTGGGCGCAATTTAGATCTTCAGCAGGAAATGCTGAAAGATGAGGCCACTTATATTAAAGTTTTGTTTCAGTGTACCTAGCAATTTTCTTTCGCTGTTGATAATGCAATAAAAGGTTTAGTATCTGCATAATGCTGCTCAGCTTTGCTCTCCGCTTTTAATAGGTACCTAGGTACCTGGTCCTTACAGTAAAATATTAAATTTGCGGGAATTACTTTATTTGCCGGGAACTTTATAAAGAAAATATTACGCTGCGCGGCTGTTTATCATCCGTTATTGTAATTCACTGTTTCGTTCCCTTTAGATTTTAGGTATAAAATATAAATCCCCAGATAAGACCTGTTAAATTTTCCTGGATAAATAAGCCCACTTTTTCCGAACGACATCGGCGCTACACAAATTCTGCACGGCTTGTAGAAATTCACTTGCAATGATGCAGAAGCTGAAATGAAATATAGCCGCGACAGATAAATGCGCTTCCTGCTTTCGTCTTCCTTGACAAAAGTGAAACTCTAGTTTCCATTTGTAATCTTTTTTCAACCGAGCCGAGCGCTTTGATTGAAAATACGAAAACAACGACCGTAATTCGGCAAACAACAAAGTTTCTCATACTATAACAAGACGGCTCCTTGTTCATATCTGCAATATCGTTTGTCAGCATTGTAAACGGAACTGCGACCGTTAGAGCAATTCTAATTCATCAGAAAGTTATTCAAAAACCGTTATGAAGCATAAGATGGATCGTGGTAATAAATTACAAGAAAGTTTGCGCATTTGGATAATTTACTCACGTTGTATTAAATTATGAATAAATTGCCAAACACATGATGTCAAATATTCGCAAGCGTCGTTTGTTTTTGGTAGCGCTATAAAATACATTGCACGATGATTTGGAATTTTAGATATTTCATATTTTTCAAATATGAAACGCTGTTAATCCTGATTTTTAAATTAATGGAATACAAGTGTTAGATAGATAATCAATTAGTCATACAAACTTTTGTATAACAGCCAGTGGCGGCTCTCTATAATGAGTCAAAGAACCATAACAAACCAGTCATTCAAGAATGTTTTTATTCTGAAAGAAACATTTTTGTGTACTTGTTTTCACCATCTTTCGCATGTTAAAGTTTAAACAGGGCATGTGTTGCTTTTATTTCATGAATATGAACTGTAAGATAGAAGCTGCTTGCTTGTATCACGAACGCGTTTGAGCCAGATCAAGGTGGCTCTTAGCTTTTCCACAGTTTATAGATTGCAGCGTGGGTTGAGTGGAAATAAGTAGATCCAAAGATAAGGATATGTTAACAAGCAATGAGAACTATTTCAGTGTATGCTCAAGCCTTAAGCAACCCCAGTCTGGCGTGATCTCTGCCATAACGTGCGCATGTCGAATTTCTCATTGCAATTTGTGCACGTACGCTGACTCCATCAAGTTCTGATGAAGCAAGGCCGAGTCCGGGGAGCATATGCGGAAGGCCGTGTGCTATGATATGCTACATATTTTGCCATACTCATAATTTACTGGTAAATTATCGTACATCTTGAAACAATATCGTCAATCAGGCATGCATCTATATATCCGAAACAAAAAATGAAAGAGATGTTTGATGCTCCATATTTTATTAACCTGTAAAGTTTGGCCGTTATTTTTTTCACTAAAACTGACTTTTGCCAGTCAAAATTTTTAAATCTCGGGATATGGGAATCTATGTTTGTGTGGTGGTGAGCTTCGCCATCAAAATTCTCTAGAAGCCGCCACTGATTTCAGAACGTTCAGTTTAACAGCAAATGACACAACACTTTCAATGTGCTCCCTATGTAATTTCTCAGATATTTTATAAAGGCGACTTTAGGTTATATTCTTTTAAAAATGTATATTTATTACATAATAGTAATACTGTACGCTTATTTCCAAAATGTAAAATAATCTTTAACCGACAGAGGCATTAAAAATGACATGAATCATATTTTACACATTATTACAAGTAAATTTAATTGGATTAATACGTACGTAAAATAATTCGATCTATATACTGAGAAACTTATAGCTCATAATTTCATGAATACCTTTAGGTAGAATGCATAGGCAACATATTATTCTTCCATCCATTAATCTATACAGTAGCGCTACATCATATAGATCTGGTATTGTTTTTGCCTATTTTCCACTTCCAGCGATACCTGCACTCATTCATTTGTCTCCAGTTTGGATCCGAGCATAGATCGGGCGTCCTTATCTCGCTTTTGGTCTTCCTAACGACCTTTTACCTTCGAGTTTGTGGTTGAAGATCTTCTTTACTGCTCCCGACTCTTCCATCCTGAGTAAATGCCCAACCCATTTAAGTCCTATTAATGTTGATAGGTTGGCTTCTGCAAAAAACTTATATAATCGTAGTTGATCGTATCCTCGAAGCCACCGCTGTTCGTTGTCTTGAAGTGAAGCATCAATTCTGAGTAAAAGCTTTCCTTCAAACATAATCACAGCTGTTTTTGTTTTCTTTGAAAGCTCTTTATAGTTAATGCGTCGAAAAGTAAAAGACAAAATGTTTAAGCAACTAGCCTTTTTTAGTTATATCCAAAGATGTTAGTTCAGATACTTAACGACTACAGTTCGTATATCAGACTCTCCCCTAGAAAGACTTTTGTCTTATTTTTCGATTCTCCCTTCTTTATAAACTAAGAAGTATATCAATGGGGTACAATTAAAGACGCGCTTTGACATCTAAAATGTTGCCCACTTTGACCCCTCACAATAGGGCCAACATTTCTAAAAAGAAAATTGGGAAATGGTGCTGGTAATATATGAAAGCAAATTCTGCCACTCCTGCTATAAACGCTGAAGGGGTTGTTCTGGCAAAGCATTATTAGATGTCACCTAATAAGGTCTTCAAATTAAAAATTGAGAAACCTAGGTATTCGCAGAATAAGTAAATAGTACGAAATTGTTACATCATATTGAGTATTATTTTAATAACAATATGTAGTACTAAATCCTGTGTAATTAAGATCATTCTTTTAATGACCAGTTAATTTGATAACCTCTTTAAATAAGCACTGGTTTACGAAGCAATTCTAGAAATGGGCACAGTTAATTAAAAGGTTTTGTATTACGAAGACATTTCTTCTTTATTTGCATTCAAGAATCAGTTTATTTTAAGTCAACAGAGCAAATTTAGCCATTGTTCACAGTTTTGAAGCATGGACGTTTCAAAGTTAGTTGTCTACCACGGTTTCGGTTTCAGTTATGATTTGCAAACTAAATTAGTGAATACAAGATATTGTGCTTACGTTCACTAGACTGTCTTAATAAATCGTAGGTGTTCTGTAGGGTACCTTACTTTGGGGATAAATTGTAATAGGGCTGATAAATTACTATTTCACTCTCTTATTACTAGTTAGTTCAATAGCACCGCAATACCTCGTACCTTATTTACCCAGTCGTGGTTAAGGGCAGCCGCTGTTGAAAGAAACCGGAAGTTGACCTGTACTCGTGGTAAGCTAAAAATATTAAATTCAGGAACCTCCTCAAAGAAAAAGCCAATGGGTTTGCAAGCAAATCAGCTATATCTTCCTATAAAAAGCAACGCTAACTAATAAGGACCAGAAAGCAACTGGCTGTTTCTACTCCGCATTTATTTCAAGAATAATATCAAGCTGAGCACAAACGCTGTTTTTACTCAACATTTATTACAGCAATAATTAAATTACTGGCCAAAAGCTGTTTTTATTCCGCATTTATGCTACTAGTCCACTGCTAAGATTGCACAGCGCTGGCACTCCGAATAGTAATGTTAAATCACTCCAATAGATCTTCTAACGACGCCTTTGCGCTGGCAACCCAATTCACATGGACTCAAGCGCATTCAACAACAGAAAGCTTGCGTGTACGCACTTTAGACCTACAAAAATTATTTAGTCTTCGCTGCCGTTGAAATGAATGCTGGCAAATGGCCTAATTTGGTTTAAATCGGCCACCTTGCGTGATCACTGCAAAACACTGGTTGCGTAATACCTGGACTGTGGGCTCTTGAAGTACCCCGGCCATGTTTTTGTTGACTTCCTGTCTTCAAATCGCCAACCTGCGTTGTCTGCCGGACTTCGGTACCTATGTTTAGCTGTTCACTATTATAATCCTCGCATTTCCCTTAAGGCACGTAGGAGCTTCGACTTCAACTGGCGCTGGTCCAGCTTTAAAAACTAGACAGGGAGTTCACTTGTACAACAAACCCAACACATTTGTTTTTCTAGCTCACGATAACTTTTTACGTAGCCTGTCAAACAATGCCTCCAACCGGCACTTTTTCGCGGCAAACGTCAAGCAAACTTTTCTGGGGCGTTTAGAGCTCATAATAGCTCATTTAAATCTAATTATAAACACATAACAGCAAATAACAGTAAACGCAGATGTACAAACCGGCTGTTTATTAAAATAAACACACACTCAGGCGAGACAGATTAAGTTCCTATTTTAGGTTGTTGTCCTTGACATATCCGTCAATGGCACACACAGTTGTACTTTCATCAAAAAGAGATTGTTCCATGTTTTACTGGTATGTGTGCAATAAACTAGGTAAATCCTTCACCCTTCAAGAATTTTTAAATCCTAACCATTGTTTGTACATTGTCTTAGTATCTTAACTTCTTTACACTGAACAAAAATAATTATCTCAACTCTAATAGCTCTTGTTTTCTTGTCGTCAAACCTATAACATCCTCTAATCCTTTTTGTTTAAATTGAATCTAAACATTTCTCGTAGTGGGGTATGTTCTTATCTGCATCTGCTAAAATTAGTAGAAAACAAACATATTACGTCTTTTCCGTATTTACGTCTAGTTCTTTAGTTCGATTTTAAACATACAACATCATGTGCCACATGTGCCAGGTGGCGATTTGCATGCGGCATCTTTTTTCGAGGTTAGGCTACTGACTAACACGTTGTGAATCATTTTCTTATCATTGCACCAACTTAGTCTCTAAATATAAATTATCGGTGTGATGCATGATGCCAGACTTCTCAATTGCTAAAAATTCAAGTGAAGTTGCCTATGCAATTGAAGACAATTCATAAAGACAATAAAAGGATGCTAGTTATACATTTTCGAAATTAAAAAGTTTAATTTTTTGTTCATGTAATGCATATTATAATACCAAGACATTAGATAAAGGTAAGGAGAAATGCGCTGGAACAAATCTTTGTAGAATTGCAGTCAACTATACGCGGTAGTGCTTTTGTCAAACCCGTGATATGCATGCAGTGCTGAGTAGCTGCTTGATATAGACGAATGTGTGTATCTGCACCTTTTCATTAAAATGGTAGTTCTTAATACCGGATAACGATATATTTTTGCCTTAAGCTTGATGATAGTGCTATAATAACTTATGGTAACCTTTAATGGTCTTTTAAGAATGAGACAATGTCACATGGGGTTTTCTTTGACACCAAATATTTAGTTTTTACAAGAAGGATTTGTATTGAAAATTTCAACAACCATCAAGAAATGACAACACAATCCGGGTGAAAAAATGTTAGAGGAGGAATCCAATACTAACGAATGCAGTTGAAATAAGAACAGCAACCAAAACAACCAAACAGAGACTAAGAACTATTGAAATGGTAATATAAGACGACTTAAAGTGGGTAAAGCCCAAAAGCAAGGAGGGGAACATATTGGCAGTATGAGTATATGTAAAACCAAATAACCCGAAAGAAGCAGGCCCCAAAGACAGCTGCCCAAGAGATGGTCAAAGAACTGGTTTTCTTCGTCCACCGAATGATGTAAAAACCCAGGGAAACAAGAATTGTCATATCTATAACGAAGAAGACAAAAAACAAAGAAATTAGTAGCAATAGTTTACAATAATTTATTATATTAATCTGACTGCACTTGAACTTACACGGTACTATCGAATATTGTAATAAAAATGATGTCCAATGAAGTGAACGTCTGCTGAATCAAAGAAACTTTGAATACCATTGCAAACTTTGACAGTTCGTCTGTAGATCGCACTGGAAAAATTAAGTGTTTGTCGATTGAATTCCGTTTACTACAAAAAAAATCGGATACATTGCCTCGTATAGCTCATTGTTTTGTCCGAATTTTGGGGGACACGTTTTCTTATATTTTTGCCGCTTCAAAATCTTCAACAAGTATCATGCTTATGGTTTCTCAACTCATATTCAGTTCATCCGCTACCATTTCCACTGTTAATCTTCGATCTGAAAGTAACATTATTCCATCCTTGCTATCTTATTATTCGTGCGTGCTGTGGTTGGTCACTCACTGAGCTGTTCATCTTTAATAACCGTTTTACTTTTAGAAAACACTTTATACAAGTGCCAATGATATTGTTCCTTTTCCAAAAAGCGATAGCAATATACCATAAAATCATATATCACGCAACTTTTTTTTATTTAAGTACTACCGGTTAAGCACACTAGGCTATTTACAGTACAGTTATTATGATCTTTTAACACTAGAATATTCATTCCTAAAGTTAAGAGTTTTACATATTATACACTGTGAATTAAAGAACATCACTAGATATTAATCGTCTGAATCACTGGAGAGAAAGATGTCTTGAGGAAGTCTAGGTTTAAGACGAGTTTGAAGAGAGCGTTGACCAATCCCGTAGTGTTGTGACCCTGGACGTTCATTGATATTTTCCAGTACTTTTTTGGACGTTTCGCGAATATAGTTTTTGATTGAGGTTATGCTCAGTTCTTGATGCAGTTGTTCATTGCGTACAAACCATTCAGCATTGGTGGCAATCCGCAAAACTTTATTTTGGAAAGTTTGAATTTTCCTTATGTTTGTGTCGCTTGCTGTTCCCCATGCAGCGCACGCATATGTGAGAGTTGGTCTTAATATTGATTTGTATATGGTCATAGCACATTCAATTCGAAGGGGGGACTTTTTATTCAAGATTGGATAGAGTGTCATTAGTTTTGCATATGTGTCATTCAGCTTTTTATTTATATGATACCCCCATCTTAATTGACGATCTAGGTACAGCCCAAGATACTTAACTGCCGAGTTATTTGGGTTCCATGTTATCTGCCTACCATTTATAATTATCGGTGCTGGATTAGTAGGTCTTCTTAGGGTGAATATTTTGGTTTCACATTTAGAAGCATTTAGCTTGATGTTCCACTTAGCGAACCATTTGGATAGTGTACCAACTGCATCTTGGAGGGTTTGGGAAGCAATATTGATATCGTTGTGCTGGGTTATAACCGAGATGTCGTCAGCGTACATAATAACACATGAGTTATTGGGAGTGGGTATATCGTAAACAAAAATATTGAATAATAAAGGTCCCAAAACGGATCCCTGAGGAACACCTGCACTTATTTTCTTCTTTTCTGATCTAGAGTTGTTAATTTTCACAACAAAGGTTCTACTATCCATAAATGACATGATAATATATGTTAAATATTCTGGAAAGTTTAAATTAACCATTTTATAGATAAGACCCCTTTGCCACACCTTGTCAAAAGCCTGTGCTACATCGAGGAAAGCAATCGTAGTATGCAGCTTACTCTCGTAGCCTTTGACTATTATTTCATTGAGTCTTAGAAGTTGATGTGTCGTAGAATGTTTAGGGCGGAAGCCAATTTGGAACATAGGAATAATAGGATGTGAGTCAAGATATGATTGGAATCGAGCATAGCTAATTTTTTCGAGGATTTTAGAAAGGGTGCATAGCAAGCTAATAGGTCTATAGTTGGCAGGATCACTATGATTTTTCCCTGGCTTTGGAAATACTAAACTCTCAGCATGTTTCCATGCAGCAGGAAAATAACCGATTGCCAAGCATATATTGAAGATCGTTGTTAAAAACGCCAGGGCTTTAGGGGTTAACTTTTTTAGTATTAAATAATGGTGAGGCACTAACACCCCATGAAGGAGCTTGGCCTGCAAGGCGGAAGGTTAGAGCTTCCGTATCCTCACTCTCACACCCGGCTATCGCGTGTCAAATTCATGACACGTGGTGATGTGGTGAGCACCACGCATTAAACAACCGCATTATTACCCCTTGTTCTTTCGAACGCAGGTTCCCAATTATTTAAAGCGACTGGGTAGGCCGCCCGCCAGGCATCGATCTGGGATTTGAATTCCAGACTTCCGCGCCGCAGTCCGATGCTCTAACCATCAGAGCCACGCTGGCGGTTTTTTAGTATTATGTTAGGTATAAGATCACTGCCATGAGATTTTTTATTTGGAAGTTGTATAATGAATTTTTCTATCTCCTGGGGAGTGGTTGTTGAGATATACTCAGTTGGCAGAGGTAGTCGATTCTCAATTTGTTTGTGTATGTTATTAGTGGATTCCAAATTTTCTTGCTCAATGTTTAGCATGAAAGTTTCCTGGAGATGATTTGCCATCACTTCACATTTTTCATTGTCACTGCAGTAGTTAACATTGTTGTGTTAAATGGTTGGAATAACTGTTTGTAGGCTCATAATCTTCTTAGTAGCACGCCACATGGTTGGGTCATTTGGCTCTAGCATTTCTATATATTTTTTGTAGTTGTTTAACCGAAAGTTGTCAACTTCCCACTTTACTTGGTGTATCAAGCCGTTTAGTTGCCGTTTAAGATCTGGTTGTCGATTGCGCTGCCATCTTCTTCTTATATTGTTTTTCTGTTTAATTAGGTCTAATATATATTGCGGAAGCTTACAGTGTTGTGTGTGGTTTATTCTTTTGTTACTTTGTGTTATGGAATTTTGTACTGCAACCGTAATCTTTTTGGTTAGTAAGTCTACACATAGATCCACATTTTCTCTTGTGTAAGGCAAATTTGTTGGTTTTAGGCTGTCATTTAGATATTCTTGGAACATTTCCCAATCAATAGCACCATTAATAAGCTTAGATGTATAGTTGATAGGCTGTGGGGAGTGTGTAAAGGTCAGAACAACAGGCAGATGATCCGAATCCAGTTCTGTCAGAACATTTTGATGTATAAGTATGGCAAAATTTGTCTGTACGCCAATGTCTAGAATGTCTGGGAGGTGGTCTTGGCGATATGGGTAGCGTGTCCATTGGTCTGGAGCTAATATTTGCAATTGCAATTCAGTGCTGATATTGTGCAACCTAGCTCCATTAGGGTTGTTGGCTCGGCATCCCCACAATCTACTTTTGCTATTTAAATCTCCCAAAAGCAAAGTTGGTGAATTTGTTTCAAAATGTGATGTTGAGTCGTTTGCTGAAAGTCTTTTATTAGGTGGAAGATATGCTGCTATCAGTGTCAGTTTTCTGTAATTTTTCATATGAATTTTAACTGAAATAGCCTCAAGGTTTACTGGGTTACTAAGGTCAGTTACATGATGCGCTATATTATTCTTCAGTATTATCGCTACACCTCCGTAGCCATCAGGTTCTATGCGGTCTTTTCTATGAGTTTTATAGCCGGGAATAGAGAATTTTTGAGTGGGGAGTAGGTGCGTTTCGCCTATGCATGCAATGTCTATTTTATATTACTGCAGAAAATTCATAAAGATATTTTTCTGCCTTTTTATCCCATTGGCATTCCAGTTGCAGATTGTTAAGTGATGAAGCAGAAGAGCATTATTTACTGCCATTGGAAAATATACTTGTTATTAGTTGTGATAACATGGATTTTAAGTTTTCGATTATTGGTATGAAGGCGTCCTTGATTGCTTTAATAATTTGAGTTGACAGACTGTTGTCACGGGATGATTCAGTAGGTTGTGGGTTAGTAGCACTAGCGTAATTTTGTTGATTATTTCAGTACGTGCTAGTTGTGGGTGGTAATGGTGGGAAGTTACTTTGAGTAAAATTTGGTCGGTTATGTACGGTGTTGAGTTGTGTCTTTTTTTTCTTTTAGTTCAATGTAGTGTTGGCAGCCCTTGTATTTTGCGGGATGTTCACCCCCGAAATTCACGCATTTCGGTTTTACGTTCAGTTCTTTTGTGCACTCGGAAAATAGATGGTTGCCCAAGCATTTGACACAGCGGGGAGCTAAGCGGCAGTAGTTCTTGGTATGCCCATACCTCTGACAGCGGATGCACTGAGGAATATCCGCAGACTTTTTTCTAGGTTCAACTGCAACAATGCAGTGGAACAGATGCGACACTTTAAATATGTCGTTAGCATTGTTATCTCGGTTTAGCAAAATTGCACACACTGGTATTGGAAATTTTTGTTTGTCGTGGAGTCTTGTCACATTGATTATATTAAGATTTTTTGAGCGTTCAAGTTCCTCTTTGATCTCGCTTACAGTAATAGAGATGGGTACATTTCTAATGACAACTGACAGATTGGTATTGTTTGGGTTTTGGTAAGTATGATATTTTACATTGTTTTCCTCATAGTATTTAGACATTTTTCGGTAGTCATCTGAGTTGGTAACTTGGATTTGGAGGGCACTCCCTGCGCATGTTATTGTAAAATCTCCTGTTGTCATTTTTGTAATGTCTTTTCTCAACTACTTGATAATGGGTAGCTTCGTGCAGGAAGATTGGCGGTATTTTTTGTTTTTTAATAGTGTTATTTTCAATTTGCGAACTCGAAGCGTCAGGGGAGTCATTTTTAAATGCATAGAATTTATTATCTTTAAGCAGCTTACCTTGATCGAGTATGTATCTCTTATTTGGTTCGTCTTCTAACGGCGATGAGGAGCCGCGTTTGTTTTGGTTATTGTTATTTGAAGGTAATTCTCCAGTGAGTTCAATGTCCATTGCTTTATCTCCTTTGTAAATTAACGTGGGCGGTTTGATAGTGTTGTTTGGCATTGTTGCGCCGTGTGTTAAATTTGATAAGGAATTTGCAGGCCTGGCGCTGGCGGAGCCAGATGCCGGCGCTTGACCTTTTGGGCCTCGATAGCTTGTTATGTTGCACAAGTTTTAAGATCGTATATTATTTAAAATGGATTATGTTATAACTCGAAAAGTTTTAAGTCACTGTTCACAGAGCACATGCACTCTCTACATAAAAAGGGGTAAAAGTCATCACGCAACTACACTTACACTACCATCAGTATCTGCATTAACGTGCCAGTTAAACTAGTGGTAGGGAAAAAACCAAGATCAAGTTTGCAGTACTTCTAATACAAGAGAAATAAATCAGTCTCGTTAATTCATTACCAACTTGCCCATCATCTCACAAAAGGAATGTTATGAGAGTAATCACAAATTTTACTGTACAGATATGCCCCCTTTACAGTCGTGACAGTGTTATCGTTACAATCATCTTGTCAGTTGTAGATTAAGGTTAAGGGTTTCAGAAAATCATTTCACTTTGTTCTATCGCGACGATTTATTACTGCGTTTGGTACATCATTTTTTGCTAATAATTGGTTCCTACTTGAAAATTACTATGTTTTAACACACCAAAAGTGATCAAAGCAGACTTTACGATTTCACAAGTCATTTATTTCATCTTCGCTCCAGAAGATAATTACTAGCGGCAAACGTTCAGTCTTGCTTAGTATATCAGGTGAGATGCCGTGAGAACCCGCTGAAGCTCGTTATTTTAATGATCCAAGCATTTCGAGCGCTGCAAAAGAATAAAAGTCAATTTTTGTTCCCATCTGACTTTCAAAGTGTAAACACGTCTGCTACGCCTTGTTATCGTTGGAAGTGCCGAGTGTCGAACTATCTATTTGATAACCTGCAACATACCACTTCAAAACTGTATGTAAAATACAAATCTAATACTGTAATAAACGTAAATGTTAACCCATGTTTCCAATGGGAAAC
Source organism: Agriotes lineatus (assembly GCA_940337035.1). Taxonomy (NCBI): domain Eukaryota; kingdom Metazoa; phylum Arthropoda; class Insecta; order Coleoptera; family Elateridae; genus Agriotes; species Agriotes lineatus. The sequence goes on from OW679202.1 coordinate 114,187,533, forward strand.
GGTTATGGCCCCGGGCCGCCGGGTGCACCAGCAGGCCCTGAAAATTATGGATTTACGTTCAGTATTCCTAACGTACAAGGTTATCCATTTGCCCAACAACAAAATAACTACAACAGCCAGCCTAATCCACAACTCGTATATTTCAAGCATTATCAAACATACCAGTCATCTCCCGTATTAATAAACCCGCAACCACTGTCTTTTTCTCAAGCCGTGCAAAATAGCACAAACCAACAAATAATGAATACCACAAATAATAATTTCAATCCCGAAGACTTTAATCCGAACGTAAATACAAATTTATTCGAAGAATTGGACCCAGATACCAGCAGCCTTGACGACGCGCAAGATAACCCCAAAAAACCAAATAATGATTGGCAAACAATTAAAAAAAGAAAAAGAAACAAACCAAATCCAAGCTCTTATCGACAACAACCCATCCCTACGAATACTTCAAATACATACGAGGTCCTCTCACAAATTCAAACCGACAATGCTAACCAAGAGCAAGCACCTAATAATCAACAAGCTAAAACCGTGAAACCACCACCAGTCTATATCCACGGAGTAGACAACTACAATGAAATGATTAAGAATATCACTAAAATCCTAGAGAAGGAGCAATACCACACAACAGCTTTGCAAACCGATAAAATTAAAATCAATACTAACACAATAGACTCATACAGAAAACTTACCAAACACCTTAAAGATGAAAAAATATTTCATCACACATACCAACTAAAGGAAGAACGTGCATACAGAGTGGCTATCCGAAATCTTCACCACTCTATACCATTGTCAGAAATAAAAACAGAACTTGAAGCTCTCGGTCACATAGTACGTAACATTATCAACGTACGTCATAGAGTGACCAAAGAACCTTTATCGCTGTTCATGGTAGACCTAGAACCCAAAGAAAACAATAAGAAGATTTTCGATATGAAACATCTAAGTAATATGATTATAACAGTTGAACCTCCCAGGAAGACACAAAACATACCTCAGTGCACCCGCTGTCAAGAGTACGGCCATACGAAAACGTACTGTAGAAAACCATTTGTCTGTGTCAAATGCGGTGGTAGTCACGCAACCAATATATGTAAGAAAACCCACAACACTCTCACCACCTGCGCTTTATGCAATGGACAACACCCAGCCAATTACAAGGGGTGATCTGTATACCAAGACATCCAGAGAGCCAGAAACTCAACATTCGGAAGACTCACAAACAAAACCAGACCACACCAGTTTCCACCAAACATAGTTGAATTTCCACCACTCGCAAAACAAAATGTTAATATAAATCCAGAAGCCATGAATCATTCTTACCACAGACCACCCTTCCTGCAACCACCAGATAGAAGACATCCTACCCATACGCTCAACGAACAGCAGACAAGCATCAATCAAATGTTCTCTAACTTTTTAATGCAATTTAAAGCAATGTTTTCGCAGCTTATTAGTCAAAACAGCATGGTTTTAAACATGCTTTCCACTGTTATAAGTAAACTAGCTTAATAATGGCGAACACCCTCCGTTTAGCCCTCTGGAACGCTAACGGCATATCAAACCACATACCTGAAATAATAATATTCTTGCAACTACAAGATATCGATGTGTTACTCGTTTCAGAAACCCATGCAACCGCTAGAACGGTAATCAAAATTCCATTCTATTCTGTATATCTCTCCAATCACCCAGATGGCACTGCACATGGCGGGTCAGCTGTAATCATCAAAAACTCAATCGTCCATCATGAATGGAACCTCTTTCATACTGACAAAATCCAAAGCTCCAGCATAAAAGCTCAAGTCCTACCCTACCCACTAATCATAGCAGCAGTATATAGCCCGCCTCGACACGCTATCTCTGCCGAAGAATACGTAGAACTGCTTCAATCTCTTGATGCTAAATTCATCATTGGAGGAGACTGGAATGCCAAGAACGTAGCCTGGGGATCGAGACTAAATAACCCAAAAGGGCGTAACCTTCTCCGTGCAATACAAAACCACAATTGCAACTACCTGTCAACCGGAGAACCCACTTATTGGCCTGCGGACACAAATAAAATTCCTGATTTGCTCGACTTTGCTATTTCCTGTGGTATAGCGAACACATACATAAAGGTAGAATCAAATTATGCCTTGTCCTCTGACCACACCCCAGTTCTAATTACCTTAAGTACTTCCATTATCACCAAACAATCATCCCCAAAACTCTGCACCAAGAACACCAGTTGGGACCATTTTAGAGGTATACTGGATCACGAAGTTAATCTAGCTATTCGAATTAAGGACGCACACGACTTAGACGAAGCAACTCAGTACTTAACCACAATAATACAAAACGCGGCATGGCAAGCCACACCCAGTGAAACAAGCACCCACCCGGCAGATATCAACATTCCTCGTCACATACGACATCTTGTCACAGAAAAACGCAAGGCACGAAAAAGGGGGCAGCGAACTAAACAAAGACAAGACAAGACTTTATATAATAAGCTCACTCAGCAACTCCACAATGAACTAATAAAAGTTAGGAATGACACCTTCCAGTACATCACCAGCTTATCACCTATCGACCACACGAAATGGAAGGCAACAAAAAAATTTAGAAGACCGACAGTATCGATACCTCCAATCAAAAAGCTCGATGATACATGGGCCAGATCAGACAAAGAAAAAGCAGACACATTCGCCGACCATCTCGCTACTGTTTTTTCAACACCTCAACCGGTAGGGAACAACGATGACACCGAAATTTACTCATTTCTTGATGTGCCTTGCCAAATGTCCTTACCACTCAGACCTTTCTCACCAGCCGAAGTAAGCCGTCAAATCAAACTAGCTAACCCTCGTAAAGCACCTGGCTATGACTTAATAGTAGGAGCAGTTTTGCAAAACCTTCCAGGAAAAGCCCTAGTGTTACTTACCACCATATACAACAGCATCCTACGACTCTGCTACTTCCCCGCTCAGTGGAAACATGCCTTAATCATTATGCTTCCTAAGTCTGGTAAACCCCCCACGCAACCTTCCTCCTACAGACCCATCAGCCTGTTACCACTAATGTCCAAAATATTTGAAAAGTTGCTCCTCACAAAAATCCATGAAACTGTAGATCTATACCAAATTATCCCAAACTACCAGTTTGGCTTCCGACAGCATCATTCAACTATTCACCAAGGACATCGAATTGTTAACAGTATTATGGAGACCTTAGAGACTAAGCGCGTATGTACAACGGTATGCCTAGATATAAAGCAGGCTTTCGACAGAGTCTGGCACGCTGGTCTGCTACATAAAATTAAACTCCATTTCTCAAGCCAGTTATATCTAATACTAAAATCATATTTAACTGAGAGAACCTTTCAAATCAAAGTAAACAACACAACTTCTGAATACCGGGAAATCACCTCCGGAGTGCCGCAGGGCAGCGTTCTAGGGCCGCTACTTTATCTTCTCTATACCTCCGATACACCTACAACCGATAATACTCTACTTGCCATGTTTGCTGATGATACAGCTATTCTCTCAGTCAACGAAAACCCAATAACTGCAGCAGCCCATGTACAAACTCACCTAGACATCTTACAAACCTGGTTTAACAAATGGCGAATTACAGTTAATAGCGATAAATCCTCACAAATTACGTTCACTAACAGACGCCTTGTAAGTCCACGAAACAGTATCAACAATGCTCCCATATCGCAGAAGACCGACATCAAATACCTTGGACTACATCTGGACCACAAGCTAACCTGGAGCACACACATAAAAGCCAAACGGAAACAAATACTCGTAGATATCAAAATTAAGCAAATGAATTGGCTCATCGGTAGACGCTCCCAACTCTCACTTTCGAACAAACTACTGCTATATAAGTGTATTATCAAACCCATCTGGACATATGGGATCCAACTATGGGGCTGCGCTAAAGCATCACACACAAAAATCCTGCAGCGATGCCAGTCAAAAATTCTCCGCGGTATAACCAACGCTCCTTGGTACGTCACCAATGAAACTCTTCATACTGACCTAAGAATTCCGTACGTAGCCGCAGAGATCCAGAGATTTGCCCGAACATACACATACAGCCTGCCAGGACATGGAAACCAACTCATAGAACAGCTCTCCAATAAGCAGACCGTCACCAGACGACTAAAACGACAATGGCCACAAGACCTACCTGTGTAAACATCCAGAACTCTTAGTGATTAACTAACGGGAAGAAGGCGTTGGCCGGATCCCTTACTGACATGTCAAACCACATAAGATTTACTTATTACTCGTGTACGAGTAGATTGTAAATAAGCAACTTCAATAAAAAAAAATATGAATTTTAACTGAAATAACCTCAAGGTTCACTGGGTTACTAAGGTCAGTTACATGATGCGCTATATTATTCTTCAGTATTATCGCTACACCTCCGTAGCCATCAGGTTCTATGCGGTCTTTTCTATGAGTTTTATAGCCCGGAATAGAGAATTTTTGAGTGGGGAGTAGGTGGGTTTCGCCTATGCATGCAATGTCTATTTTATATTACTGCAGAAAATTCATAAAGATATTTTTCTGCCTTTTTATCCCATTGGCATTCCAGTTGCAGATTGTTAAGTGATGAAGCAGAAGAGCATTATTTACTGCCATTGGAAAATAAACTTGTTATTAGTTGTGATAACATGGATTTTAAGTTTTCGATTATTGGTATGAAGGCGTCCTTGATTGCTTTAATAATTTGAGTTGACAGACTGTTGTCAGGGGATGATTCAGTAGGTTGTGGGTTAGTAGCACTAGCGTAATTTTGTTGATTATTTCGGTACGTGCTAGTTGTGGGTGGTAATGGTGGGAAGTTACTTTGAGTAAAATTTGGTCGGATATGTACGGTGTTGAGTTGTGTCTTTTTTTCTTTTAGTTCAATGTAGTGTTGGCAGCCCTTGTAGTTTGCGGGATGTTCACCCCCGCAATTCACGCATTTCGGTTTTACATTCAGTTCTTTTGTGCACTCGGAAAATAGCTGGTTGCCCAAGCATTTGACACAGCGGGGAGCTAAGCGGCAGCAGTTCTTGGTATGCCCATACCTCTGACAGCGGATGCACTGAGGAATATCCGCAGACTTTTTTCTAGGTTCAACTGCAACAATGCAGTGGAACAGATGCGACACTTTAAATATGTCGTTAGCATTGTTATCTCGGTTTAGCAAAATTGCACACACTGGTATTGGAAATTTTTGTTTGTTGTGGAGTCTTGTCACATTGATTATATTAGGCTTTTTTGAGCGTTCAAGTTGCTCTTTGATCTCGTTTACAGTAATAGAGATGGGTACATTTCTAATGACAACTGACAGATTGGTATTGTTTGGGTTTTGGTAAGTATGATATTTTACATTGTATTCCTCATAGTATTTAGACATTTTTCGGTAGTCATCTGAGTTGGTAAGTTGGATTTGGAGGGCACTCCCTGCGCATGTTATTGTAAAATCTCCTGTTGTCATTTTTGTAATGTCTTTCTCAACTTCTTGATAATGTGTAGCTTCGTGCAGGAAGATTGGCGGTATTTTTTGTTTTTTAATAGTGTTATTTTCAATTTGCGAACTCGAAGCCTCAGGGGAGCCATTTTGAAGTGCATAGAATTTATTATCTAAGCAGCTTACATTGATCCAGTATGTATCTCTTATTTGGTTCGTCTTCTAACGGCGATGAGGAGCCGCGTTTGTTTTGGTTATTGTTATTTGAAGATAATTCTCCAGTGAGTTCAATGTCCATTGCTTTATCTCCTTTGTAAATTAACGTGGGCGGTTTGATAGTGTTGTTTGGAATTGTTGCGCCGTGTGTTAAATTTGATAAGGAATTTGCAGGCCTGGCGCTGGCGGAGCCAGATGCCGGCGCTTGACCTTTTGGGCCTCGATAGCTTGTTATGTTGCACAAGTTTTAAGATCGTATATTATTTAAAATGGATTATGTTATAACTCGAAAAGTTTTAAGTCACTGTTCACAGAGCACATCCACTCTCTACATAAAAAGGGGTAAAAGTCATCACCCAACTACACTTACACTACCATCAGTATCTGCATTAACGTGCCAGTTAAATTAGTGGTAGGGAAAAAACCAAGATCAAGTTTGCAGTACTTCTAATACAAGAGAAATAGATCAGTGTCGTTAATTTATTACCAACTTGCCCATCATCTCACAAAAGAAATATTATGATAGTAATCACAAATTTTACTGTACAGATATGCCCCCCTTACAGTCGTGACAGTGTTATCGTTACAATCATCTTGTCAGTTGTAGATTAAGGTTAAGGGTTTCAGAAAATCATTTCACTTTGTTCTATCGCGACGATTTATTACTGCGTTTGGTACATCATTTTTTGCTAATAATTGGTTCCTACTTGAAAATTACTTTGTTTTAACACACCAAAAGTTATCAAAGCAGACTTTACGATTTCACAAGTCATTTATTTCATCTTCGCTCCAGAAGATAATTACTAGCGGCAAAAGTTCAGTCTTGCTTAGTATATCAGGTGAGATGCCGTGAGAACCCGCTGAAGCTCGTTATTTTAATGATCCAGCATTTCGAGCTGAAAAAGAATAAAAGTCAATATTAACTACGGTATTTGAGCATTAGGTAATATTTTATAAGCCAAGATTAAAGACAGGCAGCGTCACAGTTCACAGAAAATTGTAAAAACGTGCCCATGCTTTCAAGCTGCCTTTTTGGACAAAGTGTGGAAAAACTATTGCACACTAGCAGTCAAATTAAATAAAATGCGCGGTACAAATTGTACGTGCTTTAATACGAATGCTTTTAAGTAAGCAAACGCTTTGAAGTGATAAAAGGTTGTGGAGCAGTTTAAATGAGCCACAACGTCAACGCAGCAGTCCATAACACCTTTTAGCCAACCCTGTGCAGTATTAGAAAACTTCGCCACCCTACATAAGTTTAAGGGCATAAATAATTGGAGGTATTCAAATTTTAAATTCTCGCTTTTACATCCGAAAGTACAAGTATAAACCAGAAAAGATAAAAACGAATTTTACGCGTGCACGCAAAGGTTTGAAGGATAAACCCGTTTTTTAAATGTTTACTCAGATTCTTGGCAAGATCGCATCGAAACTTTAAATATTTCTCTTTTAACTTTCTCTCTACAATCGCAAAGAATGGAGATTATAAAAATATCGCATTTAAGGGCTCAGCAAACCCACTTTCTGCCTTTTTAAGCTATATAAACAGAATTTTTCTTTAATGATTGCATTGTTTCATTTAGGCTAAAATATCTGATGTTACAAATTTATTTCAGAGCATCTCTTCTTGTTACGGTTAACATTATATTTTTTTTCTAGAGAAAGGTTGTCGTTCTCGTAATACGAGGAGAGCAGGAAACTTGATAAAACAAATTTATTTTTGAAAGTAATGCTCAATACACACTTATCCCAACTGTCGAGTAACTTGCGAATGCCGACAGAGGCAAGCGGTTTTGGCTGTGGCGAACTTATCGCCTGAAAAGGCTTGCCTGCCATAATCCTTAAGGAATTCATCTTGCAGGGCGATAGCTCAGAAAATGGGAAAGCAACACTTTCCAACCTAATTTATCCATAGTTTCCTAGTTTAAGCGATCAACACGTGGGCGGGCATTATCATAGAGCATAATATAGTCTATGGCCCCTAAGAAGTTGGCTATGAACCATATGTCCTTACCAGCTACAAAATCTACTAAAATTAAACCGTTAATATTCCAGAATAGAATTGGAGTAGCAAGTTTTTATACCAATCAAATACTGAGCATCTTGCAAGGCATTTTTCACCAAATTGAGCAGGCAGCCTACAATAAATATTCTCAACTCTCCTACCTTCAACACACTTTCATTGGTTCTGCAAGGAACTGAATAAGTAACCAGTTAAAATAACAAACCTCAATCTATTGTCTTTTACTTTGTTCTCTTCTCTTGGCAGAAATATGTAGTAATGTTAGTTGCGGTCTCCTACTATTTTTTTACTTATAGCGTGCTACGTTCGAAGGGCTCGAACAAAAAATGCAAATAAACTGGCCATTAGACTTTCAATAATGAGATTATAAACTAAACAAACATTTGTGGATAATTCGAAAGGTAAGAAAGGTCGAATTTCGATTGAGGGCTTTCATCCTGAACTTTCCACTTCCACTACTTCTAAAATGAAGAAACATGATGTTAGCTTAGTGACGTTAAAATTATAACTTAACTGTGATTTAAAATGACTGAAAAGTATTTACTTTAGTATATGTTAAAGGAAATTAGACAACCCACAGCCCCATATGATTTTAACCATTCAAGAGCTTTTTGGCGACCACTTCGTTGCTCAACCCCCATATTCGCCGTATTCATTATCGCTCAACTTGTTTCTTTTGCCCTGCTTAAAATGATTGGGGAGAAAGACAAGCTTCAAGACTAAAAAAGAACTTATCAGAGACTCGCGAAAGGAAGTACAGGTAGCTTCAAAAAAGGTATACATGAAAACGGCGTTTGAATTAAGGTAATTAAGGTGTAAGGGTGCTATTTTGATGCTCTTGTTATTTAACTTATATCTTAATTGTATGATTCTTAATGAAAATATTCTCGAAATCAGACCTTAGAAATGGGGATATACGCTTATACACATGTCGTTTATAAGGAATAAGAAGTAAAGGTAAACGTTCAAGGTCATTTCAATTTCTCCAACAAACTGGGGGCGGAATGCTATAGGGATTTTGCGTCCTTCTTCAGCCAACAACGGGAACTTCAAGATCGGTAAGAGAAAGGAGGGGTGGAGAATGGAAGAGAGGCTAGGAAAGGTGAAAAAGTACTGCCCGGGCATTCACCTCAGCGAAGGTGCTCTGTTGACTCAGGAAAACCACCTAAAAACCTAAATCAGAGCAGGCGGCCTCGGAAATCGAACCCACGAATATATTAAATTATGAAGTTGTTAAGTTTACACAGGTAGTTCTCGCGAAAGATATTTATTTTGTTCCTCAGGATTCGTCTACAAGATTCCAGAGACATTGTAGCTTAGACGGTTTATTATGTCTACCTTTGTTATTTGTCACATCCAGTTTGTGATCTTGGTTCCCTGCAACGTAACTTACAGGTTGATACCAAATTTTAGATTCCTAGGCTGTATTCTCTCAAAATTGAGTGACTAAGTGGATAGAATTGCCGGCGGGCTACCTCAGTGAAGACGAGCTCAGTTTCTTAGAAAAATGCTGAAATTAATTAAATAGAAATTACTAGCGCTAACGAATATTTTAATTACGACAGGTGTATCCAGATATCACAGAGAATTCGTAAATTTAAACAGTAGTCCCAAATGCACAAAAAACTAGGTAGCAGTAACATAAACAAGACGATGTAACAGTAGCAATATACAATGATTACAGATAAGAAATTGCATACAAGACAGCACATTGTACATAGGATTAGTCACTAAATATACCTGACTATCAGGTGCACCTCAAAACACATACACTCGAATAATATTACTAGTAAGTTTACATTCATAATATTCTACAATCTCGAAATACAAACAGAGTACGTTAAATACAACCAGCAAACAAATTTAAACTGTTGCGGAGTCTAACAATAGCCTCCAAGGATGAAAATCATTAACTGTATTAGTTTAAGCATTTAAATGGGCCCATGGAAATAGTTAAGCAAATTACAGTTGACGCTAACAGTTCGCTAGTAAAGGTAAAACCCACGGAGTTCTGAGGAAGCCCAGGCAGGACTTTCTCGCAACACCGTGCAGCAAAAGCAAGTTACAACATTACTAAATAGACACAGGAAAACTAGGGATCGTCTGACGGACTTCCCCACAAGCGCACGCACAGTAGCACTGTACACAAATTTAATATTCAAATAGTGTTAAAATGTTAATACAGGGTGTCCTAAAGGGTTTTTACCATTTCTAGGTTATATTTCTCGAGAACCGTTAGCAGTGGGAGGATCGGACCGGTTGCAATCGGCAGTGCGCCTCTTGGAATTTCAATAACAATGAAGCGACACACGGAATCGCAGCCCGCTTTTTGTGTAAAAACATTTTTTGAAAACAACCACTCTTACATCCAAGTTCGTCGCCGTTACCGTGCACATTTTAATTTACACGACATTAATCAAGCTCCAACACGTCCTTTAATCAGGCATTAGGTTAGAAAATTTAAAGCAGAAGGCACAACACTGAATAACAAGCATATTGGTCGGCCCAGAGTCGGCAGAAGTGCAAAGAATGTCGAGCGTGTTCGAGCAGCAGTGAGGCGAATGCCACAACGTTCAATAAGAAAACAAGCTGCCGCGTTAAATTTTTCGAAAACGACCGTTCATACGATCTTAATCAAAGGTCTACGTCCAAATTCCTGAAAATTTTAATCAACTGAAGCAAAGAATTCGCGATGAAATTCCAGCAATTCCACAAGAACTCTGTGACCATGTGTTCACCAATATCAGAGGTCGTTTGGAGGAGACGGTGCGCACGGGAGGGCAGCACCTCCACGGAATAATTGTTCACAAATAAATTTCCACAGATTGCAGTAAATTTAAAAAATAAAAAATATTGAATAACTAACACTTAATGAGTTATGATGTTTTTAAATGGTAAAAACCTTTTACGACACCCTGTACAATACACAAAATTACATCGGCTCCTTCGTTGAGCTCCTGGCACAAATAGCTTCGGGTCGTCGAACGTCACCTCACGGTAGGGTGATGACCATTTCAAGGTCAATTATTGTAGGAAATCGGGCATCCAAATACGAGGACTCGATATTACAATGCTACAAACAGACCACTACTGCAGGAAATCACGCACCCAAGCAGGAGGGCCGGAAAAACAACAGCTGTAATTATAAGTCAAAGAAGCCACCTGCAGACGCCATGTGCTCGTCGATCTGGACCTCATACTAACACCTAAAAGGACACGCCCCAGATATACTACAAAAGACGGTACGACGGAAGTTTACATGAACTTATCCTAAACATGGGCCACTTGCAAAATGAATTCAAACAGCTCGCTAACCAGAATGCTCCGCCAAAATTTACGTATAGGAATTACTCTTCAAAAGCCGACCAGAGATGCATAATCCGCTAAATACAGCGTGGGCTAACCGAATTTTTTACAGTATAACTTCCCCAGAAATGGAAGCTAAACTGCTCGAAAACGTTGCACAAACGAAAGAAGCGCAAACATGCCAAACGACCATTTTATCGCTTTGACAAAAACCAGCTTAAGGCGAAGGGTGACGCACGAGATTCAAGGGATGCAGCATAGACCCAAAATTCATCCACACTGCGCTTATTCATCTGTAAACCTATGTAGGAGCATTCTACACGTAACAGAGTCTCTCACTGGATGAGTAATTAAGTCATTTGGTTTGATGTAGGTAGCCTGAATATACATAGTCTTTTTCTTACCGACGTATCACATTTGCGCAAGATGTGAATTGTTGTTACTGTCAATGCAAAGTCTGCATGTGAAGTCTCCATCAATTTGTGTTCAAAGGTTCTCATTAATAGTCGCATATTCCATTAGGAACCCTATTACGATCCTGAGCTGCGCCATACCTAGAAGTAACTATTCTTAAGCTCCCTTTGTACAGGGTTCGTTTAGAAAGGGTCTAGGACAACTCGGCGCCGCCATCTCGGCGCGGGGCTATCTCGGCGCCGGGACAACTGGGCGCGGAGCCATCTCGGCGCCAGCCAACTCGGCGCGAGGCCATCTCGGCGCTGAATTTAAATTCGCAAACTACAGTGTGCACTACGTAAGAAAATTATTATAAACAAATAGTAAATAAAGTGATCGCCAAAAAGCTGGCATCAAATGAAAAAAAAATATTTAGAATTTCTTGGAAAATCAAACACTAACGACCAGAGGTAATTTCACAGTGATTACAAATGGGCTAAACAAAAGTTGTCACATGACTTCCTTTATCAGTAGAATTCAACATTTTTTTAAAATAATTACGAAAGATGCACTTACTACCCAAGATAGGGACAACATTTACGAAACAAAGTTGTTTTCTGGCCTTGACATTGTTGAGTTAGCTAAAACTAACACATAATAAAAATCGTATGGAAATCTTGCTTAATTTCCGAAAACTTGTACTTTTTGGATTTACACAACTTCGAAAAACGCCATTTTTAACTAAGTAAAAATCACTCAAAATATCTAATGCGGGCTAAATAGGTTTTCGGACAAGCTGTCATCCTGTATAAAGTGAAATGTAAACATTACCAGTATTTTTATATATATATATTTATATACAGGGTAATTTTTAAGTTGATTCTTTCCGTTTACCAGGAAATAAAGCTAAAAAAATAAGTATTTTTTTTATTTACCACTTTTCCGAAATATCACAACTAACGGAGGTACAGGGTGTTAAAGTTTCAAATTAAAAACTAAACTTTGGCGCAAAGGCGGCTGGACAATTTAATTTTCGTTTATCTCTGTTGTCAAGCAATGATCTGTCAACTAGTTTTCCATTGTAATTTTCTTAATGTTATTGCTGCAATAATGGCTCATGTTTATGACAATAATGAATGAGTGAATATGCTTATTATTTACTGGGAGTGTCGTCAAAATGCCGCTGCCGCATCGCTCTTATACGCGGAATGTGTGTGTAGAAGCGAATGCTGATAATTTTGATCATTTAAGTTAGATTAAGTTTAGTTTAATTTTCGTTAAGTAATTTTAGTTCATACTTTGAAACTTTAACACCTTGTACCACCGTTAGTTTTGATATTTCGCATAAGTGGTAAATGGCTTACTTTTTTTAGCTTTATATCCTGGCAAAATAAAAGAATCAACTTAAAAATCACCCTGTATATACAGTGTCTCCCCGGATAGGTGAAACGACTCTTGTAAAAGGTAAAAAATTCTCGATTTAAATTTTCATTTTTTGGGGTTCAGCCCTGCTTGGTTAAAGACGAATTTCTAACAGCATTTCAGTTTTGAAAAATCAAGTATGCCTTGAAAGTTTTCAAAAAAACTATTTTTTGTACTCATGACTTCAAAATTCATATTTCCCGGTTATGCCCGATACGCCGAAAGTTACTTTTCCCGCACTGCGGTGTTTTTCACTTTTCAACAAAAATTAGGGAAATTGTGTTTTTTGTAAATTTTTATAATAAACGGGGCTGCGCGCGCTATTGCGAGGTCTATTCTATTCAATTTACCATCATTTTTAGGCCTATTACGTTGGCCCATCTCCAAGGGGGCCCTTGGGGTTCCGCCCAGCTCCAAAGGGGCCTCTGGGGCTCCGAACCTCTCCAAGGGGGTCCTCGGGGCTCCGCCCCTCTTCAAGGGGTCCTTCAGGGCTCCGCTCTTCTCCAAGGAAGCCCTCGGGGATTCGCCCCTCATCAAGGGGGCCCTAGGGGCTTCGCCCCTCTCCAAAGCGGCCCTCGGGGCTCCACCCATTTCCAAGCGGGTCGTTGGGACTCCGCCCCTCTTTAAGGGGTCCTTGAGGGCCCCGCTCCTCTCCAAGGGTGCCCTCTGGGCTCGGACCCTCTCCAAGGGGGCCCTAGGGGCTTCGCTCTTCTCCAAGGCGGCTCTCGGGGCTCCGCCCATCTCTAAGGGGGCCGTCGGGGTTCTGCCCCTCTCCAAGGGGGCCCTCGGGACACACACGTTCTCCTTTATTATATAGAGGATTGTCCCTCGTTGGTTTAATTGCGCCTGCAAACACCAGATGCGCTGTAAACGTCGACAAAAACTAACAGGTGCGTAGGTAGGATAGGTATAAAAGTTGAGTGATTTGTGCTGTCAACTCAGTAAATTTGTAAAACACTAAATAATATTTTTTTTATTTTTTAAAATATTTTCATGTATTCGTGACAAAAAACATTGTAATTAACTCCTTCGGGAAGAATTTTTCCGAATTCGCACTACAAAGTGATCATTCGGGAAAATTACGAACTTGTTAGGTAAATAACTATTACTGTAGAGTAGCGTGTCTTTTATGTAGCAAATACGACAAAAAGTTATTAAGGGAAGTTGTTTAGAATCAACATCTAGGTTCCTATACCAAATTTCAAAATCCTTTGCCAACTTTTATCTCTCACATTATCTTTTATGTTTAGGTGCCATATCAAAGAATTTTACTTTTAACAAAGACGGCTATGGAAAAACAAACATTTTTCAAAAAGTTTTTTATTTCATAATAAAAAAAAATGTTAAAAATAAAATTCTTTGATTTGGAAAATAAACATTAAAAAAATATTTGTCATATAAAAAGCACTTTACTTAGAAAATGGCGTTTTTCAAAATTGTGTAAATCCAAAAAGTGCTATTTTTCGGAATTTAAGCAAGATTTCAATGAGATTTTTTATTGTGTGGTAGTTTTAGCTGACTGAACAATCTCAAGGCCAGATAACTTTTTTTCGTAAAATTTGTCTCTATCTTGTCTAGTAAATGCATGCTTCGTAATTATTTTAAAAAAACGTTAAATTTTACTGATAACGGAAGTCATGTGACAACTTTTGTTTGGCTCATTTGTAATCACTTTGCAACCACCTCTGGTCGTCAGTGTTTGATTTTCCAAGAAATTCTCAATAATTCTTTTTTCATTTGATGCCAGCTTTTTGGCGATCACTTTATTTATTTTTTTTTTTATAATAATTTTCTTACGTAGCGCACAATGTAGTTTGCAAATTTGAATTCGGCGCCGAGATGGCCTCGCGCCGAGTTGGCTGGCGCCGAGATGGCTCCGCGCCGAGTTGTCCCGGCGCCGAGCTGGCCCCGCGCCGAGATGGCGGCGCCGAAGTGACGGCGCCGAGATGGCGGCGCCGAGTTGTCCGGCTTCGGTTTAGAAATACCTTGCTGTAGTTATGTCCAGATCTATTAATTCGGTAGGTTTTATGCTGCTCACAGATACAATCACTGACGGAGCAGCGAATTGCGATTCTTGGGACATCAATGCAGGTTAAAGGCCTCGATTTATCCCTGACTTGCGAGTTTGTCGGATTTTTCGTTTTCTTCAATTCCGCAGTGATCTAGTATCCAGCGTAATCTGATGGGCTTCGGCTAAGCGAGGCCAGTAAGTTCTTCGAAACACTGCCAAAGCAGTCTGAATGAAGCCCTTGCTTTCTCAAGAGTGTTTAGGACCACCTTTCTATCAGATAAGATGTAGATACCTTATTTCTTTAAACCCTTCTGCTGTTATCTCACACACACTTTCAAATAATCAAGTATAGTTTACCCAAGGAGAAGCCAAACCTCTTCTTTTCCAATCACATTTCGAGGTCTCGTACACCAGATTAAACTGCCAGAAGGAAACTCATTTTGGTTCTGCCTATTTCTTGCGGTCCTAGATTTGTACCTAAATATCCCGTATGCTATCCATCAAACTCGTATGCCCGTCGTCTGTCTGAAGGTTGTACGGTGAATTCTGCAATTTGTGTAGTTCTAATCTTGTTTCTTCCTTTATCAAAAGATGAATAGGGGGAAAGTCGAGTAGGGTCTTCATTGTAGCGGTGGGCATTGTTTTTATTGTCCCCGTAATGCAAGGCAGGCAAGCCTTTGAATCTTGCCCAGTCTTAGTTTGGCGGTCTCCTACTTGACATTGGGCGACCGTACCAAGATCGCATATATTACTGCAGGTATAACCTTTATGGTATAGCTAATACGCAATTCTTGGCCTTAGACTTCATAATTTGTCTCATATGATCGTTTAACTACCGCTACTGTAATTTTCGATTTTTTGAAAATTGTCGCATTGTGTCGGTTCCAAGTACATCCTTTCTAAGACCTTCTCCATCGGTCCACCTATTTAACACCTTTAGGTCCCTTTGCATACGTTCCCTGACTGTTTTGATAAATCTCCCTTTCAATGGGCTGCCCGGTGGTTTGCGTATTCTAAAGGAGTAAATCCTTCGGTCCTTAGGAGTCTATCAATGATAAGGTTCCATAACAGGGAAGAGAGAACATCCCCCCCCCCCTTTCACCTGTGGGGAACCCCTTGCCAAACCTGCTCTGTAGGCAGAGTGGTTTCGATAAATGGGACTGCTTAACAATACACCGCCTCTGATATGTGCGTTGAGCAATTTCTCTATTTTCTTCTTTATTGTCTTCATAGGTTTGTAAAATGTTGACCGAGAGTGGCAACTCGAGCAGTCTTCATAAGATCGTCCGGAAGGAAGAATTGGTGAAGAGTTCAGGGAAGGTGCAACTTAGATGAGAAAGCTCATACTCGCACTGGAATTGTACTCCAACTACTGTCAAATATACCATCCATATTTCGCTGCTTAAAATTAATCGTCAATTAGTTTCCCCAATCTTTCTATTCTTGAAGTTCATATTCCCAGAAACTTTCAGGCGGTCTACCCAATGATTTTGAATTGGACACTTTCAATGTTTTGTTATTTTTGGCAACCTGTATCAAGCATTCTCACTGCATGTTTGTTTCTTTCGTCTTCTTCGCATCCAATTGTCTAATATCTACATTTAAATGTTTGTGCATTGTTATTTTTATTATTAAATTGTCTGCATGCAGGTAATTATATTTGCGTATAAATAATTTTAAATCATTTCTGGTCTGCTGTTAGTATGGTGTGTGTCGCGTATCCTTTCTTGATCTACCGATTTTAATTTGCTGATTGAATAATGTTCTATTGGTTTCATTTAATTATTGAAGAAAGTGTATCCATGTTCTTTATCTATTGGATACATTTAAATATACCGTTATGGTAATACGTCGGTTCTTCTTTATTTTTATTAATATCCAAACTTGCACTTGACAACTTATATATCCATAGCATACTTCCTAAAAATCACAGAACGATAAGTAATTCGTCAATGTAAATCGGTTTATGTGAGTCATGCAGGTTAGAGGGTATGTCATTGTCATTCTTTTTGGTTGTAGTTTGACAATTCCAAATCTGGATCGTTGTCGTAACACTGCTCTCTATCTTATTTTTGTTGGTCCCAAACAAAATCTCCAGAGTAAGTCTAAAATCTGTTAAGAACAGCTACCTTCATTTTGTTCCTGACGGTGCGCTGAATGCGATATAGAGTAGAGTCATTCCCAGGCAGATGCAAATTCCTATCTTCCTATATTGATTGTAAAGCTGCACTTTATCACATTGCTTAAAACGGAATAAGTTGCTCCTTAAATCATATCCAGTCTTTATATTGCCACTGACAAAATTAAGTCGATTCCTGATTACTTTGTGAATATTTAGTAATTTCTGTCACAATTTGTGGGCTTGGTATGCCGTCAAGAATAAAGGTATGTGCACATCCCAATCTTTCTGACGACTTTCCACTACCTAAGAGAGGTGTTTTTTCATGGTTCTAATAAATCTTTCCACCATTCCGTCAGACTGGAGTGCCGGCAGTGCCGTAGTTCGAGTTTTATTAACTTTCATTAAGCTGCAAACTTTCTTAAAAAATGCAGATACAAGGTTTCTCCCTTGATCTGAGTGTAATCCTAGAGGCATTCCAAATCTAGTGAATTTGTTATCTGCAAGAGTTTTGGCTACCATGAGTGCTTCCGGGTTAGGAATTGGAAAAGCATCTGTCCACTTTATAGAGTAATCCATGGCAAGAAGAATGTATAATTGTATATGTTACCCTTAGGAGTTACTGGGAAAGGTTCAGCCACATCAATAGATATTCCTTCAAACGGAGCTCGCACATTGTATTTTTACAAATTCCTCCTACTTCGTGTGCTTGTTGCCTTTTGTTGACTCCTGTCTGCGTTTTACGTAACATACTCCACACTATTATTCCCTGCAATTTACTTGGAATATTTTCTTATATAGACAGTTTTTGCGTTATCTAATGCAACACTTTTTTGGAAAAGCATGGTTCGATATTCCCTTTAGCATTTGCATTTACTTTTCTGGCATCTGAAACTCGAAACTACATTGATAGTCTAAGTCTACTTGTTTCTACATCACATTTCGGTACAATATGTTGGAGGTTAATGTTCTTCAAAGTTCTTGTGATTTCATTGGATATATCTTGTCTAAACATTTTTAGTACATTCTCAGCACAGGGGCACCGGCTTCTCTTTGAGAAAAACCGGATTGCTAAATTGTAGCCGTCGAAGGCACTGAAAATTGAATCCCTGTTTACTAGTGTGAATCTAGAGACTCTACCGTTATACCATACTTCACTACTTGTCGATATATATTTAATGTTAAATATAGCAATATGATCTGGTTTAGTTTTCATCGAATGTAAGCTTCACACTCAGCTATTATACCAAGTGATGTTGCACTGCAATTGAAAATATGTAAATTTTTTTACTCATTATAAGAACCCAATTCTATGAAGGCTTCTCCCGCCTTCTTCGTTTAGTTATGTTGCATGTACAATTTGGACGCTGAGTCACAGCTTAGCTTATAGGAATGCCAGTTATCACAATTTCGGGTGCTAACAGTACATTCTCTTCTAAATATAAACTATCAAGAGTGCCACTGTTCCTCGAATTTTGACTAGACCAGTGCATAGTTCTTAAAACTCATATTTATTCTAAAAGATAGCATTCATAATATTTGTATAAACTTAAATAAATGATGTTTGTAGCTGTTTGCTTGCAGCAAGCTGATGTAATACAGTTAATTTTTTGGGCGACCTTAATTTGCTTTAAAAATTGAGATGAAGCAGATGAAGCTACCGTCTAGAAAAACCTTAATTTATATTTTAAGTAAGTGCGTGTCTTATTCTAAAACAAAAAATTACAGTTTTTGCGTATAATCTCTGTTTCAAAGCAGGCAGCGACAGCGCGCCGTAACAAGTGCTTTATAATAATAGTATAGAAAATTAATTACTTCCCAAGCACTGTACTTCCTGCAGTCTCCAGCAAAAAATCCATTAAAAAATTTATATTTCAACTTCAGGAGGCGCCGCCTAACCATTTTTGTAACGAAGCTTACTAAAATATTAAATGGGGACGTACTGAATTTGGCGGAACGAGTTGTTCTTCTGTTATTTCAAGTTCACGTCATATTTCATTACAACAGAGACGAAACAAAAAGTAATTAAATTACTTTTTGTCCCGTTTTGTTAATTATCGGAATAAAACCAACCTCCGAATGTAAGCGTAAACCTCTAAGTTTCATCGACGGCGATAAAAACGCAAATAGCAATAGATTCATTAAAAATAAAAGACATCGCCAAAACCAGAATTACAGCTTTGGTTACTATTTGCCAATTTAGTTAATGCGTAGTAATTTTAACTGTAGAATTTAGTTCAGTAAAATACACACGTTTGTGGAAAACAATGACCTTCCTTTATTTTTATTAAAACACATAAACAAATACACACATGTACACATCCGTTATATTAGACAAATACAAATTCGCCCCGCTTTCGTTACTGACTCAGCAAAATGCGTGCAAGTGATCAAGACTGATCTGGAACAAAAACTGATTTGGAAAACTAGGCTACTCGAGTTTATATAACATGTGTGAATGGAAGAAGCGCCGGCTATTCTTTCGGATAAAATAGTATTGTTCAGCCCATCCTTCGCTCTATTGTGACAAGAACGTTTGGGATGACTTCCGCTAATAAAATTGTCTGCCCATTGCGTGTGCTTGTTTCATATTCCAGAATTTTTGACTGTATTGTGACCAGGGTTGGTCACTGTTCGTTTTTGGGTCACAAGGACATTTACGCAACCCTTCCATTTGTCGTCCGGTGCCTCTACGTTTGTGACATCCGTCTTGCTGTTTTTTAATTTGCACTTTGACGTTTTTGACAAGTTAGTCTGCATTGTTTGCATGACGACACAATTCACATTTGGCATAAAAGATGGCTTTAGCTGCACGCACATAATAGATGCTTTCTAAACTGAACCTCGAAAACACTTTTTTTGTTCGCATATGTATCACTGACGTTTACAAACACTTCATCACTCACGTTTTAGATAGCCCTGCCGTTTACAGATTTATAACTGCACTTAGTGTCAACTTTGAGTTTATGACCGTGCCTTGCACGTCAGGCGTTTTTAGGCCAATTATCTTGGTACGCTACACAGCTATTATGTCTGGAGTGGCTTTGGAAGGTAGTATTAACATGTGTGAAGTGTCTATGGGATAATAATTGACACAGTGGAACTACTTAAACGTGTCTTCCGATTATTTATAAACTGTGCAAGATAAATCCGTACCCAACCGTACTATCTGAGTTTATTTCAGCTGCCCAAAATGCAGACTAAATAATTTATATTAATCACTACAATGTTCTACAACGTGAAAAGCTCTTTTTACTATGTTTATGCGTGTTTCATTAGTATTCGTGCATAGTTTGAAAACAATGCATTTGGGAACACTTGTAGAGCATACTTGACTGTGCGGGAATTTTCTCAATTAATTTAATTACTATCAAAGTTAATATATTGGCTATTGTTCATTAAAATGTTAAACTTTAACATAACCAGCAATTATTTTGCTGGTTGCAATACCGCATACTCAGAGAACTGATACACTGCTTCAACAGTCTCACGAGTGAAGCAAGGCTAGGTCCGGTTGGCACTTAAATAGATGATAGTAACATCGCCATCTCTCAGAAAACTCGTTAAGCCGTCTGTCCCAATTGTAATTTCGGTGACAATCTGAACAAATCAGACTGAATTAAATCTCATCTTTTAAATCACCATATCTTCTTAAGAAGCTAAATAATGGACGAACGGACGGACGCACGGGCCGACAGACACACATACAGCCAGACAGACAAACAGGCAGACGTGAATATCTGAAGAAATCTCGGAAGCTGATATTTTCGCTATAACAATACTGCCTTCGTCTTTTACACGAGGGAAGTAAAAGCATATGTTTGCTTAAATTATATTTTATTTTTCATATTCAGTTAATTAGAATTATGTAAAAATATGCAGGCAGTTTACAGAAATTAGATCTTTGAAATTTGTGTATGTAAGAAATTGGTTATAATTAATAGATCAGTATTAATTTTGAAGATTTTACTCACTCAACATCAAGAAGAATATGCTTACCATAACTGCTTGGTCTCTGAGGCAGGAGACCGATAAAACCTTCGACCATTCATCATGAGATCGCTTTCCAAGGCATAACTACATGGTCTCTGTGGCTGGCGACCGGCACAACTTTCTACTCGTTACTAGGAGATCGCTTTCCAAGCCATAACTACTTAGTTTCTGAAACTGGAGACTGACGATCTCGTATTATTAACATTTACTATGAAAAATTACTGATTCTTTTCTTAAGACCTACGCTTTCAATTCGCTTTTTCGGAAATTTATTGTTAAACTTAGAATTTCAAGGCTATAGCATCCTGGAGCACCATCATGTTGAAATCACGAATTGCATCGAAAGGTAGCATTTTAAGGAATTCGTTCAGATCTTCTTGTAAAAATTGACATTAATTTGTCCCATTAATATTCCATTAAAAAAGGGAGATCTAATCAAATGATCTGCTACTATGCTTCTCCATATATTTAATGACTATCTATGTTGATAATCTACAAGTCTAGTAAAGTGCGAATTTTTCCGTAGCATAGTAATGACAATTACATCGGTTTACATATTCGTTCTTGTGAAATGTCGCTTCATCCATAAATAAGACAAAGTCAAAAAAGTGTCCTTGTACTCCATGTTTATTAATGGCCAATTAACACAAATGTAGTCGATTTTATGGACGAACTTTTAAAATTATTTTGTTTTCGCCATAATGCTAAATATATTCAAAAATACCAACTTTAGGGACATGGCACCCTTAATAAAAATTATAAGCAATTAACAGAGGAATACAAAACTCCCAACAAATACTCGGTATTCTGCTTAAAAATCGAATTAAATCCACTTAAAAATGGCTGGAGTTGTTTCCTCAAATAGTTAAGCAACGTTTATACAGTTATTTTTTACTATTACCATCATAGAAGCTTACTATGAATACTTGAGCACTTAATTCCAGTCGTTCATATAGTTAGAATTTTTTAGAAGACATTTTAAGCAATTAGCTATTTATCATATAAAATTGATAACTTGACAGCACCGCATGAGGGTCAATGAAATTCTTCTATCTGTATTTGTTTTTTAGCTTTACTATAAATTTGTGCCCTTCTTATGAATACGCTATTCCTTTATTACCAAAGTTATTTTTTGTAATTTTTACTTCCCTCCTTTAAAAGACGAAGGCACCTTCCGAGATTTCTTCAAATCTCCACGTTTGTCTGTCTGCCTGCCTGTCCGTCTGTGTATTGGTGGTATAACTCAAAAACAATTTCTTAGAGGAAGACATTTTGCACACGGATTAAATGTCAACTTGGCTCAAAACCAAATATAATTTCGATCAAATATATTCAGGATGAGCATCTTAAAAAATTATTGCTGTGTATTTTTACTTTAACTGAGGAGTAGATTAAATTAATAACTTACACACAGCTCGGGCTTTACCCTTGACGAAAATAAAAACTGACTGATACACGAGGAACATCGCAAAAGGGACAGGATTGTATAGCGTGGAATGGTTAAAGCGAGTGACTCGGTCCAACAAGCGCCTGGGAGCTCGAGTTTGAGTCTCACCGCGCCTGCACTGTTTTTTTAATTGAAAATTGATGCAATGGCACTACTAAGTATTTCCTTACACTGTTTCAATATTATTAGCAATGTTAATTTTTTTTTCCAATTTTATACATAATTTTAAATACTCGTGTTTTCCTGTGATATTTGCGGAATTTGTAGTTTCAAAACTTCCACTTGCGAGAGAAGTTCCGAGTAAAGTTTTTTATTGATTTTTATTAAAGTATTGATTACATTTTCGTTCATTGGATAGAGGCTAAAATTGGGATCCAACACTCGATATTATTCATGATGTATTTTTTATGATTTTAAATAACATATTTAATGTTTAATTCAAATATATGCATAACTCAAGTCAATTATCCATTCATATGATTTAAACTTACTGGATTTTCAAAGAAGATGTAAATTGTCTACTGACGCAAGTAACTGAAGAGAATTTAATTTGTAATCATTTATTGACTGGCATCCACGGTTCTTAGCTATGTACCTAAATTCGGATATCTTGCTGACCCATGTAACAGACCTTCCCTGACTAATTTGTTGTAGAACTGATTACTAAGTTATTAAATGTACTTTATGCAAATATCAGATAACTTATCAGTTGTTTGCTGGAATTATATTGCAAAATTTTGTTTAATTTGAAGGCATATACCATAATTTTCAATTTTGCAGGGTATTAAGTCTTAAACTCACATTTTGAATTTTTACATCTTCTGTCATATTAATAAATTTGCACTATTGGAGCTTTTTTTCGCGAATTTGAAATATTAGGGAAATATTTCGAATATTCTGCACTTTTTTCCAAATTACATATTTACAAATTTGAGAAAACCGGAAGAGAAACATTATTATTAATGCAGCAGTATGAGAACTATGAAATCAATATTGCGACCGTGCAGGAATTGAGATGGAAAGAGCGGAAGGGAAATAAATAAAAAAAAGAACCTCGCTTTACTTTATTCTAGTGATGCTAAGCAACATAGTATGACACTTAACAATCACTGAGGATTCTAGTACGCAATAAATACATTAGCATTATAGGCCAGAAGGCCTTTGGCCTTTCTTCCATTAGTATGTCTTATTCTTTGTTTTATTTTTCCATACGTTTATATTATCTATAAATCTATTCAGAAATGTTATGCCATTGATAATGATTATATTTGTACACATATTTAGAACATGCACGTATAAAACTCACACTTTTGACACATTTTATTTAATTTAGCAGTAGTATATGCATACTTTATAATTTTTAATACGATTTATAACGAAACAAATAGAATTGTTATTGGCAAAACGTTCCATACAACCTCCTTAAATTTTTCAGAAGTGCACCCTATTTCTACGATCTGCAGTTATACTGTAATAGGTCGGTAATTGGGTCTACAGGGGGGAGTTCTTGCTGGAAATGATTCCACACGAACCGCGGCATTTAAGGGAAATTTTGTCGCAATGATCGCCTCAATTTGCGTGTCTTCCAATCAGATAATGCAGATTTGAGTTTGAGAAATTTCCTTACTGGTGTCGCACTCGGTGAGAATAATAAGATATAAATTATATAAAGCAATTTGGGAACAGTCGTAAACAGAAAAGGGTGCCACCTCACACAGCACGCGATAAAGTATATCCGCATTTCGTCACGAATTGATTTTGATTTCGTACGAATTTTTATGGCGGAAAAATATACACCTTACGTGAGCAATGGCAGTTTGAAAAACACAATCCCGGATTTTATGTCCTTATTTGTTGCCTTAATTCGGAATGCATCGTGCTCGGTCGCCGGGGGTGGCTGCGTATGAAGCACGCTTTATGAGGCGGGAGGCACAAATTTGTTTTCAATTTATAGCGAGATGCCGCCTTGCAAAAACGGCAATAATTACTGCCAGGAACCGTGCCCAATATTACAGGTTAAACAGGTATGTGTATATTGCAACCGAGTCATAATGATGCTGGCATCTGTATGCAGTGAACATCCCTCTTTGCATTATTCAACAAAGCACTCATTGAAGCTGGCTTTCTAAACATTGCAAAACTCCTTCAGAATTTTAGTGGTTTGTGCATTGCTATAAAACGCTCCACCGAGTATGACACTTTTACAATGTTGAGGGATAACTGCGATGTATTTTTATCGCGTGGGATGCTGCGCAGCAATTATAACTAGAGTTCAGGGCCGGCTTCAGAACTTTCAGCGCCTTCGAAATCTCTCCAACCACAAAGGTCGTCAATACTGGGAATGTATGGTATTGAAAATAGCAAAATGACCGCTTATTTATTGTTTTTTCTAGATTTAAAGGTCACTTGGCCACAACAAATAAGGGTTCTTTACAGCTCATCTATTTTTAATAGTAAATAACAGTGAGCCAGGGACTCAACAATTGGTTAATCAAATCATTAATAGAGTTCCCAACTTATACCGGGATCATTCAGTATCTAAATAAAAACAGCGGAAGTTCAAAAAGCAACAAACCCAATAATTTAACAGTAAATTCCTTCTTTGTTTACAAAACCTATATAACTCATTTGATGATGAGAAACTTTCTTCAAAAATACGCTTTATAGGAACATCATTGAATGCTAAGACTTTTGTTTTCAAAAATATGTCTGAAATAAAATGCAGAATAGTCAAGCAATAATATAAAAAATACAAGAATCTTACAAATCTTTGTGCTGATCACTTTAAATATGTTTGAAGAAGTGTTTTTGATTGAGTAAAGTAATAATTAACCATACTTTGTGACTCCAACTGCCCAAGTGTATGCGATTACTAATATTTCAACACTTTTAAGAGTTAATACTGCAGTTACCTCCTTAAACATAAAGTTAAGCCGCTGTCGTTAAAAAAAATTATGTGATTTTCAAAGAAAATAAGTCCGTTTTTTTCAAGATAAGGTTTCTCCGCAATCGGCTTCAGCAGAAAGGTTTTAAAACATGGAATCAGAAGATGAAAAAAAGCAATCAAATGAATATATACAGCCTACCTACAATACTTAAAAGCAAGCACAATGTTAAAAGTGATGTATGAGCAGTACAAGATTTCTCCTATAAACTAATGAGAATTCTAAACAGCAGAGAAAGAATAAGCACGTTTAAATTCTATAGAAATAGATCAATGGAGGAACCATTATAAATAATTCTGGTGTGATAAGAAATTCGAACACAAAGCAATCCCTTCTATAAATAAATATAAACATGCAGCTTATACGGGTGGTCCCATTTGTTTAGAAGAACGAGAGCATGCCTTACAGAAAATGAAAAATGTAAAATGCCATGAATTGGAAGGTGATTTACTCCTTCAAAATAAATACCTTTATCTTTTGAACATGCACTAGACACAAACAACTGTTGCAAACTATTAGTAAAACCTTACAACGAACAACACGAGTTTTGCATTCATGGTGTGTTTACGATTCAACAAATTATTTAAAAACGAAGATGATACCACTGCAATACTCAAATAGCTTTTATTACTTTGTTATTCAGTTCAAGTGAGGTACTGAGTAACTCTCATAAAAAAATTATGGCGATGCACAGGTTACTGTTAATTACCAACCAATGAAGTAATTGAATTACCAGATGTTCAGTTACTCAAATTAAATAGTAATTAAATTATCAATTACTTGGTAATTGTAGTTTCAAGACATAAATTACTTTTTCAATTACTTTCACTTGTTGTACATTTGTATTTAGTAGTATGTAGATAGTAGGGATGTTCCGAATATACAAAAATTCGTATTCGCGAATACGAATAACGAATACAAATACTCTTATGAATATTCGCGAATACGAATACGAATACATGACCTTGAGTGAATAATATCAACATCAACATCGTTTTTGTACGCGCTGCAAATTTTAGAAATAGTATGGAAAATAGTTTTGTTTTTTATTTAATATTATAGAATGGTTAATATTAAAAAAAAAGTTTTATTTAATGTATGAATACCTGTTTTATATTTTTATTACAATTCTTATGTATATTTATATAATTTTAATTTCAAATACTCGTATAATATTCGTGTTAATTTTTGGCGAATACGATTACGATAACAAATATTGAAAATATAGCGAATATTCGCGAATACGAATACGAATACGAGTATTCGGAACATCCCTAGTAGATAACCACTTGCTAGTACATAGTTTTAAACAGGCAAATTAAAATTAAAAAATAATTATTATGAACCAATATTATATAATAAAGCTATTTATTGTCAATATTCATGGAAAAAATTAACTCTGCACTTACCGCAACCTATTTTTCGCTTCTAACAAGATAACTATTAGCTAGCTCCCATGCTACATCCTTCACAGCTTACACTGAACATAACACATGCACATCTCATCTACAAACATGCGCAACTGTACCAAATATCTATTTACTCATGCAAATAACTAGCTGTTATCCGACTAGTCATAGAAGATCATAAATTATGGCTATATACCACAAGTAATTCAAATACTTGCAAAGTAATTTAAACAATTTAGAGTGATTCAAGTACTCAAAAGTAATTGAGTAATTAACTGTAGTAATTAATTACTTTCAAAAAGTAATTGACAAGTACTTTTTAACAAAAAATGGCAATTACCAATTATATTACCGTATTTTAAAATTATGTTCCAAGACAAATCAACAAAAAAGAATTCATTTAGTAATTTAATTACGAAGTAATTAATTACTGCCCCGCTCGGGTGGTAGTGAAACATGAGTTGTGGAATACAAAACCACTCACACGTTCAAGCTAGTAAAGCGAAATTTTTAAGAGTTATCCCTTTCAATGAATGAAAAGAAAACGAAGTATCTACGGATGACAAAACGCCACTGCCTGAAAAAAAAATTAACACTTGGCACCAACACATTGGAGAACATTAAAATATATTCATCAGGGGTTTACAGATAACCACAAACAATCTGGGCGATGAGATAACAAGAGAAATCAAAACAGGAACCAGGATCTACTGCAAATAGAGAGATCTCATACATGACAACATCATTAACGACAACACAAAATAGACGCATTATAAGACCTGTGATAACTTATGGATGTGAGAGCTGTCCTCTAACAGTAAATCAGCAAAATAAACTTAGACGCACAAAGAGAACAACATTATAAGAATCTACGGGGGTGTACTGGAAATCAAAACAACGTGCCGAAGAAGATACAGCCAGGAATTGGATGAACCAATAAAAGAAGCCTTCGAGGTCGATTGCAACTAGTACAGGTAGGTCCAACTTGCAAACCTCTAAATGTGGAGTTCCGCAAGGAAGCATATTGGAACCTTTACTATTCATTATATATTTAAATGATTTACCGCACAATGTAGACAGTTGTTCATGTACACTTTTTGCTGATGATACTAGTTTAATTATAAATGATAAAGATGTAGAAAATTTAAAAGCTGCTGCATTAGAAGTTATAGATAATCTTCAACAATGGTTTGCAAGTAATAAATTGCTTCTAAATAGTACAAAATCGTACGCAGTAACATTCGGATATCCGGGTAAAAATAATTATAACATCAATTTACTTACAAGCTCGGGAATAATTAAATCAGTTGATAATACACATTTTTTGGGAATTATTGTTGATAAAGAAGTCAGTTGGTCGCCACACATTACGCATTTAAATGGAAGGCTCAGTTCAGCTGTGTATGCGCTAACAGTCATAAGTAGTAAGGTTGATCTGGATATCGCAAAAACGGTGTACTTTGCTTACTTTCAGAATCTAATGCAATATGGCATAGAATTTTGGGGTAATAGCAGAGACGCGAATACTATATTCAAAATTCAAAAAAAGAGCTGTACGAACGATGATCGGATTAAAACCTAGAGACTCATGTAGAACTTATTTTAAGAAGTAAGGAGTATTAACACTCACTAGTTTATATATTTACAGAGTCTGTTTAATGATTTATCAAAAACTACCGAAATTGCCTATACATGGTGATACATATGACTATCCTACACGCTCACGGTTGCAATTAAGGTTACCACCTTATAAAAAAACGAAAAGCCGCAAATCACCTTATTACTCTGGCATGAAACTATTTAATAAATTACCCGCCGCAATTAAAGATTTACCAACTAAAACATACTTCAAAAGAAAATTAAAAACGTAGTTATGTGACCAAGAATTTTATACCTTAAATGAATTTGAAAATTTAAATAATGATTAATTAGTGATATGCGCAGCTCTACTAGCCGTCTGCAAATATATTTATTATATTGTTGTTTCTCCATGCCTTTAGTAAGGCTTTTGTGTGTAACATTTGTTTGAATATTTAGTTTTTTTTTCTCTGTATTTAAAAATGATTATATATTTTGCACACAGTGAGAAACAAAAATTATTATTATTATTAAGCCGGCGTAGTTCATTCAAAAATAGCTCAAAACAGAATGGCCAAAGTTGTAATGGAAAGAGAACCCTGATATGGCAGATCGCGAGGCAGACCGCGACAGAGGTGAACTGATTCTACCTTGTAGCTTTGAAGATCAATAACTGGAGAGTGGTGATAGAAAACATAAAGCACTGGAGAAGGATGGTAGAAGAGAGTAAAACACATAAGGATTGTAACGCCGAAGAAGTAAGTAACAAGATTATGTTAAGGCAGACAGAATTAGAAATGATGACATCAGAAAATATTTAAGCATATGCTCGGTAAATGACATAACTGAACAAAATAAGCAAAACTGAAAATTGCATGTACAAATAATGGACGACCAGCGCCTATCGAAAAAAAAAGAAACAGTGAAAGGCCCAATTTGGGCCAATCCTTGAAGGACAGAAGAAAAGAAACACCATATTGCTTCAACATGACTACCCAAACATATTATAACAGAAAATAAATATAAATTCTATAATAATCAATCTACAGATGGCACTTTCTCAAATATCTGTAAGTTCACAATAATTACAATGCTCCCTTTTTAATTAATTTTCAATTCTAGGATTTAAAAGCTTCTCTAAGAAACCTTAAAATTAAGTAAGTGTTGGAAATGACCACCCCTCACATGATGTAGCTATACGGTTTTTTTGGTCGTTAATGGTGTAATCTTCCTTTTACCAAAAGTTGAATATCATTACCCAAATTTAAGCGAAAAGGGAACTACCGTGCAGAGAGTGGAAATCACATAACAATATTTATTTTGAATGCTATTCAAGTTACTAGACATGAATAATTACTCAAATACAGAACTGACAGACATTTTTTACGGTAATGCAAGTAGAAATTCATTGAAACCTACCCGTACTTGCACAGAAATGTATACCGAACATACAGGACCACATCACACATTATTCACGCGCCTTCATTGACGTCTACGCGAAGTGTAAGTGTAAAAAAAAGCACAAGTGACGGATATAACCTGGAGAAGTTCGAACGTCGCAAAGAAGTATGAGAAAAATTGCTGCAACGCTGAATGTAAGCCATAAAACAGTTTTAAAATTGGTTAAAGAACAACAGTTGTGCCTATACAAGTCCAAATAATCTTAGTGAGTCAATGGGCCAATCAAAAGATAACGGAATATCTTCAATGTCAAGCCAAGGACCTCTTCACTGACATTGATGAAGCCAGCTCCCATAGAAAAACCATAACAAACTTATATAACAATCATTTATGGAGTGAAGAAAACTCACAAACAATAATTAGTTAAGTCACACCATCAATATCAATTCTCCTTCCATGTGTGGGTTAGAATTAGAGTCGACCTTTTGATTGGGCTCCATTTTCGTACACATTTTATGGAATGTAGTTTACCTTTGCTACTGAATGAATGTACCGTTTTACAAGGTAGAAACCAAATATGCTACATGCACGATGCGGCTTCGGAACATTTTAGTATAACTTCCCGACAACGCTAGAGTTGGATCACTATATTGACCCCACTATCTCGAGAATTACATTCTCTGGATTTCTTTTTATGGGGGCACCTAAAAATCACTCGTTGAAAATATTTTCAACCTACGGAACCATAAAGCTACAGCATGTGAAACTATCCAAAACTGTCCAACTATTTTTCAGCGAGTTCATGAGTCAATGAGAAGAACTGAATCATGCACCAATGCGAGCGGTGATCATTCTCACCACAGGTTTCTTAGACAACTATTTCTACCTAAAATAAAAATAAAAACTTATGAATTCTAGTTTATTAGATTTACAGATATTTGAGAAAAAATCCCCTATAATATATTCATTAGGAGTTTTTAAATTTTTTGTTAATAAAAAACAGTAAAAGGCTTTAGTCGAAACTTCCCTCTCAAGCGGAGTTTTGAAACTAAACATTATGAAAATATCGAAGGACAAGAATGCTCCAAATTATGTGCAAAATAGGTACAAGTAACATAACATTGCTAATAATAAGGAAACGTTAAACGGAAACACTTAGCAATGCAAATTACATCAACGTGCAACTAAAAAAACACAGCTGGCGGGATTCGAACTCGCGAGCTACCAGGCGGAATACACTGCTATTTTAAGTCAGATGCGAGGTTAAACGTTTTACCCCGCCACGGATGTGAATCTATTACATTCACTTAACGCTACCCTACAAAAAATGCACTGACTTTATGATGTTCACCTTGTATTTCTTTGGTCTTATTTTTGTAGAAGGTAACAACTATGTGCAGGACACTAGTTTTATCTATTCCTGAGTTAAAGCTAAATAGAAAGATAATATGTTGCCTGCTGGCTCAATATCGAATATACTTTCGGTCAAATATATACAGGGTGAGCACCTTACAAAAATAAAATGTTGTCTTTTTTTTCTTTAACTCAGGAATAGATAAAACTAGTATCTCCCACATAGTTCAAATTTTTATCATTAATGAATTGTGAACCCCACAGGTACAGTGCGAACACTCTACATCGGTCATTTTATTAACACGTCCGTTATAATAATACTAATAAAGGACTTTATTGTCACATAAGCAACTTAAAATGGATACATTATGACACAAAAATATAAAAAACCATGTAAACATATGTAAACACCGGTTCTTTCACTCAACCTAGAAAATCGTTGCTGGAATCATATTCAATTAAATTAGGCGCTCAGTAAACATTACAACTGTTAGATCTGTAAGTGGTTTGTGGTTGACAAAATTAAATTAAGAACTAATCGGCAATTTTAATACATTTTTTGAGTAAATAAATACTCTTAACCGGGAGGTTACAGAATCTGGCTAGCAACCGGAGTTCGAGAACTTTTGCGAGCTCGAATCTTACGGGATGCAGTTTTCCTTGTTATTTGCAAATTGACGTAATGCACATTACTAAATGCCTTCTTTTACTGTCTTAGTATTGTTAGCAACGTTAAGCTATTTGTACTTATTTTGTAACCGTATTTGCGAGAAAAGTTTCGTGTAAGCCCTGTTACAGTTCCTTTATTTAACAAACAGCATATAACAACATGAGCAACTACTTCATTAAATGGTGCATAATTTAGTGAACCGGTTGCCCATGTTGCTTGCTGTTTGTATGCTGTCTACGACAGGTCTTTGTGCTGGGTTACTAGGGCGGTGTCTTCCGCGAAAAGCGTTACCTTACTGTAGACTGAACTGGGACTGGCATACCGCTATTAAATATTTTATATTTTGCTTGTTTTCGTAGTCGCATTCGATAGTTTCTACGGTTCTTTGGAGTTGTTGTACGTTAGAGTGAACTTATCTAAATTGGATTGATGGTATGGTTACGATTTATCTTCTGGGCTATTAAAAATTATACGCCGCTTCTTGTTTTAAGCATTTATTTACAGCAATTTACCTTAACGATTTAACAAAGACACAAGAAATATTAATACGGAACACAAATTATATATACACTAACAGGAATTATTTCTAGCAACAAATACACTTTATTTATTTACACACGACTTAAACACGAATGATTTATATGGCAAGCTTCGCGTACTTTAAAGCTAGATTCGGACTGCCCGCTTTTTTTCTGCTGCGCTTATATATATATATATATATATATATATCGCCGAGTGATTTCTTCTGCAAGTTTCGCGATATCACTCGATTATTCCGGGAATGCTGACGTGTCGCGCGCAATAATTACCGACTCATCTGTCTGCACGCGATCCGCCTCGAAGGTCGTTACACTGCCCCCGCCTTAGGTCGTTCTGTCTCAGAACGAGTTGCAAAGGGCGCCTGTCCTATCGTCGTTGTGGGGGTTCGATGGCGGTATTTGCAGGCGGTGCCCTTCTTGCACACGGACTGGCCGAAGAAGTAGCAGTCCACCGTGGGCTCAATGCTTCGCAACGAGCTGTAACAGCAG
Source organism: Agriotes lineatus (assembly GCA_940337035.1). NCBI lineage: Eukaryota > Metazoa > Arthropoda > Insecta > Coleoptera > Elateridae > Agriotes > Agriotes lineatus. Next base: position 114,220,313 of record OW679202.1, read on the forward strand.
ACCTCGATCTGGATGCCGGTCCGGTCGAAGACTACTTCTGGCACGCTGCGTACAACCCTCCAGTGCAACGAATCCAGGTCGCATCCTAATTTCGGCACCGCTAGCCAGGTTTCGCCGTACTTCACCATCTCCTCCTTAAGATCCAAAAGAGCAGACCAGCCTGCATTTTCCTTGAGGAGGTTTTTGAATTCGGTATACCACGTCATTCAGTCGAGCAAATACAGTGTAGGGGCCTTCCCAGTTCCGGTGGAGCTTGGGGGAGAAACCACGACGCCTCTGGGGGTTATGAAGCCATACCAAATCGCCAGGCTGGAAACCACCGGCTTCCGCGCGGGCATCATATCGGTTCTTTATTCGGTGGCTGGCAACCTCAACGTTTCGGCGTACGCTGTCGTAGATCTCTTCCATCCTCTTCTTCAGGTTCCCCATATAGTCCTCGCTGGCCGTTTCTTCGCCAGGCTTTCTTCCAAATTTGAGGTCACATGGCAATCGCAGCTCGCGCCCAAAGAGTACCGGTGACTGTACTGGCCTCAGTCACGCTGATGCTCAGAAACAAGCTTGGACAGATGCTTCCCCATAGTTCAGTTCATCCTTTCCACCATGCCGTCCGATTGAGGATGGAGGGCAGTGGTCCGGGTGTTGTGTATCCACAGTCCAGACTCGAAATTCCGGCCCTGGTCGGAATGTAACTCCAGGGGGACTCCAAAACGGCTGAAGCACTCCTTCACCAGAACATCAGCGACAGTACCGGCCTCTTGATTCGGAAGGGCGTACGCTTCGGGCCACTTGGTGAAGTAGTCCATGCACACCAGGATGTATTTATTTCCCGATTCGGTTCCGGGGAATGGTCCAGCGATGTCAATGGCTATCCTCTCGAACGGACTCCCGACGTTGTACTGCCGCATCGGAGCTCTACGTCTTCCAGCCGGTTCATTTCCTGTAGCGCAGGCTTCGCACCTCCGGCATCACTCTTGGACGCCATCTTTGCAGCTCGCCCAGTAGAACCTTTCTCGGACCTTCTGCAACGTCTTCTTCAATCCAAAGTGTCCCCAGAGGAACCATCATGCAAGTGGCGCAGAACCTCAGCCACTCTACTCCTTGGAACCATCAATTGTGATCTCGTTGCCCTACCGTCCTCATCTTCCAAGATTCTGGTCAGGACGTTGTTGTCCAGCTGCAAGGAGTCCCATTGCGGCCAATAGGTCTTTACCGTTGGGTTGGTGGCGGAGATCTCCTGCTAGGTAGGTCGACGGCCATCTCGCTTCCAGGCTATAACCGTAACTAAGTCGGGGTCGTTCTCCTGGCTGTTCTGCAACTTGTCTAGCTCCCACGAGTCGTCGACTACAGTGGTACGATTGATGGGTACCGCACGTATTTCCAGCTTCAAACAGTGGCCGCAGTCCGCAGGGCAGGGCCTCCTGGATAACGCATCGGCGTTGCAGTAGGCGGTTCCAGGTCGATGATTTATTTCAAAGTCGTACTCTTGTAGGCGCTCGATTCACCTAGCCACCTATCCTTCAGGGTTCTTGAACTGCAGTAGCCATTTTAGAGCAGCATGGTCGGTCATCAGCAAAAATTTTCTGCCATACTGATATTTATAAAAATGCTCCACGGACTTGACGACTTCCAGAAGCTCCCTCCTGGTTACGCAATAATTCCGCTCTGGCTTAGACAGGACCTTGCTAGGACTTTCTCTTGTCCATCTTGGACCTGGGACAGAACACCACCTATACCGACATTGATAGCGTCAGTATCAAGGATAGACTGGCCTTCCTGACGCGGATAGCAAAGCACAGGTGAACTGGTTAAGGCAGTCTTGAGCGTCTCGAAGGCCTCTGCGCACTCAGCACTCCATTCGAACTGTCGTCCCTCTTCCGTTAAACGGGTTAACGGTTTTGCAATGTTTGCAAAGCCCAGCACAAACCGTCGGTAGTAAGTGCAGAGGCCCAGGAAGCTTCGCAGTTCATGCTTATCTTTCGGGATCGGCCAATCCTGCACTGCCTTCACCTTACTCGGATCTACTGCTACTCCCTGGCGGAATACGACGTGACCCAAGTACTGTACCTCCTTCTGGAAGATGTAGCACTTCTTTGGATTTAATCGCAGGTTGGCACCTCGCAGTCTACCGAACACTTCCTCCAGGTTTTTCAAATGCTCGTTGAAATATCTACCCACCACTATGATGTCCAAGTATATCAGGCAGGTCTGCCAAGATAGACCCTTCAGGACGGTGTTCATCAGCCTCTCATACGTGGCGGAGGCATTGCACAAACCGAACGGCATGACGGAGAACTGCCAGAGACCAGTTCCGATAGTAAATGCAGTCTTCTCCCTGTCCGCAGGTTCCATTCCGACTTGCCAATAACCGCTCTTCAAGTCTAGCGTCGAGAACCATTGAGAACCAGAGAGCGTGTCCAGGGTATCATCGATTCGTGGCAGAGGGTAGCTGTCTTTCTTGGTCACATAATTCAGCTGCCCGTAGTCAACACAGAACCTCGTTGAGCCATCATTCTTCTTGACAAAAACCACAGGGGAGGCCCACAGGCTGCTGGACGGTTTGATGATCCCATGGTTTCGCATGTCTTAGACAATCTTCTCAGCTTCTTCCCGTTTGGCGAGGGGCAACCTTTCTGGATGTTGGCGTATCGGTCGAGCATCCCCAGTATTGATTTTATGTTTAATTACGTCGGTACGGCCGCTAGAATGATCTCCGCACTCGAAGATGTCTTGGTACCGGACCACCAGATCTTCGATCTTCTTCCGTTCTTGTTGGCTCATGCCCTTACAAGTAGACATCACGGTGTTAATTAATGTCTTTGGGCAGCCCTTCGCCTTGCTGTCGCTGTCACTAGTAATTGTTCTGAAAACGACGGAGACCGGTGTGCACCTTCCCAGGATTGTGTTTCTCCTGACGGTTGCCGGTTCCCTGTTGACGTTCATCATCCTTACTGGGACTTTAAGCCCAGTCTTTACCAACGTCTTTCCAACCAGGATACCATAAGTGAGCTCCTTGTCATAATCGGGTTCAATCATGCGCACTATGTTGACACGGAGATCGCCATCCAGGTATGCATCCACGACCCTCTGGGTTCGTCTCGGCACAGTAACGTCTTCCGCCAATACCACTCGTACTGCGATCTCTTCTCTTGGGTGTAGGGAAAGCTCCTCTCCACCCACGTGCAACACGCCGCGTCCCAGGTCTAAAGTGAACCCACACTTATTCATAACATCCATTCCCAGGATGAACTCGTCCGCAATATCAGCCATCAGGACCCGATGCTTGAGGGTTTGATTCCCAATCTTCAATGTCAAATCAATTTCCCCATGTGTGGTCACTGCGCCTCCCGTGGCAGTGCGAAGGCGTGTCCTGGTGGGCAGCAGCTGACCCTCGTCCCGTAGTACGTCAGACCTGGCGATGGACTTCGTCGCTGCAGTATCCAACAGCAGAGACCAAACTCTTCCATCTATTCTCCCATCAATGAAGAGGCTATCAGGCTGGCGTTGCACGGACGACACATGGATGGAAATCTCCGGGGCATGGCAATCACGAGTCGACTCTCGCCCCTTCTTGTCGACCCGTATTAGTTTTCCGACGGCTCATTAGATGCTCGGACTCCTTTCTTCGGACAGCGAGCCCTAAGATGGTCCATCTCTCCTCAGCTCCAGCAACAGGATCTCTTCTCCCTCGTCTCCTGCTTTATGAGTCGTCGCACCATGTCCTCCATGGATTCAGGCGCCATTTCTGTCGTAGCGAAACCTCGGACACGATCATGTCCTCTGGAGGCACTCCTTGGCGCTTCAACTTTCAACGCATGGGCTAAGGCCTCCCCCAGCGTCCTATGGCGCCCCATACGTACCTCTTGCTGAGTATCGGCGTCTTTCATTCCATCTATGAATGTTTGGACGGCTAGCTGCTCCAGGAAGTCCTCCAGCGCCGATGAATAAGCGAGCCGAACCAATCGAGCAACGTCGGCTTCAAGTTCTTGCAGAGTCTCCCCCGACTTCTGAATTCGGTTCTCCAACTGGGCACAATGCACATGCTGAAGATGACTATCGCCATAACGCCGTTCCAGACGATTCACCAATTGCTGGAAGTCCTTCTGCTAATTTTCTAGAACAATTTGCAGAATATTCAGGGCTTTCCCTCGCAATGTCAGAATCAATGTGGTCGCTTTGTCTGCCTCTCCCCAACCATTAGCGACGGCTGCGGCTTCAAATTGCTTCAGGTATGTCCCAATGTGCACAGACACGTTGAAAGGTTACCTCGGACCAAGCGTTATATTAACGTCGAAGTGTCGCGAAAATCAACCAGTTTCTCAACGTTATGTGGTTGATTCAACGTCAGTCTATAACGGCCTTTTAACGTTGAACTCGTGACCAAAAAAGAACGTTATCTATGGTCGTCGTATTTACGATCTAAGACACGTTAGTTTTCAACTCTATTTCCGACTATTTGACGTGTTTTCTACGTTTGGTTGCCAAGTCGACGTCTATTGAGACTTATTTTATTGCACAATATTAAAGCATATGTTAACGTTGTAATGTCGTTGCCTTTTTAACCGAAAATGTACGTGTTTTATATGTCAAAACTACGTTTTTAACGCCATTTTTAGTTAAATGCTGTCGTTATAAAGACAACCACAACTCTAACTTGTTTTTGACGCTAAAACGACGTTTTATTTGAAACAAAATTGACGTTTTATTTACGTAGAGTATTACGACAAAAGACGTTATTTTTTTATCCAAACATCCACGTATTTTTTACGTTAAAGGTATGTTTTATTTTAGACTAAATACTTTGCAGCGTTACCTTTTTGGTAAATGCAAAGTTATAACACAAATTTTCACGAACTTTTCACCAGAAAATTTGACTTTGAAGGAAATGGACCAGCCAACCTATTGCAAATTTTTTCTAAATCATCGGAGTCTAAGAAACACAGATTACATGTCGAATAGATATTAGCAATATTTATACTAACCTGTGATAATGCATCTCACCAAGCTCGAGCTTTTATATTGAATATTTAATTAACAAGCCAATTAATGTGTAATACACTTGCACAGCAGTTTGTAAATCTAAAAACTGAACTAATTAAAGGTATAATTAACGATATATGCTAATTATCTGTATGTGGAAACAAGCATGAAAAATAAAACGTATCCAAAGTATAAGTATCTCCCTATATGATTATTTATTATTATTTCTAATATATTTTGCTTACATTTATGGATAATAAAACGTAATATTATATCACATAAATATTATAAAAATAAAAGTAAAAAAAATGTAAATATAAAACGTATTAAAATTTTAAACCTATAATGATTATAATGAAAAAAATTACTTATTTTTTGTCATTTTAGCTTTAGTGTGTTTCAACCAATCCTTCGTTCCCTCAGAAATGTCAGCTTCACTGCAGCAACCATGAGGAACTTTGTTTTACGGCTTTTGTAACATTTAAAATTTACAAATAAGTATTTAATATTCCACAATATCAAATTGAGTTTTTAGTTCTTTTAATTTTGAAACTATTGCAAGAATTAAATTATGTAAAGCTACATTACTGAGGATTTTGCCTTTTGGGGTAAATAAAGGGAATACTAGCTTGCTACACATTTTATGGTCTTGAGGATCCATACAAATAGACTAATTTTGAAGCTAATAATTTAGACTATTCTTGTTTTATAGCTATAAGTCTATATGTCTCGTTTTAGCTATTTATCATTAATTTTGATGCAATTACACCTAATGTTTGTCAAAAGCTTGTTAAAAATATCTTCTTAATTTTCTCAAAAGATATCCCAGTTATCATAATGTTATACATGAGTTCAGAAATTCATTTATAAAATCAGGATATGAACACCTAAAATCTATTATATTGTCGTAATTTGCTTGTAACTTTTTTAAAAAAATTTCGACACACACAAAGAGCTTGTTTAAATATTCTATCGAATAGTGAGTCCACAGTTTTACCGTTCTTTTAACTTAACTGAAGAAATTTTAATTTGTAATTGATCAATGATATAATTAGCACACAACCCAGTGGCAAAATTTCTCACATCAAATTAAAATAATGTTAAATTTGTTTGTATGATCCCACCATAATACAAAAATCAAAATTGTTGCAAAATAGCAATGTCACAAAGTTTCAATAATAAATAAATCGACATTTTCTAGTCGAATATCAGTTATTTAAGTAGTACACCGATTTTCAAATTACTATCTTGATTTAAATATTGAACACCCATCTTAAGAGTGAACAGTGTTGGGACACCTAGTATTATGTCAAAATATTGGGAACAAATATGAGAATATTTATATGGTTTAGCTATAATGTTGTTACCAATTTTCGTTACTCATTCTTATGTATGAGCAATGAATAGTTTAAGAAGTAACAAAAAATCATGCAAGTATTGTAAGTAAATTTAAACTGGCTGTTGCACCGTTTGCTTATACGTCAATATGGAATTCTTAACATGATAAGCAACAGTGCAGCACATGACCAAAAAATTTAAGTTTTTTTTACAATCAGGGGTTAGATAAACTGTTTTACAAAAAATAAAAGCAAATACTTACTCTAAGCAGTCCCTTGCTGATAATAATATTATTTATTATATCATAATAATAAATAATCAGGTGTACACTGGAATAATAATCACAAAAATGGCGATCTAACGGTAAATCGGGAGCACAACACAAAAGGGAATGAACGGCTGACATCATTCCTTATCATTTTGTTGACGTAATGGCGGCACGCTTTTCAATTGGTCGATACTATCATGTGAGCAATTACCTCACGTGTGATAGGCGTTCAGAGCACACGCGTACGCGTGTTCACCTTCTGACAAAACTTTCGTGTTTTTGTGAACATTATTTTAACGTTTTGCGTTAACTGCTGATCTAAAAAGCACTTCAAATAAACGAAATCAAAACGTAATGCAGAAACATAGTTACCACGTTGTATCAACGTCATATCGATGTCAAGAGTAACTACTAATCTAAAAGGCGTTTTATATTAACGTAATATATATAAAGGTAAAATTTTCGGGTTTTCATTAGCGTCATGTTTACGTTGCACACTAACTGTTGGACTAGACACCATACAAATTTAACGATATAATAACGTAGTGTCGAAACGTAAATACCACGTTCTTATATCAACATCATATCGACGTTAAGCGTAAACTACTAATACTCTGGGAAACACCTTTTATTAACGTTATTTTAACGTACCAAAAAGGGTAAAATTTACGAATGTTTGTAAACGTTATATCAACGTTTTACATTAACTGCTGTCTACAGTACACTTAATATCAACGACATTTCAGCGTAATATAAACACGTTCAATAAACGCCGTAGCCAACACGTTTAATGAACAACTTAATTTCGTACACAGTAAAAACATTACTAAAAATCAACGTTTAATTTAGGTTGGGAAGATGACGTTATCAGTTTGACTAAAATTCAACGTTTAATTTTCAACGAATAACGTCTTTTCAACTATCACCACGTCTTATCGAAGTAATATAAACGTACGTGTGCCTGCTGGGGTTGACCATGGCATTTTCCCATCGTAAGAGGGAAGTTTCATATGCAAACCGAATGTTGCGGGCCTCACTGGAGCAGTATCTTGGAAAAGAGCAACCTGAGGGGTAGCAACTCGCGATAATGTAGGCTGATTTAACGCAAGAGGAGGAGAGAAGCCAGCAGATTCAGAGGGAGTTGGTTGGTCTTGGCCCCTTGTCTACTTAGTAACTTGGTAACTTGTTCCTGCAGCTCCAGTACGTCACCTTGAAATCTGGTTACCTTTCTCTCCATTTCCTCCTGAATATCTTTGATCTCTTCTGCCAACTCGTCATGGCTCGCTTTCAGTTCTTCTTCAAGTTTTTGGACTACTTTTTCTTGCGCGGCTTTCAGCTCTTCCTGCGCGGCTTTCAGCTCTTCCTTAAGTACTTCCTGCCCGGCTTTCAGCTCTTCCTTAAGATCCTCTTGTGCTTTTTCTGTTGGCTTAATTGGGCCTCCACCTTGCTGCTTTGGGATCTCGTCACAGGCATGCACAACACACACTTAAATGTATTATCTGACTGTCGTTTATCGATACTTGTTAATCAATTAGTTTATTTAATGTATGTCCAATAATTTTTTTAAGCCCCTGGTACAAAACTCCGACACCTGACGCCAAATGTTACGATTTATTTTCTGGGCTATTAAAAATTATACGCGCTTCTTGTTTTAAGCATTTATTTACAGCAATTTAACTTAACGATTTAACAAAGACACAAAAACTATTAATACGGAACACAAATTATCTATACACTGCCCGTTTTTTCCTGCTGCGCTTATTTGTATATCGCCGAATGATTCCTTCTGGAATTTTCACAATATCACTCGATTGCTCCAGCAATGCTGAAGTGTCTCGCGCATTAATCACCGAGGTCGTTCTCTAATGATCGGGAAGGCTGACTCATCTGTCTGCACGCGATCCGCCTCGAAGGTCGTTACAGTATTATATGGAGTTCATTCAGTGACAATTGTAGACGTTCTAGAATGACTCTTTCGAATAATTTTGATAGCGTCGGAAGAAGGCTTATGAGACGTTATGCATTTTTACACTCCGTATGTATTTGACAATTTCATTAATCAGTTCGAATTTAAACCAATCAGACTACAAGTGCGAAATCTATGTACAAAACGTAAATCGGTTTCAAATTCACATAGAGAATGAAACAGTTATGTACGTGGGCGGCTGATACAGCGTGCATGGAGCGACGCGACTGTTTACTATTTGCATACTGTTTAGTTTATCGGTCAGTTTCTCATCGTCATGGATGTTGTAACAACTAATTTACCATCTCACTATAAATCTTTTGAAATAGCTCTTCGAGTCACAACCAGTGGCATTGTAACCGAAAGCGAAGAAATTATACTTCAACAAAATCATTTAGTCTGTATGATGCCAATAATAGTGGAGGCAGGAAAACTTTCAGGTGTTGAAATTATTACAAGTACTGAAGATTACATCAATTTTCAGAATGTCGTCGATTTATTGCTCACCAAAAATAGCGAATTTGGCACCAGCACTTTAACCACCAAAAAGTTTTGCCAATGATTAAAGCAGGTAAAGACAAGTACAGTTTGGGAAAGTTTTTTGTGCACTGCTGGGAGTTCATGTACCCAGCACTACAGGCAAAAATCCAGCATCAAAGTTAAGCTTGGATCATTTATCTTAGTTGATGTGTTGCAGTAAGGTTGTTCAGTTTGTTGCCGCTTGGGTTGTTGGCCAGTCAGCCCCAGTAGGTGCATTTACTATTCAGGTTGCCTATTATTAATGTAGGCATGGTGGTGTTGAATAGGTTTTGTATGTCGGAGCCTTTAACTAAATTGTTTGGTTGTTTATAGGCTGTGGTGATCTTAATGGGATGGAGACTGGTATTGCTTCAATAGATTACCTCGAAATGGGGTTGTGTATTACAGGAGAGATATGAAAAACACCAAACCTTCCCCATGTATCACTGGTATTGCTGATATTGACTGTAATTGTATCAAAGTTATGTATTGGAGTACCTATGAAAATGATATTTTCTAACCGTTGTTTGATCATGATTGCTATACCTCCCCATGCAGCTCCGGTTGTTTTATTTTTGCGGTATGGTTCGTATCCAGGTATTTTCAACAATTCCCATTCAGTTAGATAAGTTTCAGTTATACAGGCGTTGTCGACACTGTATCTTGCTAGGAATAATATAAATACTGCTCTTTGGGGTTTAACTCCGTTGGCATTCCAGTTGAGGATAGTTAATATAGTAATATTTTAAAAGAAACTACACAGGTTACCACAACATAATTATATTTGTGCGCTCTTCAATCCATTTACATTATGATTCTACGTGTTTCCAATGCCCTCGTCCTGCCTTGGGTCGCCGTATCATCTATAACACTCGCCCACTCCTATCACATATACTTAGAACATAAAATTATAATTAATTAATAATAATAATATAATATAGAAATTTTAAGGCATTTACAATCAGGGCACATATCGCTCAGGCGGTTTGCCGCGAGTTGTACGAAAGGGTCTAGCACAAGAGGGAGGAGAAGAGAATAATTCCCGTAGCCTTGCCGCTTCGAGGAAATTATCGTCTTTTAGTCTATTTCCTTGAACTATTTGGCGTTCCACGTTTCTTTTAATTGTAACTAATTGTTGTGGATGAATATCTTTTTCTCCTTCCTCCTCCGCCTTAACTAGTGTATTACTACCTTTCAACATTTGATTAGTATGACGCTTCCAAATTTGTCCCGCATTTAGTTTTACAAGATAAGTTCTGGTGCCCAGTACTTTACTTATAATAGCTGGAACCCAACTCACTTTGTTCACAATTCTATAATCTTTAACTAGAACTGCTTCTCCATTTTCAAATGTAATATTTCTTTTACCCGCGTAATACTTTCTTTGCCGATTTTGTGCTAAAATTACATTGTTTGCAACCTGGTCGATAGTCGTTTCACAATAATTGTTAGCTTGAAAGTTGCTCTTTAGTAGATCTAAACTACATTTCAAATTTCTGTTTAAAAATAGTCTAGCAGGAGTTTCTCCTGTTGTGATGTGTTTTGTATTCCTATAGCCAAATAACATTTTCAATAATTTTAAATTAACAGTTTCTGAATTTGTTTCTGACTCAATTTTGAGCAAATATATTTTGAAGGTTTTTACTGTATTTTCAGCTGCGCCATTTGTCGCAGGGTGGTATGGAGGGCTTAGTTTGTGTACAATGCCATTCCTTTTGAAGAAATTTTCAAATAGGGCTGAAAAAAATTGAGTACCATTATCCGAGACTAAAGTATTTGGTAATCCAAAATGTGAAAAAATTGCACTAAGGGCAATGATTATATTTTTTGTCGTAATTGATTTTACTGGTAAAACTTCTGGCCACTTGCTATATGCATCCACGAAAACTAAATAATAACTATTATAAATGGGACGAAACAGATTCACATGCATAGGGTGTGTTGGCCAGTCCCATGGCCTTAATTCTGTTTTATTTGGAGAAGCCAGAAATTTACAGCAAGTTTCACAAGATTTCACAGTTTTCTCTATATCTTTATCAATATTTGGCCACCAGACGTAGGAGCGTGCCCGCGTCTTAATTTTAACCATTCCCATTTGCGATTCGTGTAACTTTTATAAGATTAAATTCCGCACAACTGCTGGAATTACTACGCTGTGACCCCTCATTAAAACACCCTCTTCAACATTTAGCTCTGCTCTTACTAACCAGTAATTTCGATAAGTTTGCTTAGCTTTCCATGGCCACCCATTGATTACGTATTTAATTACTTCTGATAACACCTCATCTTTTCTAGTTTCCTTCACGAGTGTTACATAATTTATCGATAGTTCCCCGTTTATTATATGATATAAATAAGAATCCTGAAAATTTTCTATATCGTCTTGTTCTAAAACTGGCAAACGTGATAAGCAGTCCGATGTGTTTTGACTCGATTTTACATATTCTATATCATACTTGTATCCTGATAAGATCAAGGTATATCTTTGCAATCGTGAAGCCGCTAACGTTGGAATCCCTTTTTGTACACCAAAAATTGCTATCAAGGGTTTGTTATCCGTACGTAAAGTAATTTTTTTTTCCATATAAGTACTGATTGAATTGTTTTACCCCATAAATAATGGCTAATGCCTCCTTGTCTATCTGAGCATATTTTCACCAGAATATCCTACCAAAACACGATCTGCTCCGGATAATGGATACCCTGAGTAATGCTCACGCCAATGGTTTTCTGACATGGCCGAAACTGCAGCTCCCGTATCCACTTCCATATCCAACTGCTCATCATCTACAAGTATACTCAAATAAATTGGTTGATCATTACTTAACTTTAAATTAAACAATGCTAAACAGGTATTATTAATATCAGAACTCGTCTCTAAATATCTTACCGCATTATTTTTCTGACATACCCTCGCTAAATGACCTTTTAAATTACAAAAATTACATATAAAATCCTTATATCTACAACTTCGAGCCTCGTGGTTGTCCAGGCCACACGCTGAACAGGGCTTCCGCTGCGTGAAATGATTACTGCTGCCTGCCCTGTGACTGTGGCTGCTGATCCGCGCCCGCCTGAGCTGCTTCCTGCGGCTAAACCACTGTTGATGCCTGCGCCTCTGTTTCTCCCCCGATCGACGTAAAACAGCTCGTCACCACCGCCAGCCGGCTCCACTTTGACTTGGCTAGATCCACCAGGGACCGCAACCTCCAACCCCGTTGCACTGCTTCTGGTAAACTCCAACGATTGTGCAGTCTTGACAGCTTTTTCAAAAGTTAGCTTATCATCTTCTAAAAACAGGGTGTCCCGAATTTTGCCCGGTACGATAACGACAATAAACCTGTCCCTTAGGGCAACCGTCAACACTTCGCTTCCAAACTCACAATTAGTCGCTAAAAGACGAACGCGTGCCGCCCATTCTACAACACTTTCTTCTGCATCCTTTACGGCCGTATAAAATTTGTATCGTTCTTCGAACAATGCACGAAACGGCGCATAATGCTTTTTCAGAATGTCTACCAATTGTTCGAATGTTTTCGATTGTGGCACATCTGGTACACACAAGTCTGTTAAAAGTTCGTAAACGCTATCATGTAGCAACGTTAACAATACGGCTTTTTTACACTCGATTTTAATACTGTTTGCGATAAAATACTGCCGCAATTTACCTTCAAAGGTAGTCCATTTCCCGCACTGAGGATTGAATTCCGTCATATGTCCGATAACTGCAACTGCGGAAGCCATTTTTCGGAATTTCGCGTAGTTGTAAAATATCGGTTTTTATGTTTTATTAAAGGTTTTATCCTCGTCGGCACTGTAATATTTTAAAAGAAACTACACAGTTTACCACAACATAATTATATTTGTGCACTCTTCAATCCATTTACATTATGATTCCCAGTGTTTCCAATACCCTCGTCCTGCCGTATCAGCTATAACACTCGCGCACTCCTATCACATATACCACAGTTTTTGAATAGGTTGAGTAGAGTTATCCATTGAGGATATTGGGTAGAATGTCTGTTAAAGTAAAGGATTTGATTTCGGGTATTAGGGGATTTGTTATTATTAGGTCTTTGTTGAATTGTAATACCAGGTCAGGATGGGAAGGTTGGTAGACATGGTTTCGATGTGATAGCAAGACTTGGTTATAAAGGATGTTGTTTGGTGCATTTCAGTAGTTTGGCTGCAGGCGTACCGACCTGGGACTCATTGTTGTCATGCGTTGTCTTTGAAGTGCTAGGTGGTAGGGACATACTCCATAATTCGCCGGATGGTTACCCCCACAGTTCACGCACTAGAGAAGGTCACTGGGTTTTTTTTAGAAGCTTTGGGCGGGTGACTTTCTTGGCATTTAACGCACTTAATTTTGGCTGCGCAATAGTTTTTTGTATAGCCACACCGTTGGCAGTTATGACACTGCGGGATATTACTTGCCTTTCTCCTTGCCTCGACCATCACTATCGAGTGGAATATTGTTCTTATGTTATAAATTTCTATTGCTACTTCAGTTGCTGATACTATGCTGCGCAGATTGGAATTGGGTTTTTTGTCTTTGCTTAATAGATGAGTTACGCTTTTATGGGGAGTTGCTTTGCTAAAAGTTCAGTTTTAAGTTCTTCCTCTGTTAGCACGATAGGTATGTTTTTAATGACCACCGACAAATGTTTCTCGTTGAGGTTTTGAAAGGTGTGAAATTGTACTAAGTTGCGATAATGTCCGGCTATCGGCGTCAGGTTGTTGAGTTGGGAGGATGACTTAAAGATTGCTTTTAATTAAGTTTCCTGGATTCCAAGTGTAACGTTTAACTTTAGTATGATCAAAAATTAATCTCATTTAGTATGGCTATGGAATTGTTCCTAATTAATGAATGCAACTAGAACTCACCAAAAAATCATATGTCAAGTTTGACATTTAAGTGTAAACATAGTTGCAAACATAAATTAGAAAAAATTCCATTGCCATACTAGATGATATTAATTTTTGATCATACTTTACTTCACTCACTGGTGGTGTGTTAGCTGGTCAGCTTTTCGTTTAATGGGGTTTGCCATGGTTTGGTTATTTGAATATATTTAAATACTCGACCCCGAGTGGTTGAGTAACCGTTTTATATTTCAATTCAAATTATTCGTATAATTTGCTCACTTAAACACGGAAAGTGTGTGTTTAAATTGATATTAAACTAAGCAACGATAATGCGCCTTATGGTTAGAGGTTTGCTGATATATCACGACCTCTCAGTACAGCGCACTAAGTAAAACATTTAAAAGTTATACATAAAGCAGGAAAAAATTGCTATCGTTTTCGGAAAAAGTTTGACTGGTACATATACTTTGAAATTATTTATCTTGAAATAACAATTTCCTATACTAATAGCCATTTACAAAATGTGAAGAAGTGACTTTGAAATTGGTATCGTACTCACCCTTTAAAATCATGCCAAAAATTTAGGCTTTCTGTTGAAACACTCCACCAAAAACTCACGTTGTGCATGCCAACAAGCGGATTAACACAGATTTAAAGCTTTTATGAAATATGGGCAGCGCTTGTGCAATGTGAAAATCCACTAATTTAATAATTCGGTCAAATAATTTAAAAGGGAATTTTGTTCGATATTATTATAACAAAATAAATATACGGTCTCCATGCGCTTTGAAGTCATAAGGGACTAAAGCCCTCTAGACATGAAACCGGCAACCCATTTATTTTAGATGGGATTTACAGGTATCAAGTAATGAATAATATTTTATAGGTAACTGGCCAAAGCATTGGTTTTATATTAATATAGAAGATAAATACATCTTAACAGATTAAAAATTGTAGGTTAATGAATAAAAACTAGTACGATACTAATCAGCATCATTAGCCTTATCTGATAATAATGAAAATTTCAAATGTATGCAACACAACATGTACGAATTTCAAATATTTTTCTACTTGTTAATGCGACTGACCTCACTATATAAATTGTTTCACTATACTACTACAATCAAGTATTGTGCATATTTTGAGTCCTTAAACAATGACAATTTTTTTTATTTGGTATTTTCTAATGTCCCTCTTTATATATATATATATATATATATTTCCGGGGGGGGGGGGGGAATTTTGTACTGCTTGGAGGGAATTTCTTCTCCCCACCCCCGGTCACCTCCCTGGACTCAACACTGTTTTCAACTGTAACAGATAACACTAGCATATCAACTAGACCTGGACGAAACAAGAAATTTGTGTATGCAATGGCACTTGCTACAAATACGTATTACCTTTAAGTAATATATAACTTTCACCGAAACATATTTTGTAAAAACTTGTAAATATCACACAAAATACGATGTAAGTCTGCAGTGGCGTAACTACCGGCCCTGAACTTCAGGGGGCCCAACGGGCTTCCTGAAGTTTAAAGCCCGGCAGGTCCAAACTCGGTCCCGTATAAAGTTTCAATGAGTTCGAGAAAAACACTCGCTATTGTTCATTTTGCTTTGATGTTTCTGTTTATGAATTCATAAAAAAATAATTGAAAAATGATAACCAAAAATGTTTTGGCAAGAATAGGACTTACACTTGGCAATTAAGGGGCCCGGTGAAGATCACCGCCCCCGGGCCCAAAATTTGAAGTTGCGCTACTGTAAGTCTGTAGTATTACATTGCAACTAATCCAGAGTCTTCTACATAACTTTTCTTAATATTCACACAAATGATCTGTCAGTGAGACTAATAAATATCTGAAATACTGCTAGTCAAAATTAGTTGGTTTTCCAAAGATCTTCAGAATTCTGGAGGATGAATGGATCATTTAAGTTCTGTCTTGTGAAAACGTTAAGTAATAAAAAAACCATTCATTTATTGTAGCTAAAAAAAGGGAAATTTGAGAAAAGCGTTGTAAAATTCCTGTTATAATCTGACTATTATCAGTTTACAGCTAATTTAACAAGTGGAACAGATGATATTACGATACAGAGAAACTTATAACTCATTATTTCATGAATACCTTTAGGTAGGATGCATCTGCAACACTAAGCTGTCTTATTGTTGTAGAAACAATAGAACCAGTTGAACAAGTAAACGATTATACTTAGGTTTCTACATCGATTTGCATGAAATGGGCTACATTCATCTTGCCCAGACATTATTTAAATTTTTCAGTTACATTAAATATTGAATTCATAATAACTAGCTAGCCCTTGATAATTTTTGTAAAGTACGTCTAACGTAAATAGTATATTAAAGAACGAGTTCCATAAGTCAAGTTTTATGGCGCGAGCTTAAGTTCTAAAGAACGAGTGCAATAGATGTCAGACTCATTTACGAGTTTTTTATACTATTTTTCTATTTTGAACCTTTTTGCCTTTCTTAAATAAATAAAAATATATTTTAATTTAATCACTTTTGTGGTGGTTGGTAACAGTCGTGCGACATTTGAAAATTCAATTTAAAATTGTTGATAATTATCTTTTGTTTATTTTGATTAATAGTAATTTAAAATGAGTGAAGACAATTTTTCATGTACTCTGCCTGAAATACGAAAAATTGTTGAAAATACCGTCAGCAAATTACTTCCAAAAAAGTCCGGTCTCTATTATGAAAAACAATTTAACAAGAATGGTACAAAGAAAATAAAGCACAAGGTATATCAGAAAATGTTTTACTTGCATATTTTGAATTACATCGTAAGACTTATAAACCATCTACTTTGTGGACGACCTATTCGATATTAAAATCCTGTTTAAGTCTATATAAGGATGTGGACATATCAAAATATAATAAATTGCAGGGTTTATTGAAACGGTCATCTGAAGGTTATGTACCAAAAAATCTAAAATTTTAGAAGAAGGTATTAATAAATGTATACTACATGCAGATGATAAAATCTACCTGCAATGAAAGTAGATTCAATATTTTTATGTATATATCGCAGCTTTGTATGTAACGCTACTTGTTTTAGGTTATTGTAATCATGGGCTACAGCGGCCCCTGTAGACGTGAGGAATTGAGTACTACAAGCAAACTGCGCGCTACGCGCACGTGAAATAGGATACGCGAAAGGTCAAGCTCCGAGTCGAGCACTAAGAAAAGAAAAACAAAACCTAAACAAATATAAACATCTGTGAAGCCGGAACGTGAGATTTTATTTTGTGCCACAGTGCCACAGACACACATTAAGGAAAATTATATTATAGATGTTCATAGAAGGCATTCAATACACATTCGATTCCATCATTGCGTCCGTACCTAAAACTAAAAATAATACACCAAGAATATTCGCAGTAGCAGATACACGATATATTGATTTAATTAAGAAATATGTTAACTTACGACCCAACAAAGTTACGCATGTACGATTCTTCTTAACTTATCGTAACGCTTATTGTATTAATAGTCCAATTGGTATTAATATTATCGGAAAAGTATGCAAAAGCATGGCGGCCTTTCTTAAATTGCCAAATCCAGAATTGCTCACTAGACATTGCTTTAAAAGAACTAGTGCGACACATTTAGCATTTGTTGACTGTAAAATGCCATGGGGAATGGAAATCGTCGACTGAAGCTGAAGCTTATGTTGACGATTCTATAAAGAAAGACATTGAAGTGTCCAAATGCTTGGGTCTAAGCATACTAATTTAAACTTACCTGGATGCTCTACATCTCGTGCTTCACAGATGGAATTGGATTGCAATACAAATAACAGCACTACTGTTAGGGCCAACAGTAGTTTACATCAAAATATTGTGTCTACTAATAACGTACCTGGTGTCACTATAAATGCTCAAGATACATGTAATATAACTCTTAATGTATACAATAATTGTACATTTCAAGGGATAGTTTAAATTAAAAGTTTCCATTTGACATTAAAATTTGATAGTTAAAGTTTGAAATCCAATGTTACCAACTTCGAAAACGTAAATTCTACTAGGTTATTATAGCACCCAAATAGGCTATAAGCCAACTACCTTCGGTGCTCTAATAGCTTTGTTACAAACGCAAAATTAAGAAAAACTTTTTAATTGGCCATTTTAGCAACGCCTACTATAAATGGTCAATAATAATGTGTAGTTATTACCAAGAGCTAAACTTAGATTTTCTTCGTTACTTCTGCAAACATTTTTAGTGTGGATATTCAGGGCTTTCTAATGTTGGAGAAGCCAGTAAAAACTATACACAATTAGAAAAACGTATATAAATATTTAATTAAAAAACGGAATCTTACAGCGGATTCGAACCCAAAATCCATTCAATCACAACCTAGGACTAAGCGTCTAGGACCAGACTACTGCGACAGCTCAGAATATTGTACAAAGTAGATTAAATTCTGACAAGATAGTAGTTGTCGAGCTTTCTCTTTTACCATGATTTTTTCTGTATTAACTTACTTCACCTTTCTTTAAAACTTTTTCCTATATTGTATTATGCATAATTATTTTTGACATTTTACTAATTAGCCCCTTCTATTACTTTTTCCCTGTGATGACTGCTTAATTCTTTTGGGTCACCTTTGTTCGTCCATTTCTAAATGTGTCCATATTGTTGTAGCGTTTTATTTTTTATTATTTTTAATTAACCTGTTACCTATTTTGTTAATATAGTTATTGTCCTGGTTTTAGTTTGTGGATGTAATGCATATATTGTTGTTGAATCGTTTACTTCTTGAAGGACCAGGGGATTTATTTAAAATTACAAAACCCTCTTGGTGATGATGATTGTTCTGGGAGCAATTATTTATCGTAACCCAGGACGGTGTCTAAGCGCCCCTTAAGAACCAGTTTAATAACTAAACACAAACACATTTAAACACAAAAAACTATATTAAGGGTAACGACAGATCCATTTGATTTAAATCGGCATTGCGAGAGAACGGGCTTCCGCAGAACTTCAGAAAACTTCCTTTAAAATCGCACATGCGTTAAAGCGAGGGTGGTTTTGTAGTTTGGGTTGCATAATATTTAAGCGCTACATTTTCCATCCAGTAACTAAACGATCCTTAACAATTGTAATTCTACTGTTCTCATCTTTTTTCGGGCTTTTTTGGTTAATGTTGTTAAAAATGGTTCATCTAACACCTTTAGTGAAATTTTCATTTCGAAGAGCCCCGCATAATCCTGTTCATGCTTTGCTTTTATCGCATTTTCGTCTATATCTGTTACTTTTTTGTTGTTTGAGATAGTAGAACATCGATATCTCCTATTCTCTCTCCTAT
>OW679202.1:114239681-114317753 GCA_940337035.1 Agriotes lineatus
AGGTTGTTCAAGTGTAGCGCAGTTTGAAACCGTGAGGTGTCGCCGTCTGACGCACAGTGGTTGTAATGCTTTAGATCGTGTATCACAGGAGTTCATGTTTTACTAAGCTTAAAGCCATCTTTTCTGTTTATATTATTTGGATGTTTTTCTATTTCTATGGCTGCACGTTGTAAGAACCTTTTAGTTTGTATAAACGTACGGCTAATTGGCATTATTTTCTCGATTCCGAAATTACGATTTCGCCTGTATATGGGTATTTCGAATCATTCGCTTGCAGTCAGCAGTTATAAATGCACTCATTCTGTGTTATGGCTCTGTGCCAAACCTGTTGTCCCTCTAGAAAATCTACGCACGTGTTTCTTATCGATCCACCGCAGACATGAATTTGTTCTATATGCGCTTACGTTTTGAGCCAGAATAAAAGACAGTTGCAGCGGGTTAGAGAGAGCGACGTCGAATGTTGGCCCCTACTATTTGTCGATGGAGAGGTAGTCCGGGCGTTTTCGAGACATAATTGATCCGGGGTTTCAAGAACCAACAAGTGATTTGGAAGTTGTTCTTCCCGCCGCGCAGCCTCCAAGCTTGCGTGGGCGGCGTTGCGGTTGTGTAAATTGTGCTAATTAGCGGCTAACGGTTGTGTCTTTGGTATGTGTGGGCCGCATGTTTTGTCCCGTGATTTGAACTCACGTCAATTCAACGCAAGTGTTGTGTGTTTCGCATTTTATTGACTTATTGAACTGGACGTGGTAGCTTTGACCGTTGGGCGAACTTAGCGTTATTGCTTACCGTTGTAAGCCTTTGAATTTATCGATTATCGTGTGACAGCAATCCCTTAATTCGTAGCGAAGCTCCGGCTTATCGTTTCATGCCGTTCTGCCAATTTACCGTGAGGGCTTCGAATTCGCCCTCATTAGTGGATTATCCCAGGTTCCGTTACGTCGGCCACGTCCCTTGATTTGATGCAGCTCCCTGAGGTGTCTATCTCAGTGTCTGGAATGCTACTGTTTGCAGCAAAGTAGGGCGTCGTGTACAGCTAAGCCAAGCTTCTTAAAGGTACCGTTATATTGTAGCAGTATTTACAGTGCCGAATTTAAAGTGTACCGAGTGTTTTGCCGAAGTGCCAGACAGTTTGCGTAAAGGTGCGGTTATTGTGACATTTATTGTTTCCACTATTGCTTTTGCTAAACCATTATAACTGTTTATCTGTCCATTTAATTAATTACCACCAGAATTCATAAACCTGTTTAACTTTACGTTGTTGCAATTGAAGTATGTGTCGCAATTGCACCTTATTTAGTTGATTACCGTTTATTATTGCCATATATTGAATTAGTATTTTGACAATTCAGCTTTAATACCGTTTACAAGTCATTTCGATAGTTGATGACAAGTTTTCCGGTTTCCCTACTAGATTAAGACGTTGCGTAATTTTACATATTTAACCATTACTAACCCATTCCATATTTTTATGTACTCAACCTTTATCCATTTAAATATTTTGCTAATACATTTCATGTTTGTTTAACTGTGGTTTCCTTTTGATGTGCATGGGATTTGTGTATGTATTTCCAGTATGAAAGGAGTTTAGCAAGCTGCTCAAGTGATTTCTTCGAAAGGTAAGTCCGATGACGTTGCACGTGGCTCGCTGACCAGGACACTGCCAAGGTTATAGTTGAAAGGTGAATCCATTATGCTTCCAATTTTGCTCTGTGGGTTCACCTAAGCATTTTTCCCTTGTAGGAATCGTGGTGGCGCCTTGGCCATTAAGATCTACTTTTCGTTTATTATGTCGTTGTCCTGGGTTGGACCCCCCTCGCTCCACTGAAGTTAGTCGGCAACTCTTTTGTAATGGGCTGGGGCGGCGGTCGTATGTAATACATTCCCGATTTTGAGTTAGCTTACACGCTAGTCGTTTAGCATTGTTTGGCTTGTCGTAAATCTCGTTTCGTACCATTACAACGTATCACTCGGTGTTCTGGCAAGTACTCCGGCTGCTGGCGTGCTCAAATTCTAAAGTGTGCCCGTTTGTAAATGTATGCTCAGCTCTGTCCAATGCAACTTGAGCCGCAATAGCTTGGAATGTGATATACGCCAGAGGATTTTAAACTAGGATTTTGTTTTTACTAATTTGAAACCGTTACCCAAAGTACTATTGGTTGTAAACACAGTTTTGATGTTGCATCGTTTCAGGACACGTCCTATCTTATCATTCGGGCCTTTAACGTAAGGTGAAAATGCTAAGAATTCCAGAGGTGCGGATTCTACTTTCGCTTTTTGCGTCATAGTCTTGTCTAGCGCTTTTTGTATGGCGGTAGTTGTGTATCCGTTTCATTTATCAACTAGATGTTCCTTTTCTCTCTCTAGATTCTCTACATCTGAGATACGAACAGCTCTTGGTCAAGTTAAAAGTAAAAGTTTAATGTAATGTCAGTTGTCCCAGCTGGGGGTGGGCTGCCATAAAGACCTTATATCTCTCTTTATCCAAGAACGGGAATTACGGGATGGGAGAGCGAAACAAAGAATGGATAATAGAAGGCAAAGCAGGAAACCTTGATATATATCCTATTGACTAGTATAATCTCGTCTTCAATTGCTTATACTCACGCTCTTCACGTTCATTTCTACTCACTAAGAACTTTATACAAATGTATTGAGTTCGTGTATTTGCTTCTGGTTGGTTAGTAACTGCTCTTTTAACAGATAATCGATTATAATAATAATTATTCGCATGGTATGAATCAACTACTGTAATCTGTTTACCTTAATCATCTCGAATTTAGATCTATGTTACATTCAACTTAGAAAAACTTATTGCAGCTCAATCTCCCAGCATCTGTGTGCTTTACTAATAATAACAATAATAATAATTTCTATTTCCCAGAAAAGATATTTATACACTATGATAAATTATAGACAATCACATTTTCATTTGGAATTTCGAAGACAGTCAGATGATCTCCATAAAAGGGTTCCTGCTCTTACCTTCCCCCTAGAAATGTTAAATAAATACAGCTTGATCACAGTCATAAAGTATTAATGAAATAGTTTAATCTTAATCAACCACGAAAGAACAAAAAGTACACAAAAACAACATAAGATACATAAGTTACTTAATGCTAAAGATGTTAAGAATTAAAAAGCCAATTTTTAACACCGATCTTATAAGAAAGTAGTTATGACGATTTTAATACATTAGGTAGTAAGCTGTAAAATTTAGAAGCAGTGTAGGAAAACGACTGTTTAAATAATTCAGATCTATGAGGTTTACAGTATAATATATCTGTCTGTATGCCTTAAATTCAGATTATGTATGTCAGTACGAAACGTAATTTTATTATAAAAGTAAGAAGGAGTAGTAATAATTATTTTGTGATAAAATACCAAACAATGCAACAAACGACGTTTTTTCATGCTGAGCCAATTGGGTTCTATATATTTGTGTGATATATGTATCATGGGGTTTCACATCGTGGATAAGTGTCAAACAGCAATTCAGTACCAATTATAGTCTTCTACTATACTACGTCTCAGGGTGACTAGACAGTACAGGGCCTTATGGCAAACAGCGATGCCATATGTCTCCACAAAAGTGTTCTGTAGAAAATATGCCCCCATCACAGACAAACAAATCCGGCTATTGTAACAGAGACAGCTTAACTATAATCCCTCATTACCTGGTACGTTTTGTCAGTGGCATTCAAACAAGTTTAAGAACGAAACAATTACGTACAGTAGGATCTCCGTTATCACAAAAACATAATTCTTTTAATCGGAACTTGTCATAGTTTTTTAATAAGTAAAATTAGGTTTTAACAAGCATAAAATTCGCCAAATTTAGTGGATTTGATAGCCGGTAAAAATAAATAAAACGAATATGTGTTTCACGGCAATCGAGTTTATATATTTAAAATAGAAATTGGAAAAAACAGTAACTAATTATAATTTTTAATTGTAAAGTTTAAAAATTGTACAATTCGTGTATCACTACTCGCTGTCACTATTGTTCGCTTCACTATTAATGTCACTATCACTATCTGCATCATTTATATTTATAATAATTGGTTCTATATCTTCTAACAAATTATCGACTTCCCACATTGTCCTTTCTGTTGCTATTACGTGATTTACATAGTTATTCCATTTTTCTGGCGTAACTCGCAAATATGCTTCACTGATTAAATTTCGGACTTCATTCTCCTTAAAATTCGTGTTATGTCCGGCTACGTACCTTAAAAAAAATCCGCTTAATTGTGCATTAAATTTACTTTTTAAAGATTAATAATAAATAATTAAAAAATATGGTGATAAATCGTGGAAGTTATAATTTTAAATAAGAAAATTATGGACAATAAACTAATTAAGCAAAGGATGTTTAATTTAATTATGTATTTATAATAATTTGTGTGTCGATCTTTGATAACATTAAAAATTTATTTAAATGACATTTTGGAAGCTTTTGCTGCATTACAATTCAATAAATGCCAAAATTAAACAGTCTTTACGACAATATTTAAATTAAATACCTTTTTACTTCACTCCACACCAATTCTATAGGATTCAGTTTGCAATGGTAGGGCGGGAGTCTCAAGATCTTCACATTGTGCCTTTTTGCAATTTCTTCTATTTTATACCCATCATAGTTTCGTTTGAAGGTATTAACTACTTCCAACAATTCGTTTTTTAAATAGTCCTCTTCAAAAAATAAATCTTTAGACCGAAGCCATGCCTGAATTTCGGCTTTATTTGAAGTACTGTTCGGAATTTGCATTAGAAAGTAGTTATGAATCACTCAAACTTTTGGAAGTATAAATTTGTCACCCTCATTATGGTTGTAATTAAGAACCAATTTGATGCATACAGCAGACGTTAAACCTGATGTGCAGTAAATTACTTCAGTTTTAAAAATGATGAGATATAGGTATTAATTATTTATAATTTTCTACACAGGGTGATTTATAATAGGTGTAAAACACTTTACTATCTTGTTCCGGAAGTAATTTTAAGATAAAAATGTCATATGGACATAGGTCATATTCCAATTTGTTTTTACATATGTTTTGAAATTGTTCTTTAATAATCATTACTAATTCACTAAAATTTAAATCTGTTGTAGTTCTGTAACTAATTGGAATATGACCTATGTCCATATGACATTTTTATCTTAAAATTACTTCCGGAACAAGATAGTAAAGTGTTTTACACCTATTATAAATCACCCTGTATAAATAATGGTTTCTGAATTACAAATTATACTTTCTCAAACTGATTAATCTGAACTACAAATGATGCTTTCTGAATTAAAATTTTGCGTGAGAACTTATTGGGAACTTCTGGTTTTCGTCTATTTCGGTCAACTTATACCATCACCCGTTGCATAGAACTGGCAACGTCGGAGCGAAATTCCCATAAGGAAAGCATTCCCTATCCTCTCCACGCTGTCTTGTCACCCTGAGACGCTCTATAGTTGCTTTATCAATGCAAGGCCCATAGACAATATCGCATTGGTGAAATTGTGACAACACAAGAAATTTGCATAAAATCCTTTCCATTTTCTTATTTAAAACTTTTATAAATTAATTTCAGGTTTCCGTAAGACTGACGTATACAGCTATTAATATGGTCACGTAATCTAAGCGTATAATCCAGAGTAAGACCCAAATTTCGCGCACTGTCAGCAATAGCTATGATGGCATCATTGATTTTAATTTGAATAAGAGGCAATACCGCAGATCTGCTATTTCGATCACCGCATAGAACGACCACACATTTGGAAGGATTAATCATTTACAGTTATTCATTTAATTAATGACCCCAATCTTGGTTAAAATTAACTTTTTGCTTTATCTTTCTTAAAGTCTAAGTTTGCCTACAATAAAACTGAGCATTCAGACCTTTTGCAAGTTCTATTTTGATCTAACGTAAGCTAGTTCCTAAAATTACAGTGCTTGAAAGCTCCTAGAGTTTAGACTTCACTTTGCGTATAAAACTGTTTGGGTTGCATATGTCAGGCTTCTTTTAAAAAGCCCCTTCCAAATTTGGGTTTTCTTATCAGGCTTTTTTGACCATTTTTGCGATTCGCCATTTTGTGCTGCTAAAGATAGCTGCCTCGAAAATCGACGTTTTGAAGACGTACCTTAATTGGGTTATTTCTATGGCATCTCGCTTGTGAAGTTAATTCTGTTGTGGTTAGAATTTTGCGGTGGTTCTAATGTAGACTCCGTAAAGTGTATTTTGATAATTTTCCAAGCCCAAACCTAACTAGTTTGGATTTCGCTTTGGCAAAGCACATGTTTCCCCCTTTGGCGAAATGAAGCCGGAAACACCTGCGGGTATGTTTTATGGATGAATAAATTAGCTATATTCTATGGTTTGATGATCTTTTAGCTTCTTCTGTTTTGGTGACGTTCTTCTGTTTTGGTGACGTTCTTCTGTTTGGTGACGTACCTTTCGCTGGGTTAGGTCCTTGATTTGGTGGCGTCCTTTTGTTTGGTGACGGTTCGAGGAATATTTCGCCTTTTGCGAGCGCATCTGCACCTAGGATTAATCGACGAAGATGGCCCCTAGCTGCCGCCTCGAGTTTGGCGAGCACGTAGAGATCTTTCGCCTACAAAACAAAGAGCGCAGCTGAAGCCTGTGTGACCTCCTCCGACACGTTACCTGCTGGTCGTTAGCTCTGCACCCCTGCAGTCCCTCGAGCTCTTGTTTAAGTCTGTTGCAGCTGGGAAATTCATCGCAAAGGTCGGTTACTTTGTATTTTAATTTCGGCCCCTCAAGCCTCGAGATTCGTCTGAATGTGCTTTCGTGATTGTGCTACGGCGTACTCGATAAACATTAGGATGCTCTTAATATGTATTTTAAGCGTGTATCTTATCCATGTATACTAGTTGATGTATTTTTCATTGTAAAGAAATAATTGCGGTAGTTCATTCTAACTAGCCTTTAGCTTTTTAGATTATTCGAACGGTCGTATCTCACGCCTCGTTCTAGTGTTAAAAGTATTGCTTTTTGTACGGCATTTGCATGAAGCCTTGATCCATTTTCGAGCGTCACGATTAGTGACATGACATTCGGTTGAATACAACTTCTGTATACGCCCCTCAAATGCAAGTAATTCAATGTAAATTTCGCTTACGACATTTTAATGCAGATTGATAAGTACTTTAATCAACTATCGGTTTTTAAAGCGCTATGATAGGAAGCAAGATCTTGAATTCCGTGTAGGCGTTATTGTAATTTAAGGCAAACCTTGCATAGTGGGTAGTTGGTTGAATTCAACTAGCCAATCCAAATTTTCAGCTATAACAATTGTCTCGTAGCCATGAAGCTATCGACCGTTTTTATTTATTAGTGCAGTTGACCATGTCAAAAGTCAACGTGTAATTACCTTATGCATATTTTTTATTGCGCCCTTATTTCATCTACGCTTTTATGAATATTTAAATTATATGACAATATTTTGGTGAGGCTTAATATAACGCTCAATTATTACTGTGATATGAATTTTATGATACGCTGATTTGTTTTGCCGTATGATGTTTTCATGTGTATTTTAATTGTGTTTGTATTCTTTGTTTCCTGGAATTATACTGCCTTGACATCTTTTACCTGCGTATCTGATTTGTGCCTTAGCCGTTACCTTTTTATTTTCAGGTTTGGTTAGTAGCGCCTTCTGTAGTGTAATTGTTGTTTAGCAAAGTGATGGGTTACTTGCTACTTGGCGCCGATATTTTTATTTTTCAGCTAAAGCTTTTGAGCCTTTTGTTTTACCCACGACCAGTTCCGGCTGAGTAGTCGGTTGCCTTTGCTTACTTCTTTTACAGTCGTCGTAACGGTAACAAGTTCTGTAAGTTAACGTTAAAAAAGTTGCAAGCAGTAATGGCATCAATAGGTTTAAACGAAAGATACAACTGAGTACCATCTGCATACTGATGATACACGCAATGTTTTAAAACCTTACAAAGGCCAGAAGAATAGACTATGTACATATTTAATAGTCAAGAAGGTCGACTGTTTATTTGGAAAAATTGCACACTGTTGTGTTTTTTTAAATAATTTCCAAAAAATTGTAAGGCTTGGCATCAAATCCAAAAGAATGTAAAATAGTTATCAAAATCTCATGGTTTATTGTGTCAAATGCTTTGGAAAAGTCTAGTAGATTTAATGCAGTTCCATTACCTTTACCAGAAGCTCGAATAATGTCATCAGTAAGCTTTAGTAGTGCAAAACACAACTGTGATTAAAGTGAAAACCAAACTGTAAGTTTGAAAATAGCCGATATGTATTGTAAGTATGCTGTGATTTATAAATCCACCACCTTCACCAAGGTCTTTGACAGAACAGGGAGAATGCAGGAAGGTTTAAGATTCTTTGATTCTTTAGGTTAAGTTTACTTATGGACATTACATGATCTATTTTCCATTGATTTGGAAATACGCCTTCTAATAAGCAAAAGTTAATTATGTGCGTTAAGAAAGGCTCCAAAAACCGGGAAACACAGGTGTATCATCAGTATGTTGATGCCATTGCTTTCGCAGGCTTTAGAAGTAATAGAATTTATTTTCTGGAGAACAAACTCATCTGTAATAGCTTCAAATTTAAATTTTCTAGCAATATTGGACTTTCGTGAAGAAGCAAATGAGAATTTTGTTAATCAATACCTTGAACTGAATTAAGAAAGTAGCATTACCAATAGTAGCTGGGATAGTCGGGCGTCGTTTTATATTATAGATATAACAATTTTTTATATTCACGCCATAAAAGTTTAGAGTTACTTTGTCCAAATGTATAATTTAAGTACGCTTTCTTTTCATTTCTTACAAAGTTACAAGATTTCTTAGTGGCTTATAATAATTCCAATGTTCCGGGCGTTTACACTTTTTAAATCCTTTATAAGGTTCTCTAGGCGTTATCATAAATCTAATGCTATGTGTGAGCCATGGAGCCCTTGGTTATAGAATGTAGCTATTTTGAATGGTGCAAAAATATGAAGTGTGTAAAATCTTACATAATACAAAAAAATAACAATTCTCCTGAAAATTCGCGGGCAGTCAGATGACCTCCAAGGAACGGAGGACCCTGCTCTTTCCTGCCACCGACAATATAACATAATAGTACATTTGATTTACAAAGGGGCTATTAATAAAATTATAATTGTTTAATGCTCGATCACCCCCGAAGAAACAGTGTATTGTGTTTTGTTATCAAACTGTTTTAACGACACTCACAGGTATGGGAGTGCCAAATGCTTAATCATGTCCGGGAGACGTCAACACTTACCCTGAAAATCTCTATAAACAGGCTCAAAGGTCACGGCTCTAATACTCTCAGGGAGATGGGCGTGGTCCTAGAAGCGGTACACCACAGGACGAACACGACTGTATGTATAGGGTGTTGTAAAAGAAAAAGGGCCCCACAATGTCCAATCAGGGAGACTCACGCTTAACCGAACCTTCAAGGTCAAACGGGGTGTAATACGGGAACACAGTCTCACAAACCTCGCCGCTGCAGCGGCAAGCGTGGTTAACCTACCTGTGACGCCCAAACACTCAGGCTTCGCCGTACATATATATTTACACAATAACCTTAACCTGAAAGGGGCATGCACAAATTCGCTGTAAATTAGAAGGCCTTAGTTCAAATACCAGTTTATTGAGCTCACACAGGTAACAGGCGATACACAGGACAACCAAGATTAACATACCGATCTGGACTAAACTACATATATATCTAGAGCCCCAGCTAGGAGGCGCATTATCTCTATTTATACTTAAGTGGTCATATTAATTTCAAATATACAACAGGCCTTGGGCGGCCGTCACGAACTTAATTATCCAACAGGCCTTGGTAGGCCAGTTACGTGAATTGAATTATAACTGACAGCGGCCAAGCTATAATGCGTTTGCGGTAAAAGCGTTTACCTTACGCCAGCACAAATAACAGTTGATTAATTATGAATGCTAGCGGCCAAAGTACATTGAGTTAGCGGCAAAAGCATTCAAATTAGGCCAACACAAATAACATGTGATTAATGACTGCTAGTGGCCAAAGTACATTGAGTTAGCGGCAAAAGTGTTCAAATTAGTAAACAAATTACACACACGCTACCTTTTGTTGGGGACCCGCTAAGCGTGTGCGAGACGGCAGCTAACGGCGTGCCTGCTGCAACGGGCGCATGAACGGAGGCGTGGGAGTCGGGGCAGCACTTGCGGATGATCCATCCATGTGGCGTAGACTGAATAACGTCCACCTTTGGGACAAGAAAACGGCGAGACCGCAGATTTGGACAACTCTGCGAGTTTGATCCCCTGTTTGGGAAAAGAAGGCCTATTCTCGGCCCTACGAAAATGATGCAAAGCTGACGGCCATCTGGATACACAAGCACCAACACACGCTCCACCAGCGAAAACCGAAACCACCTCACGCTCTCACAGCCCGAACAGGAATCCTAAACAATTAAAGGCAGTGGAACGAAACGGTAACAAACTGCACGTGATTGCTGTAACAGCACTAACATACGACGTCGTGCCCGAAGGAAACGGCGACCACCAAGGGCCAACGCTCGCAGACCAAGCCCCTGAGACCTCAGCCGGAAATCAACTAATAGTCGGGGAGGCAGTGAACTTTCTTCGATACTTATTTTCCCAGACAGTATATTGGTTTATTTTGGTTTGGTTAATGGTGCTTTTTGAAGATTTGCAAGTCTGGCTATTGATTTCCGATGGAATCGATAGGTTAGGTTAGTGACCTAGGGGTACTTAATTTCCCAGTCATGAAATTCGTTGTACTAACTGTCGTTAGCATGAAAGTCAGTAAAAAATTAGTTTGGCTGATCTGAGCCTAAAGTAAGTCTGGCATAGCATTATAGAAAAAATAAGTACCCTAATTGGACTTATTTTCCCAATCCTGAAAATTTATAAGGGAAAAATATGTATTTCAAAATAATTTTAAAAAATAGTCTGGTTGATCTGCGGCTATGGACAGTAAGTCTGGCATGGCATTAAAAAAGAAAAAATAAGTACCCTAATTGGACTTATTTTCCCAGTTCTGAAAATTTATCAGGTGATAATATGCATTACGACATAATAAATAAAAATAGTCTGGCTATCATTGTCGATCACAAAAGTCCTACCAGACTCATATAAAGGATCGTAACTTGGTAACGTATAAGTGACCGTATTTGGCGTCTGGGCTCAGACAGGCAATACAGTTTCCATTTCGTAGTACTAACAATTTGGCAGAATATACCATCACAATATTAAATATAACAAAAAGTCTGACAACCATTTGGAATCACCGAAGCTCCACCAGGCCAGTGAAAGTTGTTAATTTTGTAAATTACCTACTTCATTACAATATATACCTTAATTATATCAGCGAAGAGACACAACGACATAAATGTATCACGACAGTGCAAAAATGTAACAAAAAAAGTGTAACCAGTACTTACATTTAATTAAAAACGTTTTTATTATTTTTGATATATAAACGAAGGAAATTAAAATTATTGCATCTGTCCTTGTGTGTCATGTTTCTCATGGAGGTCATCTCAATAATTCTCGTCAGTTGCTACTGATGCATTTTCATCATTGTCATCATGTAACTGATTTTCGTCATACGAAGACCAGTCATAATCATAATCATCACCTACATGAAAATATGGATTTGTTAGTCAAACAATATCAAACATTTTTGAGTGTCGCGCTGGCCGCTGTCGGCCGTTATTAACATTGGCGCGCTTTTTTCTGAAATAGTAGGACCCGCCGCTCGAATAATTAAAATCCTTCACAAACTATCGAAAATAATTGTAATAATAGTACACTCAACGTTAACAATTTCTACTGTGCAAATGCCCTACTTACGTCTATTTTATGATTGTAGTTTCAACTACTTGTTGAAGAAACAAAATTGTGTCCAATTTTTTTTACACTTCAGAGCCAGCGGTTATTAAGGCAAAATGAGGTATAGGCCTTATTATTTGGCTACACTGTTTATTTTATTTCGTTTTATATTCTTGTCATTAATGTTGCTCTTGCTATACGAAGACCAAGGGCAGAAATCGGTTTTTTCAGATTTTTAAAAAAATTTGCATTTGTATGCCGTTACGACAATTGAGATATTTACGTTGTACACAGAGGTAATAGAATACAAAACCGATTTTCTTCTTACTAACAAAAGCGGGTTTTTCCATGTGGTCTTCATACACCGGTCGCTTCTGCATCGCTTAGTCGCGCTTCTTTACACGAGTCTGGCAAGGGTTTCATGATGCACAATGGCAGCCAGACTGTTATTATTTATTCTGTTATAATGAATATTATCACTTGACAAAATTTCAGACTGAGACAATAAGTACCCTGAAATCACTTATTTTTTCTCATTTATGCCCTGCCAGACTCATTTTCCATATCCGGAGATCAGCCAGACTAATTTTTTACTGACTTTCATGGTAATGTTTATTTGTACACAAAGTTTCATTACTGAGAAAGTAAGTCAAACTAATGTACTTATTTTATAATTATTTAAACCTTTTCCATGACTCGACCCATCGGAAATCAATAGCCAGACTTGCAAATTTTCAAAAAGCATAATTAACTAAACCAAAATAACCCAAAATACTAACTGGGAAAATAAGTACCGAAAAAGTTCACTGCCTCCCCGACTATAACTGCCCAAGCGACGCGAAGGCCACCTCCGCGCCAAAACGCGCGAACACGCCAACAGATGTATCCAATCAGAATGCAAGAAGCCTGGCCTGACGATGCGAATCAAGCCGCACGGGAGAGAGCTCGACTGAGTTTTAAATTATTCGAGACAGATATCTCGCTTGCTCCAACGGGTTTTGAAAATCGATGTTAGCAACCTGCAGCTGTCGAGTAAACGGCTAGAGCATAGCGCGTAGCGAAGTTGCGCGCCTGTCAACTTTAGAATTTTAGATGCAAATAGCGGAAATGTTATGCGATGAAATTTGACAGAAACGGAACCTATATACAGGAGAAATCGTAAACTTTGTACTGAAACTGTTCGAAATGGTTACGTAGCTATAGAAATTAAAGAAAAATAAAATGGCTGACAATTTCCAATAACAACATAAGATACATAACAATAATAAAAATATGACATAAACGAAAACTGCAGGTATTAAATAAATGTAATTGATTAACAAAAATGAAATAAAAATATGCAAATTTGTCAAAGCCAAAGCTAAGAAAATAAATTAAAACTTAGTGTAACTGCTCCCAGTAATAAACTCAAACGCGTGTTTCTGCCATGACACAGAAAGCAATAAAAACGGACTTCCCAGATACGATTTAGTTATTTTCTCGTTAATAATATTCCTCAACTAACTTTTTTTTCGAGTCATTTTCTTCTTATTGTCGATTTATATTTCTGAATCGTATAAGAGTGCTGCTTATATAAAAGGTTTGCAAATTTTGTGGAAATAAAGAGTAATAGCAGGAGATGGAATGGAACAACGAAGATGCATTGGCACTTATTCAAGAGTACCAGAAGCATACATTGTTGTGGAATCCTAAACATCAATGGCATTTTGAATCTATTCTCTTGATTTTTGGCCCAATCATATTAATGAGGATTTTAAAATCCACTGATGACATAGAAGAACGTTGCGGAATTGTCCTACGCTTTCATCAATTGCTAATGCCGTTAACAAACCGCTACCGCCATTTTATATTGATAAAGTTGTGTCATCTAGTAACGTCTTTCTTATTATTGAGTTTATTTTAATTTTTTCTAATTAAATGGTGCATTATAATAACGGCCGCATATTTCTTTTTTAATAATAATGAGGTAATAAGGCATGGTTAATTAATAATTTCCTTCTACAAGTTAGAAAGTTCATTCTTAAAAATAAATTAAAATTAAAACCATGCGAACACATACATGCACTACCAACATACGTATTTTTTTTTATTTAGTACACCAGATCAACATCATACAACGTTATGCATGGTATTGATAATATTTTATATTAAATATCATTATATGTATATTAACACGGAGGAATGGGTGTCCTCTAACTTAGTCACTATTGATGTCTTAGTCTACCATATTTTGCGGTAGCTGGCGTTTAAGCCGCGTGTGGATATTTTTCTGGCATAACTGTCTCACGATTTCATTGCTACTATTTTTGGTATTCGTGATAAAATTTTTTGTTAATCTTCTAACAAACTGCTCCATAGTATCTAAACCAAGTTCCTTGTGTATTTGTTCATTCCTTACAAACCACGGAGGGTTGATGGCAATGCGGAGAACTTTGTTTTGGAATACTTGTAGTTTTTTCATATTTCTTTTCGACGTCGTAATCCATACAGGACAAGCATATGTTTTGTACAATAAAATGGTACATTCTTTATGTAAGGGAGAGTTTCTGTTAATTAAAGGAAATAATTGTTTAAATCTTGCATAGGCTAGATTTAGTTTATTATTTACGTGCTGGCGCCAGGTTAATCTCGTGTCCATATACACTCCTAGGTATTTAACTGCTCCAGTTCTAGAGTCCCATGGTATGTCATCCCCGAATATTTGCAATTTCGAGTGATCCGTAATTCGTTTGACGGTAAATATCTTGGCAACGCATTTTGTGGGGTTTAGTGAGATGCACCATTTCCTAAGACATGGGCTTAGAATATCGATGGCTGATTGGAGTTGACTGATTGCCGTATGGAGGTTGTTGTGCTGAGTGATAATAGCTGTGTCGTCAGCAAATAAAGCAAGTTCGCTCATGTTGGTAATGGGGATATCGTGAATGAACATGTTGAAAAGTGTAGGCCCCAATACACTTCCCTGGGGAACTCCAGCGTGGATATCCTTGATACTAGAGATGGATGCGTTAATGCGAACTGCAAATGTTCGATTCTCTAAGAAGGAGAAGATGCTTGCGATTAGATAATGTGGAATTTGGGTTTTCAGGATTTTATATTGAAGTCCTTCTATCCAGACCCTATCAAATGCCTGAGTTATGTCCAGGAATACAGCCACTGTAAATTGTTTGTTTTCGTATCCTTGTTCCACTAGCTCGGTTATTCTCTGCAATTGTTGAGTGGTAGAATGTTCTTTTCTAAATCCAAATTGGGTGGTTGGAATTATTTGGAGTTCATCCAGCGATGCATTCAATCGATTACTTATTACTCGCTCAAGTAGCTTTGATAGGGTTAGCAGCAGGCTTATAGGTCGATAATTATTACATTCGCGTTTATTTTTTCCCGGTTTGTGAAACATTAATATATGGGCGAGTTTCCATTTATTTGGGAAATATCCAGTCTTCATACATGAGTTAAATAGTGTAGCCAGATAGGCGAGTCCTTTTTTTGTTAAACATTGCAGAGCTACATTAGGGATGAGATCGTGGCCCGGTGCTTTCTTAATCGGTAAAGCTTTAATATAGGTTTCTATTCCTTTTGGAGATGTTGGTTAATCGAAATCGTCAACTATAGGTGCATGTGTTTCAATGTAGGCATTAATTATGCGTGCGGTCGACCGGTTCTCATCATGTATTGTCGGAGTAAACACTGTTTGAAGGTGCCTTGCGAAATGATTACATTGTCTTCGTCTGAGGCATAGTAAGTGTTTTGGCTTATTAGGGTAGGAATAATATCGGTTTGTCGTGTTAAGGTCTTGGTAGCTTTCCATAGGTCGGTGCTATTAAGTTCTAGGCTTTTATTGTAATTATATATTCGATATTTTTCAATTTCTCGTTTTATGGTATGTGACAAGTTATTTAGCATATTTTTAAGATGTGGTTCCCTTGTTGTTTGCCATTCTCTTCAAAATTTGCTTTTTTGTTTAATCAGTTCTACTATATATGTCGGTGGAATGTTGTAATTGCGCTTGATTTGGGTTGTAAGTGGTCTCGTTGAATGTTCGATTGCTTCTTTAATCGATTCAGTCAGGTTATCTATGCTAGCGTCGATGTCCTGCCTATTTTTTATGTTACTAGGGTTGACAAGAAGAGAATCGAGTTGTTTTTGATATTTTTCCCAATCTACGAGTCCTTTAATTAGCCGTGGTGGTGGAGGAACATTATACGGTGTAGAGGTGAAGGTTATTAAGACAGGGAGATGATCAGAATCAAGTTCCGGGATTACTGTTTGTTGGATGGGAGGATTAAAGTTTTTGGATACAATATAATATCTAGGATATCTGGTTGATGATCAGATCGATAGGGGTAATATGTGAATTCGCCGGGCGCCGCAACTTGTAATTGATGTTTCACTGCGATATCATTTAATTTGTATCCGTTGGGGTTATTTGCACGACAACCCCAGAAGGTGCATTTGCTGTTTAGATCTCCGATTATCAGTGATGGTAATGTCTTGTGGAATAATTGGGTGATATCTGCCTCGTTAATAGTTTTATTCGCTTGTTTGTAAGCGGTAGTGATTTGTAGTTGTTTGTTGTTAGTGATCTTGATAGTTACCGAGATATTTTCGATACCATTTTTGTCTGAGATAATGGGTGTGTCAAACTGTAATTGTTTTTTGATAATAATTGCTACTCCTCCCCATGCTGTGGGAGCTAGCCTATCATTGCGGAAGACGTGATAACCGCTGATTTTAAAATTTTCGCCCTGGGATAAGTGAGTGTCAGTTAAACACGCGATGTCGACGTTGTATCTGGCCAGAAACGATATGAGAACCGATCTTTAGGGTTTAACTCCATTGGCGTTCCAGTTCAGGATTGTTATATTTTGAAGATTATTGCGGGAGTTATACATTGAAAATATGAGGTATAATATGTGTTGTAATAAAGGATTTAATTTGAGTTAAATGTGGTATTATAAGTTGTTGGATAAATTTCAGTATGGAATCCATGAGAGGTGATTGTTCCAAGTTGGGATTATTAGTTACTTTAGGGCTAGGTTTTGGGTTAGCGGCTTGGCTATAGGAAATGCTGTTGGGGGTGTTTGATAATGTATATGCTCGTTGGGGTGCTGATCTAGAATTTCTAATGGGATATCATTGTTTTAAGAGTTCTTGATGGTGAGGACATCCTTTATAACTGGCTAGGTGATCTCCAGAGCAGCTGCTGCACAGTAGTTCTTCGTATGGCCGAACCTCTGGCACTTATGACATTGCGGAATGTTTGTCGTTTTTCTGCTGGGCTCTACAGAGACTATTGAATAACACAGAGTTTTAATATCATAGATTTCGGTAGCTGAATCATTCGCCGACAGTATTACTGCACAGATTGGAATTGGTTTCTTGTCTTTATTTAATAACCACGTTACATTTATTATAGGCAGCTTTTTCAAGAGCAGTTCCTCTTTAACTTCTGTATCGCGTAAGGAGATTGGTACATTCTTAATGACAACTGACAAACGTTTTTCATGAGGATCTTGGAAGGTATGAAATTCTACTTGATTATTCATGTAAAATTTGATGAGTTTACGGTAATCATCGTGATTTGTTAGACTTACTTTTAGGTACTTACTACTGTATGAAGTTGTAAATTCACGGTCTTCAGTGATGTTTTTGATGTCGGATATTATTTCTTTGTGGTTGTTTACGTTGTGAATAAATATCGGTGGAATTTTAATTTTTGGGGTTATTTGATTGTTGTTTTCACTGTTTGTTGGGGCATTATTGTTAGCAACTTGCTGGTTTGTGAGGGGGTAGTAACAATTATTTTTAATCAGTGTTCCAAGTATATCTTTTGACGACGTCGCTGACGGGTGGAGATAGGTGATCTGAGTTTCGCTTGCTGGCTTTACTTGTTTGATCCATTGTTGCCGTGGCTTTATTTGTTTGGTTCATCGTTGTCGATCCACGTTCACCGACGGGGCGATGGATAGCGTGAGTCGTTTGTCAAGAAAATATTTGTGTGCGTTTGTGTTCGGCGAACTGTCCACATCTACATTAATTTCAACGCACACGCACAAATTTGCGTCAAATACAACGCAGAACGTAAATATTTATTAATGTGGACGCGGCTTAAGGTCCCATGTGTTACATATGGCATCATGCACATTCTAATATTACTTTAGTTAAATGCAGCTTTAAAATTGATTATGAAATCGGCCCTAAGTATAGAATCGTATGCAAAAGACTGGCGTGTCACTTTAGCAAGTTGTAAAATAGATCGTTCACATGCTAGGCAAGAGTGACCCATAAATAAACGGTTAGACTTTCACCCCAGCCATTCTACGTAAATGTAGAAACTTCAATTTTCTAAAGTTGGTTTTTCCATCACATGTCCTGACCCAAACTCTATATAAATTACTTCGTCTACGAGGACCGATAAAATGCGGGTTCGCGATATAAACACTTGTTCAATTTTGAGAAGCAATGGAGCTATAATGCGGTCCGCTTTCCCATAGAATGATATTTATGTGCACCCTAAACCTCCCGCTATTATTTTACGCGCAAGCCTGTGATCACCGCGAGCACCTGTCCTGAACAGCCGACCCATTATTACAACCACTACAAAATATCTAACCAAAGGGCAAAGACGTGCTTTGTCACGTTTGCACTAATTATTTCTTTCTGAAGCTCAGCTGCACCTTCCCGTAGATACTTTATTCGACCGTTTTTCTAATCTATTTGTACCTTTGGTTGCTAAAGTGCCACTAGCTTTGAAAACGCTGGACTTTTAAACGTTTTCACGGACGAATGATTTCTGCCTTGAATAAATGTTTGAAGGGCGCCAGATTAGAGATTTAAAATTTAAGTTTTACACATTAGCAGAACGTTCAAACATGAATAGCTAACATATTCGTAAGTACTTTATTTACATTATTTCTTGTGATAATTTTTAAAATCTATGTTTATAATTATTTTTATTTCAAAATAAGATTTAGAAGAGGCGAATTAGCTTAATTCGTCCTCTTTATATATAGATGTAGATCTACTGAATTTCAGTGGAATATTTTTGCTATTTACAGGTACTTACACGCCAGAAGTTCATAGTGGTAGTGATACATACATGCATATATAGATACTATGCGGCACAAAGGCCAAATTATATTTCAACATAGTATGGACTATATAATGACAAAACATATGTAAAAATGGATTTCTACAGTGGATGACGCCTCTTCCAATCCAGATTTTATAATTTCTTTTATGGCACGTATGCTCTCATGGTCGCTGTATCGTTTCACTAACTTCCTCTTGGCTATATCTTGTTTTCTGTTTTGATAATCACAGGCCAACTATTTTTAAACATTTGAAAGTTGATATCGATCTGACGTTTGATTTTGTATAATTTAGGGCTCCTAAATTTAAATCTGACCACCATTTTCCTCTATCACATAAGGTTTTTTATCAAACTTAAAAAAATAAATAAATGAAAATCTCGGTTGAGTTAAACATTATTTTTATTAGTACAAGAACAAAAACCGAATTAAAAAGTGAAAATTAAATAACAAAGTCTCAAACAATAATTAAAACCTTTTATTTTTGGAAGATTTCTCCCTCTTGGACGAAAAACTTCGTTTAGTGGATTTTCTTGTGTATTCCATGGCCGGATTGTCCCTTTTTAACGACCAGCAATAATTTGCCATCATTGCAATGTTCCATCGACCTTAATATCTGCGTTCCATTTCTTTTATGTCTTGGTGGAACCTCTCGCCTTGCTCCACACTCACGGCACCAAGATTTGCGGGAAAGTAGTCCAGATGTGAGTGTAAAACTACACCATAGTGTAGTTTTACACTCATATTGCATCCCAATTCCCTAAATTTCTGTAACGTGTTTTTTACAATGTCCTTGTAATTTGGATGTTTGTTGTTTTCCAAAAAACCTTTTAAAACATCAGTAAATGAAATCCATGCAACTTTTTCGGTTTCAATCATGGTATTCACAAAGTCTTGATCTTCCATTAATCGCCTTATTTGAGGACCTACAAAATTTCCTTCCTTTAATTTTGCATCTGAGAGAGCGGGAAGTTTTTCACATAGGTATTTAAAACATGCTCCATCTTTATTTAAAGCGTTAACGTATTGTTTCATCAGTTCTAATTTAATATGCAACGGTGGTGTGAGAATTTTTTGTGGATCAATATGACTTTCGTGCTGAATATTTTTGGATCCGGGAGTTAAATTAATCCTTTTTGGCCAGTCCTTTTTCACGCAATGTTGCTGTCTGTTTCTACTATCTCACTCACACAAGAAACATGGGTACTTCATATACCCTGACTGCTGACCTAGTAGAAGTTCCACAATTTTTAAATCACCACAAATCATCCAACTATGGTCCTTTCAGATTTTCGTAGCATTCTTTCATTTACACAGAACGAGCAACAGGTACCGAAGCAAGAACATTTCCGTTGTGTAAAAGAACAGCTTTAAGGCTTCTCTTGGATGAGTCAATAAAAAGCCTCCAGCCCACAAAATTGTAGTCTGTACCAAGTTTGTTTATTAGATTAGAAATATCGGTGCAATAAACAAGTGAAACACTTTGTTCAAAATAGCCTATATACTCAGACTCGCGCTTTCTGAAATATGAGATTTTAACATTTTCTGCCAGTAAATTTTTATTTCGAAGTCTAGATGCCAAAATTTCGGAAAGATCGTTGGGCAAACCTAAGTCTCTAACTAAGTCATTAAGTTCTGATTGAGAAAATAACTGTGGTTGCTTAGAAACACTTGATATATCACTAACATCACTAAGGTTATCTTCATCAACTTCAGGTTCAAAAAAACTGGTGGTAACTTCTTCTAAATTGGCTGGATTCTCGGGTATTGGCACATCTGGGCCATGTGGCACTGGCCTAATTGCAGACTTGAGGCTCCGATAAACAATGTTTTTGAAATTCTTGGTGTTATATCCACGAACATTACACATGCAGAAATAGCAGTCATCATGGTGATTTGTTGGCTCTCTCCATATCATGGGTATTCCGAAAGGTAGGGATCGCCTGGTTCCATTATTCCAATGTCTTAAACCTTCTTCATATATCTTACAAACAATATGTGGCGCCCAGGGTTTGTCTTGATCACCAATTTTTACTTTAAAATAAGCGTAGTATTGTTTTTTAAACAGGGGTGTAATTTTACGTGTAAATTTCTTGACTGCAAAAGAACCACACACATAGCAAAACGTATCTGGTTATTTTTACAAAGTCTTGGAATTTTAAAAAGAAATTTAACTGCACAATGCTCACTAACCTCACGATACAACGACTGCGTACAACGAACGCAAACACATGATAAAGGGGCTTTCTTTAAGACATGCCGCCGTGACCCGAAGGATTGACTACAAATGTGAGAATCCCAGAAATTATATTTTACTTTCGGGGATTCCCTTCTAACGTTCTGTTAATTTGTACGAAATTTAAGCCAGTGGCGTAGCAATTTCTAGAATTTTATGTAATGTCCCTATGCAAGTATTTTTAAAACAATAAATATGACACTTCAAAAATTTATTAAAAAATTGTGCGTGATGGAAACAAAAAAACATTGATTTTTTATTAGTTTAGCTCCTAAAACTCCAAAAATGTGAAAAATACCAAATCACAAAATCTTTGTTGGCCTGTGTAATTAGCCATTCCCGTATCTATCTGAGCAGTATGTTCTAATTCATTCTCTGATTGTGATGATATTTTCATATTGATGTATTTTCTTATGGCGTCGTTTCGTATTTAATAATATGCGAGTTTTTGTACCCTCATCTGAGACAGTCCGTCTTGGTAGTCAGTAGCTTGTTACTACTATTTTGCCGAGATTCCATATGTTTTTACTGTAGATGGAAACACTCTCAACAACACTTTTATAAATCCTGTTCCTAGTTTTTTTCCGTTCATAATACGAATTCACATGACCTTGTTTCTTTTCTTTTGTCGATTTGTTTCATAATTACTACATTTTGCTTTATTTACAGCTATTTCTAAGTATGTACCTATCTCTACTTCTTTTCCATACCTATGCATTTGTTGCTGTTAAATTTGATAGGAAGATGTTGCGAACATTTGATAAAATTTAAATCTGGGACCAAGCTATACTATAAAGGAAATTATGATACCGCAAAAATGGAGTGGGTTTTATAATTAATAACAGAATAACCTTAAATACACGAATTGTTAGTGTATCACAAAGAGTTGTAGATACAGATTGTTTGCAGGTACTGGGTACACACGGTAATTAGATACAAAGACAGTATGTTTGTCT
The DNA here is from genome assembly GCA_940337035.1 of Agriotes lineatus. Taxonomy (NCBI): domain Eukaryota; kingdom Metazoa; phylum Arthropoda; class Insecta; order Coleoptera; family Elateridae; genus Agriotes; species Agriotes lineatus. The sequence continues at coordinate 114,261,802 of OW679202.1, forward strand.
TAAAATTTTAAACCGTCTCTGAATCTAGTTACCGTGTGTACTTAGTATCTGCAGACAATCTGTATAATAATAAAAATTTCTAAATGAAAGCCGAAGTTTGAATTTATAAAATTTTTCATAGCTCTAGTAGTAGGGGTACCAGAAAGGGTACGAAGACGAAAGGAGGTGGTTGAAGCCCTGGAAGGCGAAAGGTAGCGGCCCGTCTCAGGGCCGGTATCTAGTTTAGAATCTTCGTTAAGAAGACTGTGATTTGGGGTGTGACTCGCTGTGCAACTAAAAAACAAAGTGCTGCGAATATTAATTGTGGCGTCATTGCTGGGGAAGTTCTTCTGGCACACCTCTAAAAAGTAATCTACCATCCGAGAAGGTTACGCTCGCCCAAACCAAGTTCCTGAGGAATTCGAGAGAGAATCCTCGAATTTCGTTACCTGAAGGATGCCATTTGAACCATTGGCAGGTGCAGAAATCGAGGTTAGCTGCTTGGAAGCTACGCTCTGGGATCTAGGTAAGGTCGTAGTTTAAAAAAGTTTTTAAATTTAATAAATTTTTTGTTTTTCATTTAATCGATAACAGCATCAGATAAAATAGTAACCTACCCTGTACTATCAACTAAACGATACGTTACAATACAAACACGTATATGCACCTACTACAAACCACACGACGAGATAAAGGATATTCAAGGGCATGCAGCATACCTTACTCTCTTAATTGGAGATTTCAACACTAAGATAGAAAAAGATGAAGATCAGGAAACAACTATCGACAAATTTTGAATAAGTAAACGAAATGAAAGGGGAGAGATCCTAGTCAATTACAGATAAAAACAATAACTATTCATAAATAATTCCTACTTCAATAACAAAGAGAAACGTAAATAGAAGTAGTGCAGCCCCGATGAAATCACAAAGAACGACACAGATTTTCGAAACACATTTTATAATCTCTAATAAGGAAAGCATAGTACAAGACGTGCACGTACTGAATATATTCTAAACAGGCAGCGGCCAGAGTATGGTCCTCGTAAAATTAGAAACAGAAAAATTGACGGCAACTCATAGTTCTAAATTCAATATAGAAAAACCAAAAAATATCTATAAGAAGACCAATACCAGGAAAAACTACAAGATAAATTAACAGTACTGAAGCAAACATAAATCCCACATTAGATATACTGGAAAAAATTATCACACAAATTGTTATTGAAACGACAAAAAGTGCAATAGGGAGATTACCAGTAAATAAGACAGGAAAACTATCTAATGAAGCCAAAAAACTCGTAAATGAAAGAAGAAGAAAAACATCTATATCACCTAAATAGTACGTAGAACTCAATAAAACGATAAGGAAGGGAATTCCACAAGAAAATATAACACAGAACAAATAAAAAAAATAATAGAAAACAACAGAGGAAGCAAGGCCTTTCAATTCAGACTAGCAAATGGAAGAAGTGAAATATGTTAAAAGATGAAAATAGATTGATTGGTGATACACGATCGCAAATAAATTATAAAAAGAACTAAAAGTTCTTAATCTGTGTGAATAAAAAAGACAAAAGAACAAAGTGCGACAGACCTGGGCGCAAAACCTATCAAGCACTATACAGAACACATACCTGAAATTACCACAGGTAAGGTATAAACAACGATAATTTAAATGAAAAATAACCAAGCTCCAGGTGAACATGGGGTAATAGTGAAACTGTTACAAATTGAAAAAAACATCTGGTGAGAAAAAACTACAGGAACAGTTTAATGAACGTCTGAATGAAGGAAGCATACCGTTCAATTGAAAGAAAGCAATTGTAACATTACTATACAGGAAAGGAGACAGAATTGAAATTCTCGTATTTTAGACCACTATCACTGCTGTCGCATGTGTAAGGTATTTATAGAGGTAATGACAAATTGAATTAGCGATAAACTGGATGAATTCCAACCCCAAGAGTAGACATGCTTTAGAAGAGAGTTTAGCACAATAGACCACATACAGGCCATAAAACAATTAGTGCAGAACATGAATAAATAAAACAGACCTCTAATAATGACAAATTTTGAGATGTATTGTTTGAGGCTTTCGCGGTTACTCGAATTATTCTCCTTAGCATAGAATTTCGGCTTAGACAGCGTAGTATTTGTATATGAACACCCAGCATTTTCTGGCTTAATGTGCCTTGCACCTTGTGAAGTCGAGCAAAAACCCGCGCGATGGCCATGCTCTTTGGTGGCTCGTGTAGTCTGAGACTATAAATAGCTCCAAACCGACCTTCGGTTCTTAGTGCGACTTTCACTCTGATGATGCAAGCTGCAAGGTCTTGCGAAACGTTAGTGAATATGGATGCACAAACAGCAAAACGGCCAAATCTGCCTAAGTATCCTCATTCTCAAGATACTCAAACAACACGAGCCACCAAAGAGCATGGCCATCGCGCGGGTTTTTGCTCGACTTCACAAGGTGCAAGGCACATTAAGCCAGAAAATTCTGGGTGTTCAGATACAAATACTACGCGGTCTAAGCCGAAATTCTATGCTAAGGAGAAAATTTTGAGATTACACCTAAAACAAAAATAAAAGACACAGATATTGACGAAGTCGAAAAAAACATATACCTTGTCTCGTTAATAACAAGAAGCAACGAAGTTCAAGAAAATGAGATTACGAAAAAAATTAAATCAGGCTGGACCCCGTTCGAAAAGTTAAAGGATGTTTTTTCAATCGAAACTACCCCATTTTCTCAAGACTAACGCTTATGAAAAATGTGTACTGCCAGCTACCACTTATGTCTCAGAACCATGGTCTCCAACAACTAAATTGGTTAAACAATTAATAGTATATTAAAAAGCCATAGAAGGATCTTCCTATGTGGGGAATAACGCTGAGGGATAGAAACACAAGTCAGTAAATTATAAGTTCTACGAAAGCCACTGACGCTACTACCAGAATTGCGAAATTAAGGTGGATATGGGCCAGCTACACTTCAAGATGCCGGGATGAGAGATGGACTAGAAAAATGATAGACTGGAGACCACGTACGGGAAAATGAAAGTTTGACAGACCTAAGACACAAAGGTTTGGCGATATTTCCAGGATAGCACGAAAATACTCGATAAGAAAGGGACAGGATAGGCAGAGATTCAAACAAGACCTGCGTCCAAGAGTGGACCGATATATGAAGAAGAAGCTTTCTAAGTATGTACCTTTCTCTACTTCTTTTATATACCTACGTATTTGCTACTATTAGATTGTCTTGTTCATGGTTCGCAACACATCTATTTTATTCATATTTATGATTAATCTTTAGTGTGCGCACTTCTATTCCATAAAAAGTTAATACTGATATTCTAATCCATGGTGTATTTGCTCCTGAAAGTGAATGTTGTTAGGATTGTGTAAAAATTGTCGGCATAGATTTGGGGAGCAGACAAAAAAAGGGGTTTGTATTTTAGTTTAGTGGAGCTCGAATGCTGAAATCGGCTCGGAGCAGGGTAGACAATTTTGAGTTTGAGATTGACCAGCAGTCATCATGCTGGTGGGCGGGGTCGTTAATTTTTAGAGGTGACCAGGGACAGTCTAGCTAAAGGTTTCTGTGTTTGTAATGTGAGCGTATCGTTCAATAATAGCTATTTTGTGAAGCTCTCCCATGTCATTTTGGCAAATTGAAGCCGATTGTTTGTCATTCAGTTTCTTTGAATCGCAGGTTGCGAAGTCCTGAAATATTGCGTAAATTTTATATCGGTCCCTGAATGGATGTAAAGGAATCTTCATCTTTCATGGACGTCATTCGCAGCCATTTGCGCATAACCACGCAACTTTGGAGAAACTCTTGTTGCGGTCGCAGCTGCAAGGCTGGCCCGCTCAAATGTAAAATTATGAATGTTATCTAAATAGAGGTCTTTAAAAGTTTCTGTATTATTCTCAGGTTTTGCAGCTAAGTAGGTATTTCTGCATATCCAGGCGGGATCTATGGCGGAATCTCCACTCCACCACAAGCATTTAAAGCACCATAGTTGTCCCCTCAACAATAGCAAAAGTATTTATCGCATTGTCACTACGGGTTCGAGGAATATCTAAGCTGTGCAATTATTAGTTGGAAAAATTGTTCATTGAACTTCTGTTCCATGTCGTTTGCTTTGTTTCTTAGAGTTTCTAAATATAGATTTCCTGGATATATTCAAAGATACGATTATGTAAACGTTGTAGGCACTATTTGGTTCTAAATTCATTTATGTCTAGTCTCAGTTTTGGGGTTTTCTCTAAAACTATGAGAAGAAGGATTATTCCGCAGTGTTGTCCCCAGTTTAGCTCATTACCTTTCTTATGTAGGGACGATTCCGAGATTCCACTCAGTATATCTGGTTACTATCATATCTCCACAATTACTTAACTCAACAGCTATATTGCAGCTCCCGTTTCCTAGATATTTTTTGTTTCTTGAGTACTGTTATCAAGTAATATTTCTGAATTTATTTTATTAAATTTTAGCAAATTTTTTAGTAGATTATATCTAGAGGATTACAAGAGGGCGACTGGTTAGATAAGCAGGCTTGGAGGGCAGGATGCGGGATACGGTTACGTCCGTAAAGTACTCGCCAATATATACTGGGTGTTAATTAAGTCCGTAGACAAACTTTAAGACGCGAATCCTTGATCAATTCTAAGATAACAAGTTCAGACAAACATGGGATCTAAACGGCTTCGTTTTCAAGATACAGGGTGTTGAAGTTTAAACAAAAAATTCCTTTTTTTCAAAAATCTGGAAAACGCCCAGAGGTATTCTAATGAAACTTGGTGTATGATAGTATTTCATAAGGTGGCATTGTTTGCTCAAAATAAGTTTAATTTATTTCTACCAGTGGAGTGCATCGGGGCCACCTCAGTTACCTTATTTTAGAAAAATCTGATACGCCACTGTTTTTTAGTCAATACGACAGGTTTTTTAGCTTCACCCATTGAAACTATACAAAATATGTCTCTTTTATTTTTTTTATAGAATAAACGTTTTTCGAGAAAAACGAAAAAATCTGTAACAGCAATTTCGTTCATTGAACTAACGGCTTCGTTTTCAAAATACAGCTTAAAGAACTTAAAAAAAAATATTATTTAATAACAAACAATTTTACAATAGCTACAAAACTTTTGGAGACCGCTCTTTTGCAGTGTCCCTATTTCTACTATAACTACTATACTAGGTAAACAGAATCAATAGCTCCTGTTAAAGCCATCAGTGTTTTTTTAAATGTAGGTCGCCCCAATAAATTAAACACCCCTGCCATTTGAATTCGTCCCCAGCAAGATCCAACCACAAGTTCTTATTCTAGGATGAAATTTATAGTATTTCTTGTTTTTGCTGTCGATTTAGTCTCTTATTTTCCCCAAATTTAATGGTGCTTGTTACGTTGAGACCTTCTGTTTCCGAAATTTTGTTAAGTTTAGGGCTACTTTATTGGCTATGATCTACAAATATTTATTAGGAAGAGACAACGCGGTTTACGGTACGCATTTACTTTGATTAGATTAAAGTTAATATATGGAAACTGAAAATAATAGCGTAAAATGTATGAAAATATTTAGTGGGAGTGTGTGTTGGAAATAATATATGTATGTCAACGGGGTTCATTAAGTGTTAAGCACTTTTGGTATTAATTTAGTTCATGCAACATCCATATCCAACTGCGACATTGACACTCAACAGTGTGAGACCAAATCCAATTTGCAACTAGCCAGTTCTTAAACCGTGTAAGTCTCCGGTGATGCCGCCATTATAATCCCACATTACACATACGTGCGAAATGCTGTTGAACGATGAAGCAGCATTTCTGCTGAGGTATTCACAAATACAAATACATTGATTTAAAAACAAGCTGCTCACATAAGGATTTACAGTACAAAGGGTTGCTCCAATTTAATTCGTTTGTTTTTCAGTTACGAATAAAACAGACATACTAAATTTGAAGTTTCTACATCAACTTGTTTTTAAAATATAGCTTGAAAATCAATTTGAGGTCCCCAACGTTGAAGGACTATAACTCCTTGGAGGAGCAACTTGATGTACAGATATGGGTAGCTAAATCGACTTATCTTCTCTTCTAATTACTGCTGCCTTTCCTCTTCATGACAATGCACAGCTTCAGATAGTAGGAAAAGATCAAGTATGCGAAACTTCGTCTTCAAATAAGTAACTCAATCATGCACCTTACCACTCATATATGACCTATAGCGATTTTTTCATGATTTAAAGAGAGAAAAAATGCGTTCAAGCGTTTTGAACCCTGTCAGGTTAGTATTATTATTTATTGAGACCGATGGCACATCGAATAACCCTCGTACATGTATTAAACACATCCTTAGCGCTACGATATTGAAGAATTTGGTGTGAGATGCTAAATGTATTTGGTTTTTCAAATAATAAATAAATCCATTAGTTAGAGTGGCATATGTATATATAAGGAAATAAAAACGTGCTCCGGTTTTTATGTGAATTTACATACAAAGTTGCTTTAGCAAAATGTTTGCCTTAACTGATAATCAATCTATCTTCTAAATATCAGACCAACCTACGGTTTAGATTACAAGCCACCCGTTCGAATAATTTGAAATGTTATTAATACGGATTTAACAGAAGCAGGCATCTATAAAGACCTTTTACGTGTTTGGTTTCTCGAGTTGGGCATTACCCAGAATGTTGAGTGTAAAATCCAATTGCCAAGAATAGGTTCTTTTTAACTCAGGGGTGTAATGATGGAGCTACCTCTAATCTGTGTTTACAATATAGTCTAAAAATGCATTTCCTTCCCGTTCGTATCTTTGCAGCCACCAACAAACGGGCTTCTTTTCGCTTTGGAGTTAAGAACCGTGGCACCCACCTTGGACTAACTTTTTTTAACTTAAGCTCGTTGTGAACAATTGCTTCAACACTACCCACGCTTATGCCAACTTTTTCTCACAATTTTCTTACAGTTATCCGACGATCAGTCCGAATAAGTTGATCAATCGACCCAACATTGTCAGTAGTCACGGATGTTTTCGGTCGTCTCAGATGGGGTATGTTTTCTACGGGATTCCGACCTTCTCGAAACTTTTTCGCCCAACCAAACACGCTTGCCTTGGACATACATTTATCCTCAAACTGCGCTTAAAGTCTTGTAAAAATTTCAGACGGTAAAATATTTTCTTTCGCCAGAAATTTTATGATTATGCGTTGTGCAACAAAACACGATACCTACTCCTTTCTCTGAAATGCTAATTATTACTGGCAGGTGTAACGGAGAAGAATTTGATTGTTACTAATCGCATGTCGGAACATGTGAGAACATAAGACATAGAACTTGTTTGCATCCATTGTTTTCATTACTCAAGGCAACTTGATTCCCGCTCATATTTGAACACTCCTCGTATCTATTCGTAGCTACATAAAAACGTTTAATAGTACATTAAAAAACTTGTTTCAGACCAAGAAAAAACCTAATCACACAAGATTGTATGATTAGGTCCTGCTTGGTCTGAAGAGAATTTTAAGAATATTTTCAGTTTTTGAAAAAACAAGTCGGTCTTAACAGCAAAGCGACAACTATTTTCTTTTCAGGTAAACTACCCTTTCTGTTCAGAATGATAAATTATGGCCCTATATAAAATTTCAAGAAGATCTAGCTACTTAGATTCAACCATCATTTTTAATAAATACAATTTATTTTACTTAATTTAACAAAATTATTTCTAAAGATTTTAAAAAGACGTCTAAATGCCGAAAAATTATTTTCTAACTCACAAACACAAGCGATAACAACGGGTTCTTTAATTTACCACAAACGCAAATTTGTTCCTTGGTCAGCTGCACAGCTGTAAATGTTTCCAAAAATTCTGCAGAGATATTCAAATTTTATAAAACTGTTGGAAGTTTATACAGTGCGAGTGTAAAGTCTGGAACTATCGAAATAAAACTTTTATCAAATGTTTTTGAAAGAAATCCTCGAACACGTCAATTTTTATTTTAAAAAATACATATTTTACTGTAATTGTCACTTTTCGATTGTCTTTTGTTTTTGAGTTATAACGTTAGCGATACTTTTTTTAAATGGAAACCCTCAATTTTTATGATGAATTTGGACACAGCATGAAATTCTAAGACCAAATACGCTAAAAAAAGTATGATACTGTATTTTGAAATTTTCGAGAAAATCGTACGGTTACCAGATCCCCTCAATACTAAAATTTTAATTCGTTCTTTTTCACTCAAATATTGCATCATTATTTATTGAATTAGGAGCACACAACAAAAACAGATAAACAAACTGTGAAGAACTGTCATAATTTTAGGGCTAACTCATTGTTTCATGGCTACTTGACTTTTATTAGATTTTTGTTTTAAAACTTTAACGGCAATTATCACGAAAATTTCAAAATACAGTACCATACTTTTTTAGCATATTTGGTCTTAGAATTTCATGCTCTATCCAAATTCATCATAAAAAATTAGGGTTTCCATTTAAAAAAATTATCGCGAACGTCATAACTCAAAAACAAAAGACAATCGAAAAGTAACAATTACAGTAGAATATGTATTTTTTTAAATAAAAATTGACGTGTTCGAGGATTTCTTTCAAAAACATTTGATAAAAGTTTTATTTCGATAGTTCCAGACTTTACACTCGCACTGTATATGTTTTATACTTTTTAAGTCAATGTTTGGTCTGGACAACCATTGCAGTTTTATGAATCTATTGTGTTATCATTAAGTCTGTCCGGAGACTATAAAATTTGGATATCCCTGCAGAATTTTCGGAAACTTTTGCAGCTGTGCAGCTATCGCCTACCGCCATTTTCGGCCCATTTGCGCCCCAGAAGAATGTCAACGGTAATTAAGGTCTAATTTGCGTCCACGCTTGCAACCCATTAGCCATCAGGCCTCCCGAACTTGGCCGACTAGTGCGGCGGTCTTCTACCTGCAAATTAGTTATTACAAAAACACAAAAAATTTAACAATTTTACGCTTAGCTGCCCTAACTTTTATGGGTTTCTGTTGGTATTTTAATGTTTGTGTTTATTTGAGATTTATTTTAAAACTTTAGTAAGAGTTGTTTCACTGCTGTCAAATTTATTGATTAATAATTAAGATTATTGTACAGATTAGCCCATTTTATCAGCGTGTCACTGACACCTAGTTTTTGAACATAATGTAATAGGAATTCAAAAATATACTTTTTATACTCGTATTTTATATGGGTCTTCATCCACTTTTAGAAAATAGATGAGGGAGTTAGTTAGTAGAGGACAGGGCGGATAAGTTAACAAAGGTTGCACCATTTATATCTATTTTTAATAGTTATTCTCAACTAGGGTCTTTCTATTTTATTGAGGCTGATACGGCTGTTATGTCGAAAGTGTATTTCATTTAATTACAATATATTATATATTAACAAAATTATTTGCGGGTAGTGTAGTACTAGATAGCTGGTAATTTTATTGTCAAGCTGACCTTCGTCTGTGTTTCATTTAGTATAAAAAGAAGGGAGTGTCTACTGCACTGTCCAGACAGAGCCGCAAAAAGAAATTGGTGAACTGTCGGACAGCGTAGTAAGGTATATTGCAACACTGTCTACGCAGTGCAGCATAAACTATTGCCGCACTGTCCACACATTTAACCAAATCATAAAATTTGTACTAATAGATTTTTTTCGAAAACTGTCATCGAATGGGTAAATAACTTCCATTCTTGAACGCAAAAGTAGCATTTCGCAGATACAAAAATAATGATTTTCGTTATTTCAAGAAAAATTAACACAAATGCAGTTTTTTTATATTAATTAACAATTTATTTTGTATTTTTAATATTACAACAAATACTAAAGCAAGTTTGTTTTTAACACAAATTCAATAACACTGAAAAAAAATCTAGTTGCAATTTGCGCATGCGAATAATCCCCCGGCGATTGTATTGGTGTCTGCACAGCTAACGTGATACCAGTGCAGGCAAAAATCACAGCAAATTGTGGGATCTTGATCAGTAACATCACATTTGCAGTAGTTAAATGTCCAATTAGCAATTGTTCTTATACGACTTTTATAATTCTTAAATAATTTCCAGGCATTCACTGAAAAGAATTTCTTCAAAATCTATAATATAATTTTCCTTAATGTGTGTCTGTGGCACAAAATAAAATCTCACGTTCCGGCTTTACAGATGTTTATATTTGTTTAGGTTTTGTTTTTCTTATCTTAGCGCTCGGTTCGGAGCTTGACCTTTCGTGTATCCTATTTCACGTGCGCGCCGATTCAAGACTCGCAGCGCGTAGCCCGCGGTTTGCTTGTAGTTATATTAACTTCTAAGATTCTTATATCAATCAGTTCTCTAGGCAGTAAATCCTTTACCTCAATTTGCCTTATTTTCACTATCTCCACATCTTTTATTATCCATTTAAATAACATAATATATCTAATCTTTCTTTGGTTGGTTTCTTAGCAAAAGGTACTAATTTATTTGTTTTTTGTCTGCGTTTTGGAATTACAATCACAGTTATATCACTTCCTGCCGGTCGTCCCCTTCTTTTACATATTGGTACCCTGATATTGTGTAACTCAAATTCATTACTGATTTCATTATTAGATCCATCATTGTTAGTGGCATCAGACTTTTCTCCTTTGTACTCTTTTTCCATTAAATTCGTTTCTTGATCTCCGGAAACATTATGAGAGGGTTCAAATTTTTCAGTAACATCACTTTTTTTATTCAACTGCAGCTGGATATCACATTCATTAACAATACTTATGTCATTTTCAACCAGTACTTCTGTGCTAGCTTCAAGAAAAGTTTGAGGTGAATCAGTATGAATATATTGCACATTATTTTGAGAATTTATTGCAACTTCCATAACTTCAGTAACAAGGTCATTTTGAGTAATGTCTTCCTGAGTACATTCAATGGAGTTTTCTTCACTGCTATTTTTAGATAAATCATCGCTACCTCTTGCCACAATTAACGAAACAGCACTTTCAACAAAGGCATTTTCTCCATTTTGCAGGTCATTGATTATTGCATAAATAATGGTATTTACATTATGATATTTGTCCCCACACAGGTCACAAGCTAAGCTAGCCATTAATTTATCTTTTATGAAAGTTTTTCTATATTTTTCTTGTGACGTCATTGGCTTTTTTCTAGATTCTGCAATCAGTGTGTCAACATGCAATGGATTATCGATGTTTGATAAGATAGGTGCTTCCACATCTTTTTGTTGTAAAAAACGACAATTATCCATGAAATAATTCATCTTCCATCGCTCAACTATAAGAGCGGGATCAAAAAGACTTTGATTAATATGCTGCCTCACTGCAAATATATGTTTGCACGGCAATCCCATTGAGTTATGAAAGTAGCATGTACAAGAATCAGGAGTTGTTTGTAGTTGATGGCTTTTATATTGCACGTTGTAAAAGCCTGCATTTTCAACAATAGGAAGTGACAAATTTTTGAATGCAAATTGCGTCTTCAGTTTTTCAAAAGCGTATGGGGTTAATAGCTTGAAATATTCATATTCAAAATCACTAATATTTGAGCATGTGCGTCTTTTATTCAAATGATTAGCCATTCTGATGGTTTTTTCTTTTTTTAAAGAATCTCTGGTAGTTACAAATTTATTTATGAACTCCTCCAAAGAACTATGCTTATCTATCACGGCTTTCAATTTTGAATTAATGCCTGCAAGTCTGTTATTGGTGGTGTTCATAAAAGTCTTAGATTTGCTACCAAGATATGGACACCATTCCTCTTTAATGTTAATCCAATTTTCCTTTAAATAGTCATATACCCTGACAGATTTTTTTTTAATTTCATCAACCAGAGCAGAGAAGATTTTTTCCGATGCCGAATACACAAGTTTCTGTAATAATTCAAGTATCAAAAATTTGTCATTTGATGTTATTTTGAATTTTTCGCATGTGATTTCATTTCTGAAAATTTTTAAAACGTGAATCACAAATGTTTAACTTAATTTCTGAAAACGTTTCACGTAAAGTATTTCGCTCCGTTAAGTCTTTATCAGTCATTACGTTTATGATACTATCTGCTGTTTGTGGTGGTAAAGAACCCTTAAAACTTTGTAAAAACCATTGCAAACTCTCCTTGTCTTCACTCATCAGTATAGCGATCGCAACTATATCACTTTCGCCATTTCCATCAACATTTAGAATTATGTAGACAGGTGCCTTAATTGCTAATAATTTAAAGGTAGCGTCTAAAAAAATTATCTCTGGATATGCAATTAAGGATTCAATCATTTCTTGAGAAGAAAAAAATAGACATTTAAAAATGTTGTTCTCATCAACTAGAACGTGACAATCAGCTCCTACAAAGTTATTATTATTAAAGCCTTACTTAAATTTTATCTCCATTGTAACATACCAAATTTGGATTTAATTAATTCTGAAACAATTTGAATATCATTCTGAATAGATTTGGAAACTTATTGCAAATTTGCCAAGTCCTTTAATGTAACTGTTTGACCCAACTTTTTCTCTAAATCCTCCCGCAGCATGTGTTTATTAGCTTTCATCCTAAGTAATTTTTTTGTATCAGCCTTTACAGCATCGGGAAGACGTCTGTTATGAGATAACTGCTTAAAAAGTTCCTAAAATTGAATCGGAACAATTAAAAATTAACAATAAAATAGATTAAAAGTTATTTACCTGAACCACTATGTGGTTGTGCTTAAAGTTCACACCCACAACAATGAACTCTATTCCAGATTCAGCAATTCTGACTTGAATGTAAGCAGGACATACATCCTATTTGCATAATGTACTGTAAATAAATAGTAAGTACCCAATTATTATATACTTACTATGAAAAAATTTATATTTACTGTGTTTTCCTCATTCCTTTGCCTCGTGTTTGAAATTTTCTCCCCCCATGAATACAACACCACCGAATTGAATAGAATTTTAATGCAGGATCCATGTACCTTGTTATTTTTGTATTTATAGCCGACTGAATGGTCCTTGCATTGTTTTGTAGAATTGAACAAATTTCGATTTGCATAGTTTCTGTAAATTGCTCTCAAATTGTTCTAAATCTCCAAATTTACTGCCTACTTTGATACCAAGCGGAACGTCGGTATTATTGTCCATGTTTTATTCGTTTCCACATCAATTTCACATTGCACAGTACACCAAACTCAGAAAATAAACGTGAATAAAAGCAACAATTTTAGGTTATTGAAAACGGTCTTCATAAAATTTCTCAATATCCTCTTCTGCGCATGTCAGACAGTGCACCAACTCCCTAAAAAGAATGTATGGTTTATTTGGTAGAATAAAGACAATATTATTATTAAATACTCGATGCTTGTTTATTGAATTTGGCAAAAATGACCAAAAGCTTTAAAGTCGCTATTATTCGTAACAGACAATACAGCGTTCCAAGAATGTGTAGTATACTTTTTAATAAAAAATTAAACCAAAATGATATTCTATGCTTTTTTTAGATTTTGACGTTACTGTTATTGGCCTTACAGTTTTTTAATTACTTCTAAAATCTGATCAAGTCTAAGTTAGGATCCAAACGAGTTTTTGGTGAAAATTTTGTTAAAATAAGTAATTAAGGTAGTTTTGTGTCAATCTGCGGAACAAAATCCGAGCTAAACGAAAACATTCTACACATACACCTATATATTTTTTGAAAGTGGCTTTTTGGATTCGGGGAACGAGAAGAAAAGTTAAGAATTTGCGGTCAGATTTTTACATGATCACAATACTTTCCTTGTACTATATACCTCATACACACATAGTAATATATTGGGTAGTATATAGCAGGGAAGTAAAAAGATTAATATTCTTCCCTAAATTTAATACCCTTCGCACTTTATCCAGGCTTAGAACTGGCAGCTAACGAAGCATACTTCTGTTATGCTGGCGTGTTTAAAAGTTGTGAAACAGCAAAGCTGAATCTTGACATATATTTTATTTTTTATTAGTGTTTTTTTAATTTTTTTTTGTTAATAAATAATATATTGTAGTTAAATGAAATACACTTCCAATATAATAGCCGTATCAGCCTGAATAAAATAGAAATACCTTAGTTGAAAATAACTATTAAAAAAAGTTATAAATGGTACAACCTCTGTTATCTTATCCGCCATGTTCTCTATCAAGTAACCCCTCGTTTATTTTCTAAAAGTGGATGGGGAACTATATAAAATACGAGTATGAAAAGTTAGTCAGTATATTTTTTAATTGCTATAACATTATTTACAAAATCTAGGTGTTACTGACACGCTGATAAAATGTGCTAATCTGTACAATAATCTGAATCATTATTCAATAAATTTGACACCAGTGTAACAACTCTTACTAAAGTTTTAAAATAAATATCAAATAAACACAAACATTAAAGTACCAACAGAAACGCGTAGAAGTTAGACCAGCTAAGCGAAAAATTGTTAAATTTAGTGTTTTTGTAATAACTAATTTGCAGGTAGAAGACCGCCGCACTAGTCGGCCAAGTTTGGGTGTCCTGATGTCTAATGAGTTGCAAGGGTGGACGCTAATGAGGTCTTAATTACCGTTAACATTCTTCTGGGGGCGCAAATGGGCCGAAAATGGCGGTGGGCGCAAATGGGCCGGGCGCAAGTAGGCCGACACCGACCAGATGATGCGTAACTATCATTGTATAGCATTAAAAATTATGACATAACTTGATCCGCTCCACCACATGTAGTTATGGCGACTTTTAAACTAAGATAATAATTAATAGGCTTGCGAGTGGAGTTTTATTATCCGTAAGGGTCTCACAAAAATAAATGTCAATTACAGTACAGTGAGAGAAAAATAGTTATTCAATTACTTATACACTATTAACTATTACACACAAGCAACTTGGAGCTAGTTCAATAGTAATTTTGAAGAAAAACCACTGTAAATATTTTTGATATAAAGCAGTAAGGCACACTTATTTATTACAATCACTCTAGACATTGCAAGGTCAAGGAAGTGTCGATGTTACTGACGACAATCTTTACTAATATTCGATTTTCTCTAAAATATTAAATATTCAGCATACGCCACTGAGTATTTGTTTGAAAATGCTTAACATTAAATCTGTACGGACCTTAGCAAATCATTATTGTAGTAACATTATTGCGATAATGTAAATGTATTCAGCTATATTTTTTATTTTAATATGGTTCTGTTACTGACATGCCATAAATGTTATGTACATTCACATAGTTAAACAAATAAATCTATCTATTTATCTCTGAAGCATTCGAGCCCGTAATCTAAATAGAGACAATCAAACTTTTCCAGTTATTTCAAAGAAAACGAATATTCGAACTCGGACTGCAGTGTTTGCTTAAGAACATGTATTTTCCGCCTTCATTTCCCATTTCCACGGTGGATGCCTTCCAGTTTCCACTATACCTCTCGCCACCGTCGCAATTTTCGAGTTTCGTTTACAGTTCACTTGGGGTTATTTGATAAATAAACCTTTGCTGTACGATAAACATCCAATGCTATCTAAAATTTTAGAACATTTCGTCTTTGTTTGCAAAATGTGCAAAACGAAACGCCTTCCATGCACCGATCGGATGTTTATGAATCCACGAATTTAAATTGTTCGGGATAGTTTTACTGTATCTGTATAAGAGCAACATACGCTGGCGGTTCGTAAACAATATAAAGCATACAGCGTTCGCAGCTCTTGCTCATAAAAGAACGAGAACTTGAAAACTATAAACCCTATTAAATTTTATAATAGCATGCATTCCTAGGGGATCTCTTATTCTAGATTCTAGATCAAATATACGCTATAAAATATAATTCGTCGGGATCATATGAGGGTTGTCCTCTATATACAAATGCGTTTTGCATTGCTTGAGGAAACTTTAGTAGCTTTTATACCAATGTCATTAAACATGAGCTGCCCAAACATTACACAAAGAAATTGGCGACCGATTAGGAATTCTGTGGGTTATTTGCTTTGAAATGCTTTCAGAAGTGTCAGTGTTTTAGCCACTGAACTAATATTGAGTTCAGTGGTTTTAGCTATTTTAAAATTTGTATCAGCTTCAACCTTTTTAAAAAAGGGGTGCAAACATTCTCTTACTTACTTCAAAGAGAACGAAGCTCATAGCTCCACCAATCTTTTGGTTAGACTTTAGATTAGATCAAAAATGTTCTTCCTTATTCATCAGTAGACCGCAAATTATATGATAAATGAATATTTTTTTAGTATATTTAATTTTATGTCTTCAAATCTTTACATTTGCACAATTACAGACCCATTGGCACCAATTTTATTTTGTATATTTTGCATATGTGAGCTTTTGTTGCATTTGTTGGTCAAAGTTGCATATCTTAACATATTTATGCCTCCTGAGATTCTTTTTAGGAATCATATTCGTATAGCAAATTTATGCTTGGTTTTAAAAAAATTCCATAGCGATTAGAGTTTTCTAATCTTCAAGAAGCGATTCGGGGAATTTCTTAATGAATGACCCTTTGTGCGTAATATCTCTAACAACCAAGATAATTACCTGGCTTCTTGACTAACTGACTTCAGACCCCAAAAATTTCAATTTTCTGTTCATTATATTTTGTTCGGCAAGTGCATGGTTGTGCAGTGTAAAAGTTTGTTCAGTTTTAAATCGGCACACAATGTCTGGAGTTAGAAATTGGATCAAGTCCTACCCTGAACTGGTACTGGATGGAGATAAGGTGTTCTGTCGTGCGTGCAGTAAACCAGTAAGTAGACTATTATTCAGAGGCATACAGTTATCCATTTAAATCATAGCAAATTTAGGGCTATGACATCAAACTTTTAAACTTTAAAATGTATTAAATCATATTTTGACATTTCTTCCTCCCCTAGTTTTCTGTGATGAACTAGAAAAATTATTTTTGAATTATATTAATATTTTTCGTCAGGCATCGAGCAACAAAAAGTTTTTGATTGATCAACATGCAAACACTCCTGCACATATCTTCAAGTGCGAAAAACTAAGAAAATCTTCCAAATCCCAGCAAACATTACGTCAATGCGTGACTACAAGTTCCAGGAATATCGAACAAGAAACCTTCTATGCAGACTTGTGTAAAACTTTAATAGTAACTAATATTCCACTTAGGAAACTGAATAATGAAAACCTCAAATCTTTTCTTCAAAAGTATATTAAATACAACATACCTGATGAAAGCACCTTAAGAAAAAGTTTTATTGAACGTGTTTATTCGAATACAATTTCAGAAATTAGACAAATCATTGGCAACAATTGTATATATAATATGATCAAAAATTAATCTCATCTAGTATGGCTATGGAATTCTTCCCAATTTATGAATGCAACTATAATTACCATAGCAATGGAGCCAGTACTAGCGGACTCTCCTCACTGGACAGCCCGTAGATCTATTATAAACCAAGGAATTTTCTACTGTTATCCTCCGGACTCCGATTCGGAGCAAGTCCTACTCGTGGTAGCGTTCCAGGTACGAAACCGTATCACGACGCCCCAGCCGCCGCCTACTACGGAGGAAAACGTAGAACGCACTTTTGGAGTGGGAATTCACAAGCAAATACTGAACCACGTGAAGAATTGCAACGACTTTAAAAGGTTTAAAGCATGGAACCTGAAGCCCTCAGAATCTCTCAAGACGGTTGATAGATAGATGTTTGGACCATTGCCACCAGGACGGAAGGAAAAAATATGAATATTTATCCCAGAAGAGACGGCTACAAAATCTGTTGAATTACTCGCGCTCCGACGCATCTTCATGCGCTTGAACTCTAATTGAGGAAGTATTTCTGGAATTCGGGACTCCCAGAGTGATCATTAGCGACTATAGAACGTAGTTCGTTAGCAGCATTCTGCAGTACGTAGCGCACTACCTCAACAATCAGCAGGTGTTCACCCTCGTCATTTTCAGATAAAACCGGTTGAAAAAGAACAGGGACCTGAATCTACAATTAGTTATATTAGGACAGGGATGATCAAATTGGCGCCCATCCGATTCGTCATGAATACCGCTTGTTGCCAATCACCTGTGCACCTGGTTGCATACCTCACGTTCGGACGGGAACTCCGCACAACAGACGACGCCACTGAAGATCAGAGTGCCATTATGCAGTCTAAAAATGTTATACCGAAAATCACTTCTTATATGGTTTTACTAACGGACACTCTCTGCCAGGCAAAATTCGTCTAGGAACAGCACCAAAACAGAAATAGGGACAATACCGACGCAGCCAGGAGATAGGCAGTACAAATTAGGAGATCCATAACTTAGCAGCGCCGCTAAATACATACCACGAATACGTAGTAGTTCAAGTATAGCCAACGCCGTACGAAGGTGCCGTCAGTGATTATCCAAATATTTTCTTCGGCAAATATCCTGAGTAAGACGAAGCAGGAGAAACCGAGAAAAACTTAATAATTTCTGCCACAGTAGTCGGAATGTCTTGGAGGCAGAAGGGGAGTTTTCGACATCTCCGGAGAGATTCTCACTACTAAGCCAGAAGTGTGTATACACAGGGTTAAAAGCATTTTTTTTTCTGTTAATGTATGGTGTAGAATAGTAGATCACATTCTAGGACCCCACTTTTTAATGAAACTTTGACAGGAGAGCGTTAGTTGAATTTAAATGTACTACATGGGCTGCTAGTAAACCTCACGTTAGATGTTGGGCAGCAGAGGTGGTTTCAGCAAGATGGTATCCTTCCGTTACCACAGATATATAAGAAATTATTTAAATATGCTGTTTAGAGGCAA
This sequence comes from Agriotes lineatus, assembly GCA_940337035.1. NCBI lineage: Eukaryota > Metazoa > Arthropoda > Insecta > Coleoptera > Elateridae > Agriotes > Agriotes lineatus. The sequence continues at coordinate 114,280,556 of OW679202.1, forward strand.
ATGCAAGAGAAGACGATCTACTCCTTCGTTTTCTCCACAAATTCACGACCTTAATTCGTTAGATTTCTTTTTGCAGGGTAAAATAAAAGAAAAAGTTTATCAAACACCGTTGGCAAACTAAGAAGAGCTAAGAGCACGGACTACTAAAGCATGTGCTTGTGCATCGTTTACGCTAGTTATTATAAGACGTGTACGGGTGTTTCTGCTAAAGTGAATACAAAAGTGTATAGAAGTTGAAGGCCATCACTTTCAAGGTTCGTTAACTTAAAAATTTTAAAAAAATTATGTATGTATTGTTGATTTCTTCAATTAAATTAAATTTAAACATGTTCTTATAACACGCATATTTTCTGATCGCCTATAAATTTTTCAAAATACTACACATTTACGTGTTCCAAATATGAGAGGCACTTCTGCTATACGTTTTCAGGAAGTCAATAATTATAATTGCGATAGTGAATATGCTATGAAAACCATATATTTTTTTTGTAAATTTTTTATTACTTTTTATATAAAGTGCGTAGCTAAAAGACAGGAACTTTTAACATTGAAAATGCCTAACGAATTGGAAGTGTGGCGCTAATACGGAACTCCAGTAGCGATTTGTGTGACGCTAGGAAAATGCGCAGTTTTCGCGATTTTTTGCAAGTTGTGCCTATTGCACGAGAAAGTTGTTGATGTAATTTTGAAGATCTCTTCATGGGCAAACTTTCTGGAGAGGTTATAAAAATGTAAGTTCGAGGGGGCGCAAATACGGGGGTTCAAACGATTTTTTGGACACCAAAGCGTTCGGTGCTGTTACATCGCATACTTCTTGAAAGATTCAAATGTGATTTGGGGCTAGTTGGAAAGAGAATTAACCACCGCTTATCGCACTGGCTGTTTTTGGGGGTCTGCGATGCACGCGAGCAATGTTACAGGGGTGTAAAGGTTGGGTACGTTTGTAGCAAATTGGATGTTTGCATAAACAGGGCGAAAGAAAAAAATGTCGAATTATGTTTTTGGCAGTATGCGGAAGAATCTGCGGGTTTTTAAGAATTTTGCGGACCAGGTGGATTTGAGGGTTGCAAAATGGGGAAAACGTTATAATTATGAGAAAAAACCTTAAAATCAATATTTGCGTGAAATTCTCGGTTTGGAAACTTTCTGGTCGATGGTATTTTTTAAGAGAATTTGGGACGCGGTTGTGATGGGGGGAGATGTGCAATTTTGTTTGATTCTGGCCCTTTGTGAAATTATAAATTTGCAAATAAATATTAAATAGCGTGATACTAAGGGAATGTCGAATTGTATTTTTCTCTAACATCAATAATATTTCGTGGGGAGGTCATTGCTGCGCTGCACTTGTTGGTAGACGGTGGTAGTTGGCAGACCGTCACTGGCAGGTTTGGGATGTTAGTGTCAGTTTTATAGGAGATTGTAATAGAAAAAATCTGGTGTGATACACGCACACACCTTCCTTTTACAGTGATCTTATAATTAGCAAAAATTTGATTTTAAAGTTTTAAGCATTTGTCAAAAATTTTCAAAAATTACAAATTCTGCAAAAACGGTCCAAAATAGAGCGTTAGTTGAAGAGACTAATTTTCTCTAGAATTTTAAGCAGAATTCAAAAATGTAATAATATACGAGGTGTTCTATTTAAAATAGGAGTTAATAAAAACAATAGAAAAGAAAACAAAAGAATCCCATTTTAGAAGTATTCAACTGAAAAATCACCTACCTCATATCAATACACATTCAAAATTTAGTAAAAATGTGAAGTTTGAAAAAATCGTTAAAGCCGTTTTTGAAAAAATCGAAAAAAACTGAAAAATTACAAGAGTCAACAACTACTTCCGGTTATGAGATTTTCTTCAAAAGCTTGCTGTCGCATCTACATGGTACACAAAACTTATATATGAAGTTTCAACGCCATACCTCTTTTAGTTTTTAAGATATTCTGTTCACAGACACACAGACAGACAGACCAATGAAAAAATATGTTGTTTGGGTTCAGGGGACTCTAAAGCGTGAATATCTGTTGAAAACTCAATTTCGAATTTTTGGGGTAAATCCAATACTTCCTTTATTGTAAAAGGAAGTAAAAATTGGTGGGTACATATGTGTATGTACGGGAAATTCAAAGTTACTTAGTTTAGACTTTCTAGAATGCAAAGCTCCCCAAACAACAAATCCTTTTAAAATGTGTTTATTGAATAATTAACACAAAACTAAAGATACATATCGACTAAACATCGCTTTTTGACACTGCCCCATTCTTCGTAATAAAAGCAGTAACATATTTGCTCTAGTTGTTATATTTGCTATTAAAGCACGTTTCGTAAATAAACAAAATAAACTATTAACGATTAAAAACATTTAAGGTAATAGCGAATATATCATTATCAAATTGCAGATTAATATTAAATTATACAAGATGCTGAGAAGGTTCAAAGTTGTAACCACGTATTATTTATTAATGATCTGCTATTCAGTAAAACTTCGTAGTAACGTTTCGCGTGCGTACAATAAACAATAGTAATAAAGATGTGGGGAATTTTAAAACCTTTCTTTATGTCTATGTTTTGTAAATTTTTCAGATTTTGCAAATTTTATGCCACACTTGAATAGTTTATTTTCAATGTATTAATGAAGCTTGCTAAATTGTAACTTCTGTAAATTGTTTTGACTGTACAAAACTCATTAAAGTGAATAAAATGAAGCGATAAATATGGCCATTTTTATATAATTTATTGCTTTCTTTTGTCGTAGCTTATTATTATATTTTTTTATTTGTTACCTATTACATTGTGTAACAATACATATTATTAAGCAGGCACGATTGTAAGGACATTTTCTTAGTTTGTATGAACGTACGGCTATTTAGCATTATCTTCTCCATTCCGAATTACGATTCCCCTTGTATATGGGTATTTTGAATTATTCGCTTGCAGTCAACAGTTGTAAACGCACTCATTCTGGGTTATCGCTATTTCGGGCCTATTGGCGCTCACATGTTTCTTGTCGACCTGTCTGGCGACGTGAATTCTAGTACATATTAGAGCCAAAATAAGAAATAGTTGCGTGTGTGCGATAGAGCAAGTACGAGGTTTAACCCCTGCCACTTTATCGATTGCGAGCTTGTTCCCGCGTTTTCTGGACATATTTGACCCGGAGTGGCTAGAAGCAACAAGTAATTTTGAAGCCGTGCTGCTCGCCCGCGCTGCCTTAGGGCATGCGTTACTTTGTCTCGATTAATTCCAGTACTCGAAAAATAAGTGCTTGTTGCGTTGTTTCAGTGGAGTTAACTTTTAAGGTATTACAAACGATTTTGAAATTTATTCTAATTTGTAAATTCATAAATACTCGTTTCGACAATCGTTGATTGATAAACGAGGTAGATACATTTTTTAACGAATCTTCGTTTAAATTTTTATTGTCACTGTTAGCATAAATAAAATGAAACAGTTTCGTTTCTTGTTTTCTATTTATACACATTGATTTCTTTGTTTTGTTGATTAGAAAATGTGTTTAGTCAAATATCAACGGATTAGTAACTTGGGCTCAGTTCAACATCAGATTACTTTTGCTTAAATTTAAGGAACTGAAAGAACAGAACGTGTTCAGATAATTATTCTGTGATATGCTTCACCGAATACAATAGATGGGTAAGAAGGATTGGTACAATGTGTGGAGGAGATGGAGTAGGTATGTACATCAAATATTCCTTTCCCTTACCTATTATTGATAGTATAGATAATTAATAGGTAAATAATGCAACAGATCGCGGTAGGAGTTGTGTATAGGCAGACAGATTTATCATATAATGTAACAGTTTTCTAATTTACTGCCTCAGGATGACGATGCATGCTGCCTTAGTAATTTCAATATAGATTTATAAAAAATTATCTCACCTAGTTTTCAAAATGTTCGAAACTTTTAACTTACAAGTTGTGAACACCCCTACTCCTCTTGCTCCTAATTTCATAACTGTTATTGACCTTATAATAACTTCGAATTGTAAGAAATCTAAATGTAATCTCTCCTGATCGATTATCTGACCACGAACTAACTTATGCCGAATTAAATATTAAGAAAAATTCTTTTTTTAAAATTTATTGATTACTGGTTAAGCACATAGCGGCTGGACACAGTATGGATAGTACTTAATTTACAGTTATAATAATATAAAACTTAAATGGTAAGATGATGAGTAAATAATAAAATGAAGTTGCTATTCTGAATCACTTGATAGTAGCAGCACGTCTTGGGGAATCTTGGTTTAAGCCGGGTGGAGATTGACTTGGTTCCGATGTTGTAGTACTCGATTGCTGGGCATTGTTGCATATTTTTAAAATATGTTTTTGCTGTATCTCTGATAAAGTCTTCTATTTTTGGAATTTGTAATTCTCTGTGGAGTTGTTCATTTCGTACAAACCACTCTGCATTTGTTGCTATCCGTAATACTTTATTTTGGAGTATTTGTACCTTTTTGATATGAGTGTTGGATGCGGAGCCCCAAATTACGCTGGCGTACATGACTACAGGTCTTACTATTCCAAGATATAATATCTTCGCACATTTAATTTTTTAACTGGATTTCCTGTTCAGTAAGGGTTATAATATAGCTAGGCGAGCATAGGCTTCATTAAAATTTTTATTTATGTGAATTCCCCATGTAAGTCGGCGATCCAGGTGCACCCCGAGATACTTCACTCCTTGATCTGCTGGGTTCCATTGTATACGCTGTCCATTCAGCGATATCTCATTTGGATTTGGAGGTCTTCTCAAGGTGAATATTTTGGTAACGCACTTTGTGGGATTCAGAGTAATGTTCCAGTTTATAAACCAGCGGGATAGCAGGTCGATACAGTTTTGCAGATTATAAGTAGCTGTATGGATATTTTCATGTTGTGTGATTACGGCGGTGTCATCTGCGTACATTGCTAAGCTGCCGTCGTTTGGGGATGGTATATCATACATAAATAAATTAAATTAAACTGGTCCTAAAATCGAACCCTGTGGAATCCCTGACTGTATGCGTTTGCGGCCTGATTTAGTACTGTTGATTTTAACTGCAAATGTTCGCTAGGTAATAAATGAAGATATTATCTTAATTAAGAACGGGGGTATGTTTAAAGTCAGCATTTTCTTCAACAGTCCTTTGTGCCAGACTTTATCAAATGCCTGTGCGATGTCTAAAAAGGCTATGGTCGTATGTTGTTTTGCTTCAAATCCATGTATAATTTTTTTGGCAATTCTTAGCAGCTGATGAGTAGTCGAATAGGTTGTTCGGGATCCAAATTGAAATGGCGGTAGAATATTATTTGCATTAATAAATGAGTTCAGTCTAGGTTCTATAATCTTCTGGGGAAGTAAGTTTAATTTTAATGTTATCGCCGTTGTGAAATATTTGAAATTCTCCCGTGATGATTTCTTTAACATTGATTATCACTTCTTGATATTTAATGGTGGTAGCTCCTTGCAGGTAGATAGGGGGTATTTTTGTGTCTATTGGTTGTGTTAGTTTGTTTATGTTCTGCTTGTTTTGTTGGTTACTCTCGGCTGATTGCGAAGGTGCATTGTTATTATTTATAGCGTGATATCTATTTGCAAATATGAGCTTGCCTGCATCGAATAGATAATGTTTATCAGGTTCATCGGCCGGAGGTGAGATTGCTCTACGCTTGTTATTCGTTTTGATTGTATATTTACCGTTATTGCTGTCGCTATTATTGCCGGTTGAATTTCCTTGATCCATGTTGGCATCTTGGTCCATTGGGATTGTTGTTCTTTGGACGATCAGTTTGGGGGTTGAAGTAAGTTCATTTCACACACAACTATACCCTAGGTCGCTGGAAGCCAGCGCCTGCAGATGTAATTACACTAATTGTATCGAGTATTTATAATTGTTAAACTAACTTTACTTAATTATTAATATAAAATAGTGAACTTGTTCAGCACTGTATTCGGATTAATGTAGACGTTAATCGGCTGCACGCATCCGTACTCACGCGCTGCTCTTTCGGTTCAGTCATTTATAAGAATAATTCTATCAAACCTGTTTATACAACAATGAGGCATTTTATAAAGCATTTAATAAAGCTCGGAAAGGAGAACCAAAAAGCTGAGGTCAACAGAAGAATCCGGATGACTTGGGCTGCCTCCGGAAGATTAAGTTCAGTCCTCAAAAACAGTGACATCCCAATAAACCTGAAATCGAAAGTCTTCAACACCTGTATACTTCCTGTCTTAACCTACGGAATGGAGACAATGGCACTGACAGTTAAATCAGCAAATGGACTCAGAACAACCCAAAGAGCGATAGAAAGAATCATGTTAGGCGTAAATCTCAGAGACCACATCAGAAATGAAGAGATACGAAGTAAGACAAAAGTGGAGGATGTCATGAAAAGAATAGCCACTTTGAAATGGAGTTGGGTGGGTCATGTCGCCAGGCAAGGCGATATAAAATGGACTAAACATATATTAAACTGGCGCCCTAGAAGACACAAAAGAGGTGTTGGACGTCCACAGAGAAGATGGATAGACGATGTGAAGGAGAAATTGGGAAGAGGGTGGCAGCAAGTGGCAAGGGATAGATCAGAATGGAAAAGACAAGGGGAGGCTTATGTCCAGGAGTGGACGGAAAAGGGCTGCTAAAGAAGAAGAAGAAGAAGAAGTTATTTTGAAGAAAATCAATTCTGCGCTTACCTTATTTTAATCAACTGCGATATAGTATACTATATAAATAATATTAACGACAAGTTTAACTTTTTGAATGAAAACTTACTAAATCTTATAAATACTCATGCACCTCTTAAAACAATTAAAATTACAAGAAACTTTTCTCCATGGATGACAGACAATTTGTGATTACTCATTTCGCGTAGCAATAAGGATCGTAGTAGATGGAAATGAAAAACACGTGTCGTACACCATAATTATTACAAACAATTGAGAAACTATAAATTTGCTTGTATAAATGAAAAAAGATCGTAATTTGAGCACAAACTTAAAGCAAACGGAATAATAAAATTTGGCGGGATTTGGAGCCGTTAAACATAAAAAAGCTGAAAACTATTTCTGAGTATTTGAAGAATAATGCTGACAGTTTTAAAGATATTAAGAATGTAGTAAATGGATCTTTAATTTCCAAACGGTCTCTACATTTGACGTGCAAAGAATTTTATATGGAATTAAAACGAGAGGAATAATCAATACGGGATCTGAAAAAATAATTATTGATATCGAATATTATTACATAAGCTTTAAAATAATTGAAGTTGAAGACTAAGTGGGTGCGAGGTGCGAGAGTGACAGACGTGCTAAAGTGAGATCCGAAAACCCGGTTACCTAATTCAAACCTCAAAAGCCGACAATTTAACAATAAAGTGATAAAGTGAAACACAGAAGGTGTGGAGCTGATACAGTGACAATAGACAAAAACAAGGATGGTCGATGCAATAATAGGAATTTACACTCTGTTTTTATTGAGTGGCTATATGGTTTTCTGCATTGATGAACGCAACGGATTCCACTTTTATCTGGTTTTCTAAAGATTTCAAGATTTTATTAAAATTCAACATTCTGGGCTAATTTATAATATAATGAACAAATAAAAAAACATAAACAAATAAATTTACATTCATTCTAATAACATAGTAAAGTAGTACAGGAACAAGCATAATAGTAGAATGTTATAATTATTTAACGAAAAAAAGTGGCATATAATAACAAATTCTTAATGCAGAATAAACCGAAATAAGTTATAGGTACCCACCCATATAAAATATAAAAAATATAAATACTAGTAGGTAGGAAGTATGATAGATTGAATGATTTTCAATCTCTTATAAAAAAATGGACTGGATACATAATAGAGACATTTTTTACCTTGATTATCCATAAGCTTAAATTTGGCATGACTAATCATATATTTGGGCCTTCTACCTTTTAATTGTTCTACTTGTATGCCAACTTTATTATATTCAGTCACAAACGTATTTAATTGATTCCAAATTCGTCCAAAATATTTGTACAATACGATCGGCTCCATCTACCTAGACACAAATTAACATCGAATAAAGGCAATGATAATTTAGGTCTACAGTTAAAAATATGTCTACAAGGCAAATGTGTAGATTTACTTGTATCAAACCCTCAGAAGTTACTGCCAAAAAAACATGCTGTTAAATTCTTTGTAATTGTATCTTTTGAAAACATTTAGCTGCGCCTTCACTTTTTCAAAGGCAAACGTTGTTAAATGTTCCTTATATACGTAATTATTCAGCAGAGTTTTTTTCGTATGGTTTTGCTAACTTGGTATTTAGCAGCTGAAAGTTCTTCAGGTCCTTTCCAACTCGAACACTGTTAATGTAAGCAAATACAGGTTTTATGAAGTCTTTCAATGGACTGTATCTGTTTATTACACTTTTTAATTTATTATTTACAGATTTCAAACCATTATTTGGTTTATTTGCAAACACAAATTTTGCAAAGTTAAGTAGTGAACCCATTGATCAGTAATGCCGGCCCTATTAGAATCGTAATCTTTTGTTACAATTTTAGGGCCCTTTGTTGCCATTTCATCGTAAACTTTGTTGTAATCTGTTTCCGATAAGGCATTTGCAAGTTTCTGTAAATATTCTTTGCTGATTTTCACTTCATCTTCGAATATACCCATTTTTTTCAAATAAAACTTCTCTATTGAATATTTGGAATACATGAAAAACATATCAATAATTTTTCATCAGGGAAATGCTTTTAAAAAAATCGTTCTGTTTTGTATTTATCGGACATAATAACTTATACTTTTTTCCAAAGAGGATTTTGATTTTTAAATGTTTCTAAAAAAATTAATTAAAGGTTCATCTTCATCAACTAGCAAACACACTGCGACTATCTCACTGAAACCACAGCCATCTTCTATCATTATAATATGTGTTGCTGTTTTAAGGTCAAGCAGTATGTACCATCAATAAACAATATTTCCGGAAATGCCTCCATATATTTTTTCATTATTTTATCTTGAAAATACAATCCTTTAAAAAGTTCATCTTCATCCACTAATAATTGAATATCACAACAGTCATATGTGTTCTTAAGCTCTCTGGCGTTCTCCTGTTGATGTTAGTTAGAAATTTAAGTGTAAACTTACGGCCGGTCTCTGCTCTTATTTTATCTAGCACAATCTTTTTATTTGCACCAGCTCTTAACGAATCTCTTGCACAATCTTTTACACCTTCTGAGAGTTGTAATCTTTGTTGTGAAAGGGTTGTAAAGTTTTAGAAGATGTATGGTTGTGGTTGTTTTTAATTCCAGTACACACAGATATTGTTTGCAGGTACTAACACGGACAAAAAATGTCTCAGAATCTTTTTTATACGTCGTACGTTTTCTTTTGGAATGTCTATTTTTGGATTTAAAAGCCCTGCCATCTTTAACACATGCTAGTCGCATATAATAATATTTAAGGAATTTATTAATGTTAGCAACGCGTTCGGGGGTTAGTTTTCGTTTATTTTCGATTGTTCTAGCACCTCGTATCCAAAATTCATTATGAACAATTTTCTTGTACACTGTTAATACACTATGAAACTCTTCATATGAAGAAAACTTGTCTCCGACTTTCATTTTAACAACGCGTTACGGCGTTACGAGTTATCTACATATTTTGCGGTTATGTAGTCGATAGCCGGCACCTTATTGCCAGCATCGATCACAGTATTTTTCGGGCACCGTTGCCGACATAGGAGCCCACATTGAGGGGGCGACCGGCGCGGCGCCGGTAGCCATTTGATAATTTTTCGGGCGCCGTTGCCGGCAGCGGAGCCACCGCCAATTATATAATTTCCTTTAGCTACTTGGGTGTAGATTTGATTTATTGATGGTGCGTGCAGATTTTCTTTAGCTAATTGAAGTACTTTGGTATTTACGTTGATCCAATCATTACTGTCGTTTACTTTTACTGTACGCTGTAATCTTCTATTTATAATTTCTAAATAAGCGTTGCAAACTTTATCATTTGGGGGGTGTTTTCCTTCACATAGTGCAAATATTGATGATTTTCCATCATTCTCTCTTTTATTTCTCGTCCTATGGTCACACGCACATTTAACGCACCTGTGGGAGCGAGTGCATTTATTACTCGTATGTCCATACCCTTGGCAACGTTAGACCATTGTTGTAGGTTTTCTGTTTGAAGGTTTGAATTTGACTATAGCATTAAGCAGCCACGGATTCGTTCTACTCCGATTGATACTTTTCCTGTCTTCCGTATTTTACTCAAACCTTTGCGTACCCGAGGTGGCATTCATTGCCCGCTTCGATTGCAGTCGCATAGCCTTTTGAATTACGCTCGTTGCGGAGGTTGTTAATTATGCATTCTAATTCACTGTAATTTTAGTTGTTGAGTTTATTTTATGGATTTCTACTGCACACCATCTTATCGTTGAACTTATCCGTACTGCTATTGTACCATAAATATGCTTGTTTTAGAGATCTGTTTAATGGTATTTGTCGTGTTCAACGGTATTCATTATTATATTTTGAACTGTTAAACCTTACTACGAATTGTAATTATTTATAACAATAAATTTCGTTATTTATATGTAATAATGCATCTACTCTGTATTGTGCATAAATAAAGGGCAGGCAGCTGTTTTAACCAGCCACACTAAGCTCCGCCTCTTAAAACAGACATTATTATTATTATTATTATTATTATTCAATAAAGTAATGTTTGTAATAAAATATTATGTTATTTCTGATCCCTTATATTATTAATATTTTATTCAAATAATTCAGTATTCACTACTCGGCTGTTAAGCAACTTTTACGGATATAATTAAATTGATTAACAAGTTTTATTTTGACAGTGTTCTATTATGAGATGTTTTACCCTTTAGTGTATTTATTGCAGTTGTGGTACACATTTTTTAGATAACCTGTAGACAGTTATAGAGCATCGAATTTCAATCGCAACGCTACCAGGACGTGTCTTTATATTAACGAAACCTTCAAAGTTTGCTTGCCCTAATAATTTTTGTAGTCGGATGAAATTCTGGAGCAGATCCCCTAAATTTAAGCTAGAAAAGCGCAACTGATTTACTAATGGCCAAAGTTTCATCGTTCGTCCCAAAAATGCAACGTAGCTTCTTGGGAAGGAAGCAAGTAGTAAACCCTTCTTGATACATTATAATGAAGCCCTAAGCTTCTTGTTGTCTACTTCAGTTTAACTAGTCTGAAGCTTAGTGTCGTTTAAACTAGATTATTGCGATATGGTCTGTTGGGCCTGTCCGCGAGTGGCCTAAATAAAGTTGGAAGCGGTAATTAATTTTATGGGTTGCAGGATATTAATCCCTTGTATACATATACAGAAGTAGGCTGGTAACTAAATCATAACTGATCTGTACAGTAATAGTCCATTACCTTACATGGCAACCATTACCGTACATGGCAACCGATAAACTATTGTTATGATACATGATATGGACAGAGATTATAATAAAGGAATGTTGAAAATTGAACGAATAAATTTGAACAGTTACAGAAATTGAGTCTAAATAGATAAAATAAAAAAAATTAATATTAATTGATGAAGATCAACTTTGATTGCATTATTCATTGGGATTCATAAAATACTGGTAGGCTGATTTGAATGCATTGAAATAAATAATTAACGAAATAAAAAAATTCAAACTAAGGTTACATCGACAATTGTGTTTGTTAAGAAAATTATGTATTGTTAGTATTATTTTAAATTAATTAAATAGTGTGCATAAATAATCGTTACTAGTATATAAAAAAAAAGTTGTTTATAAAACAGTTACCAAATAAGTACTCATAAAGGCAGTTGTAAGAAAATTTATGGAAAATTAAATATTAAAAATTAATGGGAATAACTGCAATAATTATTTATTTAATCTGGTATTATGAATAGTAAGATTAAAAGCGAAGAAAAACAGTTATTGAAATATTGGTAAACAAAAATAATCATCATCGATTGAAAGTGGATTTATTGCATCGAACTACAAGTGATGGGAAGTAATTTTATATTGATTATGTGAAGAATTGGATCGATATTTGGAACATCAAGTTTGAGCTGTCAGCGTACCTGAAAATAATTGGACAAAGTTAATAGTTGAAAATAACAGAAGGAGAGAAACTTATCTGGACAAATAGATCGTGTGATAGCAGGATTGTGGTCTGCAGCAGTAACTAGGACGAGGTTTTGGAGGCAGTTGAGTTGGTTGCATGTGAGCGATCGAGCAGGATAGTGACAGAAATTGGATTGATGGTACAGGCATACAACAGGAACTGGTGGCTGTGGTGATTGGACTAGAGGAAGCGGTAGCTGCTGAAAAAAAGTGTTCTTTTCAGTAACTTACAGGGTTAAAGGTAGGAGCTGGTTGTGACGTCTGACATTGGCAGCTGCAGGAGGTTGGAGCTTGCATCGGTTCATAGGAACAGGGAAGGATTAGCTGTTGGAGGTTTTGAAGGTGTTACCTGTTCGAGAAGGCTGTTGGTGGTGAGTGTTGTGCATAGTGAGGACGTAAGTAACAGAAACAGGTTTGTTAAATTAAGTTTAGATTAAGGTTTTGAATACTGTCAAATGTTGAAAGTAATTAACGGAAACTGAAGCAAAATTATCTAGAAAAGTCAACAAATTTTAAATGTCAAATGTAAAAGCATAGTTGTCAGTACACCTTAGTGTGAAGAGTTTGAAAAGTAAATTTTGACATTCAAATATAAAGCTAATTTGAGGTTATAATATTTCATTGCAATATTAGATAGCATGCTAGATTCGATGAACCCAGCCCAATGAGATAAGAGGTCTTGATTATATTAAAAGTCATTAAAAATATAACAGAATTATTTTGAAGGCATAGTTTCCTATAAATAGGGGCTATAGCACTATTGAACAAACCACGGATGTTATGAATCATAACATTCCTAGATATGTTAATAGCTATTCATTTCGGACCAGCCGGCAATTATGCACAGAAACAATCCCTAAAAATGTCATTTGATCGATCGGCAACTCGTTCCGCTAGGTACTGCTGTAGATCCGCTCACATTTATGGACGAACTTGTATGAGATGGAGTTCATTTAATTCTCGTTAATTTCGCGAATTCTGGATTCCTCCTTCTTGTTATGTTCTCTCGCGAAGTTTGCGCCCCATATCCAAGGTAAATAAAGTTTATGAAAAATAAGCTTTCTTTCCATGATCAAAGTAAGCTGATCTGATCTGTTATCGGAAACCGCGACTTCCCATCCAATCTTCTTTGTGGCGCAGAAAAAGTAGTTTTTGTCGCAGCATTCGGCAAGAAATTACAACTACGTCGCACAAATTCGCTTGAACGTTAAGAAAGGCCAAACCACTGTCAGTCAAGCAATTGAGTTAGTTAAAATTTTACAATTTCGTTGCTTGATATTCCAGTAAAACACAATTATAAATTTTAAAATATTTTTAAAAGTACTTTAACAGTGTTATTTAAATTTTAGTATTTTTACTTAATCTCATATCCATTCGACAACGATAATATCAGCTGTAGTGCAACCACGTTACTTTATAAAGCTCTTCGCCAAGAACGAAACAATAAATTATGGAATAAAACAATCTTTAGAGTGCACAGATTAGATCAAATACAAAATGGAAGAAAGTGGTGTTATTACATTCCTTAAATCTGTCCTTAGACAAACTCAACGAGTTTCAAAAGATCTCAGTATCAAAGATAACTACAAATATGTGGGGTTTATTTGATTACTACCGCTCTTATAATTCAAATAATAAACTTTTTATGATGTAAACAGTATTCTGTTTCCTTTCTAAATAACTTCAAAAGTTTGCACCAAATTAGCCTATTTTGTAGCAGGTAACGTTGGAAGAGAGGTTATTGTAGTTTGCCATATGTAGGTCATACACAATAATAATGCAATAAGGAAAAAGTGCTGAGACGTAGGCAGATGAATAATTTTTTAAAATTGATTTTCAAGATCCAATACTTTGATGATGCAATGTTTCAAAACAGCTAAGTGAATATACGGTGCGTATCTCAAAACAAGTTAAAACATTAGTTCTCCAAAAGTTTGTTAAACAGCTAGAGATAAAGACTTTCAACGCCAGCATTCAATTTAAGGTTTTTAATTGTGGTTGCCACTGTTGAGTTGCATTTGGAAATGTATTTAGTCCAGCACTTACCCGGGTTACGCGCAAAGAGGGTTCATAGAACCACAGCATTGTAGAATTAAACAGGCCACTGGCCTAATATAAAAGGAAGAGGAATAACATATGCCATTAATTGCCTAAATTTAAGAATAGAAACTCCAGAAAAATTGAAAACTGCAACAAATGACAGCACATTTCTAATCCAAGAAACAGCGTAAGATTCAATTCCTGAAAAAGAAAAGAAATCACCTAGTATTTGAATATTCCATTGGGGGTTAAAAAAACGAAAAGCAAGAATTGAGCTCAAACTAAGGGAACAAAAAAGAGGCATTCCGATTATATGTAGATGGTCTTAATATCGAAGGTTGCTCTATTTCGACTGCTACTAAGAAGCTAAATAAATCTCAAATCTATTTCGTGGCTACTACGTAACAGCTAAGATACTGGGCAAAAGTGGCCAAAAGAAAGCAGTGCGGTCTGCGCGGCACTTATAGGAAAATTTCCCCGCATTGTGATCAGCATGATGACGAGATCGAAGCTTACTTTGAAAATCCCTTACAGCTATCTTTGCCTATAAGAGGAACTACCGATAAAAAATAGCTTTCTTCGCTGTAATTTTTAACACAGTCCTGCAATTGGCATACTGGCCTAAGCAACCGAAATTTGCTTAGATAATCCTTATGCCCAAGCCTAGAAAGTATCCTGCAAAAGTGGTCTTCTGTTAACCCGTCAGACTATTCTCACAAAACCATCAAAGGAGCTGGTGTAAAAAAAGATAAAGAAGAACGAACTGCAAAACAACTGGCTGTCATCACATTAGTTGAGGTTCTGAGAGGAACATGCTGTACTGCAGCATTCCTAGATATAAGTTATGCCTTCGATAAGGTTTGGCAGAGGAGCCTCCTCCTCAAAATTAAATAAAACCCACCGCACCAGTATTTCCAAACATTTAATTCATATCTTTTTGATTGCTACTTCCAAATAAACTGTAATCACCAGGTATTAAAACATAAAGTTATCAAATCTGGAGTATCGCAAGGTAGCATATTAGGATATTGATCTTATACTATACTTCCTTTATACAACATACATTTTTACTGATGACACTACGATCTTAGCCATCAATAAAAACTGTGTATGAGCAACTCATCATCTGCAGAATCATGCGAACATGATCGCTGAATATCTCCAAATATAGAGAATTAAAGTAAATAGTCTAAAGTCTATTCATATAGCATTTACCTTGAAGAGTACTGCATGTCCAGAAGTATCAATAAATAACACATGAATTCCGCAGGTTAATGATCTGAACAGCTTACCAATGCACCTCGAAAGTAAAAAAATTTAGAAGCAGTAGTACATCAAGACGAAACGAAAAGAGATGAACGTATTGGTTGATTGGATTAGGATGTGTCATTTATTTAGAAAACATGTTGATCTATAAAGCAACTATCAAGCCAATCTGTACATACGACATTGAGTTATGGAGATGTTTTTGTAAGTCTAAACATTAGCATAATCCAGAGATTCCAAATTGCTCAGAATTATTGCTTCCTATTATTACTGAAAGCAGGACGGTCTTAAGCGAGGGTTCGGGGGGTGCACGGCACCCTGACAGTAGAGTTTAGGGGGCGGTAGCTTGTGCACTGTGTTTCTGCTTAAATTTCAAGGAAGATACAAAAAGTGTGTATAATACTTATGAAAAGGCGACTGCTGGTTACTGTAATGTATAGTAGTACTCGATAATTCGATATTGCACCCTTTATTCGGACAGGATATTGTATTCGCAATTGCAAATCGAAACAGGGTTTTTTTTAACACTTAAACGAAGGCAGGTTCCGCCCATTTCGTTTACTAGCCTTTAAAAATTAAAGCTCTTTGGATTGTGCAACAAAGGTAGACCATTTCGCGATTTATATAACTTAACCCAACGAATCTAGATAATTTCCCAATTTATTTCAACATTTTCTCTGACGTTATAAATAAACCCTTCGCCCTTATTTGTGCTTATAGTACACACGTTTGTTTGCGTACCAGTGCTATGTTGTTAGTGAAAGCTGTGGAGAGGCAGTCTATTTCGAGGATTGTTATAGGAGGTATTTACTAATAAACTGTAAAATAAAAGGTAAGTTATATTGGCTTCTGTCATTTATGTGAAGTAGTAAAAAAGTTGTTTATTGATTGCAAATAGCCGATGGAAGTAAGAGACTTTCTGGTGTTCACTACTGGAAACGAAAACCGGAAAAAGGAAAAAAAACCTGCGAAAAATAACGAGCTCTATTAGAAAGTTTCTTGAATCAGGACCTTCAACAAGTTCATCAGCAGCAGTCTCACCCTCAGTATCAGTCGCGGAACTTTCTGATTGTAGCACTGATACTTCGGAACCGCAACCGGCCAATGCTTATTTTAGATAATATTGTCAATAATTAAAATCGGGCCAGTACAAATAACATATTTTATCTGTCCTACAGATGTTTCAAATCGATCCTTTTCGGCTGCGTATTTTTCTTAAAGTTAAGAAATAACGAAACATTAATTCGGTACTGGCTCGTTTATTCAAAATCTAGCGATTCTGTATTTTGTTTTTACTTCAAGCTATTCTACAGCTCTGTGAATGCCTTTAATAATAAAATGGGTTGGAACGATTGGCGTTATTAATCTAGAAATATTGAAAGAAATGAAAAAAGCGTGACACATTTTCATAGCGTGTGGCAATGTGTAAACTTAAAAACAAAATATAGAGAAAGGAACAACCGTAGGTTCTATAAATCAGGTCCAAATGAATCAGGTTCAAATTAATCATGAAAAAGAAGTGGATGGCGGTTATTGAAAGAATTATATACGTCATTTAGTATGTAGACATCACAATTCGTTCAAAAACCCCTAACCACACAAATATTTATCAATCGCTAACTACGTATTTGGACAACTAATCTGTCAGTTTAAATAACCTTGGAGATAAACTAAACACGATCATATTGGCCGAAGATACGCTCTTTACCAAATCAGCCTTGAAAGTTCAGTTATTTAGCGATTGTTAAATATCTGTGTGGTTAGTTTTTAACGAATTGTGATGAGATTCAGACCACCGGCTCCAGCAATGTTTCATTTTATTCAGTATTTAGCCAGACAAAATTTAGTTTTTAGAGGGAGTACGGAAAAGGTCTTTTAAAACGATAACAGTTTTTCAAATTTAATTGAAAATATGTCAAAATTTTATAATGTTATAGCTGAGCACATAAATCGCTTTGAAAATGCCCAATATGCCTCACTACCTTAGTCAGAACATTCAAAATGAACCAATCAGTGTAATAGGCGAAAAATAGAACCAACTATAGTTAACACCCTAAAACATTCTTAATATTATTCTATTGTCTTAGATGGTACACCAGACATCAGTATCAGGAACAAATTACAGTACTTAGTTTTTTGATTTGTTTATTTGAACCGCTCAACAAAACATGTTGAGATAAGAGAGTATTCTCTTAGATTTTGTTCTATTACTGACACGATAGGATGGGGATTAACTACGTTTTGATTGAATATAAAACCAAACTTAAAGATTAATATTAATGACATGAGCGGTCAATGCTATGACAATAGTGCTAATACGAAAGGCAAAAGAAGTGGCTTATAAAAGAAAATTTTGAATAGCAATTCTAGAGCATTGTATGTACAATGTGCAGCATATAGTCTTAATTTAGTTGTAAATGATGCTGCAAAAGGTTCGTTAGAAGTCACCAATTTTTTGCCATTATCCAAGAAGTATACGGATTCCTTTCTCCGTCGGCTTTGCAGTGAAAAATCTTAAAGAAGGAACTTCCCGCTTTAACCCTAGAGCTACATTCCGATACATGATGGGAAAGCAGAATTGACGCCAAGAAAGCTATTCGTTTTAATTTGGAAAAAATCTATGGTGCTTTTTTTTATTTATATTGAATCAAATAGAAACAGTGACACAAAAAACTTGGCAAATTCTTTGATTTCAAAAATAAAGTCATATAAATTTGTTTGTTCATTAGTTACTTGGTATAATGGTATAATATTGCATTAAACATTAATATTGTAAGTAAAACTCTGCAGCAAAACTATTGTGATACTTCCAGAATCTGTTAAAGTGTTAGAAGAAGTAAAGCAATTCTTAAGTAAACGTTGAACAGACCCAACTAATACAGAAATGCTATGTGAATCAAAAGAATTGGATCGTGAGATTAGATTTCCAGCAACCTTACTGTGCGACCAAGGAAAAGCAGGCCTATGTTTGATTACAAGGTAGAGATGATACTATACAAAATCCAGAATTACACTTTAAAGCCAATTTATTATTTTCTTTTTGATACAGCCATAACTAAATTAGATGAAAGGTTCAAATTGCTAAATGATCAAAACAGTTATTTCTCTTTTTTACACAGCCTTGACACTTTAGCAAACTTAGATTCCGATGATAAACCAAAATACTGCGCGGATTTGCAAAACAAATTAACAGAGTTGGGATCTAATCATTCGGACATAAATGCAATCGATTTACTAAATGAAATAGCGATTTTACCGACGTATCTAAAATATACTGCATCTTCAGTAGATGTTTTGGAATATTTGTTTAAAAATAACCTAATTTTCACATTTCCAAATTTGTAGATTGCTTTACGCAGTTATTTAACACTAGCTGTTATCCGCGAGTTCGTACGCGCGAGGTTCGTTATTTGTATATTAAATAATGACTAATTATTTTCTGTCATCCTATAGCATCCCATCCCGTCCCTTTCCCCGTCCCGTCCCGACCCGTTCCGTCCCTTTCCCCGTCCCGTCCCGTCCCGGCCCGTTCCGTTCCTTCTCTTCCCGTCCCGTTCCGTCCAGTTCCGTTCCCTCCCCTCCCCTCCCATACAATCCCTTTCCTTTCCGTCCTGTCCCTTCCCGTCCCGTCCCGTCCCGTTCCGTTCCCTCCCCTCCCTTTCCATCCTATCCCATCCCATCCCGTGGGGTCCCGTCCCATCCCGTCCTCTCCCGTCCCGTTCTCTCCCCTCCCATCCCATCCCTCCCGTTCCGTTCTGTCCCGTCCTGTCCCGTCCCATCCCGTCCCGTCATCTCCGATTTTCACCTTCAGGGGACAAATTTCCAAAAACTTTGAATGACTGAGTTCAAAATTTGATCTTTCAAAATTCCAACCCCTTTTTTTCAAAAATCCTTTCTTAGCAGATGCCTACTCCCTATGAGGAATCTGCCTACCAAATTTCAAGTTTATAGCATTTATACTTTTTGAGATTTCGTGATTAATCAGTGAGTGGTATTTCGCTTTTACGTATATATATAGATTAGGTATATTTACGGAAATAGTACAACTTTAAAGCCAAAATATATAATTATCTCCTTTATTTCAAAGTAAAAAATGATCAATAATTATTTAAGATCACGTATGACACAAGGAAGGTTATCAAGTTTAGCTATAATAAGTATTGAGAACGACATTAACATAGATAACATAGAGTTTGATTGTTGAAATAGTAATTTATGTACTTAGTGTGTAAAGAGAGCCATTTTGGCTTGAGAATGCGAGTTTCGTGACGAGCGGCAGCGAGGCGCGAAAAAGCCACCGAACACCAAAATGGCTCTTTACACTCGAAATACATAAAAAAATGTTCTACGGTCCTAAATAAATCACAAAGTTGTTAAATAATTGAAATTGTATTATAACATGCAACCAGAAATACATCACTGACACTGTGTAACACACTATGTACTTGTGCTGTATAAATAAGTGGGATTTTAGTGGAACACGAAACGTTTTAAAAAATAAATAAATATCTTATCTTCAGATTTCATCTTCAACTTCACAAAAACTTACAACCTCAATCAAACTGTTGCGTGATTATGGACGCTCCATGATGTAATTGCCAATAATTTTTGACAGTTCCAGTAAAGTGACGAAGTACAATAATAATCAGGTAGTCATGGTGGTGCGTAAAGTAAAATGAAGTCACGTGATTATTTCATTAAGACATTGTTTACATGGTTGCCATGTTAAAATGGTTACTAGGGAAAACATATGTGAATCGCTAACTTTTCGCATTGACAGTGAGCTTTAATAGTCAATTTTAGAGGTGACCGTAGAAAAAGTATTAGTCTATATATTATATCAATTTTAATATTGTAATTGATATTTTAATGTTATAAGATTGTGAGATTAGTAATAAGTAAAGATGTTTGGTATATATTAGGAATAGTTCTCTCTTTAGCTTCACTCAACTCACATCACATACCTTTCCCAACCATTTAATCCACAACCCAGAAGGGGAGGCACTTGAGACTTTGCATCCGGGCGGCAGGTAAGCTAGAGACGCTCCTCACTGAGAGATCAATAATACAACAAGAAATTCTATCAACTCATCTCAATAAACTCTTAGAGCCACTCACAGAATAACCGCAACATAGACGTATTAAAACGGCCCCGAGGTTTGGCAGTATGGAAATAATCTTAGTTTTAGTGTATGTTCGACAGGGTATGGTTAGTGCTAGTGTTGGAACCTTCTAATCTTCAGGTGTAAGTATTGCGGTAGCATCGTTGAATGTGCCCATTCCACGAATACATTCTAATCCACACAATTAGGCCATAGAAAAAACATGTACTCCGATTGCTAATTAAGTAAACAATGAAAATAAGAATTATTTGCTGCTGTGTGTTAAAAACAATTCAGGTTTGAAAACTATCATGCTATCAACAGAGAAGCTTCTTACGTACAGAACTTACTTTAGCACCACTGATATGTGGCCTAAATATCACACTACTGTGGGGAACTGTACTTAATGCAGAAACAGTAGTAGAACCAAAAATACTTCCGTTTCATATCCAGCGTTTTTCCATGTTGAGTAGTTTACTGGAAAGTGTGCTTCAAAATTTCAAAGTTTTTGAAGGCGCTATACTAACAGTTTTAAATTCTATTTCAAATACAGATTAAGATAAAGATAAAGATTATGTACTTGAAACTCTTTAATCGGCAATGCTGATTGTGCTTACATTATTTATGCACATTTCAAATGACCCTTGACCTTTGAAAGTAAGACAATAACATTGATTTGATTATAGTCCCTCGTAGAAGTTTATTTATTTGGTTCTCTTTAACACTAGTTCAATGGACTTGCCGTTTGTATACCTACTCAGGTTGACCTCTAACTTTCTTTCCTCCTCTTCGAGGCTCCTTTTAGTAATCCTGTTTAACACATACTTACCAAATCACCAAAACGCTTCCACTGGTTACTCTATGTATATCATTCTGCAATTGACTCCCAGACATTCCTTAATTTCTGTATTAGGAATTACATTTATCTTCATAACACTTTGGGAGCATTTCCTGTTACGGAATATGCATGATTTGCTATTATAGGTTAACGGGTATATACACTGCTCAACAAATCAACTGGACCACCCATAAAATTTGAATTGTTACATTATGTCATAAAATATATCAATAGAAGTTGTTGTTTTATAGTATACTCATATTAAGCTATTTAATAACACTGTAGTCAAATATCAACTGAAGCATTAACAAATTCATATTAATAAAATAAAAGAAATATAAAATTATAAAAAACCTATATTTAATAAAATAAGATGAACAAAAAAATGAAAATTAATAGTTTCTTTAGTCTCCTCGGAAATTTTTGGCAACGATTTGCCATACTTTGTATGCAATGTGCTATCAACATTTGAGCAAAATTCAAAATCTTCAAATGATAATATTTTATTGTGACACAATCTTGAAGTTACCAAAAATGCCAAGACTGTCCTTCTGAAAAATATTTTTAAAAATTGCACTGATAAATGCAAAAGGCCCTATTTATTTGTTGAGCAGTATATCTATTGACTTATTTGCTACAATTTTTGAATTTATCGTAATGGTCTTACTTTTTCAGAAGTTTTTTAAGCAGGGCCTGAATTTTCTTTGTCTTTCTGTAGTCTTTCACAGACGTCTTGTAGGTCTGCAAATGACATATATACGGATTAGTTTACTGCGAATGCTCTTGCAATTAGTTCACCTTCCTCCTTTAAACCCACATTGTTCTTCGTCTAGTAAACGTTCTACTTCTTTAGAAATCTTTCGTATACTTTTCTCAGTGTGTTTAAAATGCGCTGTAATTTTTACTATCGCCATTGTCTCAATTTTTTAATGAGAGTATAAGTATTATCAGTTTCTATTCATTCGTATCTTTTTTGTTTCCACATTCAATTTAATATGCTCAGTAGTATCAAATGTCCTTTTGCATTTACCATGTTACACTCAGCAGATCTCCCTAACCCACATTTCTGTTGGATTAGTTATAATAATTTTTGATGTGTTTTTCTATGCTCTTCGACTTTGCTACCGAATTATTTAGAAGTAATATCCTGTAAATGTCCTTTTTGGCATATAAAGGGTGAGCCATAAGTTAAGGCATAACAGGTTAATTTATTTCAATAATTTTAGCATAGATGTGTCCAAATAGTTCTATCTTACTTATTCAAACGCACGTTGGAGACAAAATGTTATGAAACTAAGGCAGTGACACAAATCAACAATAACGCATAATAACTGTAAAGTATAAATTTGCAGAAGGTCATATTGTGCATTCACTATGGCTCACCTTCTATTAGTGCTGCAATTTGCCATTGAATTTTTATATCTGTCTCTATTAATTTTATGCTCTTTAGCCCTAATTATTTTTTTTCAGATCTTGTAGGCTCTAAGGACTTAATTTATAAATTTTGAACTTGAGTAAACCCACAGGAAAAATCTGGGGTGATTGAGACAATCGATTTTACAGGATTTTGAAATGTGGCCCTTTTTGTTAAAATCCATGATTCTAGAAATATTAGAACAGAGCGTTATCGCATGTGCAAAATATTGCCAACATTATTCTCGAATAAAACAAAATGTTTTTATTAAATCTAGAGGGAAACCTCCTTGCTAGGTGATGTGTTAAAATTACTATTTCAAAAATTATTATTATTATACCTGTAAAATTATTTTTATCCTTTCTATTTATGTGTGTTGCTTGTAGTATAGTGAGTTGGGTATGCTTAAAAGTTTATAATATTATAGTTTAATGGATCTAAAGACCCTTACAGCCCGATTGATCGAGGCGCTGAAGAGTGACCGGCCAGCATTTATCGGTATCATTTCACTTTAACATGTCAAAAATGTAGGCGACGAATTTATTTGGCCGAGTTTGATTGCGATTCGTTTAATTAAATTACATTCAAAAACCGTAGGTGTTTTAAAAAGAAATAACCCCTTCAGATTTTATTTTTCCAGGAGTTAAACTAATTAAGTCTTCCATTATGGACTTGCCGGATGGAGGCTAACCCAAGAATATACGTCGCAGAGCAGAACCAAGCAAAATCGCACTGCCACTTGGGATGCTTAAATTTTTGCGCATTAGCTAATTGTTTGTTTTGAAGAGTTGTAAACTACGAAAGCAGCAGTTTAAAACAACGCACGATCTGCCGGAACTATATTTTAAAATTTCACCCACTTTCGTGATGTTTGCCATTTACATTTAATTTCGTTTACAGCTTAGCAGTAGTTTATTTCAACTACCACTTTAACGACCAATAAACGCGCTGACGTTTACCAGTTAATTTAAATGTAATTCTGATATTAGATTTCAACCTGGAAAGCGGCTTTTTACAGCAAAGGCATTAATATTTAACAATTTTCACACCGTTTAGTTTTTAGTTCAAGCAATTTAATTTCCATCGAAGCTATTAAAATATGGATGAAAACCATTTAAGATGGCAATTGCATCAGAACTGAAAAATAAGCTCTAAGCCTGACTATAGGCTACAAAATCATGAAGCTTGCTGTTAGGGGTAAATTAACCTAGTTGGATAATACTGAGGGGCACAGTCTTTAAAATTCTATTTTTCAGTCTAATTGTTAATTTGTACGAGATTTATATAAGATAAGCGGCAATATAAGGAGCTTAAAGTTTTCTGTTGTACGTTGTAAATATAAGGCGAAGGTCCTTTATTTAGTTCAAAGCACATTAATGTCATGGGCAGCTGCTCGAAATATTGGCGGGAATCTTTAAATTCTGTTAATGCCCGTTTGTTTGAGGAAAGGCGAGCTTACGTCATTGGTAGCTGCGCGAAATGATCACCAATGCTTTTACACTCGTAGTTCAGGATTTATCATATTTGATCCAGCATAAGGAACTTTAAACAGTTGCGCAAATAGTAACGATAAACATCATTATGATCAAAATATGTTTTAGAACCATAAAGCTCAAATCGTTCTTCTTTACTGCCTCTATAAGTGTTTGAACATCTTACTATTCAAATTCAGGTGCTCCACAGGAATACACTTTCAGACCATTTATTTTTGAGTATGCGGAAACGATGTGGCAGATTGTATTCAGAACTGTCCATTATTTTCAGATGATAACATTTCATCCACTATTATAGAATTTATAGGTAATAAGTAATTAAAAAAATTTAAATGTAATTGGCCAAAGCTTTGGTTTTCTCTTGTGGTTTGTAGTTTATACAATGTAGAAGATATAAACATATTAACAAATTTTACCTTATAGCTAAATAGGTTAATGAATTGAAACTGTTATGCTACTAGTTCTATAATATTGGAAATATTAGTCTACAGTTTTGTAACAAACCACAATAAATTGCGTTTTTAATAATTCCTATAGATTTTAATTTACCTAAATTGTCAGGAAGGAAAGAATAAGCTAGAAGCCAACATGCATAATTGACATATATACATAGGCAATACAGTGGTGCAATCTTTAGTATTGGGTTGCATCCGATCGCATTACTAGAATCAGCGCGTAAAGAATTCTATCGTCGCGAGCTAGCAAGTTGGTTCCAGGAAGAATGCTGGGAACAGCACAGTTTGCATTATCAAAAACCAACCTGTGAGAAACGCGTATTCAGAGGTTTCTCGAGAGGCGAATAGAAAAATGCAATTTGGCAAACCGGAAAAGTACGTGAACCACCCGGCTCATACCGAAAGAACGTTCAAAAAGTTTCCTGGTAGGCAGAGCGACCACCGCGCAGTAAGTCTTTCCCAAGGTCCCGTGATAAAATAACTTAAGTACAAAAATCCAAATTTACTATTTTAAAATATATGTGAAACAGTGCTGTGCCATCCAATTCCAAAGACACCGGGGGCCTTCAAGTAACATCCTAACACTTTCCAAAATCATTAATAAATTCGGGCGTTCCACTAAAGTAAGTAATAAACCATTCCCCGGGAAGTACGACGGCTCTGGACAATTTTTACGGTATTTCATTAACCAACTAACTGTAGTGTTGCGCTGTTTACTCGGTCCTTGCAGGGTGAAATTTGTGTCATAAATTTAAGCCTAATTGACCAAATCTTTTAGGAAGCTTACGATTAATTAATCATTGAACTGATAGGGGAAAACCTATTATAATTGATCAGAATTTTTATTTTCTTTTAATATAAGTCTATTTATCTTTTGTGAGTGTTTTATTTAACAAAAAAACTCAGCCTTACAAGCCCTGCATGCCTAATAGTGGTCTGCAGATGCGTTACAACCACTACGTGCCAATAGTGGTCTACGGGTTTGAAACAACACCTATACCACTAGGGGTGGAAGGACGCTACAGTTTTATTAATTCATTTTGTATTCTAAGCTGTAGAATATCCGCTAAAAAACTTCTAATAACGAGAGTTTTAAACATATAGAACAGGACATTTACATATTCCAAATATTTTTCTACTTTTTAATGCTACTCGAAGCCGAAGGAAATCTGGAGATTATAAAAATTGGTTGACTATAATCGTTTGGTGAACTATTGTGCATATTTAGTGAAGGTTGTGAGCTACAATTTTGCGCCCTTAAACCTGACAATTAAGTTTATTTAGTATTTTCTAATATTCCTATATATATATACATATATACAGAGTGTTACGAAATTAGCGGATACGCACGAAACCACGTTATTCTAAATTAAAAACTGAACAAAAAATTCCTTTGCCATTTTTTGTTCAGGTCCGTACATTTTAAGCTACCGCTATTTCAAGATTCTAAAATAATAAAAACGACAGTTTCCAAATGTTAACTGTTTAATTAATTATTCCAAAATTAAAATAACAATTATTAAAAAAAATTACAAATACTATTTACTTAATTATCTAATCTCACATGTAATCGAAATGGTCCCCATTGGCAATTATGCATGCCACGGCACGTTGTTCTACTGCTCAAATAGAATTTCTTACCATTGCCGGCGTTATCACTCGCGCTGCCTGAAGCAAGCGGTTTTGAAGCTCATTTAGATTGGGTACCGGTGTTCTGTACACCAACGATTTTAAATGACCCCACAAAAAGAAATCACAAGGACTTATATTTGGTGAACGAGACGGCCAACGAATTGGACCGCGTCTGCCAATTCAGCGTTTTAAGTAGGTATGATTAGGGCATTCTCGTACATTTAACGCAAATTGATGACCCGCTCCATAATGCTTAAATGCCATATTTTGATGAACATTTAAGGCAACGTCTTCTAATAACTCGGGAAGATCTTGTTGGAGATAATTGAGATACGTTTGTCCGTTTAAAAGATTTGGCAAAAAGTTAATACACTAAAAGGAAACATGAGATTGATGTGAGTAATAACAGAATAGAAAGTTTGTACTGAAATGTCTTACCAGATGGTTACCCAACAATCCACCCCATACATTTAAGCTAAAACGTTACTGGTGATTTGTTATTCTAACTGCACGAGAATTTGCATGATTCAATTGGTAGACATTGTACACTTTAAAAACACTATGACGCGTGAAGACATTCGTCTGTCTAGAGAATTGAATCTTTCAAATCGTAATGAGCAAGGTACCATTCACAAAACCCTATTTGAAGTGCATAATCTGTGTGCTGCAGATGTTGCACCTGCATATAGTGGTATGGATGTTGTTGATCACTCTCTAGAGCACTCCACACGCGGGTGGAGTTAATTCCCAATTCCCTGGCCACAGATATAGTGCTTCGTTCGGGATTATTGTTTATAAAATTAAGAAAAGCATTATCATGAAGACGCTGACGGCCAGAATTTACACTTGGTGGCACAGCAACACTACCATTGAACAGAATGCGATGCTCCAACCGTTAATGCTTGGTCGTCGCTGCAAAGGAAATCTCTCACCATATAATTGGACTGCTGGCCCTACTCAATCATTAGAAACTCCGAGAGCCATTAGCATGTCATAGTATTCTCGATTAGCAAAATTAGCAGCACAACAAAGCTTCTGTCAATAAATTATTCTAAAAAATCATTTGTTTCTCGACTTCTGACATTGATTCAACATAAAAATCGTTGTAGTTACAAAAGTAAGGGTTTTATGGAAAAATGGCAAAGGATTTTATTGTTCAGTTTTTAATATAGAATAACGTAGTATCCGGAATTACGGAACACTCTATATATATATATTTATTACAGTTCTTAGCGAACGTCCATTTTACAAAATTCTCTGGTTAACGAAATGTTTATGGGAATCCTGCCGTTCGAACAAATTACCATACGATTTTTTCTTTATTTAACGAAATAAAATTTCATTTAGCGAAATAAAATATGAATTTTTATAATAAAAATCTTCCGGATATGGTTATCTGAATCTAATTTGGAACTCCATCTCTATATGTTTAAGATAAGCAGCACTTTACCTGAATATCGTACTAAGTCCACTTGTAAGCGATTGGTATTTTATTTGTGGTCTTTAACAGAAGATACCGGGTATAGTTGTTATTACTAATTCTCAGAACTCAGGAAGGAGTAAGACCTTTTGTTATTCAATATTGCATTTCAGTCAGAAGCACTTTCCGTTTTTAAGGTGGAGTTAATGAACGAAAATTCAATTATTTAAGTGAGTGTGAAAGATTTTATGAACGGAAAACCTTATTTAAATGTAATGTGCAAACAAAAAAATAAATTAAAAAAATTAAACCATTTGGTGAATTTATGGTGTCATTTTAAGTGAATTTCTGTTTTACAAAATTTTTGTTTAGCTAATCTTTTCGTGGATTTAGCAACTGCATTTGACAAATAATTCTATTTGAAACTAAAAAAATATGAACTTTGTATTTAGTATTGAGTATAATCCATCCGATGAAAGTGGACGCTTACATCTGAATATTATCAGCTTAAAAGTTCTTTAGCAATGGAACAGATGGGATTACGATAAACAGAGTCTCATTTCCGGGACGAATTTACGTCGAGTGCGTCGGCAACACTAAACTGCCTATTTGTTATGCAAACAATAGAAACAAGTACTCAAGGCTAAGATATTGTTAACGGATTGTACTTAGTAGAGAGTAGATGTAAACATAGATTATCGTGGAATGGACTATAATTCGTCTTCGCCAAGAATTAGTTAGATGTTTCAGTTACATTAAAGATTGAATTCATAATAATTAGCTAGCACTTTATAATTTTTGAAAGTACGTCTAACGCTACACTAAGCCTTCTTTTTATTAACACAGAATTTCGCCTTAGATCGTGTAGTCTTTGTGAATAAACACCCAGCATTCTCTGGCTTAATGTGCCTTTCACCTTGTGAACTCGAGAAATTAGCTATATGATGGCCATGCTCTTTGGTGGCTCGTGTTGCCTGAGTACCTTGAGAACGAGGATATTTAGGCAGATTTGGCCTTGTTGCTGTTGGTTCCTGCCCCTAGCATTTGGTCCAGTAATCCCTTAAACGTACCAGCCCTCTTCGAACAAGACCGTTACGATGGCGCAGCGATGGGAGATTTTCAAAACCCAAGAAGATTTAGCAGAATCCATTCGCAGGCAGATTATCAACGTGAAGAAGGATGGCCCATCAAGAAAAAATGCAGCATATATCACCGCTCGCAGAACCACCCTAAAACAACTTTGGGAAGAATTTGAGGCCAACCATTCAGACCTGGCGAAGGAAGTCGAGGAAGAACACCCTTATTTTAAAAACAATTTTTTTCAGCAAACCAAAGACGTTTACAATGAAGGGGTTGCCCTGCCCGACAAGTGCGAAGAAAATCTAGCCACACTAGGTGAAAGTTCACAGCAGCCAGTAGCGCCAAAAGAGGACACGACCACAGTTGCTGACAAGGATGGACAGAGCCGAAGAAGAAGGCTACAGATCAAGGTAAATTCACTCCAAAGCGACATTCAGGAAGTCTGTAATAGGTTGAATGAGGAATGCAGTAAAAGGTATTACGAATACAACATTAAGAACATCAAGGATGATTGGGATGACATCAGAGCTCTAAACGAGGAGATATTATCCCACGGTAGCTACGACGACAAGGAGTTCCACGAGACCAAGAAGATGGTCAACGAAATAATTGTGCTCCTGTACCAGCACATCCAGGATGAAGAGGTTCAAAGTGTCAAGAAAAACAGCCATGCGAATATAGTGTTACCTGCTCTCAAAATTCCAGTTTTTGAAGGGACCTACGAAGCATGGCCTAGCTTTCATGACATTTTCCGAAGAATTGTTCATAAAAACCCACGACTAAGTAAGGCGGAAAAAATGCAGTACTTTAAGTCGCAGTTACGAGGGGAAGCCAGCAAGTTCGTGCAACACCTGGCGGCAACTGAAGCCAATTACTAGTCTGCATGGTTCATTATAAGGAACAGATACGACAACACCAGGCTGCTACTCGCGAAGTATTTGGATGACATATTGAACCAGGCAACCCTGTCGAACGAATCTGCAGAGGGGATCAAGAAACTCCATGACACGACTGCAGAATGCCTAAGAGCAATTGAGAACTTAGGATTTGAAACGGCCACATGGGGGCCTATCATGTGCCATATAGTGACACGAAAATTGGACAAGGAAACCAATAGACTATATGAGCAGTCATTAACGGCACCAAAAGAGGTGCAAAAATTCAAGCAGCTACTGAATTTCTTAGAAACAAGATTTCAGTCGCTGGAAGCTGTGCAAAGACGGAACAAACTCGAACCCAGAAAACAAGGAATTGGGAAACCATGGGAAAGTCACCAGGATAGGTGGGCAGTGAAGACGTACCACACTGCTGACGTGTCGTGCTTGCACTGCGGAGGATCACACAGCATCACATCCTGCCCAAAATTCAACAATCTAAAGGTATCCGAACGTTGGGACGTTATAAAGAATAAAAAACTTTGTTCTAACTGCCTCAAGCCTACAGGAAAATATAACTCCAGACACTTTTGCCCAGGGAAATGCAAGGTATGTAACAAAAAGCATCATTGGCTTCTGCACGAAAATTTTAGTAAGCAGCAGCAGCAGCTTTCCAAGACCACGGCGGCGACTTCCAGTGCGACAGCAACCAGAGAGAAAAAAAACATTGTTGCAAGCCTAGTAGGAAGACAGCATCGAAACGTTTTGCTCGCAACTGCCCTAATTAAGGTCCAGTCATCCTCAGGGAGTTTGGAGTATCTCAGAGCCCTGATAGACTCCGGATCACAGGCATCATTCATCACAGGAGATGCAGCTCAAACGCTGGGTCTACCAGAAGAAAAGGTGAGAGTGCACATTTCTGGATTAGGCAAGAAAGGAGCAGGTACAGCCCGAGGACGATTAACTGTAAACCTACGTCCACGATTTCCAAGCAGCTACACAACCACATGTGAGATGCTGATACTGCCACAGTTAACCAAGTCACTTCCAGAAAAACCAGTCGAAAACTATCAACTTCAGGACTGTAAGAATATGGTGTTGGCTGATCCACTATTTCAGAAACCTGGACCAATAGACGTTATTCTAGGAGCAGACATCTACAAGGAAATCATTGTGGAAGGAGTACGAAAATTCAGCGGAGGCCTGTTAGCGCAAAACACGGAACTTGGATGGATCATCACGGGGAATGCAACATCACCATCAGAAGAAAGGAAAATTCTTAGCATGGTCGCATGTGCTGCAGAAGATGAACAACTCACAAAATTTTGGGAAATTGAAGAAGTTGTACCAGAAAAGATGATGTCCAACGAAGACAAGGAATGCGAAGAATTCTACAACTGCAACCACCAGAGAAATTCTGATGGTACATATACAGTGAAAATTCCGTTCAAGGAACCAATAGAAAAGCTTGGGGATTCGAGAAAAAAGGCAATCGCACGGTTCCTTCAACTAGAGAAGCGATTAGAAGAAAATAAAGTTCTAGGTAAAGAATACAAAACATTCATGAAGGAATACTTAGAACTTGGACATATGAAACGAGTTCAACCAGGAGCCAATATACGACAATCACCAAGTTAAGGGTAGTCTTTGATGCTAGTACGAATACCACTACTGGACTCAGCTTAAACCAGCTAATGACTGCTGGACCAAGATTGAACAAGATCAAATGTTTGGTCCATCAGTTTACAGTTAAGACACTGGTATGGAAGAAACTGTACGCCGCCAATACATGGTTATTTATTCCCAATCAACCCACAACAGCAGCAGTACAATGCAGCGGGAATCGAGAAGATGTGAAGATTCAAGATGTTGGCATAATCCAAATATCCCCAGATTGTACTATATACACAAAACGGAATATTTTGCATACTCAGCTATTCACTACTATTCCTGTCGTAGCTGGGTTCAACAAACCAATGCAAGTAATTATTAACACTACTTTGCAGAATTCAAGCAGCCACCCTCAATTGAAAATGGAGGAACCTGTGTTGCTATCGTCCGATCATTTTCAACGCCTACAAGAAGAAGAAGATGAGTTGCAGTTACATCAGGACTATCGATTTTGGCACCATCGACATACCATCATGGTGAACACCGGTACTACAATCTGTATTTTGGTATCAGGTTGTATCATCTGGACATTATGGAAATACTGGAGAAAGAACAGGAGACCGCAGCCACGGCCAAAATCAGACCCGTCGGAAGGCTTCAGGTTACAACCACTGCCACCAGACGAGGAAGATGGAGAGACAGAATCAGCCACACCATCCCGGCCCATCGTCGCTCGGCAGAATGTTTAGGAACCAAACATAAATTTTAATCCTTTTAATTTAATTAGGCGTGTATGTCACAAACACATATTGCATACGGAAAATGCTTAACAAAGCGTCAGCAGTAATGTAATCAGTGCTCGAATGACCCGGTGAACAGCCTGCAATTCTGCACTCTGCAAGTTTGTTCATTATGAAATTAGACACGCACGTAGAAATAACAGCTTGAACTAGGGCAAATATTAAACTTTGTAAGCTAAGTCAGTATTTTTATATGTATAAATAGAAAAGAACTAGTCATTAAATTAATACAGTTTAAACTCTTGTTTCACTGTGTTTACGCTGCCCAAACGGACCCCAGATCTTTTGTTACATCATCTCGTGTGAGACCGCACGAGACCGTTGGGTTGCACCCTTTTTAATTCCTGCACCCCTAAGACATATCCTGTAATTTGTCCAAAATAAATTCATACAGTCCACTACAAGCTCCATCCTGAACAGGTTGTAATGCTTTAGATCGTGTATCACAGGTTACTAAGCTTAAAACCATCTTCCCTGTTTATGTTATTTGAATGTTTTTCTATTTCTATGGCTTCACGTATAACTCCTGGAAAGTAGTGAGGTATTCTGGCAAGTACTCTGTGTGTGCCCATTTGTAAATGTATGCTCAGCTACGGCTGATTTTGTGATGCGTGTGTGTTTGTAATCGCCTTTATGTTCGGGAAGTCTTAGGTCAATGTAACTCGAACCGCAACAACAAGGAATGTGATATACACCAGCGGTTTTTAAACTAGTAATTTTGTCTTTTACTGATATGAAGCCGTTACCCAAAGTTTTATTGGTCGTGAACACAGTTTCGACGTTGCATCGTATCAGGACACGTCCTTATCCGTTGAGCCTTTTACGTAAGGTAGAAATGCTAAGCTTTCCAGAGGTGGGGATTCTTCTTTAGCATTTTGTGACATAGTTTTGTCTAGCGCTTTTCGTATGGCAGCAGTGGTGTATCCGTTGTTTTGTAAAGAGTCAAATAGATGATTGTTTTCTAACCGGAGAAAATGATTTCAAAGGTGCTACCTTAAGTTTGGGCACCAAGTTTTGTCTTCGCAGCTGGATGGAAAATGTGCGCTCGTGACTAAACTCGTGTAAACCTTTAGCAGTAAACAACCTTTTTCCACAATCATCCACTCTCCAACCAGAATCATACGGTTAAAACATCCAAACCCAATAGTCAAAAGAAGAGCAGTAAAAACACTCAAAAACATGAAATCCGAACAAACCCAAAGAACAAATGTAAATCCTATCCTGAAAAAAAGAAACTCAGGAAGAGACAGTGATCTAATCAACCCAAAGAAAATGTTAGCAGTTCTATTCCTTAAATCAAGCTAATCATATAAATAAAGGAGAATGATCCAAACGTGTGTGTCACGACAATTGCAGACTCGATGCCATTTGCGTTTACATGCATTTCATCGTCGCCTCGATTTCGCGACCGGGGCGGAGCCCCGAGTGTCCCCCTGGAGAGGGGCGGAGCCCCCAGGGCCCCTTGAAGAGGAGCGGAGCCCCGATGGCTCCCTTGGAGAAGGGCGAAGTCCCGGGGGCCCCCTTGGAGAGGTGCCGAGCGCTAAGGGCCCCCTTGGAGAGGGGCGGAGCCCCGTGAGCCCCCTTGGAGAGGGGCGAAGCCCCGGGCCCCCTTTGGAGAGGGGAGAATTCCCGAAGGCCCCCTTAAAGAGAAGCGGAGTCCCAAAGGCCCCTTGGAGAGAGGCGAAGTCCCAAGGGCCCCCTTAGAGAGGGGCGAAGTCCCGAAGGCCCCCTTGAAGAGAAGCGGAGTTCCAAGGGCCCCTTGGAGAGGGGCGGAGACCCGATGGCTCCCTTGGAGAAGGGCGAAGTCCCGGGGGCCCCCTTAGAGAGGTGCCAAGCGCCAAGGGCCCCCTTGGAGAAGGGCGAAGCCCCGAGCGCCCCCTTGGAGAGGGGCCGAGTCCCGAGGGCCCCCTTGGAGAGGGGCGGAGTTCCAAGGGCCCCCTTGGAGAGGGGCGAAGTCCCGAGGACCCCCTTGAAGAGAAGCGGAGTCCCAAGGGCCCCTTTGGAGGGGGGCGGAGTCCCCGAAACCCCAAAGGCCCCCTTAGAGAGGGGCGGAACCCCTGGAGCCCCGTGGGCCCCTTTAGAGAAGGGCGAAACCCCTGGAGCCGCGAGGGCCCCCTTGGAGAGGGGCGGACCACCTAGGGCCCCTTGGAGAGCGGCGGAGCCCAGTGAACCCCCTTGGAGAGGGGCCGTTTTCCGAGGGCCTCCTTCTTTGGTCTAAGCCTAAAACTGGTGGTAAATTGAATAGAATAGACCGCGCAATAGCTCGCGCAGCCCCGTTTATATTTAAGATAACTTTAGGAACTTAGAAACACAAAGCATAAAAAATAACAGTATTGGCATCCATGTTTATTTCCAGGAGACGGCATTATAGCAGGCGACGGGTGCGAGGTTCGTAGTTCACAGATTCATGTAATACATGACTATACATGATCAAAACATAATTAGATATCGTGCTACATTCAATTATCACAGTGTTCATTTTCAGCAAAAGATGTAGAGTTGTATATTGTTATGTTATGATATGATATCTGATACTTATTTGGATATTATAAATAATTGAGTTTATAAATCTCAAAGTGGAATAAAATGACTAAAATGGCTGGAATTACTTTTATCTCATGGGTAGAGTCCATATATCCTAGCAAGTATTATTAAATTATAGAAACTAATTCAAATATATTTTCTATCAAATTCAATATTTGGGTACTTGTATAATAATTTTAAAAAAAGGCTTTGAATAATACGCATTTAACTACTGTGATCGTTTCTATGCGAAACTCAAATAGAAAATATGGCGTTCCAACCTAACAAATTGTGCCTAACAAATTCGCTTTGCTTCAAGAAACAGTTCAGTTCTACGTCAGTACACCTTTCCTAGCCGACAACAAAAGC
This sequence comes from Agriotes lineatus, assembly GCA_940337035.1. NCBI lineage: Eukaryota > Metazoa > Arthropoda > Insecta > Coleoptera > Elateridae > Agriotes > Agriotes lineatus. The sequence goes on from OW679202.1 coordinate 114,315,617, forward strand.
GTAAGTAAATAAACGACACAAAACAAAACACTTAAGTAGCGCTCTTGCCGGAAGTTAATATATAATAGAAGGTACTTCACAATTTTAAGAATAATGCTTTGTAGAATCACCTTCCTAACCTGTTTTGCTGCTCCTAAAATGGACAATAGGGCTTCAAAGAACTCCGCAGCAAATTCTACGTCGCTGTAGGCCTCTGCGCTCATGAATATGGCTGTAGTGACCCACACACCTTGCTTGGTTGCCTCCAGTCCTAATGCTCCAAACTGCTCCAGGACAAACCGCTGCCTCGTTCACACTCGCCTCACGTTTCAATGACTGCCTGCTCGTTCAAAATCTGCCTCGGAAACCCCAATTACTGTGCGACCAACTTTGACGCACTATTTTACCTGGGCGGAAGTACCACTATTACCAACCAAACTTCCACAGTTTACACAAGACACTCCCAATAAATTATACAACTTTTAATGAAAACTGGGGTATTTATTTGTTGATACTTTAAGATTAAATTGGGGGAAACCAAACAGAACAGCCACTACGCCTGGCCTCCTCTCCTCAATGGTTTTGTTTACAGATTTTATTGTTGTCACGATAATCCAAAACTTACTCTGACTACATTTGTTAACTGCAATACTAATATGATTTGAATACAGTTTTTAACAAAATTATTGTCACATCCATAACAATATTGTACAAAGATGAAATCAGAAATCAGCGCATATGGAATATTTCTAGATATTATTTGGCATTTATGAAATGTTATTAATTACAGTACTAATTATATAGGCTTAATATTGTGTTCATAGCAACATACTATTAACAACGCTTTATAAAAATCGTGAACTGTTGATAAATCTAGTTTTAATAATTTTCTGATAATAATTATACAAGTTCAGTAAAAAGAGATTTGCATTTAATTATCTTACTGAACCAACACTAATTTACATTTACTTAGTTTTTATGATGTATAATAAAACAATAATCTGTTATGATCGCTAACTTTCTGAGGACGAATTTTTTTTTTATTTAAACGAACCGAACGCAATGAAACTGCAGAAGTATTGATGAAGAAATTAAACATGAACCACTTGAAAATTTCTAATTGAAATTATAGGTACGCTTATATTTATTTCTATTTAATGTTTCAAGCCGACAAAAGTGTTTCAGAATTGCTCATTTGACGCCGGATTGATGTTAGCGTGCCGTTGGAAATTTTATCTTTTATTATATGGCGACTTTCATTTCTTTTTGGGCATTATATATCTGCTTTATATCATATTGATACTTGAAAGATGCAATAATTGCTTAATACATTCAGTAAATGGTTTAGTAGATACGAACTTTTGATATAGTGAAGAAATATACATTACAACCATTAACTACAGTAAAACATATTTGAATAAAAATATACACATATATAATTTTATAAAGCTTAAACCCATGTGTTGTCACAACACATGTATAGCACTCGTAAAACGGTTAGTTGGGTGGTTAGTGTTTCTATTATCCTTTTTTATGCAATTCAACTTCTATATTTATTTTTTTTCATTTTCAATTATTTCATAATACAAGGAATGATAGGTAAAGACAATGATAAGACAATACCAAGATGACTGTTAGAATTTCTTATGGAGGTAAAGAAGAAATTAATATGAAAATACAAACAATGAGCAGATCAACAACAGAGTCTGAAAAAATAATTTATTATTATAAACAACTTTTTATACTTTTCCGATTCCTATGTTATATAATATTTATATATATATATATATATATATATATATATATAAAACTAAAAGTCCTGACTCACTCACTCATCTACGCCCAGCCCAAACCCTTGGACCTAAAAAGCTGAAATTTTGCACAGAGGTTCCCTTTATGATGTATACAAGGAATAAGGCAGGATATTTCGAAATGGGGGTTCCAATTTGGTATTGAGAAATAATATTAAATAGAAATTTCGACTTGAAACTTCGTAGGAGTACTCCTAAAAACAAATAAGCAAACACGTATTTCGTGATTTTTCGAAATTCAACCCCTTAGGGGGTGCAATGGGGTCAATAAACTTAAAATACGACATTGGGGGTTTTTGGGACGTTGATTACGAAAATGGCATTTATTTTTAAGTTTAAGACGGTGG
>OW679202.1:114317853-114532003 GCA_940337035.1 Agriotes lineatus
GTCTACTTCTAAAACAGTAGGTGCCATTCCGATGCATTTCAAGTTAGTTTACAGTTGTTTCCGTACAGTCTTTAGCATTCTGCAATGACTGTCTATTAATTATAATGTGTTACATCTGCTAGTAGCATTCTGACGCCATTATGCAGTCGCGCTCAGACAGCGAAATAATGCTCCTAAAGTAAAAAAAACAAAGAGTGTTTCTACTATCGAAATGATACCGAAAACGTTTAAAATCTTCTGTCAGGGCTGTTACAGGTTCTAGTATGCCATTTTGTTTACTTCTAAAACAGTAGGTGCCATTCCGATATATTTAAAATTAGTTTACAGTTGTTTCCGTACAGTCTTTAGCATTCTGCAATGACTGCATTAATTGTAATGTGTTACATACTGCTAGTAGCATTCTGACGCCATTATGCAGTCGCGCTCAGACACCGATATAATGCTCCTCAAATAAAAAAAATTAAGAGTGTTTCTACTATCGAAATGATACCGAAAACGTTTCAGATCTTTTGTCAGGGCGTTTACAGGCACTAGTATGCCATTTTGTTTACTTCTAAAACAGTAGGTGCCATTCCGATGCATTTAAAGATAGTTTACAATTGTTTTCGTACAGTCTTTAGCATTCTGCAGTGACTTCTATTAATTATAATGTGTTACATGCTGCTAGTAGCATTCTGACGCCATTATGCAGTCGCGCTCAGACACCGAAATAATGCTCCTAAAATAAAAAAAATTAAGAGTGTTTCTACTATCGAAATGATACCGAAAACGTTTCAGACCTTCTGTCAGGGCGTTTACAGACTTTAGTATGCCATTTTGTCTACTTCTAAAAAGTAGATGCTATTCCGATGCATTTAAAGTTAGTTTACTGTTGTTTCCGTACAGTCATTAGCATTCTGCAATGACTGTCTATTAATTATAATGTGTTACATACTGCTAGTAGCATTCTGACTCCATTATGCAGTCGCGCTCAGACACCGAAACAATGCTCCTAAAATAAAAAAAATTAAGAGTGTTTCTACTATCGAAATGATACCGAAAACGTTTCAGACCTTCTGTCAGGGCGTTTACAGACTTTAGTATGCCATTTTGTCTACTTCTAAAAAGTAGATGCTATTCCGATGCATTTAAAGTTAGTTTACTGTTGTTTCCGTACAGTCATTAGCATTCTGCAATGACTGTCCATTAATTATAATGTGTTAGATACTGCTAGTAGCATTCTGACGTCATTATGCAGTCGCGCTCAGACACCGAAATAATGCTCCTAAAGTAAAAAAAACAAAGAGTGTTTCTACTATCGAAAAGATACCGAAAACGTTTAAAATCTTCTGTCAGGGCTTTTACAGGTTCTAGTATGCCATTTTGTTTACTTCTAAAACAGTAGGTGCCATTCCGATGCATTTAAAATTAGTTTACAGTTGTTTCCGTACAGTCTTTAGCATTCTGCAATGACTGTATTAATTGTAATGTGTTACATACTGCTAGTAGCATTCTGACGCCATTATGCAGTCGCGCTCAGACACCGAAATAATGCTCCTAAAATAAAAAAAACTAAGAGTGTTTCTACTATCGAAATGATACCGAAAACGTTTCCGATCTTTTGTCAGGGCGTTTACAGGCTTTAGTATGCAATTTTGTTTACTTCTAAAACAGTAGGTGCCATTCCGATGCATTTAAAGTTAATTTATAGTTGTTTCGGTACAGTCTTTAGCATTCTGCAATGACTGTATTAATTATAATGTGTTACATACTGCTAGTAGCATTCTGACGCCATTATGCAGTCGCGCTCCAGACACCGAAATAATGCTCCTAAAATAAAAAAAACTAAGAGTGTTTCTACTATCGAAATGATACCTAAAACGTTTCTGATCTTTTGTCAGGGCCTTTACAGGCTCTAGTATGCCATTTTGTTTACTTCTAAAACAGTAGGTGCCATTCCGATGCATTTAAAGTTAGTTTACAGTTGTTTCGGTACAGTCTTTATCATTCTGCAATGACTGTATTAATTATAATGTGTTACATACTGTTAGTAGCATTCTGACGCCATTATGCAGTCGCGCTCAGACACCGAAATAATGCTTCTAAAATAAAAAAAATTAAGAGTGTTTCTACTATCGAAATGATACCGAAAACGTTTCAGATCTTTTGTCAGGGCGTTTACAGTTACTAGTATGCCATTTTGTTTACTTCTAAAACAGTAGGTGCCATTCCGATGCATTTAAAGATAGTTTACAATTGTTTTCGTACAGTCTTTAGCATTCTGCAGTGACTTCTATTAATTATAATGTGTTACATGCTGCTAGTAGCATTCTGACGCCATTATGCAGTCGCGCTCAGACACCGTCAGGGCGTTTACAGACTTTAGTATGCCATTTTGTCTACTTCTAAAACAGTAGATGCCATTCCGATGCATTTAAAGTTAGTTTACAGTTGTTTCCGTACAGTCTTTAGCATTCTGCAATGACTGCATTAATTGTAATGTGTTACATACTGCTAGTAGCATTCTGACGCCATTATGCAGTCGCGCTCAGACACCGATATAATGCTCCTCAAATAAAAAAAATTAAGAGTGTTTCTACTATCGAAATGATACCGAAAACGTTTCAGATCTTTTGTCAGGGCGTTTACAGGCACTAGTATGCCATTTTGTTTACTTCTAAAACAGTAGGTGCCATTCCGATGCATTTAAAGATAGTTTACAATTGTTTTCGTACAGTCTTTAGCATTCTGCAGTGACTTCTATTAATTATAATGTGTTACATGCTGCTAGTAGCATTCTGACGCCATTATGCAGTCGCGCTCAGACACCGAAATAATGCTCCTAAAATAAAAAAAATTAAGAGTGTTTCTACTATCGAAATGATACCGAAAACGTTTCAGACCTTCTGTCAGGGCGTTTACAGACTTTAGTATGCCATTTTGTCTACTTCTAAAAAGTAGATGCCATTCCGATGCATTTAAAGTTAGTTTACTGTTGTTTCCGTACAGTCATTAGCATTCTGCAATGACTGTCTATTAATTATAATGTGTTACATACTGCTAGTAGCATTCTGACTCCATTATGCAGTCGCGCTCAGACACCGAAACAATGCTCCTAAAATAAAAAAAATTAAGAGTGTTTCTACTATCGAAATGATACCGAAAACTTTTCAGATCTTCTGTCAGGGCGTTTAGAGGCTCTAGTATGCCATTTTGTCTACTTCTAAAACAGTAGGTGCCATTCCGATGCATTTAAGGTTAGTTTACAGTTGTTACCAAACAGTCTTTAGCATTCTGCAATGACTGTCCATTAATTATAATGTGTTAGATACTGCTAGTAGCATTCTGACGTCATTATGCAGTCGCGCTCAGACACCGAAATAATGCTCCTAAAGTAAAAAAAAACAAAGAGTGTTTCTACTATCGAAAAGATACCGAAAACGTTTAAAATCTTCTGTCAGGGCTTTTACAGGTTCTAGTATGCCATTTTGTTTACTTCTAAAACAGTAGGTGCCATTCCGATGCATTTAAAATTAGTTTACAGTTGTTTCCGTACAGTCTTTAGCATTCTGCAATGACTGTATTAATTGTAATGTGTTACATACTGCTAGTAGCATTCTGACGCCATTATGCAGTCGCGCTCAGACACCGAAATAATGCTCCTAAAATAAAAAAAACTAAGAGTGTTTCTACTATCGAAATGATACCGAAAACGTTTCCGATCTTTTGTCAGGGCGTTTACAGGCTTTAGTATGCCATTTTGTTTACTTCTAAAACAGTAGGTGCCATTCCGATGCATTTAAAGTTAATTTATAGTTGTTTCGGTACAGTCTTTAGCATTCTGCAATGACTGTATTGATTATAATGTGTTACATACTGCTAGTAGCATTCTGACGCCATTATGCAGTCGCGCTCAGACACCGAAATAATGCTCCTAAAATAAAAAAAACTAAGAGTGTTTCTACTATCGAAATGATACCTAAAACGTTTCTGATCTTTTGTCAGGGCCTTTACAGGCTCTAGTATGCCATTTTGTTTACTTCTAAAACAGTAGGTGCCATTCCGATGCATTTAAAGTTAGTTTACAGTTGTTTCGGTACAGTCTTTATCATTCTGCAATGACTGTATTAATTATAATGTGTTACATACTGTTAGTAGCATTCTGACGCCATTATGCAGTCGCGCTCAGACACCGAAATAATGCTCCTAAAATAAAAAAAATTAAGAGTGTTTCTACTATCGAAATGATACCGAAAACGTTTCAGATCTTTTGTCAGGGCGTTTACAGTTACTAGTATGCCATTTTGTTTACTTCTAAAACAGTAGGTGCCATTCCGATGCATTTAAAGATAGTTTACAATTGTTTTCGTACAGTCTTTAGCATTCTGCAGTGACTTCTATTAATTATAATGTGTTACATGCTGCTAGTAGCATTCTGACGCCATTATGCAGTCGCGCTCAGACACCGTCAGGGCGTTTACAGACTTTAGTATGCCATTTTGTCTAATTCTAAAACAGTAGATGCCATTCCGATGCATTTAAAGTTAGTTTACTGTTGTTTCCGAACAGTCTTTAGCATTCTGCAATGACTGTCTATTAATTATAATGTGTTACATACTCCTAGTAGCATTCTGACGCCATTATGCAGTCGCGCTCAGAAACCGAAATAATGCTCCTAAAATAAAAAAAATTAAGAACGTTTCTACTATCGAAATGATACCGTAAACGTTTCAGAGCTTCTGTCAGGGCGTTTACAGGCTCTAGTATGCCATTTTGTATACTTCTAAAACAGTAGGTGCCATTCCGATTCATTTAAACTTAGTTTACAGTTGTTTCCGTACAGTCTTTAGCATTCTGCAATGACTGTCTAATAATTATAATGTGTTACATACTATTAGTAGCATTCTGACGCCATTATGCAGTCGCGCTCAGACACCGAAATAATGCTCGTAAAATATAAAAACTTAAGAGTGTTTCTACTATCTAAATGATACCGAAAACGTCTTAGATCGTCCATCAGAGCGTTTACAAGCTCTAGAATGCCATTTTGTTTACTTCTAAAACAGTAGGTATTCTGCAATGACTGTCTAATAATTATAATGTGTTACATACTGCTAGTAGCATTCTGACGCCATTATGCAGTCGCGCTCAGACACCGAAATAATGCTCGTAAAATATAAAAACTTAAGAGTGTTTCTACTATCTAAATGATACCGAAAACGTCTTAGATCGTCCATCAGAGCGTTTACAAGCTCTAGAATGCCATTTTGTCTACTTCTAAAACAGTAGGTGCCATTCCGATGCATTTAAAGTTAGTTTACAGTTGTTTCCGTACAGTCTTTAGCATTCTGCAATGACTGTCTATTAATTATAATGTGTTACATCTGCTAGTAGCATTCTGACGCCATTATGCAGTCGCGCTCAGACACCGAAATAATGCTCGTAAAATATAAAAACTTAAGAGTGTTTCTACTATCTAAATGATACCGAAAACGTCTTAGATCGTCCGTCAGAGCGTTTACAAGCTTTAGCATGCCATTTTGTCTACTTCTAAAACAGTAGGTGCCATTTGAATGCATTTAAAGTTAGTTTACAGTTGTTTCCGTAGTCTTTAGCATTCTGCAATGGCTGCCTATTAATTATAATGTGTTACATCTGCTAGTAGCATTCTGACGCCATTATGCAGTCGCGCTCAGACACCGAAATAATGCTCCTAAAATAAAAAAAATTAAGAATGTTTCTACTATCGAAATGATACCGTAAACGTTTCAGATCTTCTGTCAGGGCGTTTACAGGCTCTAGTATGCCATTTTGTATACTTCTAAAACAGTAGGTGCCATTCCGATTCATTTAAACTTAGTTTACAGTTGTTTTCGTACAGTCTTTTGCATTCTGCGATGACTGTCTATTAATTATAATGTGTTACATACTGCTAGTAGCATTCTGACGCTATTATGCAGTCGCGCTCAGACACCGAAATAGTGCTTCTAAAATAAAAAAAACTAAGAGTGTTGTTACTATCGAAATGATACCGAAAACTTTTCAGATCTTCTGTCAGGGCGTTTACAGGCTCTAGTATGCCATTTTGTATACTTCTAAAACAGTAGGTGCCATTCCGATTCATTTAAACTTAGTTTACAGTTGTTTCCGTACAGTCTTTAGCATTCTGCAATGACTGTCTATTAATTATAATGTGTTACATACTGCTAGTAGCATTCTGACGCCATTAAGCAGTCGCGCTCAGACACCGAAATAATGCTCCTAAAATAAAAAAAATTAAGAATGTTTCTACTATCGAAATGATACCGTAAACGTTTCAGATCTTCTGTCAGGGCGTTTACAGGCTCTAGTATGCCATTTTGTATACTTCTAAAACAGTAGGTGCCATTCCGATTCATTTAAACTTAGTTTACAGTTGTTTCCGTACAGTCTTTAGCATTCTGCAATGACTGTCTATTAATTATAATGAGTTACATACTGCTAGTAGCATTCTGACGCCATTATGCAGTCGCGCTCAGAAACCGAAATAATGCTCGTATAATATAAAAACTTAAGAGTGTTTCTACTATCTAAATGATACCGAAAACGTCTTAGATCGTCCATCAGAGCGTTTACAAGCTCTAGAATGCCATTTTGTCTACTTCTAAAACAGTAGGTGCCATTCCGATGCATTTAAAGTTAGTTTACAGTTGTTTCCGTAGTCTTTAGCATTCTGCAATGACTGTCTATTAATTATAATGTGTTACATCTGCTAGTAGCATTCTGACGCCATTATGCAGTCGCGCTCAGACACCGAAATAATGCTCGTAAAATATAAAAACTTAAGAGTGTTTCTACTATCTAAATGATACCGAAAACGTCTTAGATCGTCCATCAGAGCGTTTACAAGCTCTAGCATGCCATTTTGTCTACTTCTAAAACAGTAGGTGCCATTCCGATGCATTTAAAGTTAGTTTACAGTTGTTTCCGTAGTCTTTAGCATTCTGCAATGACTGCCTATTAATTATAATGTGTTACATCTGCTAGTAGCATTCTGACGCCATTATGCAGTCGCGCTCAGACACCGAAATAATGCTCCTAAAATAAAAAAAATTAAGAATCTTTCTACTATCGAAATGATACCGTAAACATTTCAGATCTTCTGTGAGGGCGTTTACAGGCTCTAGTATGCCATTTTGTTTACTTCTAAAACAGTAGGTGCCATTCCAATCCATTTAAAGTTAGTTTACAGTTGTTTTCGTACAGTCTTTTGGATTCTGCAACGACTGTCTATTAATTATAATGTGTTACATACTGCTAGTAGCATTCTGACGGTATTATGCAGTCGCGCTCAGACACCGAAATAATGCTCCTAAAATAAAAAAAACTAAGAGTGTTGTTACTATCGAAATGATACCGAAAACTTTTCAGATCTTCTGTCAGGGCGTTTACAGGCTCTAGTATGCCATTTTGTTTACTTCTAAAACAGTAGGTGCCATTCCGATGCATTTAAAATTAGTTTACAGTTGTTTCCGTACAGTCTTTAGCATTCTGCAATGACTGTATTAATTGTAATGTGTTACATACTGCTAGTAGCATTCTGACGCCATTATGCAGTCGCGCTCAGACACCGAAATAATGCTCCTAAAATAAAAAAAACTAAGAGTGTTTCTACTATCGAAATGATACCGAAAACGTTTCCGATCTTTTGTCAGGGCGTTTACAGGCTTTAGTATGCCATTTTGTTTACTTCTAAAACAGTAGGTGCCATTCCGATGCATTTAAAGATAGTTTACAATTGTTTTCGTACAGTCTTTAGCATTCTGCAGTGACTTCTATTAATTATAATGTGTTACATGCTGCTAGTAGCATTCTGACGCCATTATGCAGTCGCGCTCAGACACCGAAATAATGCTCCTAAAATAAAAAAAATTAAGAGTGTTTCTACTATCGAAATGATACCGAAAACGTTTCAGACCTTCTGTCAGGGCGTTTACAGACTTTAGTATGCCATTTTGTCTACTTCTAAAAAGTAGATGCCATTCCGATGCATTTAAAGTTAGTTTACTGTTGTTTCCGTACAGTCATTAGCATTCTGCAATGACTGTCTATTAATTATAATGTGTTACATACTGCTAGTAGCATTCTGACTCCATTATGCAGTCGCGCTCAGACACCGAAACAATGCTCCTAAAATAAAAAAAATTAAGAGTGTTTCTACTATCGAAATGATACCGAAAACTTTTCAGATCTTCTGTCAGGGCTTTTACAGGTTCTAGTATGCCATTTTGTTTACTTCTAAAACAGTAGGTGCCATTCCGATGCATTTAAGGTTAGTTTACAGTTGTTACCAAACAGTCTTTAGCATTCTGCAATGACTGTCCATTAATTATAATGTGTTAGATACTGCTAGTAGCATTCTGACGTCATTATGCAGTCGCGCTCAGACACCGAAATAATGCTCCTAAAGTAAAAAAAACAAAGAGTGTTTCTACTATCGAAAAGATACCGAAAACGTTTAAAATCTTCTGTCAGGGCTTTTACAGGTTCTAGTATGCCATTTTGTTTACTTCTAAAACAGTAGGTGCCATTCCGATGCATTTAAAATTAGTTTACAGTTGTTTCCGTACAGTCTTTAGCATTCTGCAATGACTGTATTAATTGTAATGTGTTACATACTGCTAGTAGCATTCTGACGCCATTATGCAGTCGCGCTCAGACACCGAAATAATGCTCCTAAAATAAAAAAAACTAAGAGTGTTTCTACTATCGAAATGATACCGAAAACGTTTCCGATCTTTTGTCAGGGCGTTTACAGGCTTTAGTATGCCTTTTTGTTTACTTCTAAAACAGTAGGTGCCATTCCGATGCATTTAAAGTTAATTTATAGTTGTTTCGGTACAGTCTTTAGCATTCTGCAATGACTGTATTAATTATAATGTGTTACATACTGCTAGTAGCATTCTGACGCCATTATGCAGTCGCGCTCAGACACCGAAATAATGCTCCTAAAATAAAAAAAACTAAGAGTGTTTCTACTATCGAAATGATACCTAAAACGTTTCTGATCTTTTGTCAGGGCCTTTACAGGCTCTAGTATGCCATTTTGTTTACTTCTAAAACAGTAGGTGCCATTCCGATGCATTTAAAGTTAGTTTACAGTTGTTTCGGTACAGTCTTTATCATTCTGCAATGACTGTATTAATTATAATGTGTTACATACTGTTAGTAGCATTCTGACGCCATTATGCAGTCGCGCTCAGACACCGAAATAATGCTCCTAAAATAAAAAAAATTAAGAGTGTTTCTACTATCGAAATGATACCGAAAACGTTTCAGATCTTTTGTCAGGGCGTTTACAGTTACTAGTATGCCATTTTGTTTACTTCTAAAACAGTAGGTGCCATTCCGATGCATTTAAAGATAGTTTACAATTGTTTTCGTACAGTCTTTAGCATTCTGCAGTGACTTCTATTAATTATAATGTGTTACATGCTGCTAGTAGCATTCTGACGCCATTATGCAGTCGCGCTCAGACACCGTCAGGGCGTTTACAGACTTTAGTATGCCATTTTGTCTACTTCTAAAACAGTAGATGCCATTCCGATGCATTTAAAGTTAGTTTACTGTTGTTTCCGAACAGTCTTTAGCATTCTGCAATGACTGCCTATTAATTATAATGTGTTACATACTCCTAGTAGCATTCTGACGCCATTATGCAGTCGCGCTCAGAAACCGAAATAATGCTCCTAAAATAAAAAAAATTAAGAACGTTTCTACTATTGAAATGATACCGTAAACGTTTCAGAGCTTCTGTCAGGGCGTTTACAGGCTCTAGTATGCCATTTTGTATACTTCTAAAACAGTAGGTGCCATTCCGATTCATTTAAACTTAGTTTACAGTTGTTTCCGTACAGTCTTTAGCATTCTGCAATGACTGTCTAATAATTATAATGTGTTACATACTGCTAGTAGCATTCTGACGCCATTATGCAGTCGCGCTCAGACATCGAAATAATGCTCGTAAAATATAAAAACTTAAGAGTGTTTCTACTATCTAAATGATACCGAAAACGTCTTAGATCGTCCATCAGAGCGTTTACAAGCTCTAGAATGCCATTTTGTTTACTTCTAAAACAGTAGGTATTCTGCAATGACTGTCTAATAATTATAATGTGTTACATACTGCTAGTAGCATTCTGACGCCATTATGCAGTCGCGCTCAGACACCGAAATAATGCTCGTAAAATATAAAAACTTAAGAGTGTTTCTACTATCTAAATGATACCGAAAACGTCTTAGATCGTCCATCAGAGCGTTTACAAGCTCTAGAATGCCATTTTGTCTACTTCTAAAACAGTAGGTGCCATTCCGATGCATTTAAAGTTAGTTTACAGTTGTTTCCGTACAGTCTTTAGCATTCTGCAATGACTGTCTATTAATTATAATGTGTTACATCTGCTAGTAGCATTCTGACGCCATTATGCAGTCGCGCTCAGACACCGAAATAATGCTCGTAAAATATAAAAACTTAAGAGTGTTTCTACTATCTAAATGATACCGAAAACGTCTTAGATCGTCCGTCAGAGCGTTTACAAGCTTTAGCATGCCATTTTGTCTACTTCTAAAACAGTAGGTGCCATTTGAATGCATTTAAAGTTAGTTTACAGTTGTTTCCGTAGTCTTTAGCATTCTGCAATGGCTGCCTATTAATTATAATGTGTTACATCTGCTAGTAGCATTCTGACGCCATTATGCAGTCGCGCTCAGACACCGAAATAATGCTCCTAAAATAAAAAAAATTAAGAATGTTTCTACTATCGAAATGATACCGTAAACGTTTCAGATCTTCTGTCAGGGCGTTTACAGGCTCTAGTATGCCATTTTGTATACTTCTAAAACAGTAGGTGCCATTCCGATTCATTTAAACTTAGTTTACAGTTGTTTTCGTACAGTCTTTTGCATTCTGCGATGACTGTCTATTAATTATAATGTGTTACATACTGCTAGTAGCATTCTGACGCCATTAAGCAGTCGCGCTCAGACACCGAAATAATGCTCGTAAAATATAAAAACTTAAGAGTGTTTCTACTATCTAAATGATACCGAAAACGTCTTAGATCGTCCATCAGAGCGTTTACAAGCTCTAGAATGCCATTTTGTCTACTTCTAAAACAGTAGGTGCCATTCCGATGCATTTAAAGTTAGTTTACAGTTGTTTCCGTAGTCTTTAGCATTCTGCAATGACTGTCTATTAATTATAATGTGTTACATCTGCTAGTAGCATTCTGACGCCATTATGCAGTCGCGCTCAGACACCGAAATAATGCTCCTAAAATAAAAAAAATTAAGAATGTTTCTACTATCGAAATGATACCGTAAACGTTTCAGATCTTCTGTCAGGGCGTTTACAGGCTCTAGTATGCCATTTTGTATACTTCTAAAACAGTAGGTGCCATTCCGATTCATTTAAACTTAGTTTACAGTTGTTTCCGTACAGTCTTTAGCATTCTGCAATGACTGTCTATTAATTATAATGTGTTACATACTGCTAGTAGCATTCTGACGCCATTAAGCAGTCGCGCTCAGACACCGAAATAATGCTCGTAAAATATAAAAACTTAAGAGTGTTTCTACTATCTAAATGATACCGAAAACGTCTTAGATCGTCCATCAGAGCGTTTACAAGCTCTAGAATGCCATTTTGTCTACTTCTAAAACAGTAGGTGCCATTCCGATGCATTTAAAGTTAGTTTACAGTTGTTTCCGTAGTCTCTAGCATTCTGCAATGACTGTCTATTAATTATAATGTGTTACATCTGCTAGTAGCATTCTGACGCCATTATGCAGTCGCGCTCAGACACCGAAATAATGCTCCTAAAATAAAAAAAATTAAGAATGTTTCTACTATCGAAATGATACCGTAAACGTTTCAGATCTTCTGTCAGGGCGTTTACAGGCTCTAGTATGCCATTTTGTATACTTCTAAAACAGTAGGTGCCATTCCGATTCATTTAAACTTAGTTTACAGTTGTTTCCGTACAGTCTTTAGCATTCTGCAATGACTGTCTATTAATTATAATGAGTTACATACTGCTAGTAGCATTCTGACGCCATTATGCAGTCGCGCTCAGACACCGAAATAATGCTCGTATAATATAAAAACTTAAGAGTGTTTCTACTATCTAAATGATACCGAAAACGTCTTAGATCGTCCATCAGAGCGTTTACAAGCTCTAGAATGCCATTTTGTCTACTTCTAAAACAGTAGGTGCCATTCCGATGCATTTAAAGTTAGTTTACAGTTGTTTCCGTAGTCTTTAGCATTCTGCAATGACTGTCTATTAATTATAATGTGTTACATCTGCTAGTAGCATTCTGACGCCATTATGCAGTCGCGCTCAGACACCGAAATAATGCTCGTAAAATATAAAAACTTAAGAGTGTTTCTACTATCTAAATGATACCGAAAACGTCTTAGATCGTCCATCAGAGCGTTTACAAGCTCTAGCATGCCATTTTGTCTACTTCTAAAACAGTAGGTGCCATTCCGATGCATTTAAAGTTAGTTTACAGTTGTTTCCGTAGTCTTTAGCATTCTGCAATGACTGCCTATTAATTATAATGTGTTACATCTGCTAGTAGCATTCTGACGCCATTATGCAGTCGCGCTCAGACACCGAAATAATGCTCCTAAAATAAAAAAAATTAAGAATCTTTCTACTATCGAAATGATACCGTAAACATTTCAGATCTTCTGTGAGGGCGTTTACAGGCTCTAGTATGCCATTTTGTTTACTTCTAAAACAGTAGGTGCCATTCCAATCCATTTAAAGTTAGTTTACAGTTGTTTTCGTACAGTCTTTTGCATTCTGCAACGACTGTCTATTAATTATAATGTGTTACATACTGCTAGTAGCATTCTGACGCTATTATGCAGTCGCGCTCAGACACCGAAATAATGCTCCTAAAATAAAAAAAACTAAGAGTGTTGTTACTATCGAAATGATACCGAAAACTTTTCAGATCTTCTGTCAGGGCGTTTACAGGCTCTAGTATGCCATTTTGTTTACTTCTAAAACAGTAGGTGCCATTCCGATGCATTTAAAATTAGTTTACAGTTGTTTCCGTACAGTCTTTAGCATTCTGCAATGACTGTATTAATTGTAATGTGTTACATACTGCTAGTAGCATTCTGACGCCATTATGCAGTCGCGCTCAGACACCGAAATAATGCTCCTAAAATAAAAAAAACTAAGAGTGTTTCTACTATCGAAATGATACCGAAAACGTTTCCGATCTTTTGTCAGGGCGTTTACAGGCTTTAGTATGCCATTTTGTTTACTTCTAAAACAGTAGGTGCCATTCCGATGCATTTAAAATTAGTTTACAGTTGTTTCCGTACAGTCTTTAGCATTCTGCAATGACTGTATTAATTATAATGTGTTACATACTGCTAGTAGCATTCTGACGCCATTATGCAGTCGCGCTCAGACACCGAAATAATGCTCCTAAAATAAAAAAAACTAAGAGTGTTTCTACTATCGAAATGATACCTAAAACGTTTCTGATCTTTTGTCAGGGCCTTTACAGGGTCTAGTATGCCATTTTGTTTACTTCTAAAACAGTAGGTGCCATTCCGATGCATTTAAAGTTAGTTTACAGTTGTTTCGGTACAGTCTTTATCATTCTGCAATGACTGTATTAATTATAATGTGTTACATACTGTTAGTAGCATTCTGACGCCATTATGCAGTCGCGCTCAGACACCGAAATAATGCTCCTAAAATAAAAAAAATTAAGAGTGTTTCTACTATCGAAATGATACCGAAAACGTTTCAGATCTTTTGTCAGGGCGTTTACAGTTACTAGTATGCCATTTTGTTTACTTCTAAAACAGTAGGTGCCATTCCGATGCATTTAAAGTTAGTTTACAGTTGTTTTCGTACAGTCTTTTGCATTCTGCAATGACTGTCTATTAATTATAATGTGTTACATACTGCTAGTAGCATTCTGACGCTATTATGCAGTCGCGCTCAGACACCGAAATAATGCTCCTAAAATAAAAAAAACTAAGAGTGTTGTTACTATCGAAATGATACCGAAAACTTTTCAGATCTTCTGTCAGGGCGTTTACAGGCTCTAGTATGCCATTTTGTTTACTTCTAAAACAGTAGGTGCCATTCCAATCCATTTAAAGTTAGTTTACAGTTGTTTTCGTACAGTCTTTTGCATTCTGCAATGACTGTCTATTAATTATAATGTGTTACATACTGCTAGTAGCATTCTGACGCTATTATGCAGTCGCGCTCAGACACCGAAATAATGCTCCTAAAATAAAAAAAACTAAGAGTGTTGTTACTATCGAAATGATACCGAAAACTTTTCAGATCTTCTGTCAGGGCGTTTACAGGCTCTAGTATGCCATTTTGTATACTTCTAAAACAGTAGGTGCCATTCCGATTCATTTAAACTTAGTTTACAGTTGTTTCCGTACAGTCTTTAGCATTCTGCAATGACTGTCTATTAATTATAATGTGTTACATACTGCTAGTAGCATTCTGACGCCATTAAGCAGTCGCGCTCAGACACCGAAATAATGATCGTAAAATATAAAAACTTAAGAGTGTTTCTACTATCTAAATGATACCGAAAACGTCTTAGATCGTCCATCAGAGCGTTTACAAGCTCTAGAATGCCATTTTGTCTACTTCTAAAACAGTAGGTGCCATTCCGATGCATTTAAAGTTAGTTTACAGTTGTTTCCGTAGTCTTTAGCATTCTGCAATGACTGTCTATTAATTATAATGTGTTACATTTGCTAGTAGCATTCTGACGCCATTATGCAGTCGCGCTCAGACACCGAAATAATGCTCCTAAAATAAAAAAAATTAAGAATGTTTCTACTATCGAAATGATACCGTAAACGTTTCAGATCTTCTGTCAGGGCGTTTACAGGCTCTAGTATGCCATTTTGTATACTTCTAAAACAGTAGGTGCCATTCCGATTCATTTAAACTTAGTTTACAGTTGTTTCCGTACAGTCTTTAGCATTCTGCAATGACTGTCTATTAATTATAATGTGTTACATTTGCTAGTAGCATTCTGACGCCATTATGCAGTCGCGCTCAGACACCGAAATAATGCTCCTAAAATAAAAAAAAATTAAGAATGTTTCTACTATCGAAATGATACCGTAAACTTTTCAGATCTTCTGTCAGGGCGTTTACAGGCTCTAGTATGCCATTTTGTATACTTCTAAAACAGTAGGTGCCATTCCGATTCATTTAAACTTAGTTTACAGTTGTTTCCGTACAGTCTTTAGCATTCTGCAATGACTGTCTATTAATTATAATGTGTTACATCTGCTAGTAGCATTCTGACGCCATTATGCAGTCGCGCTCAGACACCGAAATAATGCTCGTAAAATATAAAAACTTAAGAGTGTTTCTACTATCTAAATGATACCGAAAACGACTTAGATCGTCCATCAGAGCGTTTACAAGCTCTAGCATGCCATTTTTTCTACTTCTAAAACAGTAGGTGCCATTCCGATGCATTTAAAGTTAGTTTACAGTTGTTTCCGAACAGTCTTTAGCATTCTGCAATGACTGTCTATTAATTATAATGTGTTACATCTGCTAGTAGCATTCTGACGCCATTATGCAGTCGCGCTCAGACACCGAAATAATGCTCCTAAAATAAAAAAAATTAAGAATGTTTCTACTATCGAAATGATACTGTAAACATTTCAGATCTTCTGTCAGGGCGTTTACAGGCTCTAGTATGCCATTTTGTTTACTTCTAAAACAGTAGGTGCCATTCCGATCCATTTAAAGTTAGTTTACAGTTGTTTTCGTACAGTCTTTTGCATTCTGCAATGACTGTCTATTAATTATAATGTGTTACATACTGCTAGTAGCATTCTGACGCTATAATGCAGTCGCGCTCAGACACCGAAATAATGCTCCTAAAATAAAAAAAAACTAAGAGTGTTTCTACTATCGAAATGATACCGAAAACGTTTCAGATCTTCTGTCAGGGCGTTTACAGGCTCTAGTATGCCATTTTGTTTACTTCTAAAACAGTAGGTGCCATTCCGATCCATTTAAAGTTAGTTTACAGTTGTTTTCGTACAGTCTTTAGCATTCTGCAATGACTGTCTATTAATTATAATGTGTTACATACTGCTAGTAGCATTCTGACGCTATTATGCAGTCGCGCTCAGACACCGAAATAATGCTCCTAAAATAAAAAAAACTAAGAGTGTTGTTACTATCGAAATGATACCGAAAACTTTTCAGATCTTCTGTCAGGGCGTTTACAGGCTCTAGTATGCCATTTTGTCTACTTCTAAAACAGTAGGTGCCATTCCGGTGCATTTAAAGTTAGTTTACAGTTGTTTCCGAACAGTCTTTAGCATTCTGCAATGACTGTCTGTTAATTATAATGTGTTACATACTCCTAGTAGCATTCTGACGCCATTATGCAGTCGCGCACAGACAACGAAATAATGCTCGTAAAATATAAAAACTTAAGAGTGTTTCTACTATCTAAATGATACCGAAAACGTCTTAGATCGTCCATCAGAGCGTTTACAAGCTCTAGAATGCCATTTTGTCTACTTCTAAAACAGTAGGTCCATTCCGATGCATTTAAAGTTAGTTTACAGTTGTTTCCGTACAGTCTTTAGCATTCTGCAATGACTGTCTATTAATTATAATGTGTTACATCTGCTAGTAGCATTCTGACGCCATTATGCAGTCGCGCTCAGACACCGAAATAATGCTCCTAAAATAAAAAAAATTAAGAATGTTTCTACAATCGAAATGATACCGTAAACGTTTCAGATCTTCTGTCAGGGCGTTTACAGGCTCTAGTATGCCATTTTGTATACTTCTAAAACAGTAGGTGCCATTCCGATTCATTTAAACTTAGTTTACAGTTGTTTCCGTACAGTCTTTAGCATTCTGCAATGACTGTCTATTAATTATAATGTGTTACATACTGCTAGTAGCATTCTGACGCCATTATGCAGTCGCGCTTAGACACCGAAATAATTCTCGTAAAATATAAAAACTTAAGAGTGTTTCTACTATCTAAATGATATCGAAAACGTCTTAGATCGTCCATCAGAGCATTTACAAGCTCTAGAATGCCATTTTGTCTACTTCTAAAACAGTAGGTGCCATTCCGAAGCATTTAAAGTTAGTTTACAGTTGTTTCCGTACAGTCTTTATCATTCTGCAATGACTGTATTAATTATAATGTGTTACATAGTGCTAGTAGCATTCTGACGCCATTATGCGGTCGCGCTCAGACACCGAAATAATGCTCCTAAAATAAAAAAATTTAAAAGTGTTTCTACTATAGAAATAATACCGAAAACGTTTCAGAACTTCTGTCAGGGCGTTTACAGGCTCTAGTATGCCATTTTGTCTACTTCTAAAACAGTAGGTGCCATTCCGATGCATTTAAAGTTAGTTTACAGATGTTTCCGTACAGTCTTTAGCATTCTGCAATGACTGTCTATTAATTATAATGTGTTACATCTGCTAGTAGCATTCTGACGCCATTATGCAGTCGCGCTCAGACACCGAAATAATGCTCCTAAAATAAAAAAAACTAAGAGTGTTTCTGCTATCGAAATGATACCGAAAACGTTTCAGATCTTCTGTCAGGGCGTTTACAGGCTGTAGTATGCCATTTTGTTTACTTCTAAAACAGTAGGTGCCATTCCGATCCATTTAAAGTTAGTTTACAGTTGTTTTCGTACAGTCTTTTGCATTCTGCAATGACTGTCTATTAATTATAATGTGTTACATACTGCTAGTAGCATTCTGACGCTATTATGCAGTCGCGCTCAGACACCGAAATAATGCTCCTAAAATAAAAAAAACTAAGAGTGTTGCTACTATCGAAATAATACCGAAAACTTTTCAGATCCTCTGTCGGGCGTTTACAGGCTCTAGTATGCCATTTTGTCTACTTCTAAAACAGTAGGTGCCATTCCGATGCATTTAAAGTTAGTTTACAGTTGTTTCCGAACAGTCTTTAGCATTCTGCAATGACTGTCTATTAATTATAATGTGTTACATACTCCTAGTAGCATTCTGACGCCATTATGCAGTCGCGCTCAGACACCGAAATAATGCTCGTAAAATATAAAAACTTAAGTGTGTTTCTACTATCTAAATGATACCGAAAACGTCTTAGATCGTCCATCAGAGCGTTTACAAGCTCTAGCATGCCATTTTGTCTACTTCTAAAACAGTAGGTGCCATTCCGATGCATTTAAAGTTAGTTTACAGTTGTTTCCGTACAGTCTTTAGCATTCTGCAATGACTGTCTATTAATTATAATGTGTTACATCTGCTAGTAGCATTCTGACGCCATTATGCAGTCGCGCTCAGACGCCGAAATAATGCTCCTAAAATAAAAAAAATTAAGAATGTCTCTACTATCGAAATGATACCGTAAACGTTTCAGATCTTCTGTCAGGGCGTTTACAGGCTCTAGTATGCCATTTTGTATACTTCTAAAACAGTAAGTGCCATTCCGATTCATTTAAACTTAGTTTACAGTTGTTTCCGTACAGTCTTTAGCAATCTGCAATGACTGTCTATTAATTATAATGTGTTACATACTGCTAGTAGCATTCTGACGCCATTATGCAGTCGCGCTCAGACACGCAAATAATGCTCGTAAAATATAAAAACTTAAGAGTGTTTCTACTATCTAAATGATACCGAAAACGTCTTAGATCGTCAATCAGAGCGTTTACAAGCTCTAGCACGCCATTTTGTTTACTTCTAAAACAGTAGGTGCCATTCCGATGCATTTAAAGTTAGTTTACAGTTGTTTCCGTACAGTATTTATCATTCTGCAATGACTGTATTAATTATAATGTGTTACATACTGCTAGTAGCATTCTGACGCCATTATGCGGTCGCGCTCAGACACCGAAATAATGCTTCTAAAATAAAAAAATTTAAAAGTGTTTCTACAATAGAAATAACACCGAAAACGTTTCAGATCTTCTGTCAGGGCGTTTACAGGCTCTAGTATGCCATTTTGTCTACTTCTAAAACAGTAGGTGCCATTCCGATGCATTTAAAGTTAGTTTACAGTTGTTTTCGTACAGTCTTTTGCATTCTGCAATGACTGTCTATTAATTATAATGTGTTACATACTGCTGGTAGCATTCTGACGCAATTATGCAGTCGCGCTCAGATACCGAAATAATGCTCCTAAAATAAAAAAAATAAGAGTGTTTCTACTATCGAAATCATACCGAAAACGTTTCGGATCTTCTGTCAGGGCGTTTACAGGCTCTAGTATGCCATTTTGTTTACTTCTAAAACAATAGGTGCCATTCCGATCCATTTAAAGTTAGTTTACAGTTGTTTCCGTACAGTCTTTAGCATTCTGCAATGACTGTCTATTAATTATAATGTGTTACATCTGCTAGTAGCATTCTGACGCCATTATGCAGTCACCCTCAGACACCGAAATAATGCTGCTAAAATAAAAAAAACTAAGAGTGTTTCTACTATCGAAATGATACCGAAAACTATTCAGATCTTCTGTCAGGGCGTTTACAGGCTCTAGTATGCCATTTTGTTTACTTCTAAAACAATAGGTGCCATTCCGATCCATTTAAAGTTAGTTTACAGTTGTTTTCGTACAGTCTTTTGCATTCTGCAATGACTGTCTATTAATTATAATGTGTTACATACTGCTAGTAGCATTCTGACGCCATTATGCAGTCGCGCGCACACACCGAAAAAATGCTCCTAAAATAAAAAAAATTAAGAGCGTTTCTACTATCGAAATGATACCGAAAACATTTCAGATCATCTGTCAGGGCGTTTAGAGGCTCTAGTATGCCATTTAGTCTACTTCTAAAACAGTAGGTGCCATTCCGATGCATTTAAAGTTAGTTTACAGTTGTTACCGAACAGTCTTTAGCATTCTGCAATGACTGTCTATTAATAATAATGTGTTACATACTGCTAGTAGCATTCTGACGCCATTATGCAGTCGCGCTCAGACACCGAAATAATGCTCCTAAAATAAAAAAAATTAAGAGCGTTTCTACTATCGAAATGATACCGAAAACATTTCAGATCCTCTGTCAGGGCGTTTAGAGGCTCTAGTATGCCATTTAGTCTACTTCTAAAACAGTAGGTGCCATTCCGATGCATTTAAAGTTAGTTTACAGTTGTTACCGAACAGTCTTTAGCATTCTGCAATGACTGTCTATTAATAATAATGTGTTACATACTGCTAGTAGCATTCTGACGCCATTATGCAGTCGCGCTCAGACACCGAAATAATGCTTCTAAAATAAAAAAAATTAAGAGTGTTTCTACTATCGAAATCATACCGAAAACGTTTCAGATCTTCTGTCAGTGCGTTTACAGGCTTTAGTATGCCATTTTGTCTACTTCTAAAACAGTAGATGCCATTCCGATGCATTTAAAGTTAGTTTACTGTTGTTTCCGTACAGTCATTAGCATTCTGCAATGCCTGTCTATTAATTATAATGTGTTACATACTGCTAGTAGCATTCTGACGCCATTATGCAGTCGCGCTCAGACACCGAAAAAATGCTCCTAAAATAAAAAAAATTAAGAGCGTTTCTACTATCGAAATGATACCTAAAACATTTCAGATCCTCTGTCATGGCGTTTAGAGGCTCTAGTATGCCATTTAGTCTACTTCTAAAACAGTAGGTGCCATTCCGATGCATTTAAAGTTAGTTTACAGTTGTTACCGAACAGTCTTTAGCATTCTGCAATGACTGTCTATTAATTATGTGTTACATACTGCTAGTAGCATTCTGACGCCATTATGCAGTCGCGCTCAGACACCGAAAAAATGCTCCTAAAATAAAAAAAATTAAGAGTGTTTCTACTATCGAAATGATACCGTAAACGTTTCAGAGCTTCTGTCAGGGCGTTTACAGGCTCTAGTATGCCATTTTGTATACTTCTAAAACAGTAGGTGCCATTCCGATTCATTTAAACTTAGTTTACAGTTGTTTCCGAACAGTCTTTAGCATTCTGCAATGACTGTCTATTAATTATAATGTGTTACATACTCCTAGTAGCATTCTGACGCCATTATGCAGTCGCGCTCAGACACCGAAATAATGCTCCTAAAATAAAAAAAATTAAGAGTGTTTCTACAATCGAAATGATACCGTAAACGTTTCCGAGCTTCTGTCAGGGCGTTTACAGGCTCTAGTATGCCATTTTGTATACTTCTAAATCAGTAGGTGCCATTCCGATTCATTTAAACTTAGTTTACAGTTGTTTCCGTACAGTCTTTAGCATTCTGCAATGACTGTCTATTAATTATAATGTGTTACATACTGCTAGTAGCATTCTGACGCCATTATGCAGTCGCGCTCAGACACCGAAATAATGCTCGTAAAATATAAAAACTTAAGAGTGTTTCTACTATCTAAATGATACCGAAAACGTCTTAGATCGTCCATCAGAGCGTTTACAAGCTCTAGAATGCCATTTTGTCTACTTCTAAAACAGTAGGTGCCATTCCGATGCATTTAAAGTTAGTTTACAGTTGTTTCCGTACAGTCTTTATCATTCTGCAATGACTGTATTAATTACAATGTGTTACATAGTGCTAGTAGCATTCTGACGCCATTATGCGGTCGCGCTCTGACACCGAAATAATGCTCCTAAAATAAAAAAATTTAAAAGTGTTTCTACTATAGAAATAATACCGAAAACGTTTCAGAACTTCTGTCAGAGCATTTACAGGCTCTAGTATGCCATTTTGTCTACTTCTAAAGCAGTAGGTGCCATTCCGATGCATTTAAAGTTAGTTTACAGTTGTTTCCGTACAGTCTTTTGCATTCTGCAATGACTGTCTATTAATTATAATGTGTTACATACTGCTAGTAGCATTCTGACGCTATTATGCAGTCGCGCTCAGACACCAAAATAATGCTCCTAAAATAAAAAAAACTAAGAGTGTTGCTACTATCTAAATGATACCGAAAACTATTCAGATCTTCTGTCAGAGCATTTACAGGCTCTAGTATGCCATTTTGTCTACTTCTAAAACAGTAGGTGCCATTCCGATGCATTTAAAGTTAGTTTACAGTTGTTTCCGAACAGTCTTTAGCATTCTGCAATGACTGTTTATTAATTATAATGTGTTACATACTCCTAGTAGCATTCTGACGCTATTATGCAGTCGCGCTCAGACACCGAAATAATGCTCCTAAAATAAAAAAAAATAAGAGCGTTTCTACTATCGAAATGATACCGTAAACGTTTCAGAGCTTTTGTCAGGGCGTTTACAGGCTCTAGTATGCCATTTTGTATACTTCTAAAACAGTAGGTGCCATTCCGATTCATTTAAACTTAGTTTACAGTTGTTTCCGTACAGTCTTTAGCATTCTGCAATGACTGTCTATTAATTATAATGTGTTACATACTGCTAGTAGCATTCTGACGCCATTATGCAGTCGCGCTCAGACACCGATATAATGCTCGTAAAATATAAAAACTTAAGAGTGTTTCTACTATCTAAATGATACCGAAAACCTCTTAGATCGTCCATCAGAGCGTTTACAAGCTCTAGCATGCCATTTTGTCTACTTCTAAAACAGTAGGTGCCATTCCGATGCATTTAAAGTTAGTTTACAGTTGTTTCCGTACAGTCTTTAGCATTCTGCAATGACTGTCTATTAATTATAATGTGTTACATCTGCTAGTAGCATTCTGATGCCATTATGCAGTCGCGCTCAGACACCGAAATAATGCTCCTAAAATAAAAAAAATTAAGAATGTTTTTATTATCGAAATGATACCGTAAACGTTTCAGATCTTCTGTCAGGGCGTTTACAGGCTCTAGTATGCCGTTTTGTATACTTCTAAAACAGTAGGTGCCATTCCGATTCATTTAAACTTAGTTTACAGTTGTTTCCGTACAGTCTTTAGCATTATGCAATGACTGTCTATTAATTATAATGTGTTACATACTGCTAGTAGCATTCTGACGCCATTATGCAGTCGCGCTCAGACACCGAAATAATGCTCATAAAATATAAAAACTTAAGAGTGTTTCTACTATCTAAATGATACCGAAAATGTCTTAGATCGTCAATCAGAGCGTTTACAAGCTCTAGCACGCCATTTTGTCTACTTCTAAAACAGTAGGTGCCATTCCGATGCATTTAAAGTTAGTTTACAGTTGTTTCCGTACAGTATTTATCATTCTGCAATGACTGTATTAATTATAATGTGTTACATACTGCTAGTAGCATTCTGACGCTATTATGCAGTCGCGCTCAGACACCGAAATAATGCTCCTAAAATAAAAAAATTTAAAAGTGTTTCTACTATAGAAATAACACCGAAAACGTTTCAGATCTTCTGTCAGGGCGTTTACAGGCTCTAGTATGCCATTTTGTCTACTTCTAAAACAGTAGGTGCCATTCCGATGCATTTAAAGTTAGTTTACAGTTGTTTTCGTACAGTCTTTTGCATTCTGCAATGACTGTCTATTAATTATAATGTGTTACATACTGCTGGTAGCATTCTGACGCTATTATGCAGTCGCGCTCAGATACCGAAATAATGCTTCTAAAATAAAAAAAAATAAGAGTGTTTCTACTATCGAAATCATACCGAAAACGTTTCAGATCTTCTGTCAGGGCGTTTACAGGCTCTAGTATGCCATTTTGTCTACTTCTAAAACCGTAGGTGCCATTCCGATGCATTTAAAGTTAGTTTACAGTTGTTTCCGTACAGTCTTTAGCATTCTGCAATGACTGTCTATTAATTATAATGTGTTACATCTGCTAGTAGCATTCTGACGCCATTAATCAGTCGCGCTCAGACACCGAAATAATGCTGCTAAAATAAAAAAAACTAAGAGTGTTTCTACTATCGAAATGATACCGAAAACTTTTCAGATCTTCTGTCAGGGCGTTTACAGGCTCTAGTATGCCATTTTGTTTACTTCTAAAACAATAGGTGCCATTCCGATCCATTTAAAGTTAGTTTACAGTTGTTTTCGTACAGTCTTTTGCATTCTGCAATGACTGTCTATTAATTATAATGTGTTACATACTGCTAGTAGCATTCTGACGCTATTATGCAGTCGCGCTCAGACACCGAAATTATGCTCCTAAATTAAAAAAACTAAGAGTGTTGCTACTATCGAAATGATACCGAAAACCTTTCAGATCTTTTGTCAGGGCGTTTACAGGCTCTAGTATGCCATTTTGTCTACTTCTAAAACAGTAGGTGCCATTTCGATGCATTTAAAGTTAGTTTACAGTTGTTTCCGTACAGTCTTTATCATTCTGCAATGACTGTATTAATTATAATGTGTTACATACTGCTAGTAGCATTCTGACGCCATTATGCGGTCGCGCTCAGACACCGAAATAATGCTCATAAAATATAAAAACTTAAGAGTGTTTCTACTATCTAAATGATACCGAAAATGTCTTAGATCGTCAATCAGAGCGTTTACAAGCTCTAGCACGCCATTTTGTCTACTTCTAAAACAGTAGGTGCCATTCCGATGCATTTAAAGTTAGTTTACAGTTGTTTCCGTACAGTATTTATCATTCTGCAATGACTGTATTAATTATAATGTGTTACATACTGCTAGTAGCATTCTGACGCTATTATGCAGTCGCGCTCAGACACCGAAATAATGCTCCTAAAATAAAAAAATTTAAAAGTGTTTCTACTATAGAAATAACACCGAAAACGTTTCAGATCTTCTGTCAGGGCGTTTACAGGCTCTAGTATGCCATTTTGTCTACTTCTAAAACAGTAGATGCCATTCCGATGCATTTAAAGTTAGTTTACAGTTGTTTTCGTACAGTCTTTTGCATTCTGCAATGACTGTCTATTAATTATAATGTGTTACATACTGCTGGTAGCATTCTGACGCTATTATGCAGTCGCGCTCAGATACCGAAATAATGCTTCTAAAATAAAAAAAAATAAGAGTGTTTCTACTATCGAAATCATACCGAAAACGTTTCAGATCTTCTGTCAGGGCGTTTACAGGCTCTAGTATGCCATTTTGTCTACTTCTAAAACCGTAGGTGCCATTCCGATGCATTTAAAGTTAGTTTACAGTTGTTTCCGTACAGTCTTTAGCATTCTGCAATGACTGTCTATTAATTATAATGTGTTACATCTGCTAGTAGCATTCTGACGCCATTAATCAGTCGCGCTCAGACACCGAAATAATGCTGCTAAAATAAAAAAAACTAAGAGTGTTTCTACTATCGAAATGATACCGAAAACTTTTCAGATCTTCTGTCAGGGCGTTTACAGGCTCTAGTATGCCATTTTGTTTACTTCTAAAACAATAGGTGCCATTCCGATCCATTTAAAGTTAGTTTACAGTTGTTTTCGTACAGTCTTTTGCATTCTGCAATGACTGTCTATTAATTATAATGTGTTACATACTGCTAGTAGCATTCTGACGCTATTATGCAGTCGCGCTCAGACACCGAAATTATGCTCCTAAATTAAAAAAACTAAGAGTGTTGCTACTATCGAAATGATACCGAAAACCTTTCAGATCTTTTGTCAGGGCGTTTACAGGCTCTAGTATGCCATTTTGTCTACTTCTAAAACAGTAGGTGCCATTTCGATGCATTTAAAGTTAGTTTACAGTTGTTTCCGAACAGTCTTTAGCATTCTGCAATGACTGTCTATTAATAATAATGTGTTACATACTGCTAGTAGCATTCTGACGCCATTATGCAGTCCCGCTCAGACACCGAAATAATGCTCCTAAAATAAAAAAAATTAAGAGTGTTTCTACTATCGAAATCATACCGAAAACGTTTCAGATTTTCTGTCAGGGCGTTTACAGGCTCTAGTATGCCATTTTGTCTACTTCTAAAACAGTAGATGCCATTCCGATGCATTTAAAGTTAGTTTACTGTTGTTTCCGTACAGTCATTAGCATTCTGCAATGACTGTCTGTTAATTATAATGTGTTACATACTGCTAGTAGCATTCTGACGCCATTATGCAGTCGCGCGCAGACACCGAAAAAATGCTCCTAAAATAAAAAAAATTAAGAGCGTTTTTACTATCGAAATGATACCGAAAACATTTCAGATCCTCTGTCAGGGCGTTTAGAGGCTCTAGTATGCCATTTAGTCTACTTCTAAAACAGTAGGTGCCATTCCGATGCATTTAAAGTTAGTTTACAGTTGTTACCGAACAGTCTTTAGCATTCTGCAATGACTGTCTATTAATAATAATGTGTTACATACTGCTAGTAGCATTCTGACGCCATTATGCAGTCGCGCTCAGACACCGAAATAATGCTCCTAAAATAAAAAAAATTAAGAGCGTTTCTACTATCGAAATGATACCGAAAACATTTCAGATCCTCTGTCAGGGCGTTTAGAGGCTCTAGTATGCCATTTAGTCTACTTCTAAAACAGTAGGAGCCATTCCGATGCATTTAAAGTTAGTTTACAGTTGTTACCGAACAGTCTTTAGCATTCTGCAATGACTGTCTATTAATAATAATGTGTTACATACTGCTAGTAGCATTCTGACGCCATTATGCAGTCGCGCTCAGACACCGAAAAAATGCTTCTAAAATAAAAAAATTAAGAGCGTTTCTACTATCGAAATGATACCGAAAACATTTCAGAACCTCTGTCAGGGCGTTTAGAGGCTCTAGTATTCTATTTAGTGTACTTCTAAAACAGTAGGTGCCATTCCGATGCATTTAAAGTTAGTTTACAGTTGTTTCCGAACAGTCTTTAGCATTCTGCAATGACTGTCTATTAATAATAATGTGTTACATACTGCTAGTAGCATTCTGACGCCGTTATGCAGTCGCGCTCAGACACCGAAATAATGCTTCTAAAATAAAAAAAATTAAGAGTGTTTCTACTATCGAAATCATACCGAAAACGTTTCAGATCTTCTGTCAGGGGTTTACAGGCTCTAGTATGCCATTTTGTATACTTCTAAAACAGTAGGTGCCATTCCGATTCATTTAAACTTAGTTTACAGTTTTTTCCGTACAGTCTTTAGCATTCTGCAATGACTGTCTATTAGTTATAATGTGTTACATCTGCTAGTAGCATTCTGACGCCATTATGCAGTCGCGCTCAGACACCGAAATAATGCTCGTAAAATATAAAAACTTAAGAGTGTTTCTACTATCTAAATGATACCGAAAATGTCTTAGATCGTCCATCAGAGCGTTTACAAGCTCTAGCATGCCATTTTGACTACTTCTAAAACAGTAAGTGCCATTCCGATGCATTTAAAGTTAGTTTACAGTTGTTTCCGTACAGTCTTTATCATTCTGCAATGACTGTATTAATTATAATGTGTTACATACTGCTAGTAGCATTCTGACGCCATTATGCGGTCGCGCTCAGACACCGAAATAATGCTCCTAAAATAAAAAAATTAAGAGTGTTTCTACTATCGAAATGATACCGAAAACATTTCAGATCTTCTGTCAGGGCGTTTAGAGGCTCTAGTATGCCATTTTGTCTACTTCTAAAACAGTAGGTGCCATTCCGATGCTTTGAAAGTTAGTTTACAGTTGTTACCGAACAGTCTTTAGCATTCTGCAATGACTGTCTATTAATTATAATGTGTTACATACTGCTAGTAGCATTCTGACGCCATTATGCAGTCGCGCTCAGACACTGAAAAAATGCTCCTAAAATAAAAACAATTAAGAGTGTTTCTACTATCGAAATGATACCGTAAACTTTTCAGATCTTCTGTCAGGGCATTTAGAGGCTCTAGTATGCCATTTTGTCTACTTCTAAAACAGTAGGTGCCATTCCGATGCATTTAAAGTTAGTTTGAAGTTGTTTCCGAACAGTCTTTAGCATTCTGCAATGACTGTCTATAAATTATAATGTGTTACATACTGCTAGTAGCATTCTGACGCCATTATGCGGTCGCGCTCAGACACCGAAATAATGCTCCTAAAATAAAAAAATTTAAAAGTGTTTCTACTATAGAAATAATACCGAAAACGTTTCAGATCTTCTGTCAGGGCGTTTACAGGCTCTAGTATGCCATTTTGTCTACTTCTAAAACAGTAGGTGCCATTCCGATGCATTTAAAGTTAGTTTACAGTTGTTTTCGTACAGTCTTTTGCATTCTGCAATGACTGTCTATTAATTATAATGTGTTACATACTGCTAGTACCATTCTGACGCTATTATGCAGTCGCGCTCAGACACCGAAATAATGCTCCTAAAATAAAAAAAATTAAGAGTGTTTCTACTATCGAAATCATACCGAAAACGATTCAGATCTTCTGTCAGGGGTTTACAGGCTCTAGTATGCCATTTTGTATACTTCTAAAACAGTAGGTGCCATTCCGATTCATTTAAACTTAGTTTACAGTTGTTTCCGTACAGTCTTTAGCATTCTGCAATGACTGTCTATTAATTATAATGTGTTACATACTGCTAGTAGCATTCTGACGCCATTATGCAGTCGCGCTCAGACACCGAAATAATGCTCGTAAAATATAAAAAATTAAGAGTGTTTCTACTATCTAAATGATACCGAAAACGTCTTAGATCGTCCATCAGAGCGTTTACAAGCTCTAGCATGCCATTTTGACTACTTCTAAAACAGTAAGTGCCATTCCGATGCATTTAAAGTTAGTTTACAGTTGTTTCCGTACAGTCTTTATCATTCTGCAATGACTGTATTAATTATAATGTGTTACATACTGCTAGTAGCATTCTGACGCCATTATGCGGTCGCGCTCAGACACCGAAATAATGCTCCTAAAATAAAAAAATTAAGAGTGTTTCTACTATCGAAATGATACCGAAAACATTTCAGATCCTCTGTCAGGGCGTTTAGAGGCTCTAGTATGCCATTTTGTCTACTTCTAAAACAGTAGGTGCCATTCCGGTGCTTTTAAAGTTAGTTTACAGTTGTTACCGAACAGTCTTTAGCATTCTGCAATGACTGTCTATTAATTATAATGTGTTACATACTGCTAGTAGCATTCTGACGCCATTATGCAGTCGCGCTCAGACACTGAAAAAATGCTCCTAAAATAAAAACAATTAAGAGTGTTTCTACTATCGAAATGATACCGTAAACTTTTCAGATCTTCTGTCAGGGCATTTAGAGGCTCTAGTATGCCATTTTGTCTACTTCTAAAACAGTAGGTGCCATTCCGATGCATTTAAAGTTAGTTTGAAGTTGTTTCCGAACAGTCTTTAGCATTCTGCAATGACTGTCTATAAATTATAATGTGTTACATACTGCTAGTAGCATTCTGACGCCATTATGCGGTCGCGCTCAGACACCGAAATAATGCTCCTAAAATAAAAATTTTTAAAAGTGTTTCTACTATAGAAATAATACCGAAAACGTTTCAGATCTTCTGTCAGGGCGTTTACAGGCTCTAGTATGCCATTTTGTCTACTTCTAAAACAGTAGGTGCCATTCCGATGCATTTAAAGTTAGTTTACAGTTGTTTTCGTACAGTCTTTTGCATTCTGCAATGTCTGTCTATTAATTATAATGTGTTACATACTGCTAGTACCATTCTGACGCTATTATGCAGTCGCGCTCAGACACCGAAATAATGCTCCTAAAATAAAAAAAATTAAGAGTGTTTCTACTTTCGAAATCATACCGAAAACGATTCAGATCTTCTGTCAGGGCGTTTACAGGCTCTAGTATGCCATTTTGTCTACTTCTAAAACAGTAGGTGCCATTCCGATGCATTTAAAGTTAGTTTACAGTTGTTTCCGTACAGTCTTTAGCATTCTGCAATGACTGTCTATTAATTATAATGTGTTACATCTGCTAGTAGCATTCTGACGCCATTATGCAGTCGCGCTCAGACACCGAAATAATGCTCCTAAAATAAAAAAAACTAAGAGTGTTGCTACTATCGAAATGATACCGAAAACTTTTCAGATCTTCTGTCAGGGCGTTTACAGGCTCTAGTATGCCATTTTGTCTACTTCTAAAACAGTAGGTGCCATTTCGATGCATTTAAAGTTAGTTTACA
This sequence comes from Agriotes lineatus, assembly GCA_940337035.1. Lineage (NCBI taxonomy): Eukaryota > Metazoa > Arthropoda > Insecta > Coleoptera > Elateridae > Agriotes > Agriotes lineatus. The sequence continues at coordinate 114,347,872 of OW679202.1, forward strand.
GTTGTTTCTGAACAGTCTTTAGCATTCTGCAATGACTGTCTATTAATTATAATGTGTTACATACTCCTAGTAGCATTCTGACGCCATTATGCAGTCGCGGTCAGACACCGAAATAATGCTCCTAAAATAAAAAAAATTACGAATGTTTCTACTATCGAAATGATACCGTAAACGTTTCAGAGCTTCTGTCAGGGCGTTTACAGGCACTAGTATGCCATTTTGTATACTTCTTAAACAGTAGGTGCCATTCCGATTCATTTTAACTTAGTTTACAGTTGTTCCCGTACAGTCTTTAGCATTCTGCAATGACTGTCTATTAATTTTAATGTGTTACATACTGCTAGTAGCATTCTGACGCCATTATGCAGTCGCGCTCAGACACCGAAATAATGCTCGTAAAATATAAAAACTTAAGAGTGTTTCTACTATCTAAATGATACCGAAAACGTCTTAGATCGTCCATCAGAGCGTTTACAAGCTCTAGTATGCCATTTTGTCTACTTCTAAAACAGTAGGTGCCATTCCGATGCATTTAAAGTTAGTTTACAGTTGTTTCCGTACAGTTTTTAGCATTCTGCAATGACTGTCTATTAATTATAATGTGTTACATCTGCTAGTAGCATTCTGACGCCATTATGCAGTCGCGCTCAGACACCGAAATAATGCTCCTAAAATAAAAAAAACTAAGAGTGTTGCTACTATCGAAATGATACCGAAAACTTTTCAGATCTTCTGTCAGGGCATTTACAGGCTCTAGTATGCCATTTTGTCTACTTCTAAAACAGTAGGTGCCATTTCGATGCATTTAAAGTTAGTTTACAGTTGTTTCCGAACAGTCTTTAGCATTCTGCAATGACTGTCTATTAATTATAATGTGTTACATACTCCTAGTAGCATTCTGACGCCATTATGCAGTCGCGGTCAGACACCGAAATAATGCTCCTAAAATAAAAAAAATTACGAATGTTTCTACTATCGAAATGATACCGTAAACGTTTCAGAGCTTCTGTCAGGGCGTTTACAGGCACTAGTATGCCATTTTGTATACTTCTTAAACAGTAGGTGCCATTCCGATTCATTTTAACTTAGTTTACAGTTGTTCCCGTACAGTCTTTAGCATTCTGCAATGACTGTCTATTAATTTTAATGTGTTACATACTGCTAGTAGCATTCTGACGCAATTATGCAGTCGCGCTCAGACACCGAAATAATGCTCGTAAAATATAAAAACTTAAGAGTGTTTCTACTATCTAAATGATACCGAAAACGTCTTAGATCGTCCATCAGAGCGTTTACAAGCTCTAGCATGCCATTTTGTCTACTTCTAAAACAGTAGGTCCCATTCCGATGCATTTAAAGTTAGTTTACAGTTGTATCCGTACTCTTTAGCATTCTGCAATGACTGTCTATTAATTATAATGTGTTACATCTGCTAGTAGCATTCTGACGCCATTATGCAGTCGCGCTCAGACACCGAAATAATGCTCCTAAAATAAAAAAAACTAAGAGTGTTGCTACTATCGAAATGATACCGAAAACTTTTCAGATCTTCTGTCAGGGCGTTTACAGGCTCTAGTATGCCATTTTGTCTACTTCTAAAACAGTAGGTGCCATTTCGATGCATTTAAAGTTAGTTTACAGTTGTTTCCGAACAGTCTTTAGCATTCTGCAATGACTGTCTATTAATTATAATGTGTTACATACTCCTAGTAGCATTCTGACGCCATTATGCAGTCGCGGTCGGACACCGAAATAATGCTCCTAAAATAAAAAAAATTACGAATGTTTCTACTATCGAAATGATACCGTAAACGTTTCAGAGCTTCTGTCAGGGCGTTTACAGGCACTAGTATGCCATTTTGTATACTTCTTAAACAGTAGGTGCCATTCCGATTCATTTTAACTTAGTTTACAGTTGTTCCCGTACAGTCTTTAGCATTCTGCAATGACTGTCTATTAATTTTAATGTGTTACATACTGCTAGTAGCATTCTGACGCCATTATGCAGTCGCGCTCAGACACCGAAATAATGCTCGTAAAATATAAAAACTTAAGAGTGTTTCTACTATCTAAATGATACCGAAAACGTCTTAGATCGTCCATCAGAGCGTTTACAAGCTCTAGCATGCCGTTTTGTCTACTTCTAAAACAGTAGGTCCCATTCCGATGCATTTAAAGTTAGTTTACAGTTGTATCCGTACTCTTTAGCATTCTGCAATGACTGTCTATTAATTATAATGTGTTACATCTGCTAGTAGCATTCTGACGCCATTATGCAGTCGCGCTCAGACACCGAAATAATGCTCCTAAAATAAAAAAAATTAAGAGTGTTTCTACTATCGAAATGATACCGTAAACGTTTCAGATCTTCTGTCAGGGCGTTTACAGGCTCTAGTATGCCATTTTGTAAACTTCTAAAACAGTAGGTGCCATTCCGATGCATTTAAAGTTAGTTTACAGTTGTTTCCGTACAGTTTTTAGCATTCTGCAATGACTGTCTATTAATTATAATGTGTTACATCTGCTAGTAGCATTCTGACGCCATTATGCAGTCGCGCTCAGACACCGAAATAATGCTCCTAAAATAAAAAAAACTAAGAGTGTTGCTACTATCGAAATGATACCGTAAACGTTTCAGAGCTTCTGTCAGGGCGTTTACAGGCACTAGTATGCCATTTTGTATACTTCTTAAACAGTAGGTGCCATTCCGATTCATTTTAACTTAGTTTACAGTTGTTCCCGTACAGTCTTTAGCATTCTGCAATGACTGTCTATTAATTTTAATGTGTTACATACTGCTAGTAGCATTCTGACGCCATTATGCAGTCGCGCTCAGACACCGAAATAATGCTCGTAAAATATAAAAACTTAAGAGTGTTTCTACTATCTAAATGATACCGAAAACGTCTTAGATCGTCCATCAGAGCGTTTACAAGCTCTAGCATGCCGTTTTGTCTACTTCTAAAACAGTAGATCCCATTCCGATGCATTTAAAGTTAGTTTACAGTTGTATCCGTACTCTTTAGCATTCTGCAATGACTGTCTATTAATTATAATGTGTTACATCTGCTAGTAGCATTCTGACGCCATTATGCAGTCGCGCTCAGACACCGAAATAATGCTCCTAAAATAAAAAAAATTAAGAGTGTTTCTACTATCGAAATGATACCGTAAACGTTTCAGATCTTCTGTCAGGGCGTTTACAGGCTCTAGTATGCCATTTTGTAAACTTCTAAAACAGTAGGTGCCATTCCGATTCATTTAAACTTAGTTTACAGTTGTTTCCGTACAGTCTTTAGCATTATGCAATGACTGTCTATAAATTATAATGTGTTACATACTGCTAGTAGCATTCTGACGCCATTATGCAGTCCCGCTCAGACACCGAAATAATGCTCGTAAAATATAAAAACTTAAGAGTGTTTCTACTATCTAAATGATACCGAAAACGTCTTAGATCGTCCATCAGAGCGTTTACAAGCTCTAGAATGCCATTTTGTCTACTTCTAAAACAGTAGGTGCCATTCCGATGCATTTAAAGTTAGTTTACAGTTGTATCCGTACTCTTTAGCATTCTGCAATGACTGTCTATTAATTATAATGTGTTACATCTGCTAGTAGCATTCTGACGCCATTATGCAGTCGCGCTCAGACACCGAAATAATGCTCCTAAAATAAAAAAAATTAAGAATGTTTCTACTATCGAAATGATACCGTAAACGATTCAGATCTTCTGTCAGGGCGTTTACAGGCTCTAGTATGCCATTTTGTCTACTTCTAAAACAGTAGGTGCCATTCCGATGCATTTAAAGTTAGTTTACAGTTGTTTTCGTACAGTCTTTTGCATTCTGCAATGACTGTCTATTAATTATAATGTGTTACATACTGCTAGTAGCATTCTGACGCTATTATGCAGTCGCGCTCAGATACCGAAATAATGCTCCTAAAATAAAAAAAATTAAGAGTGTTTCTACTATCGAAATCATACCGAAAACGTTTCAGATCTTCTGTCAGGGCGTTTACAGGCTCTAGTATGCCATTTTGTCTACTTCTAAAACAGTAGGTGCCATTCCGATGCATTTAAAATTAGATTACAGTTGTTTCCGTACTGTCTTTAGCATTCTGCAATGACTGTCTATTAATTATAATGTGTTACATCTGCTAGTAGCATTCTGACGCCATTATGCAGTCGCGCTCAGACACCGAAATAATGCTCCTAAAATAAAAAAAACTAAGAGTGTTGCTACTATCGAAATAATACCGAAAACTTTTCAGATCTTCTGTCAGGGCGTTTACAGGCTCTAGTATGCCATTTTGTCTACTTCTAAAACAGTAGGTGCCATTTCGATCCATTTAAAGTTAGTTTACAGTGGTTTTCGTACAGTCTTTGCATTCTGCAATGACTGTCTATTAATTATAATGTGTTACATACTGCTAGTAGCATTCTGACGCTATTATGCAGTCGCGCTCAGACACCGAAATAATGCTCCTAAAATAAAAAAAACTAAGTGTTGCTACTATCGAAATGATACCGAAAACTTTTCAGATCTTCTGTCAGGGCGTTTACAGGCTCTAGTATGCCATTTTGTCTACTTCTAAAACAGTAGGTGCCATTTCGATGCATTTAAAGTTAGTTTACAGTTGCTTCCGAACAGTCTTTATCATTCTGCAATGACTGTCTATTAATTATAATGTGTTACATACTCCTAGTAGCATTCTGACGCCATTATGCAGTCGCGCTCAGACACCGAAATAATGCTCGTAAAATATAAAAACTTAAGAGTGTTTCTACTATCTAAATGATACCGAAAACGTCTTAGATCGTCCATCAGAGCGTTTACAAGCTCTAGCATGCCATTTTGTCTACTTCTAAAACAGTAGGTGCCATTCCGATGCATTTAAAGTTAGTTTACAGTTGTTTCCGTACAGTCTTTAGCATTCTGCAGTGACTGTCTATTAATTATAATGTGTTACATCTGCTAGTAGCATTCTGACGCCATTATGCAGTCGCGCTCATACACCGAAATAATGCTCCTAAAATAAAAAAAATTAAGAATGTTTCTACTATCGAAAAGATACCGTAAACGTTTCAGATCGTCAATCAGAGCGTTTGCAAGCTCTAGCACGCCATTTTGTCTACTTCTAAAACAGTAGGTGCCATTCTGATGCATTTAAAGTTAGTTTACAGTTGTTTCCGTACAGTCTTTATCATTCTGCAATGACTGTATTAATTATAATGTGTTACATACTGCTAGTAGCATTCTGACGCCATTATGCGGTCGCGCTCAGACACCGAAATAATGCTCCTAAAATAAAAAAAAATAAGAGTGTTTCTACTATCGAAATCATACCGAAAACGTTTCAGATCTTCTGTCAGGGCGTTTACAGGCTCTAGTATGCCATTTTGTCTACTTCTAAAACAGTAGGTGCCATTCCGATGCATTTAAAGTTAGTTTACAGTTGTTTGCGTACAGTCTTTTGCATTCTGCAATGACTGTCTATTAATTATAATGTGTTACATACTGCTGGTAGCATTCTGATGCTATTATGCAGTCGCGCTCAGATACCGAAATAATGCTCCTAAAATAAAAAAAAATAAGAGTGTTTCTACTATCGAAATCATACCGAAAACGTTTCAGATCTTCTGTCAGGGCGTTTACAGGCTCTAGTATGCCATTTTGTCTACTTCTAAAACAGTAGGTGCCATTCCGATGCATTTAAAGTTGGTTTACAGTTGTTTCCGTACAGTCTTTAGCATTCTGCAATGACTGTCTATTAATTATAATGTGTTACATCTGCTAGTAGCATTCTGACGCCATTATGCAGTCGCGCTCAGACACCGAAATAATGCTCCTAAAATAAAAAAAAATAAGAGTGTTTCTACTATCGAAATCATACCGAAAACGTTTCAGATCTTCTGTCAGGGCGTTTACAGGCTCTAGTATGCCATTTTGTCTACTTCTAAAACCGTAGTTGCCATTCCGATGCATTTAAAGTTAGTTTACAGTTGTTTCCGTACAGTGTTTAGCATTCTGCAATGACTGTCTATTAATTATAATGTGTTACATCTGCTAGTAGCATTCTGACGCCATTATGCAGTCGCCCTCAGACACCGAAATAATGCTGCTAAAATAAAAAAAACTAAGAGTGTTTCTACTATCGAAATGATACCGAAAACTTTTCAGATCTTCTGTCAGGGCGTTTACAAGCTCTAGTATGCCATTTTGTTTACTTCTAAAACAATAGGTGCCATTCCGATCCATTTAAAGTTAGTTGACAGTTGTTTTCGTACAGTCTTTTGCATTCTGCAATGACTGTCTATTAATTATAATGTGTTACATACTGCTAGTAGCATTCTGACGCTATTATGCAGTCGCGCTCAGACACCGAAATAATGCTCCTAAAATAAAAAAAACTAAGAGTGTTGCTACTACCGAAATGATACCGAAAACTTTTCAGATCTTCTGTCAGGGCGTTTACAGGCTCTAGTATGCCAATTTGTCTACTTCTAAAACAGTAGGTGCCATTCCGATGCATTTAATGTTAGTTTACAGTTGTTTCCGAACAGTCTTTAGCATTCTGCAATGACTGTCTATTAATAATAATGTGTTACATACTGCTAGTAGCATTCTGACGCCATTATGCAGTCGCGCTCAGACACCGAAATAGTGCTCCTAAAATAAAAAAAATTAAGAGTGTTTCTACTACCGAAATGATACCGTAAACGTTTCAGATCTTCTGTCAGGGCGTTTACAGGCTCTAGTATGCCATTTTGTCTACTTCTAAAACAGTAGATGCCATTCCGATGCATTTAAAGTTAGTTTACTGTTGTTTCCGTACAGTCATTAGCATTCTGCAATGACTGTCTATTAATTATAATGTGTTACATACTGCTAGTAGCATGCTGACGCCATTATGTAGTCGCGCTCAGACACCGAAACAATGCTCCTAAAATAAAAAAAATTAAGAGTGTTTCTACTATCGAAATGATACCGAAAACATTTCATATCCTCTGTCAGGGCGTTTAGAGGCCCTAGTATGCCATTTTGTCTACTTCTAAAACAGTAGGTGCCATTCCGATGCATTTAAAGTTAGTTTACAGTTGTTACCGAACAGTCTTTAGCATTCTGCAATGACTGTATTAATTATAATGTGTTACATACTGCTAGTAGCATTCTGACGCCATTATGCAGTCGCGCTCAGACACCGAAAAAATGTTCCTAAAATAAAAAAAATTAAGAGTGTTTCTACTATCGAAATGATACCGTAAACTTTTCAGATCTTCTGTCAGGGCGTTTAGAGGCTCTAGTATGCCATTTTGTCTACTTCTAAAACAGTAGGTGCCATTCCGATGCATTTAAAGTTAGTTTACAGTTGTTTCCGAACAGTCTTTAGCATTCTGCAATGACTGTCTATTAATTATAATGTGTTACTTACTGCTAGTAGCATTCTGACGCCATTATGCAGTCGCGCTCAGACACCGAAATGATGCTCCTAAAATAAAAAAAATTAAGAATGTTTCTACTATCGAAATGATACCGTAAACGTCTTAGATCGTCCATCAGAGCGTTTACAAGCTCTAGCATGCCATTTTGTCTACTTCTAAAATAGTAGGTGCCATTCCGATGCATTTAAAGTTAGTTTACAGTTGTTTCCGAACAGTCTTTAGCATTCTGCAATGACTGTCTATTAATTATAATGTGTTACATCTGCTAGTAGCATTCTGACGCCATTATGCAGTCGCGCTCAGACACCGAAATAATGCTCCTAAAATAAAAAAAAATAAGAATGTTACTACTATCGAAATGATACCGTAAACGTTTCAGATTTTTTGTCAGGGCGTTTACAGGCTCTAGTATGCCATTTTGTCTACTTCTAAAACAGTAGGTGCCATTCCGATGCATTTAAAGTTAGTTTACAGTTGTTTCCGAACAGTCTTTAGCATTCTGCAATGACTGTCTATTAATTATAATGTGTTACTTACTGCTAGTAGCATTCTGACGCTATTATGCAGTCGCGCTCAGATTCCGAAATAATGCTGCTAAAATAAAAAAAACTAAGAGTGTTTCTACTATCGAAATGATACCGAAAACTTTTCAGATCTTCTGTCAGGGCGTTTACAAGCTCTAGTATGCCATTTTGTTTACTTCTAAAACAATAGGTGCCATTCCGATCCATTTAAAGTTAGTTGACAGTTGTTTTCGTACAGTCTTTTGCATTCTGCAATGACTGTCTATTAATTATAATGTGTTACATACTGCTAGTAGCATTCTGACGCTATTATGCAGTCGCGCTCAGACACCGAAATAATGCTCCTAAAATAAAAAAAACTAAGAGTGTTGCTACTATCGAAATGATACCGAAAACTTTTCAGATCTTCTGTCAGGGCGTTTACAGGCTCTAGTATGCCAATTTGTCTACTTCTAAAACAGTAGGTGCCATTCCGATGCATTTAATGTTAGTTTACAGTTGTTACCGAACAGTCTTTAGCATTCTGCAATGACTGTCTATTAATAATAATGTGTTACATACTGCTAGTAGCATTCTGACGCCATTATGCAGTCGCGCTCAGACACCGAAATAGTGCTCCTAAAATAAAAAAAATTAAGAGTGTTTCTACTACCGAAATGATACCGTAAACGTTTCAGATCTTCTGTCAGGGCGTTTACAGGCTCTAGTATGCCATTTTGTCTACTTCTAAAACAGTAGATGCCATTCCGATGCATTTAAAGTTAGTTTACTGTTGTTTCCGTACAGTCATTAGCATTCTGCAATGACTGTCTATTAATTATAATGTGTTACATACTGCTAGTAGCATTCTGACGCCATTATGTAGTCGCGCTCAGACACCGAAACAATGCTCCTAAAATAAAAAAAATTAAGAGTGTTTCTACTATCGAAATGATACCGAAAACATTTCATATCCTCTGTCAGGGCGTTTAGAGGCCCTAGTATGCCATTTTGTCTACTTCTAAAACAGTAGGTGCCATTCCGATGCATTTAAAGTTAGTTTACAGTTGTTACCGAACAGTCTTTAGCATTCTGCAATGAGTGTCTATTAATTATAATGTGTTACATACTGCTAGTAGCATTCTGACGCCATTATGCAGTCGCGCTCAGACACCGAAAAAATGCTCCTAAAATAAAAAAAATTAAGAGTGTTTCTACTATCGAAATGATACCGTAAACTTTTCAGATCTTCTGTCAGGGCGTTTAGAGGCTCTAGTATGCCATTTTGTCTACTTCTAAAACAGTAGGTGCCATTCCGATGCATTTAAAGTTAGTTTACAGTTGTTTCCGAACAGTCTTTAGCAATCTGCAATGACTGTCTATTAATTATAATGTGTTACTTACTGCTAGTAGCATTCTGACGCCATTATGCAGTCGCGCTCAGACACCGAAATGATGCTCCTAAAATAAAAAAAATTAAGAATGTTTCTACTATCGAAATGATACCGTAAACGTCTTAGATCGTCCATCAGAGCGTTTACAAGCTCTAGCATGCCATTTAGTCTACTTCTAAAATAGTAGGTGCCATTCCGATGCATTTAAAGTTAGTTTACAGTTGTTTCCGAACAGTCTTTAGCATTCTGCAATGACTGTCTATTAATTATAATGTGTTACATCTGCTAGTAGCATTCTGACGCCATTATGCAGTCGCGCTCAGACACCGAAATAAAGCTCCTAAAATAAAAAAAAATAAGAATGTTTCTACTATCGAAATGATACCGTAAACGTTTCAGATTTTTTGTCAGGGCGTTTACAGGCTCTAGTATGCCATTTTGTCTACTTCTAAAACAGTAGGTGCCATTCCGATGCATTTAAAGTTAGTTTACAGTTGTTTCCGAACAGTCTTTAGCATTCTGCAATGACTGTCTATTAATTATAATGTGTTACTTACTGCTAGTAGCATTCTGACGCTATTATGCAGTCGCGCTCAGATTCCGAAATAATGCTCCTAAAATAAAAAAAATTTAGAGTGTTTCTACTATCGAAATCATACCGAAAACGTTTCAGATCTTCTGTCAGGGCGTTTACAGGATCTAGTATGCCATTTTGTCTACTTCTAAAACAGTAGGTGCCATTCCGATGCATTTAAAGTTAGTTTACAGTTGTTTCCGTACAGTCTTTAGCATTCTGCAATGACTGACTATTAATTATAATGTGTTAAATATGTTAGTAGCATTCTGACGCCATTATGCAGTCGCGCTCAGACACCGAAATAATGCTTCTAAAACAAAAAAAACTAAGAATGTTTCTACTATCGAAATGATACCGAAAACGTTTCAGATCTTCTGTCAGGGCGTTTACAGGCTCTAGTATGCCATTTTGTTTACTTCTAAAACAGTAGGTGCCATTCCGATCCATTTAAAGTTAGTTTACAGTTGTTTTCGTACAGTCTTTTGCATTCTGCAATGACTGTCTATTAATTATAATGTGTTACATACTGCTAGTAGCATTCTGACGCTATTATGCAGTCGCGCTCAGATACCGAAATAATGCTCCTAAAATAAAAAAAATTAAGAGTGTTTCTACTATCGAAATCGTACCGAAAACGTTTCAGATCTTCTGTCAGGGCGTTTACAGGCTCTAGTATGCCATTTTGTCTACTTCTAAACAGTAGGTGCCATTCCGATGCATTTAAAGTTAGATTACAGTTGTTTCCGTACAGTCTTTAGCATTCTGGAATGACTGTCTATTAATTATAATGTGTTACATCTGCTAGTAGCATTCTGACGCCATTATGCAGTCGCGCTCAGACACCGAAATAATGCTCCTAAAATAAAAAACACTAAGAGTGTTTCTACTATCGAAATGATACCGAAAACGTTTCAGATCTTCTGTCAGGGCGTTTACAGGCTCTAGCATGCCATTTTGTCTACTTCTAAAACAGTAGGTCCCATTCCGTGGCATTTAAAGTTAGTTTACAGTTGTTTCCGTAGTATTTAGCATTCTGCAATGACTGTCTATTAATTATAATGTGTTACATCTGCTAGTAGCATTCTGACGCCATTATGCAGTCGCGCTCAGACACCGAAATAATGCTCGTAAAATATAAAAACTTAAGAGTGTTTCTACTATCTAAATGATACCGAAAACGTCTTAGATCGTCCATCAGAGCGTTTACAAGCTCTAGAATGCCATTTTGTCTACTTCTAAAACAGTAGGTGCCATTCCGATGCATTTAAAGTTAGTTTACAGTTGTTTCCGTACAGTCTTTATCATTCTGCAATGACTGTATTAATTATAATGTGTTACATACTGCTAGTAGCATTCTGACGCCATTATGCGGTCGCGCTCAGACACCGAAATAATGCTCCTAAAATAAAAAAATTTAAGAGTGTTTCTACTATCGAAATCATACCGTAAACGTTTCAGATCTTCTGTCAGGGCGTTTAGAGGCTCTAGTATGCCATTTTGTCTACTTCTAAAACAGTAGGTGCCATTCCGATTCATTTAAAGTTAGTTTACAGTTGTTTCCGAACAGTCTTTAGCATTCTGCAATGACTGTCTATTAATTATAATGTGTTACTTACTGCTAGTAGCATTCTGACGCCATTATGCAGTCGCGCTCAGACACCGAAATGATGCTCCTAAAATAAAAAAAACTAAGAATGTTTCTACTATCGAAATGATACCGAAAACGTTTCAGATCTTCTGTCAGGGCGTTTACAGGCTCTAGTATGCCATTTTGTTTACTTCTAAAACAGTAGGTGCCATTCCGATCCATTTAAAGTTAGTTTACAGTTGTTTTCGTACAGTCTTTTGCATTCTGCAATGACTGTCTATTAATTATAATGTGTTACATACTGCTAGTAGCATTCTGACGCTATTATGCAGTCGCGCTCAGATACCGAAATAATGCTCCTAAAATAAAAAAAATTAAGAATGTTTCTACTATCGAAATGATACCGAAAACGTTTCAGATCTTCTGTCAGGGCGTTTACAGGCTCTAGTATGCCATTTTGTTTACTTCTAAAACAGTAGGTGCCATTCCGATGCATTTAAAGTTAGTTTACAGTTGTTTCCGAACAGTCTTTAGCATTCTGCAATGACTGTCTATTAATTATAATGTGTTACTTACTGCTAGTAGCATTCTGACGCCATTATGCAGTCGCGCTCAGACACCGAAATGATGCTCCTAAAATAAAAAAAATTAAGAATGTTTCTACTATCGAAATGATACCGAAAACGTTTCAGATCTTCTGTCAGGGCGTTTACAGGCTCTAGTATGCCATTTTGTTTACTTCTAAAACAGTAGGTGCCATTCCGATGCATTTAAAGTTAGTTTACAGTTGTTTCCGAACAGTCTTTAGCATTCTGCAATGACTGTCTATTAATTATAATGTGTTACTTACTGCTAGTAGCATTCTGACGCCATTATGCAGTCGCGCTCAGACACCGAAATGATGCTCCTAAAATAAAAAAAACTAAGAATGTTTCTACTATCGAAATGATACCGAAAACGTTTCAGATCTTCTGTCAGGGCGTTTACAGGCTCTAGTATGCCATTTTGTTTACTTCTAAAACAGTAGGTGCCATTCCGATCCATTTAAAGTTAGTTTACAGTTGTTTTCGTACAGTCTTTTGCATTCTGCAATGACTGTCTATTAATTATAATGTGTTACATACTGCTAGTAGCATTCTGACGCTATTATGCAGTCGCGCTCAGATACCGAAATAATGCTCCTAAAATAAAAAAAATTAAGAGTGTTTCTACTATCGAAATCGTACCGAAAACGTTTCAGATCTTCTGTCAGGGCGTTTACAGGCTCTAGTATGCCATTTTGTCTACTTCTAAAACAGTAGGTGCCATTCCGATGCATTTAAAGTTAGATTACAGTTGTTTCCGTACAGTCTTTAGCATTCTGGAATGACTGTCTATTAATTATAATGTGTTACATCTGCTAGTAGCATTCTGACGCCATTATGCAGTCGCGCTCAGACACCGAAATAATGCTCCTAAAATAAAAAACACTAAGAGTGTTTCTACTATCGAAATGATACCGAAAACATTTCATATCCTCTGTCAGGGCGTTTAGAGGCCCTAGTATGCCATTTTGTCTACTTCTAAAACAGTAGGTGCCATTCCGATGCATTTAAAGTTAGTTTACAGTTGTTACCGAACAGTCTTTAGCATTCTGCAATGAGTGTCTATTAATTATAATGTGTTACATACTGCTAGTAGCATTCTGACGCCATTATGCAGTCGCGCTCAGACACCGAAAAAATGCTCCTAAAATAAAAAAAATTAAGAGTGTTTCTACTATCGAAATGATACCGAAAACATTTCATATCCTCTGTCAGGGCGTTTAGAGGCCCTAGTATGCCATTTTGTCTACTTCTAAAACAGTAGGTGCCATTCCGATGCATTTAAAGTTAGTTTACAGTTGTTACCGAACAGTCTTTAGCATTCTGCAATGAGTGTCTATTAATTATAATGTGTTACATACTGCTAGTAGCATTCTGACGCCATTATGCAGTCGCGCTCAGACACCCAAAAAATGCTCCTAAAATAAAAAAAATTAAGAGTGTTTCTACTATCGAAATGATACCGTAAACTTTTCAGATCTTCTGTCAGGGCGTTTAGAGGCTCTAGTATGCCATTTTGTCTACTTCTAAAACAGTAGGTGCCATTCCGATGCATTTAAAGTTAGTTTACAGTTGTTTCCGAACAGTCTTTAGCATTCTGCAATGACTGTCTATTAATTATAATGTGTTACTTACTGCTAGTAGCATTCTGACGCCATTATGCAGTCGCGCTCAGACACCGAAATGATGCTCCTAAAATAAAAAAAATTAAGAATGTTTCTACTATCGAAATGATACCGTAAACGTCTTAGATCGTCCATCAGAGCGTTTACAAGCTCTAGCATGCCATTTAGTCTACTTCTAAAATAGTAGGTGCCATTCCGATGCATTTAAAGTTAGTTTACAGTTGTTTCCGAACAGTCTTTAGCATTCTGCAATGACTGTCTATTAATTATAATGTGTTACATCTGCTAGTAGCATTCTGACGCCATTATGCAGTCGCGCTCAGACACCGAAATAAAGCTCCTAAAATAAAAAAAAATAAGAATGTTTCTACTATCGAAATGATACCGTAAACGTTTCAGATTTTTTGTCAGGGCGTTTACAGGCTCTAGTATGCCATTTTGTCTACTTCTAAAACAGTAGGTGCCATTCCGATGCATTTAAAGTTAGTTTACAGTTGTTTCCGAACAGTCTTTAGCATTCTGCAATGACTGTCTATTAATTATAATGTGTTACTTACTGCTAGTAGCATTCTGACGCTATTATGCAGTCGCGCTCAGATTCCGAAATAATGCTCCTAAAATAAAAAAAATTTAGAGTGTTTCTACTATCGAAATCATACCGAAAACGTTTCAGATCTTCTGTCAGGGCGTTTACAGGATCTAGTATGCCATTTTGTCTACTTCTAAAACAGTAGGTGCCATTCCGATGCATTTAAAGTTAGTTTACAGTTGTTTCCGTACAGTCTTTAGCATTCTGCAATGACTGACTATTAATTATAATGTGTTAAATCTGTTAGTAGCATTCTGACGCCATTATGCAGTCGCGCTCAGACACCGAAATAATGCTTCTAAAACAAAAAAAACTAAGAATGTTTCTACTATCGAAATGATACCGAAAACGTTTCAGATCTTCTGTCAGGGCGTTTACAGGCTCTAGTATGCCATTTTGTTTACTTCTAAAACAGTAGGTGCCATTCCGATCCATTTAAAGTTAGTTTACAGTTGTTTTCGTACAGTCTTTTGCATTCTGCAATGACTGTCTATTAATTATAATGTGTTACATACTGCTAGTAGCATTCTGACGCTATTATGCAGTCGCGCTCAGATACCGAAATAATGCTCCTAAAATAAAAAAAATTAAGAGTGTTTCTACTATCGAAATCGTACCGAAAACGTTTCAGATCTTCTGTCAGGGCGTTTACAGGCTCTAGTATGCCATTTTGTCTACTTCTAAAACAGTAGGTGCCATTCCGATGCATTTAAAGTTAGATTACAGTTGTTTCCGTACAGTCTTTAGCATTCTGGAATGACTGTCTATTAATTATAATGTGTTACATCTGCTAGTAGCATTCTGAGGCCATTATGCAGTCGCGCTCAGACACCGAAATAATGCTCCTAAAATAAAAAACACTAAGAGTGTTTCTACTATCGAAATGATACCGAAAACGTTTCAGATCTTCTGTCAGGGCGTTTACAGGCTCTAGCATGCCATTTTGTCTACTTCTAAAACAGTAGGTCCCATTCCGATGCATTTAAAGTTAGTTTACAGTTGTTTCCGTAGTATTTAGCATTCTGCAATGACTGTCTATTAATTATAATGTGTTACATCTGCTAGTAGCATTCTGACGCCATTATGCAGTCGCGCTCAGACACCGAAATAATGCTCGTAAAATATAAAAACTTAAGAGTGTTTCTACTATCTAAATGATACCGAAAACGTCTTAGATCGTCCATCAGAGCGTTTACAAGCTCTAGAATGCCATTTTGTCTACTTCTAAAACAGTAGGTGCCATTCCGATGCATTTAAAGTTAGTTTACAGTTGTTTCCGTACAGTCTTTATCATTCTGCAATGACTGTATTAATTATAATGTGTTACATACTGCTAGTAGCATTCTGACGCCATTATGCGGTCGCGCTCAGACACCGAAATAATGCTCCTAAAATAAAAAAATTTAAGAGTGTTTCTACTATCGAAATCATACCGTAAACGTTTCAGATCTTCTGTCAGGGCGTTTACAGGCTCTAGTATGCCATTTTGTCTACTTCTAAAACAGTAGGCGCCATTCCGATGCATTTAAAGTTAGATTACAGTTGTTTCCGTACAGTCTTTAGCATTCTGCAATGACTGTCTATTAATTATAATGTGTTACATACTGCTAGTAGCATTCTGTCGCTATTATGCAGTCGCGCTCAGACACCGAAATAATGCTCCTAAAATAAAAAAAACTAAGAGTGTTGCTACTATCGAAACGATACCGAAAACTTTTCAGATCTTCTGTCAGGGCGTTTACAGGCTCTAGTATGCCATTTTGTCTACTTCTAAAACAGTAGGTGCCATTTCGATCCATTTAAAGTTAGTTTACAGTTGTTTTCGTACAGTCATTTGCATTCTGCATTGACTGTCTATTAATTATAATGTGTTACATACTGCTAGTAGCATTCTGACGCTATTATGCAGTCGCGCTCAGACACCGAAATAATGCTCCTAAAATAAAAAAAACTAAGAGTGTTGCTACTATCGAAATAATACCGAAAACTTTTCAGATCTTCTGTCAGGGCGTTTACAGGCTCTAGTATGCCATTTTGTCTACTTCTAAAACAGTAGGTGCCATTTCGATCCATTTAAAGTTAGTTTACAGTTGTTTTCGTACAGTCTTTGCATTCTGCAATGACTGTCTATTAATTATAATGTGTTACATACTGCTAGTAGCATTCTGACGCTATTATGCAGTCGCGCTCAGACACCGAAATAATGCTCCTAGAATAAAAAAAACTAAGTGTTGCTACTATCGAAATGATACCGAAAACTTTTCAGATCTTCTGTCAGGGCGTTTACAGGCTCTAGTATGCCATTTTGTCTACTTCTAAAACAGTAGGTGCCATTTCGATGCATTTAAAGTTAGTTTACAGTTGCTTCCGAACAGTCTTTAGCATTCTGCAATGACTGTCTATTAATTATAATGTGTTACATACTCCTAGTAGCATTCTGACGCCATTATGCAGTCGCGCTCAGACACCGAAATAATGCTCGTAAAATATAAAAACTTAAGAGTGTTTCTACTATCTAAATGATACCGAAAACGTCTTAGATTGTCCATCAGAGCGTTTACAAGCTCTAGCATGCCATTTTGTCTACTTCTAAAACAGTAGGTGCCATTCCGATGCATTTAAAGTTAGTTTACAGTTGTTTCCGTACAGTCTTTAGCATTCTGCAGTGACTGTCTATTAATTATAATGTGTTACATCTGCTAGTAGCATTCTGACGCCATTATGCAGTCGCGCTCAGACACCGAAATAATGCTCCTAAAATAAAAAAAATTAAGAATGTTTCTACTATCGAAATGATACCGTAAACGTTTCAGATCGTCAATCAGAGCGTTTACAAGCTCTAGCACGCCATTTTGTCTACTTCTAAAACAGTAGGTGCCATTCTGATGCATTTAAAGTTAGTTTACAGTTGTTTCCGTACAGTCTTTTGCATTCTGCAATGACTGTCTATTAATTATAATGTGTTACATACTGCTGGTAGCATTCTGATGCTATTATGCAGTCGCGCTCAGATACCGAAATAATGCTCCTAAAATAAAAAAAAATAAGAGTGTTTCTACTATCGAAATCATACCGAAAACGTTTCAGATCTTCTGTCAGGGCGTTTACAGGCTCTAGTATGCCATTTTGTCTACTTCTAAAACAGTAGGTGCCATTCCGATGCATTTAAAGTTGGTTTACAGTTGTTTCCGTACAGTCTTTAGCATTCTGCAATGACTGTCTATTAATTATAATGTGTTACATCTGCTAGTAGCATTCTGACGCCATTATGCAGTCGCCCTCAGACACCGAAATAATGCTGCTAAAATAAAAAAAACTAAGAGTGTTTCTACTATCGAAATGATACCGAAAACTTTTCAGATCTTCTGTCAGGGCGTTTACAAGCTCTAGTATGCCATTTTGTTTACTTCTAAAACAATAGGTGCCATTCCGATCCATTTAAAGTTAGTTGACAGTTGTTTTCGTACAGTCTTTTGCATTCTGCAATGACTGTCTATTAATTATAATGTGTTACATACTGCTAGTAGCATTCTGACGCTATTATGCAGTCGCGCTCAGACACCGAAATAATGCTCCTAAAATAAAAAAAACTAAGAGTGTTGCTACTATCGAAATGATACCGAAAACTTTTCAGATCTTCTGTCAGGGTGTTTACAGGCTCTAGTATGCCAATTTGTCTACTTCTAAAACAGTAGGTGCCATTCCGATGCATTTAAAGTTAGTTTACAGTTGTTTCCGAACAGTCTTTAGCATTCTGCAATGACTGTCTATTAATAATAATGTGTTACATACTGCTAGTAGCATTCTGACGCCATTATGCAGTCGCGCTCAGACACCGAAATAGTGCTCCTAAAATAAAAAAAATTAAGAGTGTTTCTACTACCGAAATGATACCGTAAACGTTTCAGATCTTCTGTCAGGGCGTTTACAGGCTCTAGTATGCCATTTTGTCTACTTCTAAAACAGTAGATGCCATTCCGATGCATTTAAAGTTAGTTTACTGTTGTTTCCGTGCAGTCATTAGCATTCTGCAATGACTGTCTATTAATTATAATGTGTTACATACTGCTAGTAGCATTCTGACGCCATTATGTAGTCGCGCTCAGACACCGAAACAATGCTCCTAAAATAAAAAAAATTAAGAGTGTTTCTACTATCGAAATGATACCGAAAACATTTCATATCCTCTGTCAGGGCGTTTAGAGGCCCTAGTATGCCATTTTGTCTACTTCTAAAACAGTAGGTGCCATTCCGATGCATTTAAAGTTAGTTTACAGTTGTTACCGAACAGTCTTTAGCATTCTGCAATGACTGTCTATTAATTATAATGTGTTACATACTGCTAATAGCATTCTGACGCCATTATGCAGTCGCGCTCAGACACCGAAAAAATGCTCCTAAAATAAAAAAAATTAAGAGTGTTTCTACTATCGAAATGATACCGTAAACTTTTCAGATCTTCTGTCAGGGCGTTTAGAGGCTCTAGTATGCCATTTTGTCTACTTCTAAAACAGTAGGTGCCATTCCGATGCATTTAAAGTTAGTTTACAGTTGTTTCCGAACAGTCTTTAGCATTCTGCAATGACTGTCTATTAATTATAATGTGTTACATACTGCTAATAGCATTCTGACGCCATTATGCAGTCGCGCTCAGACACCGAAAAAATGCTCCTAAAATAAAAAAAATTAAGAGTGTTTCTACTATCGAAATGATACCGTAAACTTTTCAGATCTTCTGTCAGGGCGTTTACAGGCTCTAGTATGCCATTTTGTCTACTTCTAAAACAGTAGGTGCCATTCCGATGCATTTAAAGTTAGTTTACAGTTGTTTCCGAACAGTCTTTAGCATTCTGCAATGACTGTCTATTAATTATAATGTGTTACATACTGCTAATAGCATTCTGACGCCATTATGCAGTCGCGCTCAGACACCGAAAAAATGCTCCTAAAATAAAAAAAATTAAGAGTGTTTCTACTATCGAAATGATACCGTAAACTTTTCAGATCTTCTGTCAGGGCGTTTAGAGGCTCTAGTATGCCATTTTGTCTACTTCTAAAACAGTAGGTGCCATTCCGATGCATTTAAAGTTAGTTTACAGTTGTTTCCGAACAGTCTTTAGCATTCTGCAATGACTGTCTATTAATTATAATGTGTTACATACTGCTAATAGCATTCTGACGCCATTATGCAGTCGCGCTCAGACACCGAAAAAATGCTCCTAAAATAAAAAAAATTAAGAGTGTTTCTACTATCGAAATGATACCGTAAACTTTTCAGATCTTCTGTCAGGGCGTTTACAGGCTCTAGTATGCCATTTTGTCTACTTCTAAAACAGTAGGTGCCATTCCGATGCATTTAAAGTTAGTTTACAGTTGTTTCCGAACAGTCTTTAGCATTCTGCAATGACTGTCTATTAATTATAATGTGTTACATACTGCTAATAGCATTCTGACGCCATTATGCAGTCGCGCTCAGACACCGAAAAAATGCTCCTAAAATAAAAAAAATTAAGAGTGTTTCTACTATCGAAATGATACCGTAAACTTTTCAGATCTTCTGTCAGGGCGTTTAGAGGCTCTAGTATGCCATTTTGTCTACTTCTAAAACAGTAGGTGCCATTCCGATGCATTTAAAGTTAGTTTACAGTTGTTTCCGAACAGTCTTTAGCATTCTGCAATGACTGTCTATTAATTATAATGTGTTACATACTGCTAATAGCATTCTGACGCCATTATGCAGTCGCGCTCAGACACCGAAAAAATGCTCCTAAAATAAAAAAAATTAAGAGTGTTTCTACTATCGAAATGATACCGTAAACTTTTCAGATCTTCTGTCAGGGCGTTTACAGGCTCTAGTATGCCATTTTGTCTACTTCTAAAACAGTAGGTGCCATTCCGATGCATTTAAAGTTAGTTTACAGTTGTTTCCGAACAGTCTTTAGCATTCTGCAATGACTGTCTATTAATTATAATGTGTTACATACTGCTAATAGCATTCTGACGCCATTATGCAGTCGCGCTCAGACACCGAAAAAATGCTCCTAAAATAAAAAAAATTAAGAGTGTTTCTACTATCGAAATGATACCGTAAACTTTTCAGATCTTCTGTCAGGGCGTTTAGAGGCTCTAGTATGCCATTTTGTCTACTTCTAAAACAGTAGGTGCCATTCCGATGCATTTAAAGTTAGTTTACAGTTGTTTCCGAACAGTCTTTAGCATTCTGCAATGACTGTCTATTAATTATAATGTGTTACATACTGCTAATAGCATTCTGACGCCATTATGCAGTCGCGCTCAGACACCGAAAAAATGCTCCTAAAATAAAAAAAATTAAGAGTGTTTCTACTATCGAAATGATACCGTAAACTTTTCAGATCTTCTGTCAGGGCGTTTAGAGGCTCTAGTATGCCATTTTGTCTACTTCTAAAACAGTAGGTGCCATTCCGATGCATTTAAAGTTAGTTTACAGTTGTTTCCGAACAGTCTTTAGCATTCTGCAATGACTGTCTATTAATTATAATGTGTTACATACTGCTAATAGCATTCTGACGCCATTATGCAGTCGCGCTCAGACACCGAAAAAATGCTCCTAAAATAAAAAAAATTAAGAGTGTTTCTACTATCGAAATGATACCGTAAACTTTTCAGATCTTCTGTCAGGGCGTTTAGAGGCTCTAGTATGCCATTTTGTCTACTTCTAAAACAGTAGGTGCCATTCCGATGCATTTAAAGTTAGTTTACAGTTGTTACCGAACAGTCTTTAGCATTCTGCAATGACTGTCTAGTAATTATAATGTGTTACATACTGCTAATAGCATTCTGACGCCATTATGCAGTCGCGCTCAGACACCGAAAAAATGCTCCTAAAATAAAAAAAATTAAGAGTGTTTCTACTATCGAAATGATACCGTAAACTTTTCAGATCTTCTGTCAGGGCGTTTACAGGCTCTAGTATGCCATTTTGTCTACTTCTAAAACAGTAGATGCCATTCCGATGCATTTAAAGTTAGTTTACTGTTGTTTCCGTGCAGTCATTAGCATTCTGCAATGACTGTCTATTAATTATAATGTGTTACATACTGCTAGTAGCATTCTGACGCCATTATGTAGTCGCGCTCAGACACCGAAACAATGCTCCTAAAATAAAAAAAATTAAGAGTGTTTCTACTATCGAAATGATACCGAAAACATTTCATATCCTCTGTCAGGGCGTTTAGAGGCCCTAGTATGCCATTTTGTCTACTTCTAAAACAGTAGGTGCCATTCCGATGCATTTAAAGTTAGTTTACAGTTGTTACCGAACAGTCTTTAGCATTCTGCAATGACTGTCTATTAATTATAATGTGTTACTTACTGCTAGTAGCATTCTGACGCCATTATGCAGTCGCGCTCAGACACCGAAATGATGCTCCTAAAATAAAAAAAATTAAGAATGTTTCTACTATCGAAATGATACCGTAAACGTCTTAGATCGTCCATCAGAGCGTTTACAAGCTCTAGCATGTCATTTTGTCTACTTCTAAAATAGTAGGTGCCATTCCGATGCATTTAAAGTTAGTTTACAGTTGTTTCCGAACAGTCTTTAGCATTCTGCAATGACTGTCTATTAATTATAATGTGTTACATCTGCTAGTAGCATTCTGACGCCATTATGCAGTCGCGCTCAGACACCGAAATAATGCTCCTAAAATAAAAAAAAATAAGAATGTTACTACTATCGAAATGATACCGTAAACGTTTCAGATTTTTTGTCAGGGCGTTTACAGGCTCTAGTATGCCATTTTGTCTACTTCTAAAACAGTAGGTGCCATTCCGATGCATTTAAAGTTAGTTTACAGTTGTTTCCGAACAGTCTTTAGCATTCTGCAATGACTGTCTATTAATTATAATGTGTTACTTACTGCTAGTAGCATTCTGACGCTATTATGCAGTCGCGCTCAGATTCCGAAATAATGCTCCTAAATAAAAAAAATTTAGAGTGTTTCTACTATCGAAATCATACCGAAAACGTTTCAGATCTTCTGTCAGGGCGTTTACAGGATCTAGTATGCCATTTTGTCTACTTCTAAAACAGTAGGTGCCATTCCGATGCATTTAAAGTTAGTTTACAGTTGTTTCCGTACAGTCTTTAGCATTCTGCAATGACTGACTATTAATTATAATGTGTTAAATCTGTTAGTAGCATTCTGACGCCATTATGCAGTCGCGCTCAGACACCGAAATAATGCTTCTAAAACAAAAAAAACTAAGAATGTTTCTACTATCGAAATGATACCGAAAACGTTTCAGATCTTCTGTCAGGGCGTTTACAGGCTCTAGTATGCCATTTTGTTTACTTCTAAAACAGTAGGTGCCATTCCGATCCATTTAAAGTTAGTTTACAGTTGTTTTCGTACAGTCTTTTGCATTCTGCAATGACTGTCTATTAATTATAGTGTGTTACATACTGCTAGTAGCATTCTGACGCTATTATGCAGTCGCGCTCAGACACCGAAATAATGCTCCTAAAATAAAAAAAACTAAGAGTGTTGCTACTATCGAAATGATACCGAAAACTTTTCAGATCTTCTGTCAGGGCGTTTACAGGCTCTAGTATGCCATTTTGTCTACTTTTAAAACAGTAGGTGCCATTCCGATGCATTTAAAGTAAGTTTACAGTTATTTCCGAACAGTCTCTAGCATTCTGCAATGACTGTCTTTTAATTATAGTGTGTTACATACTGCTAGTAGCAGTCTGACGCTATTATGCAGTCGCGCTCAGACACCGAAATAATGCTCCTAAAATAAAAAAACTTAAAAGTGTTTCTACTATAGAAATAATACCGAAAACGTTTCAGATCTTCTGTCAGGGCGTTTACAGGCTCTAGTATGCCATTTTGTCTACTTCTAAAACAGTAGGTGCCATTCCGATGCATTTAAAGTTAGTTTACAGTTGTTTCCGAACAGTCTCTAGCATTCTGCAATGACTGTCTTTTAATTATAATGTGTTACATACTGCTAGTAGCATTCTGACGCCATTATGCAGTCGCGCTCAGACACCGAAATAGTGCTCCAAAAATAAAAAAAATTAAGAGTGTTGCTACTATCGAAATGATACCGAAAACTTTTCAGATCTTCTGTCAGGGCGTTTACAGGCTCTAGTATGCCATTTTGTCTACTTCTAAAACAGTAGATGCCATTCCGATGCATTTAAAGTTAGTTTACAGTTGTTTCCGAACAGTCTTTAGCATTCTGCAATGACTGTCTATTAATAATAATGTGTTACATACTGCTAGTAGCATCCTGACGCCATTATGCAGTCGCGCTCAGACACCGAAATAGTGCTCCTAAAATAAAAAAAATTAAGAGTGTTTCTACTACCGAAATGATACCGTAAACGTTTCAGATCTTCTGTCAGGGCGTTTACAGGCTCTAGTATGCCATTTTGTCTACTTCTAAAACAGTAGATGCCATTCCGATGCATTTAAAGTTAGTTTACTGTTGTTTCCGTACAGTCATTAGCATTCTGCAATGACTGTCTATTAATTATAATGTGTTACATACTGCTAATAGCATTCTGACGCCATTATGCAGTCGCGCTCAGACACCGAAAAAATGCTCCTAAAATAAAAAAAATTAAGAGTGTTTCTACTACCGAAATGATACCGTAAACTTTTCAGATCTTCTGTCAGGGCGTTTACAGGCTCTAGTATGCCATTTTGTCTACTTCTAAAACAGTAGGTGCCATTCCGATGCATTTAAAGTTAGTTTACAGTTGTTTCCGAACAGTCTTTAGCATTCTGCAATGACTGTCTATTAATTATAATGTGTTACATACTGCTAATAGCATTCTGACGCCATTATGCAGTCGCGCTCAGACACCGAAAAAATGCTCCTAAAATAAAAAAAATTAAGAGTGTTTCTACTATCGAAATGATACCGTAAACTTTTCAGATCTTCTGTCAGGGCGTTTAGAGGCTCTAGTATGCCATTTTGTCTACTTCTAAAACAGTAGGTGCCATTCCGATGCATTTAAAGTTAGTTTACAGTTGTTTCCGAACAGTCTTTAGCATTCTGCAATGACTGTCTATTAATTATAATGTGTTACATACTGCTAATAGCATTCTGACGCCATTATGCAGTCGCGCTCAGACACCGAAAAAATGCTCCTAAAATAAAAAAAATTAAGAGTGTTTCTACTATCGAAATGATACCGTAAACTTTTCAGATCTTCTGTCAGGGCGTTTAGAGGCTCTAGTATGCCATTTTGTCTACTTCTAAAACAGTAGGTGCCATTCCGATGCATTTAAAGTTAGTTTACAGTTGTTTCCGAACAGTCTTTAGCATTCTGCAATGACTGTCTATTAATTATAAGGTGTTACATACTGCTAATAGCATTCTGACGCCATTATGCAGTCGCGCTCAGACACCGAAAAAATGCTCCTAAAATAAAAAAAATTAAGAGTGTTTCTACTATCGAAATGATACCGTAAACTTTTC
Source organism: Agriotes lineatus (assembly GCA_940337035.1). NCBI lineage: Eukaryota > Metazoa > Arthropoda > Insecta > Coleoptera > Elateridae > Agriotes > Agriotes lineatus. The sequence continues at coordinate 114,372,658 of OW679202.1, forward strand.
AGATCTTCTGTCAGGGCGTTTAGAGGCTCTAGTATGCCATTTTGTCTACTTCTAAAACAGTAGGTGCCATTCCGATGCATTTAAAGTTAGTTTACAGTTGTTACCGAACAGTCTTTAGCATTCTGCAATGACTGTCTATTAATTATAATGTGTTACATACTGCTAATAGCATTCTGACGCCATTATGCAGTCGCGCTCAGACACCGAAAAAATGCTCCTAAAATAAAAAAAATTAAGAGTGTTTCTACTATCGAAATGATACCGTAAACTTTTCAGATCTTCTGTCAGGGCGTTTACAGGCTCTAGTATGCCATTTTGTCTACTTCTAAAACAGTAGATGCCATTCCGATGCATTTAAAGTTAGTTTACTGTTGTTTCCGTGCAGTCATTAGCATTCTGCAATGACTGTCTATTAATTATAATGTGTTACATACTGCTAGTAGCATTCTGACGCCATTATGTAGTCGCGCTCAGACACCGAAACAATGCTCCTAAAATAAAAAAAATTAAGAGTGTTTCTACTATCGAAATGATACCGAAAACATTTCATATCCTCTGTCAGGGCGTTTAGAGGCCCTAGTATGCCATTTTGTCTACTTCTAAAACAGTAGGTGCCATTCCGATGCATTTAAAGTTAGTTTACAGTTGTTACCGAACAGTCTTTAGCATTCTGCAATGACTGTCTATTAATTATAATGTGTTACTTACTGCTAGTAGCATTCTGACGCCATTATGCAGTCGCGCTCAGACACCGAAATGATGCTCCTAAAATAAAAAAAATTAAGAATGTTTCTACTATCGAAATGATACCGTAAACGTCTTAGATCGTCCATCAGAGCGTTTACAAGCTCTAGCATGTCATTTTGTCTACTTCTAAAATAGTAGGTGCCATTCCGATGCATTTAAAGTTAGTTTACAGTTGTTTCCGAACAGTCTTTAGCATTCTGCAATGACTGTCTATTAATTATAATGTGTTACATCTGCTAGTAGCATTCTGACGCCATTATGCAGTCGCGCTCAGACACCGAAATAATGCTCCTAAAATAAAAAAAAATAAGAATGTTACTACTATCGAAATGATACCGTAAACGTTTCAGATTTTTTGTCAGGGCGTTTACAGGCTCTAGTATGCCATTTTGTCTACTTCTAAAACAGTAGGTGCCATTCCGATGCATTTAAAGTTAGTTTACAGTTGTTTCCGAACAGTCTTTAGCATTCTGCAATGACTGTCTATTAATTATAATGTGTTACTTACTGCTAGTAGCATTCTGACGCTATTATGCAGTCGCGCTCAGATTCCGAAATAATGCTCCTAAATAAAAAAAATTTAGAGTGTTTCTACTATCGAAATCATACCGAAAACGTTTCAGATCTTCTGTCAGGGCGTTTACAGGATCTAGTATGCCATTTTGTCTACTTCTAAAACAGTAGGTGCCATTCCGATGCATTTAAAGTTAGTTTACAGTTGTTTCCGTACAGTCTTTAGCATTCTGCAATGACTGACTATTAATTATAATGTGTTAAATCTGTTAGTAGCATTCTGACGCCATTATGCAGTCGCGCTCAGACACCGAAATAATGCTTCTAAAACAAAAAAAACTAAGAATGTTTCTACTATCGAAATGATACCGAAAACGTTTCAGATCTTCTGTCAGGGCGTTTACAGGCTCTAGTATGCCATTTTGTTTACTTCTAAAACAGTAGGTGCCATTCCGATCCATTTAAAGTTAGTTTACAGTTGTTTTCGTACAGTCTTTTGCATTCTGCAATGACTGTCTATTAATTATAGTGTGTTACATACTGCTAGTAGCATTCTGACGCTATTATGCAGTCGCGCTCAGACACCGAAATAATGCTCCTAAAATAAAAAAAACTAAGAGTGTTGCTACTATCGAAATGATACCGAAAACTTTTCAGATCTTCTGTCAGGGCGTTTACAGGCTCTAGTATGCCATTTTGTCTACTTTTAAAACAGTAGGTGCCATTCCGATGCATTTAAAGTAAGTTTACAGTTATTTCCGAACAGTCTCTAGCATTCTGCAATGACTGTCTTTTAATTATAGTGTGTTACATACTGCTAGTAGCAGTCTGACGCTATTATGCAGTCGCGCTCAGACACCGAAATAATGCTCCTAAAATAAAAAAACTTAAAAGTGTTTCTACTATAGAAATAATACCGAAAACGTTTCAGATCTTCTGTCAGGGCGTTTACAGGCTCTAGTATGCCATTTTGTCTACTTCTAAAACAGTAGGTGCCATTCCGATGCATTTAAAGTTAGTTTACAGTTGTTTCCGAACAGTCTCTAGCATTCTGCAATGACTGTCTTTTAATTATAATGTGTTACATACTGCTAGTAGCATTCTGACGCCATTATGCAGTCGCGCTCAGACACCGAAATAGTGCTCCAAAAATAAAAAAAATTAAGAGTGTTGCTACTATCGAAATGATACCGAAAACTTTTCAGATCTTCTGTCAGGGCGTTTACAGGCTCTAGTATGCCATTTTGTCTACTTCTAAAACAGTAGATGCCATTCCGATGCATTTAAAGTTAGTTTACAGTTGTTTCCGAACAGTCTTTAGCATTCTGCAATGACTGTCTATTAATAATAATGTGTTACATACTGCTAGTAGCATCCTGACGCCATTATGCAGTCGCGCTCAGACACCGAAATAGTGCTCCTAAAATAAAAAAAATTAAGAGTGTTTCTACTACCGAAATGATACCGTAAACGTTTCAGATCTTCTGTCAGGGCGTTTACAGGCTCTAGTATGCCATTTTGTCTACTTCTAAAACAGTAGATGCCATTCCGATGCATTTAAAGTTAGTTTACTGTTGTTTCCGTACAGTCATTAGCATTCTGCAATGACTGTCTATTAATAATAATGTGTTACATACTGCTAGTAGCATCCTGACGCCATTATGCAGTCGCGCTCAGACACCGAAATAGTGCTCCTAAAATAAAAAAAATTAAGAGTGTTTCTACTACCGAAATGATACCGTAAACGTTTCAGATCTTCTGTCAGGGCGTTTACAGGCTCTAGTATGCCATTTTGTCTACTTCTAAAACAGTAGGTGCCATTCCGATGCATTTAAAGTTAGTTTACAGTTGTTTCCGAACAGTCTCTAGCATTCTGCAATGACTGTCTTTTAATTATAATGTGTTACATACTGCTAGTAGCATTCTGACGCCATTATGCAGTCGCGCTCAGACACCGAAATAGTGCTCCAAAAATAAAAAAAATTAAGAGTGTTGCTACTATCGAAATGATACCGAAAACTTTTCAGATCTTCTGTCAGGGCGTTTACAGGCTCTAGTATGCCATTTTGTCTACTTCTAAAACAGTAGATGCCATTCCGATGCATTTAAAGTTAGTTTACAGTTGTTTCCGAACAGTCTTTAGCATTCTGCAATGACTGTCTATTAATAATAATGTGTTACATACTGCTAGTAGCATCCTGACGCCATTATGCAGTCGCGCTCAGACACCGAAATAGTGCTCCTAAAATAAAAAAAATTAAGAGTGTTTCTACTACCGAAATGATACCGTAAACGTTTCAGATCTTCTGTCAGGGCGTTTACAGGCTCTAGTATGCCATTTTGTCTACTTCTAAAACAGTAGATGCCATTCCGATGCATTTAAAGTTAGTTTACAGTTGTTTCCGAACAGTCTTTAGCATTCTGCAATGACTGTCTATTAATAATAATGTGTTACATACTGCTAGTAGCATCCTGACGCCATTATGCAGTCGCGCTCAGACACCGAAATAGTGCTCCTAAAATAAAAAAAATTAAGAGTGTTTCTACTACCGAAATGATACCGTAAACGTTTCAGATCTTCTGTCAGGGCGTTTACAGGCTCTAGTATGCCATTTTGTCTACTTCTAAAACAGTAGGTGCCATTCCGATGCATTTAAAGTTAGTTTACAGTTGTTTCCGAACAGTCTCTAGCATTCTGCAATGACTGTCTTTTAATTATAATGTGTTACATACTGCTAGTAGCATTCTGACGCCATTATGCAGTCGCGCTCAGACACCGAAATAGTGCTCCAAAAATAAAAAAAATTAAGAGTGTTGCTACTATCGAAATGATACCGAAAACTTTTCAGATCTTCTGTCAGGGCGTTTACAGGCTCTAGTATGCCATTTTGTCTACTTCTAAAACAGTAGATGCCATTCCGATGCATTTAAAGTTAGTTTACAGTTGTTTCCGAACAGTCTTTAGCATTCTGCAATGACTGTCTATTAATAATAATGTGTTACATACTGCTAGTAGCATCCTGACGCCATTATGCAGTCGCGCTCAGACACCGAAATAGTGCTCCTAAAATAAAAAAAATTAAGAGTGTTTCTACTACCGAAATGATACCGTAAACGTTTCAGATCTTCTGTCAGGGCGTTTACAGGCTCTAGTATGCCATTTTGTCTACTTCTAAAACAGTAGATGCCATTCCGATGCATTTAAAGTTAGTTTACAGTTGTTTCCGAACAGTCTTTAGCATTCTGCAATGACTGTCTATTAATAATAATGTGTTACATACTGCTAGTAGCATCCTGACGCCATTATGCAGTCGCGCTCAGACACCGAAATAGTGCTCCTAAAATAAAAAAAATTAAGAGTGTTTCTACTACCGAAATGATACCGTAAACGTTTCAGATCTTCTGTCAGGGCGTTTACAGGCTCTAGTATGCCATTTTGTCTACTTCTAAAACAGTAGATGCCATTCCGATGCATTTAAAGTTAGTTTACTGTTGTTTCCGTACAGTCATTAGCATTCTGCAATGACTGTCTATTAATTATAATGTGTTACATACTGCTAGTAGCATTCTGACGCCATTATGCAGTCGCGCTCAGACACCGAAACAATGCTCCTAAAATAAAAAAAATTAAGAGTGTTTCTACTATCGAAATGATACCGAAAACATTTCATATCCTCTGTCAGGGCGGTTAGAGGCCCTAGTATGCCATTTTGTCTACTTCTAAAACAGTAGGTGCCATTCCGATGCATTTAAAGTTAGTTTACAGTTGTTACCGAACAGTCTTTAGCATTCTGCAATGACTGTCTATTAATTATAATGTGTTACATACTGCTAGTAGCATTCTGACGCCATTATGCAGTCGCGCTCAGACACCGAAAAAATGCTCCTAAAATAAAAAAAATTAAGAGTGTTTCTACTATCGAAATGATACCGTAAACTTTTCAGATCTTCTGTCAGGGCGTTTAGAGGCTCTAGTATGCCATTTTGTCTACTTCTAAAACAGTAGGTGCCGTTCCGATGCATTTAAAGTTAGTTTACAGTTGTTTCCGAACAGTCTTTAGCATTCTGCAATGACTGTCTATTAATTATAATGTGTTACTTACTGCTAGTAGCATTCTGACGCCATTATGCAGTCGCGCTCAGACACCGAAATGATGCTCCTAAAATAAAAAAAATTAAGAATGTTTCTACTATCGAAATGATACCGTAAACGTCTTAGATCGTCCATCAGAGCGTTTACAAGCTCCAGCATGCCATTTTGTCTACTTCTAAAACAGTAGGTGCCATTCCGATGCATTTAAAGTTAGTTTACAGTTGTTTCCGAACAGTCTTTAGCATTCTGCAATGACTGTCTATTAATTATAATGTGTTACATCTGCTAGTAGCATTCTGACGCCATTATGCAGTCGCTCTCAGACACCGAAATAATGCTCCTAAAATAAAAAAAATAAGAATGTTTATACTATCGAAATGATACCGTAAACGTTTCAGATTTTTTGTCAGGGCGTTTACAGGCTCTAGTATGCCATTTTGTCTACTTCTAAAACAGTAGGTGCCATTCCGATGCATTTAAAGTTAGTTTTCAGTTGTTTCCGAACAGTCTTTAGCATTCTGCAATGACTGTCTATTAATTATAATGTGTTACTTACTGCTAGTAGCATTCTGACGCTATTATGCAGTCGCGCTCAGATTCCGAAATAATGCTCCTAAAATAAAAAAAATTAAGAGTGTTTCTACTATCGAAATCATACCGAAAACGTTTCAGATCTTTTGTCAGGGCGTTTACAGGATCTAGTATGCCATTTTGTCTACTTCTAAAACAGTAGGTGCCATTCCGATGCATTTAAAGTTAGTTTACAGTTGTTTCCGTACAGTCTTTAGCATTCTGCAATGACTGACTATTAATTATAATGTGTTAAATCTGTTAGTAGCATTCTGACGCCATTATGCAGTCGCGCTCAGACACCGAAATAATGCTTCTAAAACAAAAAAAACTAAGAATATTTCTACTATCGAAATGATACCGAAAACGTTTCAGATCTACTGTCAGGGCGTTTACAGGCTCTAGTATGCCATTTTGTTTACTTCTAAAACAGTAGGTGCCATTCCGATCCATTTAAAGTTAGTTTACAGTTGTTTTCGTACAGTCTTTTGCATTCTGCAATGACTGTCTATTAATTATAGTGTGTTACATACTGCTAGTAGCATTCTGACGCTATTATGCAGTCGCGCTCAGACACCGAAATAATGCTCCTAAACTAAAAAAAAATAAGAATGTTTCTACTATCGAAGTGATACCGTAAACGTTTCAGAGCTGCTGTCAGGGCGTTTACAGGCTCTAGTATGCCATTTTGTATACTTCTAAAACAGTAGGTGCCATTCCGATTCATTTAAACTTAGTTTACAGTTGTTTCCGTACAGTCTTTAGCATTCTGCAATGACTGTCTATTAATTATAATGTGTTACATACTGCTAGTAGCATTCTGACGCTATTATGCAGTCGCGCTCAGACACCGAAATAATGCTCCTAAAATAAAAAAATTTAAAAGTGTTTCTACTATAGAAATAATACCGAAAACGTTTCAGATTTTCTGTCAGGGCGTTTACAGGCTCTAGTATGCCATTTTGTCTACTTCTAAAACAGTAGGTGCCATTCCGATGCATTTAAAGTTAGTTTACAGTTGTTTCCGAACAGTCTCTAGCATTCTGCAATGACTGTCTTTTAATTATAATGTGTTACATACTGCTAGTAGCATTCTGACGCCATTATGCAGTCGCGCTCAGACACCGAAATAATGCTCCTAAAATAAAAAAAAAATAAGAATGTTTCTACTATCGAAATGATACCGTAAACGTTTCAGAGCTGCTGTCAGGGCGTTTACAGGCTCTAGTATGCCATTTTGTATACTTCTAAAACAGTAGGTGCCATTCCGATGCATTTAAAGTTAGTTTACAGTTGTTTCCGAACAGTCTCTAGCATTCTGCAATGACTGTCTTTTAATTATAATGTGTTACATACTGCTAGTAGCATTCTGACGCCATTATGCAGTCGCGCTCAGACACCGAAATAATGCTCCTAAAATAAAAAAAAATAAGAATGTTTCTACTATCGAAATGATACCGAAAACATTTCATATCGTCCCTCAGAGCGTTTACAGCCTCTAGCATGCCATTTTGTCTACTTCTAAAACAGTAGGTGCCATTCCAATGCATTTAAAGTTAGTTTACAGTTGTTTCTGTACAGTCTTTAGCATTCCGCTACGACTGTCTATTAATTATAATACTTTACATATTGTAAGTAGCATACTGAAGTCATTAAGCAGTTGCGCTCAGATACCGAAAATGGGCTACTAAAATAAAAAAAATCCTAGAGCGTTTCTACTATCTAAATGATACCCAAAACGTTTCAGATCGTCCATCAAAGCGTTTACAGGCTTTAGCATGCCATTTTGTCTACTTCTAAAACAGTAGGTGCCATTCCAATGCATTTAAAGTTAGTTTACAGTTGATTCGGTACAGTCTTCAGCATTCTGCTACTACTGTCTATTAATTATACTATGTTACATATTGTAAGTAGCATGCTGAGGTCATTAAGCAGTCGCGCTCAGACACTGAAATTGGACTACTAAAGTAAAAAAATCTAAGAGCGTTTCTACTATCTAAATGATAAGCACAACGTTCCAGATCGTCCGTCAGAGCTTTTACAGGCTCTAGCATGCCATTTTGTCTACTTCTAAAACAGTAGGTGCCATTCCAATGCATTTAAAGTTATTTTACAGTTGTTTCTGAACAGTCTTTAGCATTCTCCAATTACTGTCTATTAATTATAATATGTTACATATTGTAAGTAGCATTCTGAGGTGATTAAGCAGTCGCGCTCAGACACCGAAATTGGACTACTAAAATAAAAAAAATCCTAGAGCGTTTCTACTATCTAAATGATACCCAAAACGTTCCAGATCGTCCGTCAAAGCGTTTACAGGCTCTAGCATGCCATTTTATCTACTTGTAAAACAGTAGGTGTCATTCCAATGCATTTAAAGTTAGTTTACAGTTGTTTCGGTACAGTCTTCAGCATTCTGCTACTACTGTCTATTAATTATACTATGTTACATATTGTAAGTAGCATTCTGAGGTCATTAAGCAGTCGCGCTCAGACACTGAAATTGGACTACTAAAGTAAAAAAAATCTAAGAGCGTTTTTACTATCTAAATGATAAGCACAACGTTCCAGATCGTCCGTCAGAGCTTTTACAGGCTCTAGCATGCCATTTTGTCTACTTCTAAAACAGTAGGTGCCATTCCAATGCATTTAAAGTTAGTTTACAGTTGTTTCTGAACAGTCTTTAGCATTCTCCAATTACTGTCTATTAATTATAATATGTTACATATTGTAAGTAGCATTCTGAGGTGATTAAGCAGTCGCGCTCAGACACCGAAATTGGACTACTAAAATAAAAAAAATCCTAGAGCGTTTCTACTATCTAAATGATACCCAAAACGTTCCAGATCGTCCGTCAAAGCGTTTACAGGCTCTAGCATGCCATTTTATCTACTTCTAAAACAGTAGGTGTCATTCCAATGCATTTAAAGTTAGTTTACAGTTGATTCGGTACAGTCTTCAGGATTCTGCTACTACTGTCTATTAATTATAATATGTTACATATTGTAAGTAGCATTCTGAGGTCATTAAGCAGTCGCGCTCAGACACCGAAATTGGACTACTAAAGTAAAAAAGATCTAAGAGCGTTTCTATTATCTAAATGATAAGCAAAACGTTCCAGATCGTCCGTCAGAGCTTTTACAGGCTCTAGCATGCCATTTTGTCTACCTCTAAAACAGTAGGTGCCATTCCAATGTATTTAAAGTTAGTTTACAGTTGTTTCTGTACAGTCTTTAGCATTCTGCTACGACTGTCTATTAATTATAATACTTTACATATTGTAAGTAGCATACTGAAGTCATTATGCAGACGCGCTCAGACAACGAAATAGTGCACCTAAACTAAAAAATCTAAGTGTGTTTCTACTATCGAAATTATATCCAAAACGTTTCGGATCGACTGTCAGAGCGTTTACAGGCTCTAGCATGCAATTTTGTTTACTTCTAAAACAGTAGGTGCCATTTCGATGCATTTAAAGTTAGTTTACAGTTGTTTCCGTACAGTCTTTAGCATTCTGCAATGACTGTCTATTAATTATAATGTGTTACATACTGCTAGTAGCATTCTGACGCCATTATGCAGTCGCGCTCAGACACCGAAATAATGCTCCTAAAATAAAGAAAATTAAGAGGGTTTCTACTATCGAAATGATACCGAAAACGTTTCAGATCTTCTGTCAAGGCGTTTACAGGCTCTAGTATGCCATTTTGTCTACTTCTAAAACAGTAGGTGCCATTTCGATGCATTTAAAGTTAGTTTACAGTTGTTTCCGTACAGTCTTTAGCATTCTGCAATGACTGTCTATTAATTATAATGTGTTACATACTGCTAGTAGCATTCTGACGCCATTATGCAGTCGCGCTCAGACACCGAAATAATGCTCCTAAAATAAAGAAAATTAAGAGGGTTTCTACTATCGAAATGATACTGAAAACGTTTCAGATCTTCTGTCAAGGCGTTTACAGGCTCTAGTATGCCATTTTGTCTATTTCTAAAACAGTAGGTGCCATTTCGATGCATTTAAAGTTAGTTTACAGTTGTTTTCGTACAGTCTTTAGCATTCTGCAATGATTGTCTATTAATTATATTGTGTTACATACTGCTAGTAGCATTCTGAGGCCATTATGCAGTCGCGCTCAGACACCGAAATAATGCTCCTAAAATAAAAAAAATTAAGAGTGTTTCTACTATCGAAATGATACCGAAAACGTTTAAGATCTTTTGTCAGGGCGTTTACAGGCTCTAGTATGCCATTCTGTTTACTTCTAAAACATTAGGTGCCATTCCGATGAATTTAAAGTTAGTTTACAGTTGTTTCCGTACAGTCTTTAGCATTCTGCTACTACTGCCTATTAATTATAATATGTTACATATTGTAAGTAACATTCTGAGGTCATTAAGCAGTCGCGCTCAGACACCGAAATTGTACTGCTAAAATAAAAAAAATCTAAGAGCGTTACTACTATCTAAATGATACCCAAAACGTTCCAGATCGTCCGTCAGAGCTTTTACAGGCTCTAGCATGCCAGTTTGTGTAATTCTAAAACAGTAGGTGCCATTCCGATATATTTGACGTTAGTTTACAGTTGTTTCTGTACAATTTTTAGCATTCTGCAATTACTGTCTATTAATTATAATATGTTACATATTGTAAGTAGCATTCTGGGGTCATTAAGCAGTCGCGCTCAGACACCGAAATTGACTACTAAAATAAAAAAAAACCAAGAGCGTTTCTGCTATCGAAATGATACCGAAAACGTTTCATATCGTCCCTGAGAGCGTTTACAGGCTCTAGCATGCCATTTTGTCTACTTCTAAAACAGTAGGTACCATTCAGATGCATTTAAAGTTAGTTTACAGTTTTTTCTGTACAGTCTTTAGCATTCTACTACTACTGTCTATTAATTATAATATGTTACATATTGTAAGTAGCATTCTGAGATCATTAAGCAGTCGCGCTCAGACACCGAAATTGACTACTAAAATAAAAAAAAATCTAAGAGCGTTTCTGCTATCGAAATGATACCGAAAACGTTTCATATCGTCACTCAGAGCGTTTACAGGCTCTAGCATGCCATTTTGTCTTCTTCTAAAACAGTAGGTGTCATTCCGATGCATTTAAAGTTAGTTTACAGTTGTTTCTGTACAGTTTTTAGAATTCTGCAATTACTGTCTATTAATTATAATATGTTACATATTGTAAGTAGCATTCTGAGGTCATTAAGCAGTCGCGCTCAGACATCGAAATTGGACTACTAAAATAAAAAAAATCTAAGAGCGTTTCTACTATCTAAATGATACATAAAACGTTCCAGATCGTCCGTCAGAGCTTTTACAGGCTCTAGCATGCCAGTTTGTGTACTTCTAAAACAGTAGGTGCCCTTCCGATATATTTAAAGTTAGTTTACAGTTGTTTCTGTACAGTTTTTAGCATTCTGCAATTACTGTCTATTAATTATAATATGTTACATATTGTAAGTAGCATTCTGAGGTCATTAAGCAGTCGCGCTCGGACACCGAAATTGGACTACTAAAATAAAAAAAATTTAAGAGCGTTTCTACTATCTAAATGATACCCAAAACGTTCCAGAACGTCCGTCAGCGCTTTTACAGGCTCTAGCATGCCAGTTTGTCTACTTGTAAAACAGTAGTTGCCATTCCGATGCATTTAAAGTTAGTTTACAGTGGTCTTCGTACAGTCTTTAGCATTCTGCAATTACTGTCTGTTAACTATATTATGTTACATACTGCTAGTACCTTTCTGAGGCCATTATGCAGTCGCGCTCAGACACCAAAATAATGCTCCCAAAATAAAAAAATCTAAGAGTGTTTCTAGTATCGAAATGATACCGAAAACATTTCATATCGTCCCTCAGAGCGTTTACAGCCTCTAGCATGCCATTTTGTCTACTTCTAAAACAGTAGGTGCCATTCCAATGCATTTAAAGTTAGTTTACAGTTGTTTCTGTACAGTCTTTAGCATTCTCCAATTACTGTCTATTAATTAAAATATGGTACATATTGTAAGTAGCATTCTGAGGTCATTAAGCAGTCGCGCTCAGACACCGAAATTGGACTACTAAAATAAAAAAGATTTAAGAGCGTTTCTGCTATCTAAATGATACCGAAAACGCGTCATATCGTCCCTCAGAGCGTTTACAGGCTTTAGCATGTCATTTTGTCTACTTCTAAAACAGTAGGTGCCATTCCAATGCATTTAAAGTTAGTTTATAGTTGTTTCAGTACAGTTTTAGCATTCTGCAATTACTGTCTATTAATTATAATATGTTACATATTGTAAATAGCATTCTGAGGTCATTAAGCAGTCGCGCTCAGACACCGAAATTGGACTACTAAAATAAAAAAATCTAAGAGCGTTTCTACTATCTAAATGATACCCAAAACGTTCCAGATTGTCCGTCAGAGCTTTTACAGGCTCTAGCATGCCAGTTTGTGTACTTCTAATACAGTAGGTGCCATTTCGATGCATTTAAAGTTAGTTTACAGTTGTTTCTGTACAGTCTTTGGCATTCTGCTACTACTGACTATTAATTATAATATTTTACATTTGTAAGTAACATTCTGAGGCCATTAAGCAGTCGCGTTCAGACACCGAAATTGACTACTAAAATAAAAAAAACTAAGAGCGTTTCTGCTAACTAAATGATACCGAAAACGTTTCATATCGTCCCTCAGAGCGTTTACAGGCTCTAGCATGACATTTTGTCTACTTCTAAAACAGTAGGTGCCATTCCAATGCATTTAAAGTTAGTTTACAGTTGTTTCTGTACAGTCTTTAGCATTCTCCAATTACTGTCTATTAATTATAATATGTTACATATTGTAAGTAGCATTCTGAGGTGATTAAGCAGTCGCGCTCAGACACCGAAATTGGACTACTAAAATAAAAAAAATCCTAGAGCGTTTCTACTATCTAAATGATACCCAAAACGTTCCAGATCGTCCGTCAAAGCGTTTACAGGCTCTAGCATGCCATTTTAGCTACTTCTAAAACAGTAGGTGTCATTCCAATGCATTTAAAGTTAGTTTACAGTTGATTCGGTACAGTCTTCAGCATTCTGCTACTACTGTCTATTAATTATAATATGTTACATATTGTAAATAGCATTCTGAGGTCATTAAGCAGTCGCGCTCAGACACCGAAATTGGACTACTAAAATAAAAAAATCTAAGAGCGTTTCTACTATCTAAATGATACCCAAAACGTTCCAGATTGTCCGTCAGAGCTTTTACAGGCTCTAGCATGCCAGTTTGTGTACTTCTAATACAGTAGGTGCCATTTCGATGCATTTAAAGTTAGTTTACAGTTGTTTCTGTACAGTCTTTGGCATTCTGCTACTACTGACTATTAATTATAATATTTTACATTTGTAAGTAACATTCTGAGGCCATTAAGCAGTCGCGTTCAGACACCGAAATTGACTACTAAAATAAAAAAAAACTAAGAGCGTTTCTGCTATCTAAATGATACCGAAAACGTTTCATATCGTCCCTCAGAGCGTTTACAGGCTCTAGCATGACATTTTGTCTACTTCTAAAACAGTAGGTGCCATTCCAATGCATTTAAAGTTAGTTTACAGTTGTTTCTGTACAGTCGTTAGCATTCTCCAATTACTGTCTATTAATTATAATATGTTACATATTGTAAGTAGCATTCTGAGGTCATTAAGCAGTCGCGCTCAGACACCGAAATTGGACTACTAAAGTAAAAAAGATCTAAGAGCGTTTCTACTATCTAAATGATAAGCAAAACGTTCCAGATCGTCCGTCAGAGCTTTTACAGGCTCTAGCATGCCATTTTGTCTACTTCTAAAACAGTAGGTGCCATTCCAATGAATTTAAAATTAGTTTACAGTTGTTTCTGTACAGTCTTTAGCATTCTGCTACGACTGTCTATTAATTATAATACTTTACATATTGTAAGTAGCATACTGAAGTCATTAAGCAGTTGCGCTCAGACACCGAAAATGGGCTACGAAATAAAAAAAAATATAAGAGCGTTTCTACTATCGAAATGATACCCAAGACGATTCAGATCGTCCGACAGAGCGTTTACAGGCTCTAGAATACTAGTTTTTCTACTTCTAAAACAGTAGGTGCCATTCCGATGCCTTTAAAGTTAGTTTTCAGTTGTTTCTGTACAGTCTTTAGCATTCTGCAATTCCTGTCTATTAATTATAATAGGTTACATATTGTAAGTAGCATTTTTAGGTCATTATGCAGTCGCGCTCAAACACCGAAATAATGCTCCTAAAATAAAGAAAATTAAGAGTGTTTCTACCATCGAAATGATACAGAAAACGTTGCAGATCTTCCGTCAGGGCGTTTACAGGCTCTAGTATGCCATTTTGTCTACTGCTAAAACAGTAAGTGCCATTCCGATGCATTTAAAGTTAGTTTACAGTTGTTTCCGTACAGGCATTATCATTCTGCAATTTCTGTCTATTAATTATAATGTGTCACATACTGCTAGTAACATTCTGACGCCATTATGCAGTCACGCTCAGACACCGAAATAATGCTCCTAAAATATAAAAAAGTAAGAGTGTTTCTACTATCGAAATAATACCGAAAATGTTTCAGATCTTCTGTCAGGGCGTTTACAGGCTCTAGTACGCCATTTTGTCTACTTCTAAAACAGTAGGTGCCATTCCGATGCATTTAAAGTTTGTTTACAGTTGTTTCCGTACAGTCTTTAGCATTCTGCAATGACTGTCTATTAATTATAATATGTTACATATTGTAAGTAGCATTCTTAGGTCATTATGCAGTCGAGCTCAGACACCGAAATAATGCTCATAAAATAAAAAAAATTAAGAGTGTTTCTATTATCGAAATAATACCGAACACGTTTCAGATCTTCTGTCAGGGAGTTTACGGGGCTCTAGTATGCCATTTTGTATACTTCTAAAACAGTAGGTGCCATTCCGATGCATTTAAGGTTAGTTTACAGTTGTGTCCGTACAGTCTTTAGCATTCTGCAATGACTGACTAATAATTATAATGTGTTACATATTGTAAGTAGCATTTTTAGGTCATTATGCAGACGCGCTCAGACAACGAAATAGTGCACCTAAACTAAAAAATCTAAGTGTGTTTCTACTATCGAAATTATATCCAAAACGTTTCAGATCGACTGTCAGAGAGTTTACAGGCTCTAGCATGCAATTTTGTTTACTTCTAAAACAGTAGGTGCCATTTCGATGCATTTAAAGTTAGTTTACAGTTGTTTCCGTACAGTCTTTAGCATTCTGCAATGACTGTCTATTAATTATAATGTGTTACATACTGCTAGTAGCATTCTGACGCCATTATGCAGTCGCGCTCAGACACCGAAATAATGCTAATAAAATAAAGAAAATTAAGAGGGTTTCTACTATCGAAAAGATACCGAAAACGTTTCAGATCTTCTGTCAAGGCGTTTACAGGCTCTAGTATGCCATTTTGTCTACTTCTAAAACAGTAGGTGCCATTTCGATGCATTTAAAGTTAGTTTACAGTTGTTTCCGTACAGTCTTTAGCATTCTGCAATGACTGTCTATTAATTATAATGTGTTACATACTGCTAGTAGCATTCTGACGTCATTATGCAGTCGCGCTCAGACACCGAATTAATGTTCCTAAAATAAAGAAAATTAAGGGGGTTTCTACTATCGAAATGATACCGAAAACGTTTCAGATCTTCTGTCAAGGCGTTTACAGACTCTAGTATGCCATTTTGTCTACTTCTAAAACAGTAGGTGCCATTTCGATGCATTTAAAGTTAGTTTACAGTTGTTTCCGTACAGTCTTTAGCATTCTGCAATGATTGTCTATTAATTATAATGTGTTGCATACTGCTAGTAGCATTCTGAGGCCATTATGCAGTCGCGCTCAGACACCGAAATAATGCTCTTAAAATAAAAAAAATTAAGAGTGTTTCTACTATCGAAATGATACCGAAAACGTTTAAGATCTTTTGTCAGGGCGTTTACAGGCTCTAGTATGCCATTTTGTTTACTTCTAAAACATTAGGTGCCATTCCGATGAATTTAAAGAAAGTTTACAGTTGTTTCCGTACAGTCTTTAGCATTCTGCTACTACTGCCTATTAATTATAATATGTTACATATTGTAAGTAACATTCTGAGGTCATTAAGCAGTCGCGCTCAGACACCGAAACTGGACTGCTAAAATAAAAAAAATCTAAGAGCGTCACTACTATCTAAATGATACCCAAAACGTTCCAGATCGTCCGTCAGAGCTTTTACAGGCTCTAGCATGCCAGTTTGTGTAATTCTAAAACAGTAGGTGCCATTCCGATGCATTTAAAGTTAGTTTATAGTTGTTACAGTACAGTTTTAGCATTCTGCAATTACTGTCTATTAATTATAATATGTTGCATATTGTAAATAGCATTCTGAGGCCATTAAGCAGTCGCGTTCAGACACCGAAATTGGACTACTGAAATAAAAAATCTAAGAGCGTTTCTACTATCTAAATGATACCCAAAACGTTTCAGATCGTCCGTCAGAGCTTTTACAAGCTCTAGCATGCCATTTTGTCTACTTCTAAAACATTAGGTGCCATTTCGATGCATTTAAAGTTAGTTTACAGTTGTTTCTGTACAGTCTTTAGCATTCTGCTACTACTGCCTATTAATTATAATATGTTACATATTGTAAGTAACATTCTGAGGTGATAAGCAGTCGCGCTCATACACCGAAATTGGACTCCTAAAATAAAAAAAATCTAAGAGCGTATCTACTATCTAAATGATACCCAAAACGTTCCAGATCGTCCGTCAGAGCTTTTACAGGCGCTAGCATGCCATTTTGTCTACTTTCTAAAACAGTAGGTGCCATTCCAATGCTTTTAAAGTTAGTTTTCAGTTGTTTCTGTACAGTCTTTAGCATTCTGCAATTACTGTCTGTTAATTATAATATGTTACATATTGATATTGTAAGTAGCATTATGAGGTCATTTAGCAGTCGCGCTCAGACACCGAAATTGGGCTACTAAAAGCGTTTCTACTATCGAAATTATACCCAAAACGTTTCAGTTCGTCCATCAGAGCATTTAAAGACTCTAGCATGTCAGTTTTTCTACTTCTAGAACAGTTGGTGCTATTCCGATAAATTTAAAGTTAGTTTAAAGTTCTTTTCGTACAGTCTTTAGTATTCCGCAATTACTGTCTGTTAACTATATTATGTTACATACTACTAGTACAATTCTGAGGCCATTATGCAGTCCCGCTCAGACACCGACATAGTGCTCCTAAAATAAAAAAAATCTAAGAGTGTTTCTACTATCGAAATGATACCGTAAACGTCTTAGATCGTCCGACAGACGTTTACAGGCTCTAGCATTCCATTTTGTCTACTTCTAAAACAGTAGGTGCCATTCCGATGCATTTAAAGTTAGTTTACATTTGTTTCCATACAGTCATTATCATTCTGCAATGACTGTCTATTAATTGTAATGTGTTACATACTGCTAGTAGCATTCTGACGCCATTATGCAGTCACGCTCAGACACCGCAATAATGCTCCTAAAATAATAAAAAATAAGAGCGTTTCTACTATCGAAATAATACCGAAAATGTTTCAGATCTTCTGTCAGGGCGTTTACAGGCTCTAGTACGCCATTTTGTCTACTTCTAAAACAGTAGGTGCCATTCCTATGCATTTAAAGTTTGTTTACAGTTGTTTCCATACAGTCATTATCATTCTGCAATGACTGTCTATTAATTATAATGTGTTACATACTGCTAGTAGCATTCTGACGCCAGTATGCAGTCGCGCGCAGACACCGAAATTATTCTCCTAGAATAAAAAAAATGAAGATTGTTTCTACTATCGAAATGATACCTAAAACGTTTCAGATCGTCTGTCAGAGCGTTTACAGGCTCTAGCATGCCAGTTTGTCTACTTCTAAAACAGTAGGTGCAATTTCCATGCATTTAAAGTTAGTTTACAGTTCCTTTTGTACAGTCTTTAGCATTCTGCACTTACTGTCTATTAATTATAATATGGTACATATTGTAAGTAGAATTCTTAGGTCTTAGCTCAGACACCGAAATAATGCTCATAAAATAAAAAAAAATCTAAGTGTTTTTCTACTATCGAAATTATATCCAAAACGTTTCAGATCGTCTGTCAGTGCGTTTACTGGCTCTAGTATGTCATTTTGTCTACTTCTAAAACAGTAGGTGCCATTCCGATGCATTTAAAGTTAGTTTACAGTAGTTTCCGAACAGTCTTTAGCATTCTGCAATGACTGTCTATTAATTATAATGTGTTACTTACTGCTAGTAGCATTCTGACGCCATTATGCAGTCGCGCTCAGACACCGAAATGATGCTCCTAAAATAAAAAAAATTAAGAATGTTTCTGCTATCGAAATGATACCGTAAACGTCTTAGATCGTCCATCAGAGCGTTTACAATCTCTAGCATGCCATTTTGTCTACTTCTAATACAGTAGGTGCCATTCCGATGCATTTAAAGTTAGTTTACAGTTGTTTCCGAACAGTCTTTAGCATTCTGCAATGACTGTCTATTAATTATAATGTGTTACATCTGCTAGTAGCATTCTGACGCCATTATGCAGTCGCGTTCAGACACCGAAATAATGCTACTAAAATAAAAAAAATTAAGAATGTTTCTACTATTGAAATGATACCGTAAATGTTTCAGATTTTTTGTCAGGGCGTTTACAGGCTCTAGTATGCCATTTTGTATACTTCTAAAACAGTAGGTGCCCTTCCGATTCATTTAAACTTAGTTCACAGTTGTTTCCGTACAGTCTTTAGCATTCTGCAATGACTGTCTATTAAATATAATGTGTTACATACTGCTAGTAGCATTCTGACGCCATTATGCAGTCGCGCTCAGACACCGAAATAATGCTCGTAAAATATAAAAACTTAAGAGTGTTTCTACTATCTAAATGATACCGAAAACGTCTTAGATCGTCCATCAGACCGTTTACAAGCTCTAGAATGCCATTTTGTCTACTTCTAAAACAGTAGGTGCCATTCCGATGCATTTAAAGTTAGTTTACAGTTCTTTCCGTACAGTCTTTATCATTCTGCAATGACTGTATTAATTATAATGTGGTACATACTGCTAGTAGCATTCTGACGCCATTATGCAGTCGCGCTCAACACCGAAATAATGCTCCGTAAATAAAAAAAACTAAGAGTGTTTCTACTATCGAAATGATACCGAAAACTTTTCAGATCTTCTGTCAGGGCGTTCAGAGGCTCTAGTATGCCATTTTGTCTACTTCTAAAACAGTAGGTGCCATTCCGATGCATTTAAAGTTAGCTTACAGTTGCTTCCGTACAGTCTTTATCATTTTGCAATGACTGTCTATTAGTTATAATATGTTACATACTGCTAGTAGCATTCTGACGCCATTATGCAGTCGCGCTCAGACACCGAAATAATGCTCCTAAAATAAAAAAAATTAAGAGTGTTTCTACTATCGAAATGATACCGTAAACGTTTCAGATCTTCTGTCAGGGCGTTTACAGGCTCTAGTATGCCATTTTGTATACTTCTAAAACAGTAGGTGCCATTCCGATGCATTTAAACTTAGTTTACAGTTGTTTCCGAACAGTCTTTAGCATTCTGCAATGACTGTCTATTAATTATAATGTGTTACATACAGCTATTAGCATTCTGACGCCATTATGCAGTCGCGCTCAGACACCGAAATAATGCTCCTAAAATAAAGAAAACTATGAGTGTTTCTACTATCGAAATCATACCGAAAACGTTTCAGATCTTCAGTCAGGGCGTTTACAGGCTCTAGTATGCCATTTTGTCTACTTCTAAAACAGCAGGTGCCATTCCGATGCATTTAAAGTTAGTTTACAGTTGTTTCCGTACAGTCTTTATCATTCTGCAATGACTGTATTAATTAGAATGTGTTACATACTGCTAGTAGCATTCTGACGCCATTATGCAGTCGCGCTCAGACACCGATATAATGCTCCTAAAATAAAAAAAAACTACGAGTGTTTCTACTATCGAAATGATACCGAAAACTTTTCAGATCTTCTATCAGGGCGTTTACAGGCTCTAGTATGCTATTTTGTTTACTTCTAAAACAGTAGGTGCCATTCCGATCCATTTAAAGTTAATTTACAGTTGTTTTCGTACAGTCTTTTGCATTCTGCAATGACTGTCTATTAATTATAATGTGTTTCATACTGCTAGTAGCATTCTGACGCTATTATGCAGTCGCGCTCAGACACCGAAATAATGCTCCTAAAATAAAAAAAACTAAGAGTGTTGCTACTATCGAAATGATACCGAAAACTTTTCAGATCTTCTGTCAGGGCGTCTACAGGCTCTAGTATGCCATTTTGTTTACTTCTAAAACAGTAGGTGCCATTCCGATGCATTTAAAGTTAATTTACAGTAGTTTCCGTACAGTCTTTAGCATTCTGCAATGACTGTCTATTAATTATAATGTGTTACATCTGTTAGTAGCATTCTGACGCCATTATGCAGTCGCGCTCAGACACCGAAATAATGCTCCTAAAATAAAGAAAACTATGAGTGTTTCTACTATCGAAATGATACCGAAAACTTTTCAGATCTTTTGTCAGGGCGTTTAGAAGCTCTAGTATGCCATTTTGTTTACTTCTAAAACAGTAGGTGCCATTCCTATGCATTTAAAGTTAGTTTACAGTTGTTTCGGTACAGTCTTTAGCATTCTGCAATGACTGTATTAATTATAATGTGTTACATACTGCCAGTAGCATTCTGACGGCATTATGCAGTCGCGCTCAGACACCGAAACAATGCTCCTAAAATAAAAAAAATTAAGAGTGTTTCTACTATCGAAATGATACCGAAAACTTTTCAGATCTTCTGTCAGGGCGTTTACTGGCTCTAGTATGCCATTTTGTCTACTTCTAAAACAGTAGGTGCCATTCCGATGCATTTAAAGTTAGTTTACAGTTGTTTCCGTACAGTCTTTAGCATTCTGCAATGACCGTATTAATTATAATGTGTTACATACTGCTGGTAGCATTCTGACGCCATTATGCAGTCGCGCTCAGACACCGAAATAATGCTCCTAAAATAAAAAAAACTAAGAGTGTTTCTACTATCGAAATGATACCGAAAACGTTTCAGATCTTCTGTCAGAGCGTTTACAGGCTCTATTATGCCATTTTGTTTACTTCTAAAACAGTAGGTGCCATTCCGATGCATTTAAAGTTAGTTTACAGTTGTTTCGGTACAGTCTTTAGCATTCAGCAATGACTGTATTAATTATAATGTGTTACATACTGCCAGTAGCATTCTGACGGCATTATGCAGTCGCGCTCAGACACCGAAATAATGATCCTAAAATAAAAAAAATTAAGAGTGTTTCTACTATCGAAATGATACCGAAAACTTTTAAGATCTTTTGTCAGGGCGTTTACAGGCTCTAGTATGCCATTTTGTCTACTTCTAAAACAGTAGGTGCCATTCCGATGCATTTAAAGTTAGTTTACAGTTGTTTTCGTACAGTCTTTAGCATTCTGCAATGACTGTCAATTAATTATTTATTTATTTATTTATTTATTAACGGGAAACCCCAATTGAATTAATACATAAAAACAAAACGAGTAATAGTATAAAGCACCCTAATAACACAATAAACTAAAAACAAAAAATTCTCTGCATACACAAAATATTAATGCAAGACAAACAAATCTAGTAATAGTACAAAGCACCCTAATAACAGAAGAACTAAAACTTAAAAATTAAAACTTCTCTGCATACATAAAATATTATTGAAAGATTACCCTAAGTGAAGTTTTAAATATATTTATTGTTACACCAAAGAAATTTATGCTATTACAGACATTATTAGCGCTATGACATATCCGGAAATAGGAGAGTATTGTCCATAAGTGGTTCTATGAATAGGTATATGAAAAAGAATAGAATTTCTCATATTTCTAGGAGGAATGTGAAAATAAATTTGAGATAACAACTTAGGGCAATTTATATAACCATTTAATAATTTAAACAGAAAACATAAAGCAGAACAAGTCCTGCGCACTTCTAGAGTTTCTAAATGGAGAAAATCTTCCATATGCGAGTATGAAAAATCGTTACTGTTAACAATGATACCTATTTTAAACGCTACTAATCTTAAAAACTTTCTCTGCACTAATTCTATTCTATTAGAATACACTTTATAATAAGGATTCCACACAGGAGAGCAATATTCTAAGTGACTTCGAACTAAAGAACAATATAATAATTTTATTGTATTAACATTAGTAAAGTTCGTTGACGATCTTTTCAAAAAGCCCAGCATCTTGAAAGCCTTATTAACAATACTGCCAATATGCAAACTAAAACTAAGCGTGGTATCAAAGATAACACCCAAATCCTTAACGCTAGTAACAGATTTTAGAGGGTTTGCACCTAAATGATAATCATACAAAACTGGATTCCTACATCTAAAAAAACGCATAACATAACACTTAGATATGTTTAAGTCAATGACATTGTTGTTGCACCATATAAGCAAACGATCAAGTACATATTGTAAATTACGTGTGTCAGACAGTGATTCAACTTTTATAAATACTTTCAAATCATCAGCAAATAGCAAAAAATGACAGTCACGAAAAATTTTAGTTATATCATTTATAAAGATATTAAAAAGAATGGGACCCAAGTGAGACCCTTGAGGTACACCAGATGTCACATCTATTTCATATGAAACATAGTTTTTAATTTTTACCATTTGCTTTCTACTCATTAAGTAACTACCAATCCATCTGAGTAAGGAACCAGTAATGCCATAGGCTTTTAACTTAGCAACCAGTATTTGCAGATTAACCCTGTCGAACGCTTTGGAGAAGTCCGTATAAACGGCATCTACCTGACAGCCTTTCTCCAAAACGTTCACTATGAAATGCTGATATAACAATAAATTAGTGCAAGTTGATCTACCCTCAGTAAATCCATGTTGTTCATCAATAATGATGTTTTTAAACATTTGTGTTAATTTATCCGCAACAATACTTTCAAAAATTTTTGGTATTAAACTAATTATTGAAATAGGTCGGTAGTTACGAATATCAGATTTGTTTCCAGACTTATAAACAGGGGTAATGTAACTTATTTTCCAACAATCAGGAAATTGTCCAGTTGATAATGAAAGGTTAAATAATGTGAAAAGTGGCCTAGCAACAATGAAAGAAGTTTGCTTTAAAAAAATTGAAGGTATCCTGTCAGTACCAGGTCCCTTATAGTAACTCAACTTATCTATTTTTTCTACAATCTCAGACAACGAGATCCTAATGTTAGAGCAATCAGTAGATTTATAAAAGTTATAATTAGGCACATGAACTTCATTAGTTGAATAAACTGCTGCAAAATTATTGGCAAATAAGTTCGCAATATCAGTCCCATTATTAGCATAATTGTCATCCAGATGCATCATACTAGGTAGACCATGATCTTTTTTATTTGAATTAACAAAATTCCAAAAAGATTTTATATTACCAGGAATTGAATTCTCAACTCTATTAATGTAATTCCTAAAACATTCATCCGCTAGATTTTTACAACGCTTACGTATTTCTGAAAATGACATGTAGTCATTAAATGAATTAGAGGCTTTATATTTCTTGTGGGATTCTTTTTTGGCATTAATTAAATGTTTAAGTTCACTACTAAACCAACACGGAAAAGTAGATCTACATAATTTACGCAAAGGAACTAACAGATTTATAACATTATACAAGTGATTATAAAATGCATTAACAGCTTCATCTAACTCCAGACCATCTAAACATAAATCCCAATCTATATCACCTAAATACCGGCAGATGTTGCTGTAATCAGCATTCTTAAAATCGTATGCATATTCACAATAATTTAACAAAGTAGAAGTTTTTAAATTAATAATCTCTACATGCAAAGCAGGATGATATTTGTCACAATCAAGGAGACAATCAGTAGCAAGAGAAATCTCTAGTTGCGGCGAGCTAGCAAAAACGAGATCTAATGTCTTTCCGAGCACATTTTTAACGTTATTCAATTGATAAAGATTTAAATAACCAAACGTATCACTTAAAGCTAAAGACGCTTCTTTGTCTGCCGAAGTAGCTGCATCAACATTTTCACATTGTACTCCAAGGTCATCATTAGTCCATAAACTATTCGGCAAGTTGTAATCACCAAATAAGTAGATTGGTGTACCTCCATTATTCGCCATAATTTCTTCAACAGTACTACAGTGTTCAACATAAGGAATAATGGAAGATTTAGGAGGAATATACACAGCTCCAATAAAAAAGCTCATCTGATCGGACTTTACCTCAATAAATAATTGCTCAACAGAGTTAATCGAAGTGGTTAAAATACGACTAAAGAACTCATTTTTTACAGCAACAAGTACTCCACCTCCAAGACTATAAACACTGTTAAGCAGATTACGGTCATATCTATAGACAACATAATTATTAAAACCAAGTTCATTGTCCATAATACCATCATGTAGCCAAGTCTCAGTAAGAACAATTACATCATAATTGACACACAAGCAATCTATAGCACTCCGCAACGTATTTAATTTGGTCCGAACACCACGTACATTTTGGTAATATACAGACAACTGGTTTGCAGTAGGACGATGAAAAGCATTCAGTTTTTTGCTGGTACTATTTTAGGCACTCCACGAAAATAACGAATAGTTAAGTCTTTCTCACCTGAAGATATGCGTTGTTGAAGTTCCAAGCGTAATTCTTTTATAAAGTTTCGTTGCATAAACGTTTCATCGGCACTCACAAAAATACTAGGATGTTTTCTTCTAATTTTTTGCTTATCACGAAGAACAAGAGCCACTTCAGCAGGAGTTTTTAAAATAACTTTCAACGGACGAGGTTGTCCTTGTACAAGGTTGCGGCCCAAACGAAATATTTTTATGTTATCAGTTGAAACATTGGGAACATCCGTAAACATATCCTTAACTTTCTTAAGATCATCTACAATGCGAGCATTATCGTCAACAGATTGACTTTCCTCCACATTAAACAACATAACATTTTGAGCTCGTCGCTGACGCTCATATATCTCTTGAATGATATCTTCTGGTTTGGTTTTACAAGTTTGAATCTGATCACGGTTTGCAATTTGACTTTTCAATTCAGAAACTTCAGATTTTAAATCAATAATAAGTTGTCTAAGTTCACTCACCTCAGACTTTTGAGATAAACATTTGTTACAATGATAAGTAATTCGCCTGTCCTTGCTGCTCAAACATTGTATTTCACTGCGTGAAAGACCCGAACAAATCGAATGAATTGGATATTTGCAAATATCACAGCTAATTTCCTTATCTGGGTTTAATGTTTTATCACAAATTGCACAATTACTCAAAGGAGGCATACTGTACTTCAACACAACTAATTAAAATCAAATTTAAGCTATAATTTTGACTGTTTATTAGAGCGAAATTTTACACGTGCATGTACTCTCACTCGCTCACGCTCACGTAGTATTGTTATCGGATTATTACGTAGGATGGGAGCTCTCCAGAGTAGTGGCGAATCTATAAAATAGAATAAAATAAAATAAACTTTATTTAGCTCTAAAGCTAGTACTAGCATTTCACTGGACAGGATGGCGTTGATTATGATAAATTACGGATTTTGGATTTTTCTAAGTGAAAATATTTTCGTGACACACTTGGAATAATTAATTGATAAGTTCCATTGTTTGAACTAGTGATGGGCATAACCGGACAATTTTCATAACGGAATTATTTGCATTCGAATCATATTAATAACCGATTGATGATTTGAATCATAATTCGAATCAATTTTGGCTCTCGATTTGTTTCGATTAAGTCAGCCGGTTTGCCGGTTGGCGGTTCACCGTCATCTGCATCGCCATCGTAACTTGCAGATAGCAGAGGAACTCAGTTAATCGTTAATTATAATAATTGTACAAATGATTTTTATTTGATTTCTAAGGAGTTTAAACAATTGAGAATAGCTATACCAATACTAATCATAAAGAAATTATAAATATGCGAATACAAAGTATCTATTGAATCTATTTTTAGTTCCTAAAATTCTCTAGTAGTCCGCGGAAGGCTTCCGCGGTTCTAAGGACACACACTTAAAATTTTCAACATCGAAATCCACTTCTTGTCCCGATTGCTCCGTTATTAAAAATTAAATATAAATCTTTTACGATATTGGAAAATCTTATTTCGCTTTCTGTTTATCCCTATTAGGCATAATCAACCGCGTTTCGAAGCAAAAATTTAGACCGATATAAATACAGATCGGCAAATCTCAGACTCAACAGAACGTTATCTGTAATAGGAACGGCCCCCATAAATTTAACTCGTCAACTGGAAGTATCAAATGTCTTAATAACTTCAACAAGCAGCGGCGTCAGTTGGGTCAATCAAGTACATACGTAGAAAAGGTTATGAGTTATGATTATGCATGCCGTATTATTTACAGAATTTCGATCACTCGCAGGTCGCTGAGACGCGGCACGAAGTATGTATCAGGTTGAGGTTATTTTTGATTCGATTACTTGGAACGAAAACCGAGTTACACAGGTTATTTCAATAACCGGATAACAGGTTATTTTTGATTCGAATTAGCCCATCACTAGTTTGAACCATCTGCTTAGAACAGGGCTGTCCAACTTCAAGGGGCCCAAGGGCCACTGTAAAAAATTTGAAGGTTATGAGAGCCGCATCATAAAATGTGTCGTATGCGACTTCGTGAGTGATTTGTAATAAATATAAAACGTGTATATTTAATACTAATTTTTGTTTATTCAAGAAGCTTAGGTT
This sequence comes from Agriotes lineatus, assembly GCA_940337035.1. Taxonomy (NCBI): domain Eukaryota; kingdom Metazoa; phylum Arthropoda; class Insecta; order Coleoptera; family Elateridae; genus Agriotes; species Agriotes lineatus. The sequence goes on from OW679202.1 coordinate 114,399,429, forward strand.
ACATTACACAAATCATTGAAACATAAAAGAGATATACAGGGTGTAAAGATTTACCCCCCAGGTTAAGCTCAAATCGGAAAAATACGTTCACTCAAATATATATTCGATTAGGTAAAACACCAGATAATTACCAAAACAAATATAATGTTTTTAGCTAGTTACAATGATTAATTAAAAATAACTTTAAGTTGTACATTATTTAAAATTAACATGTTCTTCTGGAACGGTGTCTGGTTTCGTGGGTCGAGCTACAACCCAATGCAGCGGCGAGTGTTGCGGGTCCCTATTGGTAGTCCGCCGGTAAGCACGCCGATTCTTCGGGAAATTGACTGAGTAGGTCTCTTGTTCCTGCAAACTTGACCTTCCACTCAGCAGTAATTTTAAGCTGTAATTTTCCCGTGAATTTAGCGATTTTAAGGGTTAACTGGGGCGGGCGTTAGTACCTAAATCATGGTGCAGAGGTTGCTGATACTTTAAGACGGCGGTATCAAATCCTGCAGATGAAATGTATTCGCCTTGAGCCAGAAAATGATGTTGACATTTTCCTAGTAGGGAATTTGCGGACTGCGGAATTCGCCTTTTAATGTCCAAAAAGGGGCCCTGCAGGTGAGTTTATAAAGGACGGCTACAAGACTCTAGCCGCTCACAAGCGAGATAGAGGCTGCGATTCCTATAGATTCATCATCATCATGCCGTTCAATCCTTGGGATTATGGCAAACACTGCGCCGCAGCGTTTTTTGAATCCTTTTCCTGAGGTGGATTAATCCTCTTTTTCTGTTGTCGTTACAGCTTGTGGTGGGTCCTGGCCATGTTTGTAATTTTCTTCCAGTTCTTTCTGTCTCTACATTGTGCTTTCCAGTCTCTTATTCCCATTGCTTTTATGTCTTCTTCTATTTCTTCTCGCCATCTTTTTCTAGGTCTTCCTTTAGCTCTGGGCCACATTGGGGTCCACTGTGTTATTCGCCTGACTATTTCTGTGGGTTTTTTCCTCATAATGTGTCCTGCCCACTGTAAGCGTTGGGCTTTTATATGTCTTACAATGTTTGCTTCACCTAGTTGTTCTTCTATTTCTTTATTCGTTTTCATTCTTCTTTCTCCTTCCCTTGTTATATTTGGCCCTAGTATCGTTCTCATTATTTTTCTTTCTATTATCTTCAAGTCTTCTTCTTCTTTTTTATTCATTATTGTAGTTTCCATGGCATATGTTATTATAGGTCTTATTAAGGTCTGGTAAATTTTTATTTTAGTTTTTTTACTAAGCTTTGTACTTTTGAGTAGTGCTCTGTTTATGCCGTACGCCTGATTTGCTTTTTGAATTCTTTCTTTTACACGTTCCTTTCCTGTTTGCCCTATGGTCACTCCCAAGTAATTGAATGATGAGACTGTTTCGAAATTAAATGTTTGCACTGTCAGGTATTTTGACGTTTCTTTGTTTTTCCTCCCCAGTTCCATATATTTCGTTTTGTCTTCGTTTATTTCCATATTAAATTCTTTTGCTTCTTTGACTATCTTTTCTATTTCTCTTATTAATGCTTTTCTTGAGTTTGCGACTATTGCTACATCGTCTGCGTAGGCTATTATTTGACTTTGGTTTATGATGATATTCTTCTGATTTAGCTTTGTCTTCCTTATAATACTTTCTAACACCAAATTAAACAGAGTTGGCGAAATTGAGTCCCCCTGCTTTACCCCTTTACTTATCTCAAATTCATCCGTAGTTATTCCCTGAAATCTCACTCTTGCTTTTGTGTTTTCTAAGCTCATTTTTAGAAGGTTTATAAGTTTTTTTGGTATTTCCAGTTCTTCTAGTGCTTTCATCATTTTTTCCCTATTTATACCATCGAATGCTCTCTTAAAGTCAATAAATACTACGTAAACTTGTCTGTTGTGTTCGTGCGATTTCTGAAGTATTTGTTCTAGGGTGTGTATTGCGTCAATGGTTGATCGGCCTGGTCTAAACCCGTTCTGGTAGTCTCCCAGTATTTCTTCCGCGTAGGATTTCAGCTTATTGTTAATTAGGTTTGCCAGGATTTTATAAGTTGTATTTAGTAACGTTATTGCCCTATAATTTTTGCAATCTTTTTTGTCCCCTTTTTTGTGTATGGGCGTGATTATTCCGATGTTCCATTCCTCGGGCATCCTGTTTTGCTTCCATATTTCTTCTATCAGTTGTTGTATCTGTGTGTGTAGTTGTTTGCCTCCATGTTTTATCAATTCTGCTTCAATTGTATCCTCTCCGGTGGCTTTGCCATTGCGCAGCCTTTTTATTTCTTCTTCTATTTCAGCCTTTGTTGGGGATTCTATACCTTTATCATCCTCTCCTATTACTGATGCGTTGTCTTCATCTTTGTCTTTATCTCTTCCTTCTTCCTTTAATAGATCTGTGTAATATTCTTTCCATATGTTCCCTATCACTTGGGATTCAATCTCGATTCTGCCGGTTTTATCTCTTATTCCTTTTACCTTTATACTTGGTTTGTAGTTTTGTGTCCTTAGTTTTTGGTAGAATTGTTTTGCTTTATGGTTTGAATTATAATTCTCTATCTCGTCTAGCTTATTGTTTATCCATTCGTTCCTTTTTCTTTTATATATTGCATTTGCTGCGTTTCTTTTTATTTCATATTCTCTTCTGTCCTGTTCTCCTTTTTTAATTATCCATTTGTTTCTTGCGCTGTTTTTTTCCTTTCTGGCTTCTTCACACTCCTGGTCGTACCACTCTTTTCCTTCGTGTCTCCTCTTTTCCTTCCTATCGCTTCCTCGGCTGCGCTTGTTATATTTTGTTTTATTTCTTTCCACCTTGTTTCTATATCAGATGGATTAGTGTGTTGGTTTTGTGCATTTTTTATTAATGCTTCCTCGTATGTTTTCTTTGTCTCCTCTGTTCTGAGCTTTTCTATGTCCCATTTTTTCTGGTTTTTCTTAGTGCTGTATCGTCTAGTAAGTTTTAAGTTTTTTAATTTCGTTATCACAATGTAGTGGTCCGTCTCCACCTGGGCTCCTCTATATGTTCTTGTATTTGTTACATTTTTGTGTATCGCTTTTGTTGCCATAATGTGATCAATTTGGTTTTCTATGTTTCCTGCTGGGTGTCTCCACGTTACTTAGGTTACTTAGGTTACAGGTTTAATTATTTTAAAATGAGGTTATGAGGAGTATTTCACCTCTCGGGCGCCGGGATTTGCTTTTAAAAATTAAGCGGTCGGAAATGGCTTTTAAGCAGTTTCCCCTGCACAACAGTATAGCGTATTAAGACAGGGTTAAAGCCTCAAAGATTCGATTTCCCAAGAAAGTTCAACAATCAAGGTAAAATCGAATTCTAGCGGTCTTGCCCTTGCGGAAAATTTGAACTTTTCGGGCTGACAGTACAACACGTCATCTCCCTTGAAGCCTGGTCTAGTAAGGGTTGGAGGCCTACTCCGTTAGACAGTTTAGCGTGTCAGACCGGAGGGTCCAGGTAGAAAAAGAAAGGACAGGATCAGGACTGGTGAACTCAAGGGGGATTTCGATCCGCGGGCCGCAAAAATATCCTGGCGGGCCGCATGCGGCCCGCGGGCCACATGTTGGACAGCCCTGGCTTAGAATATTGGTGGCAGTTTGAAGTTCAGCGATTGCTTGTTCTAAATTTTCATTTCTGGTTAGCACGACGGTGTCGTCAGCAAAACATTGCAAGGTTTGCGTTGGGAACGGAAAGTCATACATATAGATGTTGAATAAGATTGGGCCTAGTATGGTCCCTTGCGTGTATAGCTCTCGTAATAGATAAACTTGCATGCACTTTGATGGCGAATTGTTTACTTTCGAATCCTCGTTCAATGGTTTCGGTCATTCACTGAAGTTAGTGGGAGGTGGAGTGGCCTTCTTTAAATCCAAACTAAAAAGATGGAAAAATACTCAGTTTATAACTTCTTCATTAAGTCGGAGATAAATAACGTTCTCGAAGAACTTCGAGGTTGTTGTTAATAAACTGATCGGTCGATAGCTGGAAATTTTTTTTTATTTTTGCCTGGTTTGGGAAACATTAGTATAATTGCATGTTTCCATACTTTCGGAAAGTAGCCGGTTCTTAGGCAGGCTTTAAAGGTGCATTTAGTATGAGATTTTGTATTTTGTCGTATCCAGGGGATTTATTTATTGGCAGAATTTTAGTTATAGAAGCTAGTTCTCTGGGTGATGTTGGTTTAAAATTGGCTTCTGCAATTGGCTGATGTGCTTCTACATAATTTATTGCTATATTTGTAAACATTGAATCTGCGTGGTTTGCGGAAGTGAACGTTTGTTCCAAGTAGCCTGCGAAAGCTTCACATTTTTCTTCGTCGGAGTTGCATGCTTGTGTTCCTGAAGAGATTGAAGGTATTCGAGTGGTTGGCGCAGGGTGCGTTTGATTGTCTTCCACAAACCCGGGTCGCTTGGTTCGAGGTTGCTAATATGCTTTTGACATGTTTCGATTCGGTGGGCATCAAGTTCCTTTTTTATTCGATGCGACAGGTTAATCACCATGTTTTTGGTTCTGGGATTCCTAGTTCTCTGCCATTCCCTTCGCAAGGTGCTTTATTGTTTAATTACGTTCACAATATATTTGGGTGAAAAATGATCGACTTTCACTTTTCGTTTATGTGTAGTTTTGGTGGCCGTATTAACACTGTCGCAGACGAATTTAAATATGTGTGAGATCGTTTGGTCAATTTTGTTTGGGGATTGAAGATCGTTAAGATACTTAAGCTGTTGGTCGATTATAGCATGAAATATGGCCCAGTTTACTAGTCCATTTATTAATTGCGGTTCAGGAATATGGTTTACTAGTGTTAATATAAACGATATTATAACTGGTAAATGGTCTGAGTTCGGTGAGCACTTGTTGAAAGATTTGTTTGTTGAAATTCTTGTGAGCGACTATGTCCAATATGTCTGGTACGTGGTCGCTTCTATAAGGGTAGTATATGGGCTCATCAGGAGCTTCAATTTGGAAAGCGTGTGTAGATGTTAGGTCATAAAGTTTGTTTTCAGCCGGGTTTGTTGTTCTACATCCCCATATCGTATTCTTGGAGTTCTGGAGTTCATGTCTCCTATAAGAAGCGTGGGTTCACTGGTATTAAATATGATGGAGATGTCTTTATCGAGAAATTGCTTCTTAGGTTGTTTATAAACACTAACTACGGTTATAGTAGTACCATTGGTTAATTTAATTTTGGCTCCAACTGTCTCGAGGTTGGTGGTTTTGATTGTTTGGCATATTGATTCTTATTATGATAGCTACACCTCCTGATGCAAATCCAGCCTCTCTGTCTGCACGGTAGATCTGATATCCGGCGATTTTAAGATTGTCCGAATTAGTTAGGTGAGCTTCAGAGACACATGCTATATGGATTAAATGTCTCACAAGGAGTGATTTAAATAGAGTTAGTTGTGTTTTAATGCCATTGGCATTCCAGTTGAGGAGCTTTAATTGAATTATGGTTTTAGCTCTGTGGTCCATTGAAAAGGGAAGGGAGGATGTTTGATAATATCAATTGGTTGATTTGTTCGATGAAGGGTTGGATGAGATGTAAGAGGGACGATAGGATGGTGCTGAGTATGGGTGAGGTTTCGGGTGGTGCAGGATTGTTTTTCGGTTGCCGAGATGGGTTAGTTAGGGAAATGTTATTTGCATTGTTTAAGAGAGGAGGAAAGTTTTTCATATTGTTAACGGGTGGGGGCTTGTTATCTGTTCTTGCTGTTGTAGGAGTTACGTTCTGGGGTCGTTTTCCTTGTTGATTCCTTGATTCGAAAAAGTATTTGCACCCCCTAAAGTTGGCGGGGTGGTTTTCTCCACAATTTGTGCATACTGGAATGTCTGTTCGAGGTTTATCACAGTTGATGTACAAGTGATTTCCTTGGCATCTTACACATCGTGGTTCTAAACGATAGTAGTTTTTAGTGTGCCCAATGCTTTGGCATCTATGACATTGGGGTGTTTTACGATTGATTTGTCGTGGCTCTACAGTAACAGCAGTGTGGTATATCTTATTTACTTTAAAAATTTCATTTGCTTTTGCATTTGCTGTGAAAAGTATAGCACAAACGGGCATAGGCGTTTTATCTTTGTTTAAAAGCCTTGTCTTTTTCGGTTAGGGAAGGAGGGACGTTTTTCATAACTACCGAAAGGGGTTTGTTGTTGGGGTTTTGATATGTATGGAATTCTATATTATTTGTCAAATGTTTAGCTAAGCTTCTATAATCGCTTTTACTTGATAAAGTGATTTTCATATCTTTTATGACTTCTTTGTGGTTGACTGGACCGTGAAGAAAGATAGGCGGTATCTTAATTCTGGATGGTTCTTTAACCTCTATGTCGTTTGAAGCAGGCGGTTTGAGATGTTCGGGTAAGTAGTACTTGTTTTTTTCAAGTAACGATTCAGGATTCCATTCATATTTCTTTTGTAATTCAGTGATAGGCGGAGATAGGTGATCAGAATTTCTTTTTTGGACGGACATGATGGCACATACGGTTCACCCTCGTTTGGAGGTGATAATTAATAGTTAAGAAATTTACTGCTAACTATAAATAATGTTTGTTACCAGAATTAAGTAATGTAGTTATTGCTGGTATGGATTATCATGGGCGCCAGGAGTTGATAAGCCGCACTCACACTTTTTCTAAATAGGCTATCTAGCAAACGAGTTTTTCGATTATCGATTTTTCACGAAGCACCTGTGTGGGAACTGAAATTCAAGGAGCAGACCAGGACCGCTCTTGTTTAAACAAATGAAAACCGCTAGCGGCGTTTTCTTCACGAACGGAAGTAAAAATCTTAGCTAAGAATGCCTCTTCGTCAAATTTTGCATATTAATTTCGATATTTAGGCCGGTTCTCATGCGGATTTCTTAAGGATATTCTAAAGTTACTCAAAAAATAGCTGGACCTCCTATTTTTTGCTCCAACGTGCAAGCACGCAGCAGTTAACTGGTCTCATTGCTTGTGGGGTCCTGGGATTCTACAAAATAATGCAGCCAAATCCTGCTTAGAAGTCCTTTTTGTCAAGATGCAACATACCAGGATCTTCCCCCTCACGATCGCTGTACATAACAACGAATCAAACTGTAAATAGGCAGTTGCCGCAAATATAACCAGTTCCTGCTAATTCAAACTGAAACGTGTTTAATGCATCCTTCTAATAAATAGATTTATAGTGCTAAGAGCATGGGTGATTAATCGTTTCCAAATTCCTAAAATAAGTATGTGCCCAAAACCCACTTCCGCCACGTTCTTTGGACGTTGTGCCTGCATGTCAAGTGCGATACTCACAGGTGGCGATCCTGAGTTGTAACCCCGAGCTATTAATTAGTATATTTTGTGATTAAAATACGTGGAAGTTGATTCCTATTTATGGTTTAATTATTTGTCCTACAAATCTTAAGTGGCTGTCACTTTAGCCTTCATGAATTATGTTATAATTCATATTTTACTGCGATTATTTAGGTTTGATTAAATGCCCCTATTACTGATAATGTTTTTGTGTTTTTCCACAACCCTTTCACCTGTACAAGTTATATAGATATGCAGCGAATTACTAAAGGTAGGTGGTACGTTATTTATTAGCTAGATGTGTTTTTATGTTATGAGTAACGACAAGGCGCTCAAATTTTCATAATTCTGCTGTTCAATTTTAATGCCTGAAGCATTTTTTGCCTAGTCCTTACACCAAGCTATATTCTACTGAGAGTTCATAAGCTAGCTCAGGCCGTGTCCACCCTTCGTCTAAGGGAGCGGTACAATTGGCATTATAGTTGCTAACTGAAAGAAAGGTATAAATCCTGGGTTACATCTATCCGTAAATGAACAACTATTACCATTTCGCGGCAAGGCACCATTCAGGATGTACATTTTTTTTTAAATTAATTTGTTTATTAGCAATCAGTAAGATACACAAACTATAAGCTAATGTGATATATTGTACAATACTTAACATATATGTACACTAAATAACGTGAAGAAGTAAACATCCAGCGATGTCACCTCAGATGGTCAGGTCGAGCGGCCATTGACGTTTGAGTCTTCTGTTTTCAGAACGTTCTAGCAGTGCTGGTATGAGTGGATTGGGATGATAGTTGAGTCTATTATGATATTTAGCCCTGCTCTCCTGGATAACTATACTCACGTAGGGGATTTTTAGGTCCTTATGAATGGTGTGGTTTGAGACGTACCATGGTGCGTCCACAGCGTTTCTTAGAATTTTGGATTGTGCTCTTTGTATAATAGCTGTATTGGATTTGCTAGCACAACCCCATAATTCTATCCCGTATGTTCAGATTGGTCGTAGTACTGATTTGTAGATTAGTATTTTATTTTCGAGCGATAGTTTGGACTGACGTCCAATGAGCCAATTAAGTTCTCGTACTTTCAGATCTAGTTGTTTGCGTTTTTTTGATATGTGTAGTTTCCAAGTAAGTTTACTGTCTAGGTGTAAGCCTAGATACTTGACAGCTTCACTTTGGGGTAGCGCTACTTGATTCATCGTTATTGGTGGGCAGTGACCTTTTCTGAGTGTGAAGGTTATATGTGTAGATTTAGCTTCTTTAACTTTGATCGTCCACTTATTTAGCCATGTTTCAATGAGATTTAGATGTGCTTGGAGATTGGATGAAGCTGTAACAGGGTTATCATGTGTCGCAAAAACCGCCGTATCGTCGGAAAATGTACCAGTAGCTGTTTCGTCTGCCATTGGAAGATCGGCTCTGTATAGCACATATAATGTTGGGCCTAAAATGCTCCCCTGCGGGACTCCAGAGATTATGGGAAGACGGTCGGATATTTCTTCGTTAACTCTAGTTTCAAAGTAACGATCCTCCAGATAGGATTTCAATATGGTGAAATATCGTAGTGGTAGTGTTATTTTGATTTTGAACAAAAGTCCAGGTTGCCACACCTTATCAAATGCCTGTTTCACGTCCAAAAAGGCAGCGGTACAATAGGCTCGGTTTTCCATTGATTTGTTAATGATGTTTGTTAAGTGGTGACATTGTTGTGTAGTCGAATGAGCTTGGCGAAAACCAAATTGGTGATCGGGGATCCATGCCTGCTGATTTAGCTCTTGATTAACTCGATTGAAGAGGAGTCTTACGAGGAGCTTGGATATTGTTGACAGGAGACTTATTGGTCGATAAGATGAGATCTCAGTCAAGTTTTTCCCAGGTTTGGGTATCATAATGATTTGTGCAATTTTAAGAGATTTTGGCCAATAATTAAGTCTAAGAATTGCATTAAAGATATATAAAATCTTGAGTATTCCTTTTCTGGGAAGTTCCTGTAGCATTTTGCCAGTTATCTTGTCTATCCCTGGGGCTTTCCATGGATTCAGTTTCTTAATTGCCTCTTGTATTTCTTTTGGAGTGAAGAGTTTTAATCGATCTTGTGTTAGTATCGGCGTGGAAAGTTCATCATCCACTTCTTGTACTCGATAATTGTTGTGAGGAGTGAATACTTCCGTAAGATGTTCCGCAAATAAGTTCGCCTTTTCCTTGTCACTTTTTGCCCAAGGGCCTGGAGGTGCTGTATTTTTTCGGATGGAAGACGAAGTGTCTTTTGGTTTTCTCTTTGCTTTTATTGGCTTCCAGATAGAGTTGTCGTATCTTGAAAGATTGGTAAGATAATTTTCCACAGAGGAGTTTCTGATGTCTTGGAGTTTTAATTTCAACATGTTGCTAATTCTATTGTATTCTCTTCTATTATCTGGATTACGTGTACGCTGCCAAATCGACCTGGCTCTTCTTTTCTTTGCCACCAACTGCTTTATTTCGAGAGGTATGCTGTTTATTTTAAGTTTTGGGACAGTTGTTGGCGTAGCAGTTTTTGCAGCATGTTGGAGAGTGTCGATTAGGTTACTGCAAGCCTCTTTAATGTTGTTTGGTTCCTGTAATTTTACTGAAAGGTTGATTGTATTTTGGAGCGTTTGACGAAAGATTTCCCAGTCTGTCTGCTTGTTGCGGAGTCTGGCTGTTATCTTTTTGGAGATTACTGTTGTGCTTATTGTTGCAATAATTGGGCTATGGTCAGAGGATAAATCATAAGTTGATGTTATGTCTATATAATTTGGAGAGATACCATTCGTTACAAAAAAGTCCAATAGGTCTGGAACCTTGTTAACATCAGTAGGCCAGTAAGTTGGGGAGCCGGTTGAGATGACGGAATAGTTATTATCATGCAATACCTGTGCCATTTCTCTGCCTTTGGTAGTTGTAAGGCGCGAACCCCATAAAATGTTTTTGCTGTTATAGTCTCCTCCAGCTATAAATTTTTGGCCAAGTGCCTCAAAGAATTTTTTGTAGTGTTCCTTTTTTAAATTATGTCGAGGCGGACAATAAACGGCTGTGAGGGTAACTTCATAGGGAAGGCTTTTAACTCGTACCGATGTAGCTTGTGTATGATGTTCTGCATATTTTAGTAGTTCATAATGTACTATCGAATTTTTGATGAGTATAGCTGTTCCTCCATGAGCTGTCTCGTCAGGATGGTTTGTATAGTAGCATTTATAATTTTGTATCTCAAAGTAAGTTCTACTGGTAAAGTGTGTTTCACTGATTAGAAGAATGTCAATGAAATTTTGTTTTAGAAATAACTTAACTTTGTCTTTATGACGTGGAAGGCCATTGGTATTCCACTGAGCTATACGTAGATAGTTAGCCATTTTACTTAATTTTGTTGATGAGTTGTGTGATCATGTTGAGAACTAAGCTGTTTTGCTGAAGTACCTTTTTGTGTGTCCAAACTGTTGACAACTCATGCACTGTATAATATTGTTTCTAATAGTTCTGGGAGGTTCCATTTGTATTATTTTATTTTGTAGTCCTCTTATCTTATATACGTCCTTATTATTTTCTGTCGGCTCTAAGTCAACGAAGAATAGGTACCATGGTTCTTTGGTGGCCCTATGTTGCGCACTAATTATGTTTCGAACCTTGTGTCCCATTTGTTCTAGCTCTTGTTTTATGTCTGCTACTGGGGTTGTGTGGTGTAGGTATCTTATGATTACTCTGTAGCCCCGTTCCTCCTTTAATTGGTAAGTATGATGATAGGTACACATTTTTTTCTTGAAAATGTTTTATTAACTTGCGATAGGAGTCTACCGTTCCACAATGAATTTTAACAGCATTATTTGCAAGGCTATTTGTGTAGTACTGTTTAGCTTCTAGTATGTCGTTTAATTGTGTTATCATTTGTGGATAGTTTGTTACTCCATCCACAAAGATTGGAGGAGGTTTTGGGGTTTTTGTGGTGTTAGTACTTCCTTCGCTTGTGTTATTTTCTGTAACACTCTCTAAAGCAGTAAATCTGTTATTTGTTGCTACTGTTTCGTTAGGACGATTGTTTTGTGTAGTTTTAAATTTCTTCCTTTTCACGCTTATAGTTTGCCATTTATTTTTGCTGCTATCTTCTTCTGCTTGTTCTTCCTCTTCGCTTGTGGATGTCATTTGCTGAATTTGTTTATAACTAAAGATTTGACCAGGCGCGCTGTTTGTTGTTGTGGGTGATTGTGTGTTATGAGATAAATCATTGAATGGCATTTGTTGATATGGATTTTGTTGGTGTGACGGATATTGGTATGTATGTACTTGATTATTCATCGTTGGTTGCCACTGCATGGCTGTTGTATGCGATTGTGTATACATTTGCTGATTATTATTTATGTTGCATGGGTCAATCTCATGACCAAACGGCAACATTATAATAATGAATTAATTAATTACATACCTGCTTAATTGCAGACTGTAGTGAATATTTAGTTTAAGAAATTTTTAATGTTTATTATACACTGGTAATAAGTAGTTTATTGAGCACGAATAAATATTAAGCTGACCCCGCGGTCACGTTATCGTTCACACAGCACAGATATCAACGATGTTTACGCTATGAACTTCAAATGCAGACTAGGATGTACATAAAGAGTAAGCCATCTAAATATGATTTAACAATTTGGGCCTTAGGAGACTGCGAACCTGCATATCCAATCAATATGCAATTTAATCTTGGTATTTTTTTACTTAGTAGAAATATGTCTCATAAACTGCTTTCCAGGGAAGCAGAGCAACAAACCCGGAAAACTCAAAGAGACAGAGTAGTATTGGATCCCGCGGACCATTTATATGAAGGCTAGTATAACGATGGACAACTTCTTCACCAGTCTTGATCTAGCTGATAAGATGTTTATTTATTTTGTTTATTTTGGTACTCATCCAACAGCCGTTAGGCCCATTATAGGCGTCACTGTACATTTTATATGGACTTCCAACCCCACTAACGACTGTCATGATGTTATTATGACATCCGGGACCAACTATTTCCGTGGCAGCCGTACCACGAGGCGCCGGAAGATGCAGCCATGGAACTCCCATCCAAGTTCTGACCAGAAAGAGCGTTGCTTAACTCTACTGATCGAACGCGGACGCTTGTTCAAGCTACTCCACCCGGGACCCCCTGTGTTCAAGAAAGCTCACACTTTGTGGTATTATAAAGAAGAACAACATGTTCATACCATCAGAAGTTCTACCATCGCCTCATGTTTAATGTCAGCGATCTTTGCCTTTAGAAAAAATAGAACGCTTGTGTCGTGTGTGCCAAAGAAAAGCCGAGCTGCTATTTCGCTTTCGAGTGAACATTTTGATGATAAGGTAAATGCAGAAGCTGAGCAATATGAGTTGCGCATAATTCTGCACTATAGCAGCACCAAAGGTGCAGTTGATGTAACAGACCAAATGGCTAAAAAGTATACCACACAGTGAAGAACACTTAGATGGCCAATGGTCATCATATTTTGGATATTCGGGCAATAAGCGCATACAAGGTACGGATGCTGGCTAATCTTGAATATAAGAAAGATCAACTCGATAGCAGGAGAGAGCTTCTCTTGGAAATAGTTATCGAATCAGCAAAAGAACACATTACTCACCGTTATAGTAGCACTAAAATTGTACATGCAGTTATAAAGCAACATATAGTAAATGAGATAAAAAATCAACGAGATCATGCCTTCAATGCGGCAATTTGGTGTGTACCTAACACTTCAGTGGAAAAGAATTGTACAACATATATCAATAAAAATACTAGCCCTGGGCATTTGCAAAATTACCTCAGGTGTGGTATTGCAGTATATCCTTGACAACATTAAGCTCTATGCTATATCAAGAAACCTTAAACAGCTTCATACGAAGATGGGTTAACATGCAAAGCTGTCGTCAAGTAAGAGCTGCTATTACAGCGCCCTCACCAAAGACAGCCAAATATTGCTTGCAACGGTCCCGAATGAACCTTCGACTAGTCGTGGGTATTCTATCTGGACACTGCACTCTAAATCAACATGTGCAGAGGATGGGGCTGGTGTACAGCCCAAACAGTCGCAGATGCAATGAGGATGACGAGACAGCAGAACACAATCTGTGCCACTGTCCAGCTCTCGCAAGAGTCAGAGGATCCATGTTGGGGCACTTCTGGCCTGATATGGTCAGAATTAGCAACACTCCAGTTGCAACAAAGAGGGGTGCAGCAAGGCTGCATACTCGCTCTAATACTGTTTAACTTATATTCGGAGAAAAACATAATATCCTTTATGAAAAAATAGGAGGTGTTAAGGTCAAAGGTTTACTACTTAACACCATACTATATGCAATTCTCATAGCTACTAATGAAGAAATGCTGCAACGATTATTAGAATGGGGCAAAACATCAATACCCACAAAACTAAGATCATGGTCGTGAGTAGAAGTAACGTTAACGAATAGTATACACGATAATAGAACCGAACAAATATGTAAATGCAAGTACCTACGGAAGAGTTGTTGACGAACTTTCCGAAGATAATACAAAAGTAAGATTTAGCACAGACGAAGCACGTTAAAATGTCCTTAAAACACCGATATTTCATTTGCAATCACTGTATCAAAGTAAGATGTATTGTCCACAGCATTATATGGATCGGAAAGTTGAACGTTGAAACACCACAGCGGTAGACTTCTGACTGAATTTGAGATATGGACCTGTAGATGCATGCTCAAGATTCCATGGACAGACCGATTCATCAACGCTGAAGTACTTAATAGGTACACAAAAGTGGAATAGAGGCTATTGTGTTGTAAGTTAACCGCCATTTCCTTTTTCTAAATTTCGAAGAATTCTTCTGATTTCGCTTCTACAGCTGCACGACTTTTTGAGTGTTACGCCACTTGTGGATTTCTCCAGTTAAAGCCGTCGTCATAGATAGTTTTAATCTTGTTTTATCGCCGCAGCCGCTAATTATTTCGGGATATGGTAGTTTTTGTTTTGAAGCAAAATATCCACTGGTCACCCACGATCAGAGGTATTGTATGGAATTGTAGTGGTGTAGTAATGAGGGTTGGTTGGATGCCATACACTACTGCAGCCTCTTGGCTGATTGTGCTGCTCATCATTACACCTGTTCAGTGAAAAGGTCTGTCGTTTTTATTAGGTGTAATAGACTTTTCACCAGGCGTCCTCTTGTTAGAGTTTTTTGATGGTTGTCTCCCTTCAGGAGTGTATGTCTCCATCGGGCAAGAACTTTACAGTCGAAAATGACATGAGAGGCTGTTTCGTCCTAATTACAAAGTCTGCAAATGAGTTCTTCGCTGAGAATTCCCATTGTGTGCATATGTTTTTGAAGATTACAGTAACCCGTTATCAGCCCTGTCACTACCCTAATTTGATATCTGCTTAGTCACAGTAGGTGATCTTTCAGTTTTTTAGATGGTTTCCTAAGCCTCGCCTTGCTATGTCCTTCCACACAGTTGCAGTAGTTTTGATGTCGTATATTTATCCATCTGGTTAACCAACTGCGGACTGTCGCTTTGGTGACTCCAAATATTGGTTCAGGGCCAGTGAATTGTGTTTCTGATCCCTGTTTTGCAAGAGAATCTGCTTTTTCATTACCTTGAATACCCCTATGCTTCGGCACCCACATTAGGATTATCCTGTTGTAGTTAGCGAAGGTTAAAAGATTTTGAAGGCAGTCCCAGACCAATATTGAGTTACTCCGATAGCTATCTAGGGCTTTTATAGCCGCCTGGCTATCTGTTAGGACAAAGATGTATTTACCTCGGTAATTTCTTGATATATTCTCCTGCAGACATATGTCTATTGCATGAATTTTTGCTTGGAAAACGGTGGCATACTGAACAAGAAATGCATATGCATTGAACTGGGGATATTCCCCGTATATTCGTGATCCGATGCTGCTGTCAGTTTTGGACCCATCTGTGTACCAGGCACGTTTACTTACCTGACCACGACTTTGTACTGGCCCTTTATTTCAGTCAAACTGGGTGTTAAAGGGTTTATGGTAGTTTTTTCTGGTTGGCATTGTGTCACTGTTCATTTTTTAGTAATGGGTTTGTGACGATGTCTGTTATTCTGGTGTGACCGGCAACGGTACTCGTTTGCCAGTTTCCATTGTACTTCAGCCTGCACGTCGCCATTCTTGCATTTGCCTTAACTATGATGTTTAGGGTAGGCAGGATTAGTAAGGTTTCCACGGTTGCGGTTGAGGTGCTTCTCATAATACCTGTGATGCATAGATAGGCAAGCCTTTGGAGTTTAGATAGCTCCAGTTTGGCTTATCTTTATTCCACTTTGGGCCACCCTACTAGCGAGCCATAGGTAACCATGGGTCCCACCACGGCAGTGTACAAGTCCCCAGGTTCTACCCAGTGCTCGCTTCAGTGCCAATTCCAGATTAGCTTAGCATCTAGCACCATTCCTAGATATTTAACCTCCTGACTCAATTGCAATTGTTCGTTAGAGATTTCGGAGCTTTAGCCCGTCCAATTTCCTCTTTCTTGTAAATGAAATTAGTGCCGTTGTTTGATAATTTACGCTTAAGGTTTCCTCGGCACACCATCTTTCCACAATTCCTAGAGCGTTTTGCATGAGCTCTGAGACTGTGTTGTCAACGTACCCCGAGATGAGTATCACCAGATCACCTGTGTGTGTGTTTTACACAATCTAATATCCATCTGTTTTACAGGGAGGAGGAAAAAAAACTCAGTACGTTAAATATGCTATAACAGGAAACTTTTTGTTAAAACATCTTTATAGAAAACTTCACGTACATATTAATAACAATATATTATCTACATGAAATACAATTAATTTCCATTCAATTACAAGTTAACCATTTTTTTAATTTAACAAATGGGAAACAAATTTGTTCTAATTCATCTGTCCAATTTCTGAAAATTTTCCAGCTAATTAAAAAAATCCCTACAACAAAAAGTGGTAAATATTTCTAATTAAAATGTTGAAAGTTTTTAATACATTTATATTTTACAGATTTCTAAAATAGTTTTTAAAATCTCTAAGTATGTGGGAAATAGATATTTTTAATCAATTCAGATAATAGAGGAATAAAATAAAATATTTACAATGGAAAATAGTGTTTATCTTTTAAATTTTATTGACAACGTTTTAACAGGTAAAAATTACTTTTGAGAATAGTTAATTGTTTACGTATCCTACAATGTTATTTTTAAAGTGTTATACTATAAGTATTCTTTTATTACAGATTTTAATATGTTTTAAATTGTTTATACAACTGAAGAAGACAGCATGGTGTCGAAATAGATTTTAATTGTTGATATAGGAAAGTGCCAATATCACTAGCTGCAATTTCCTTGTACAACTTTGAAAATATGAGTTCCAATCGTTCTGTGAAGGAACCTTTTTAGTAATGCAGTAACCATCTATTTATTTGCAAAAGCCTCTTCAGAGACGTTGTAAAGATAGGATACAGCCAAGTACTTTCGAAGAGTTAACGTCTATATTTGCAGCAGGTAATTTGTAAAACTCGAAGTGTCTGAGTTGGGGGAATGCGTAATCAACCCCAAAGAAATTTGAACGAATGGAAACACGAAGTAGATCATCGAACTGCATTTAAATTGCAGCTTATACCGGAACACAATTCAAGAATCTACTAATCGATAGAACGCAGGCTATACCTAACAACAGCCTTGAAATTGTGTTTCTCTCTTTTCTACTGAAGACAATTGATTTAGTAAATCCCCGGATTCGACAAGATTTTTGCGTATCCACACAAGATTTGTGTTATTATTGGGCTGTAAACAACTCCAGATTCGACATTGACACAAACAATATTGCTTAAATCTTTGACGCACTCGTGGAACGAAATTTGCAGATCCAGATTTACTGGCGCTTTTAAGTCTAGTGCTGAAATATTTAACAATCCTATTAGATTAAAAGTTGCTACTTATATAGTGATAAAGCAAGTAGATCTATGAATTCAATAAAAATATTTCAGACATTTAACTTGAAAATACCTAAAGAAATTTAAATTCTAGACTTTAAGAGACAAGTAAAGATTAAACGATTTAAAATATCTATTAGTTATCTGAAAGGGAAATCGTCAAAGATGAGCTCATCCAAAGTTTACATATTTTAGTATATAAAGCACATTAGATCATGCCGTTACTGTTCTCAGAAAAAAACAGCATATTCGGTTAGCAGTTGTTATATAAAAACAGCCCTCGTGATAATATTACGGGAGAAAGTTAGGCTTCGTACATTTTGATGTTATTTTAGGGCTTCTCCAAATGTGATGGCTGTTCTTTTTTTGACCATCAGTCATATGATCATTTTATAGTTTGCCGTCTAACCCTTTATAGCGAATAAACGAATCCTTTCTTTGTGAAAGAAATCGTTTATTGGTTTTGGAAAAACGGACAAGAGAAGTAATATGAAATTTTAGTTAATAATAATTCGAGCTGCTGCTAAAATGATAACAAAGAGGGCGGCTAATTCTCCCCTGTTAATCTACATAACCACTTCATAATTAAAAAAACGTATTTAGATAAATGTTTTTCGTGTGAACTATTTTTCGAACCGAGTATCTAATACAGGCCATGCCAGAATATAATAAGGTTTTAATCATATTATGCATATTGCGTTCTTGTTAATTCTCCAATAAAAGGGGAGAAAAGTCGGTGATAATATAACTTAAAAAATTGCTAACACTTTTATTTCTACAACGGATTATCCTTATTCTTAAAAATAGTCGGTCATTCTACAAAAAATAATATGAGGGCTAGGTTTCATTATCGGTTAGCTTTTTCGTGTCGACAATTAGTAGCAGCAAGTAGTTATTGGAAAATAATGGAAGATATACATATGTAGGTTATAAATATAAATTTATTTGTTTTGGTCTGCCTTTCGTGTTTTCTGATTTTACGTTGCACCTTTTTACTTGCTGCGAATAGTAAACGCTAATTCTACTAATGTACGTTCGCTATCCGGCGATTATGTTAAGAACTCACTTTTTTCTTTATGCCATAATTTGAACTGTCCGTACGTTCACGGAGGCCCTATCGTGGGAAGCAATTCGTGATTATGTTATAAAATATATTTTTTGGTCGCATGATGGCATCTTGTAATTAGGACTTACACTTAACACTTCGCTGAATCGATTCCATGTACTCTTATTTGATCCAACCTTTTTGCTTTTATTACTTCTTTAATTAAGGTTGTTACCGCGAATAAATGTCAACCATTTTGGCACTATCCGTTGTTGGTTCTCCCGTGTCTCCCGTATGGTTTAGCAGAATGTGTGACGGTAAATTGTTGAACCTGGTGCACTTTACTATTGGTTTGCTACTGATATCACAAGTAGGTAAATTTATTACGCATTCTTCATGTCCACAACCCTTCTCCGACATTGTGTTTGAGTTACTTGTTTAAAATACTAACGAGTTACGACGGCAATATTGGATGCTTTCACTTGCTGTTACATTTTACCCAAAATTATTGTAGCAGGGGTTACCACATTTGGAAGACCAATTTATGGCTCCAATACTTTGGAGTAAAGAAAACGTTGAGTAAATATTTACTACATGATGATTAATGCAAAACATAAAAACTGTAGTACAGTTTTGGAAGAAACGCAACCACATTCTTACTGAAGCCGTCAGTGACTGTTTACTTAAAAATTAGAGAATAAGCGCTGAATATTTTTCACGTAATTACCTATAGTTTGAAGGAATTCAGTAGTTGAAGATGCGCATGTGTTGTAACGGTCGTAAAATATTTTCTTTAATATTCATTTTTACTGACCGTTCGACCACTTTTCTTCTCGTTTTGTATATTAGGTTGTTTATGCTTATGTAGTCTTTAGAAATTACGGAATTCGGTGTTGGCATTCTTTTTTTTAGAGGCGGTTTTTAGAGCGTTTCTCGTAATGTCATTGACATAAGCAAATCCGGCAGTTGTGCGAAGGACTTATTTTTTCAATCTTTGTGAAAGACCTCCTCGATTGGGATGCGATAGGTAAACAGTGTGATTAAACAGCTTTCTTTGAGCGTCAACTGACGATCATTTCAATTAGGGTTTAATAAACCTCCGCCAAATAGATTCCAAAGGCTTCTAATTAGTCTCCTTAGCATAGAATTTCGGCTTAGACCGCGTAGTATTTGTATATGAACACCCAGCATTTTCTGGCTTAATGTGCCTTGCACCTTGTGAAGTCGAGCAAAAACCCGCGCGATGGCCATGCTCTTTGGTGGCTCGTGTTGTTTGAGTATCTTAAGAACGAGGATACTTAGGCAGATTTGGCCGTTTTGCTGTTTGTGCATCCATATTCACTAACGTTTCGCAAGACCTTGCAGCTTGCATCATCATAGTGAAAGTCGCACTAAGAACCGAAGGTCGGTGTGGAGCTATTTATAGTCCTCTGTGCCAGGCGCGCGGAGTGGCGTAACGCTGGTTGGTCATCCGAGTGCAACGTAATCCGTGGGGCGTGGCCGTATGACGCACCGTGGTTGTAATGCTTTAGATCGTGTATCACAGGGGTCCACGTTTTACTAAGTTTCAAGCCATCTTCCCTGTTGATATTATTTGGATGTTTTTCTATTTCTATGGCTTCACGTATAACTCGCGGGAAGTAATGAGGTATTCTGGCAAGTACTCTGGCATGCTCAAATTCTAGAGTGTGTCCATTTGTAAATGTATGCTCAGCTACGGCTGATTTTGTGATGCGTTTGTGTTTGCAATCGCCTTTATGTTCTTGGAGTCTTAGATCAACGGAAAGACCAGTCTGTCCAATGTAACTCGAGCCGCAAGAACAAGGAATGCGATATACCCCAGCGGTTTTTAAACTTGGAATCTTGTCTTTTACCGATCTGAAGCCGTTACCCAAAGTTTCCTTGCTCGTGAACACAGTTTTGATGTTGCATCGTTGCAGGACACGTCCTATCTTATCAGTCGAGCCTTTAACGTAAGGTAGAAATGCTAAGCCTTCCAGAGGTGGAGATTCTTCTTTAGCCTTTTTGGTCATAGTCTTGTCTAGTGCTTTTCGTATGGCGGTAGTTGTGTATCCGTTCCTTTGTAAAGAGTCAAACAGATGTAGCTTTTCTCTCTCTAGATTTTCCTCGTCTGAGATACGAACGGCTCTTGTCGCCAGAGTCTGGAGAACAGTTGCTTTTTGCATTGGATGATGGTGTGAGTCAGCATTTAGATATCTGTCCGTGTGTGTTTTCTTTCTATAGACTGCATGTCCTAAACTGCCATCTGATTCTAATTTCTAATTCCTTCTAATTAGCTAAATCTTTGTTTTGCTTGCACAACGCCCTATACTATTTGTTCACTTAATCTTTTGTAATAATATACAGGGTGTCCAGTAAAGGTGTTCCCTAAACTTAGATATAGATTCAGCGATGAAAACCAAGCATAAAAGCTCATATAAACATAGGGGCTTAAATGCCTCCTTAAGACGGCATTTAACATTTTTTACTTTTTTCGTTTATCACATCATTTTTTAAACAAACTATTGCAAAGGTAATTCAATAAAACAAAAATAAACTAACAACAGTAAATTACTCTAACAATTGTTCAAAGTGACCCCTTTTCACTTGACTACACGTATGTACTGTTTGTTCGAAACTCCAACAAACTCTCTCTTCTAATATTTTGTAGAAGAGCTTGAACTTTTTGAAAGTGAAATGGATAAAGTTGCTCCTCATGTAACACGTTCCATACTGACGATTTTGCAACGCCAGTAGCTGCAAAAATTCGCCGTACACTTGTTTCAGGATCTTCGTCAACGATATTTAGCATTTCTTTTTCAACATCTGGATTTCGGCGAACATTATGGCTCCAATCAGAAGAACGAGGTTTGAACGAACCATTTTCTCGTAGTATCCTATCTACACTCAAAAATGTTTTAGCGCATACCTTTCGCTGTATAATCTAACTGCTCGAGCAGCATTTCCGTTGGACTTTCCCAAAATTAGATGCATATCTGCATAATCTTCAAAGAATATTCCATTATTGTTACTGACAGATCAAAAATATGCCTAAAGAAGTTAAAACCGATGCCAAAACTGACTTAACCCAGGTTACTTAGCAAAATATAAGCCATGTTAATGAATTATTTAGTTTTCTAAAATTAATAAATTAGTTTCAAATATCGAATATCTTTGAAATCAAGCATCGGATCCCCGATGTTTATATGAATTTTGATGCTTGGTTTTCATCGCTGAATCTATATCGAAATTTACGGAGCACCTTTACTGGACACCCTGTATATAGTAATAGTATTTTAAATTATGGGTTTTTCTTGAATCTAACTAGACTTAGTGCTATTTTATCATAATAATTCGTTGTAAAACTGTTTAATTGAATCCCAGGTTTATTCTGAATATCTGAATATTTGGTGTCATTTATATATTCCTTAATTTTGATTTTGCTTCTTTGAACCCCCATGATTGTTTGCCTAGACGGCCCATATCGGATTAGTACGAGGGATGTACAGTATTTATTGTCTCCAGCATAGAATACACCATTATTTTTCAACATAATCCCCTTGAACGTGAAGACACTTATTCCACCTATGTTTAAGCATAGCAGCACCTTTCTTGAAAAACTCGGAGTCTTGATCACAGAAGAAGTCCTGCGCTGCTGCCGTAACAGCGCCATCGCGCTCAAATTTTGTTCCCCTAAGACTCTCTTTTAGCTTTGGAAATAAATAAAAATCACTGGGAGCTAGGTCAGGAAAGTAGGGTGGATGCTCCATAACTTCAAACCCAGCGTCATGAATTGCATTCATAGAAATAAGGCTTTTATGAACTGAGACGTTGTCTTGGTGGAAGAGAATTCCGTGTGACAGTTTTCCTCTTCTTTTTTCTTTAATGTAATCACGAAGTTTTGTAACTAATGCTGCATAATATTGACCAGTGATTGTGTGACCACGGTCCAAAAAATCTACCAGCAAAATTCCTTCGGCAACCTAAAAAACTGTAGCCATTATCTTGTCCGCTGGAGGTTGTACACGAAATTTGCTTGGAGGGGGAGATCCTGGATGACGCCACTTCATACTTTGCTATTTGCACTCGGGATCGAAGTGATGAATCCAAGTTTCATCAACCGTAACAAAGCGATCGAGGAAACGTTTAGGATTACGGTTAAACAAGGCTAAATTGGCTATTGAAGAAGTGACTCTAAGACGCTTTTGTTCGGGCGTACCCATCTTGCTGACACTTCATGAAGGCCTAAATAGTCATTTATTATGGTTCCAATCGTATTATTAGAAAGTTCGGTTATCTCCGCTACACGTCTTGTTGTCACTCCGATCTTCTCTGATCGTGTCATTCACAAGATAATTTTTTTCTTGAGTACACGCAGAATGCGGCCAACCAGCACCGTTTGCATGCTCGCAGGTTGTTCTGCCACATTTCAACGCTCGAAACCTACTTGATAGGAAGGAGCAGAATCTCCAAGCACGCCAACCATATCTGTATGAATCTCTTTAGGTGCTGAACCTTTCTTTTGTAGGTACTTGATGACAGCATGAAGCTCACTTTTGTCCATTTCCCAAAATATTCGTGCAACCACTACTTTCAACTTGTATAACTTTGAAACCATTAAAGTTCGACTAATCAAATATGGCAATTTATTTGTCAATAAAATAACAAAACAAGTGCGGTTACTAGGAGCAACGTATTCCAAAGCCATCTATGCTAGGGACAACAAATACTGTACATCCCTCGCATCAGTATCTTTTTGGATCTCGATTTGGGAATGATTTGTTTTCTTTTATTGAGCTATAGGAACCCCTGTGGCTGTTGTGCTAAAATTGTTTTATATTTCTGTTTTGGAATGCGATACTTTTATTAAAAAAATATATTGCAATTTTCCAGACGTCTGATTGCGAATGATTATTTTTTTGTGTTAAAGCATTTGTACTTGAAGCTATATAAGATTTATTCCTTTACTCAAACCTATTTGTTTATGTCATTAAGATTAAGAATTTGAAGGGGACCCTCGATGGTAAGTTACTTTTGTTTAGGTTGTTAGTTACATGGGCCCGCTATTTTGGAACCAGTAGCATCTGTCTCCAATAGTGCTTCAGTCCTATTCCAAAAGGTTCTTGGCACCTAGATTTTTTTTTATCGTCGCACTTGAGGCTGCATCGAGAAATGTTTGGGGATATGTTTATAGAATTTTACATTAAAGATATCCAGCAGTTGGGAAAGCGATGGATAAAGTGTTTATATTATAACATGATATCAATTTACGACATTGTTGTCAAATTGATATGTCTCTCGTATGCTATGTTTGAGTAACCAAGGCCAAGATACAACAATAATATTGCCGTTAAGGGTGTATATTTTTTCGCTATTGCCACTGTTCAAACTTGCACTTTTTTGTATACTAGAAGCATTATCTACGTGTTCTCGTCATTCTTGCACAAAACACATAGGTACATTCAAGACAACTAAACACCTACGAACAGTTAAAATAAAATTTGACAGTTAAATATTATAAGTTGCTAATGTATAGGTTGGGCAGATGAATACTAATTGCTTTACCTGTGGCTTAGCTGTAAAGCCAAAGCAGAAAGTAAACATGCACTCGAGCTGGTTTTTCTTAATATTTGCATGCGGTCTTGGGGTCTCCCGCAATTTACGTTCTAGCAAGGTAGTCTGTCTAATTGTAAAAAATACATGAATCTCTCTACACTGGAGGAACCCGGATCCCCTGACGCTTCCTTTGTTCCTGTTCGTGTACAAATTTTTCTTGTTTACAAATTAAACTGCACCGTAGTGCGACCGGTTCTTGCAATCCTTAATTAATAGTCACCGCTGCCGCCAGGAAGTCATAGAGCAGACATATTTCGTATCCCAACAGCAACAGGCTAAAAATACTAAAATGTATACTTCAGTCCCAAAGCTGACAAAAAATGATGGATGATTGTTGTTCCCTATTTTAGACTTAGAAGTGTCATGCTTGCTACGACAGGATTTTCCTGTAGTCCACTGTGACTAATGTATGACAATTTAAATCTTTCGTGTCATTTGTTTATTTTTGGATTAGTAATTACAAAGCTAGCTGTACTTGCGAATGTACACTGAATGACAAACGACTTCCGGGATTGGACCGTGTCATGATTGAGATCGAAGAACTCAACGTTTCGCCCACTTTCGTAAGGGGCTTCATCAGGAGGAAAAAAGCAAAGAGCACGGTAACTCAACGTGTTAACCACGCCAGAGGCGAAACTCTTTGCAAAGGGAAGGGACAGAAGAGCACGGTAACTCAACGTGTGAACCACGTCAGAGGCGAAACTCGACTGGTCGATCTCAATCATGACACGGTACAATCCCGGAAGTCGTTTGTTACTTAATGACAATGGCCGTGAAAGCCTCAAAAATCACGTACACTGAATGTTAGAATCATGGATTAGAGGAAACATTTGTAGCGTTTTTAAAAGGTATTTATAAAAGTATAAAACACTAGTACCCCAGGTACGACAGTTTAGCATATTTTTTTATTATCTTTAACCCTCTCATTCTTTTATTGCCTCGGTTGGCCTAATATATTAGGATATATACAGTTTATGCAGTTTAGAATATTTTTCCATAATAGAAGTTGGACGAAAACAAGTTGAATGGGGTGCAATCCTTGTAGTTAATGATGATAAACTTATATCTTCAACACTACACAGTGGCATTAGTACCATTTCCTCATTTTTTGCTGCTGTATTGCGTTTGATATAGAAGTTCCTCGACCTCAATAATGACAAGGTCCAATCCGGGAAGTCGTTTTTTACGTAATGACAATGGCCGTGAGAGCCTCCGAAATCATACAGACACTTAATTTAATAATGAGCAAAAGGAACTTCTTGTCTCGTATGTTTTAAAATGTTCTCATGTGAAATATAGCTTAGCGTATAAACTACTGCAAAAAACCCACTTATAAATAAGCATTCATCTTAAATAGAAACTTTTAGGAAACATGCAAAGCAAATAAGCCAGCACGACTAGACTGGCTTCTGGGTTTCATGAAGACGCATTCAAATATTTTATTGCGTGAACTAGAAAATAGAAACCGACCAAGAACAGCTGTTATGGAATTTTATGAGAACTGTAGTCGGGCCTTTCAGTCCATTCACTGCAAGCAGGATTTGGAACCTCGATGAAGCCGATATATTGACGATTGTTCAAACTCCTAACGTAATCCTATAAAAAATCTGGTGTGATACACGCACACAACTTCATTTTACAGTGATCTTATAATTAGCCAAAAATATGATTTTAAATTTTTAAGCAGTTGTAAAAAATTTTAAAAAATTACAGATTCTGCAAAAACGGTACAAAATAGAGCGTTAGTTCAAGAGACAAATTTTCTGTAGAATTTTAAGCTTAATTTAAAAATGTAATAATATACCGGGTGTTCTATTTAAAATAGGAGTTAATAAAAAAATAGAAAAAAAAATCTGGTGTGATACACGCACACAACTTCCTTTTACAGTGATCTTATAATTGGCCAAAAATTTGTTTTTAAATTTTTAAGCATTTGTCAAAAATTTCAAAAATTACAAATTCTACAAAAACGGTGCAAAATAGAGCGTTAGGTGAAGAGGCAAATTTCCTCCAGAATGTTAAGCTGAATTCAAAAATGTAATAATATACCGGGTGTTCTATTTAAAATAGGAGTTAATAAAAAAAAATAGAAAAAAAACAAAAGAAACCCATTTTAGAAGTATTCAACTGGAAAATCACCTATCTCACATCAATACGCATTAAAAATTTAATAAAAATGAGAAGTTTGAAAAAAATCGTTACAGCCGTTTTTGAAAAAATCGAAAAAACCTACTTCCGGTTATGCGATTTTCTTCAAAAGCTTGCTGTCGCATCTACATAGTACACAAAACTTATATATGAAGTTTCAACCCTATACCTCTTTTCGTGTTTGAGATATTCTGTTCACAGACACACAGAGACACACACACACACACAGACAGACCAATGAAAAAAAATAGTTTTTTTGGTTTCAGGGGACTCTGAAACGTGAAGATCTGTTGAAAACTCAATTTCGAATTTTTGGGGTGAATCCAATACTTCCTTTATTGTAAAAGGAAGTAAAAACAAAAGAAACCCATTTTAAAAGTATTCAACTGGAAAATCAATACACATTAAAAATGTAATAAAAATGTAAAGTTTAAAAAACACCGTTTTTGAAAAAATCGAAAAAAACTGAAAAATCACAAGTGTAAATACCTACTTCCGGTTATGAGATGTTGTTCAAAAGCTTGCTGTCGCATCTACATAGTACACAAAACTTATATATGAAGTTTCAACGCCATAGCTCTTTTCGTTTTTAAGATATTCTGTTCGCCGACAGACAGACACAGACCAATAAAAAAATAAATAAGTTTTTTGGGTTCAGGGAACTCTAAAACGTGGAGATCTGTTGAAAACTCAATTTCGAATTTTTGGGGTGAATCCAATACTTCCTTTATTGTAAAAGGAAGTAAGAAGGAGTGAAGCAGCTGTGATAAGCTGTTTACTGTGGTTGTGGATATCTTGTTTCTATGGTCGGAATTGTCCGTACCTCTGGATTTGCTGTACTACCTGTTCTTCTAGGGCCTAGAAGAACAGGTAGTACATCTAGGGCATGATATTTTGATGAATGATGCACCACTTGGACGCCTGGGTGGATTACTGCATCACTGTTTCTCAAAACTCCGAAGCATGTAGAAAATCATACGAAACACAGTAAGTAAAATGCAATTTTATTTCTTCTGGACAATCACTAAAGTCATTGATCATTCATAATTGTCGCCTTTCCGCCACATTCCGCCCATCATCTGCAGCCGCTGGAAGTCTTTGTAACAGTTCCCTTTAGAGCAACATATGAAGTATCTCAAAATTACTGGATGCTTTCACATCTCAGCAAAAAAATTTAAATTCAGAAAGTTGCTGATTCAGTAGGCAAAGTATTTTAAAATGCTTTCAAATCTAAATATATTCATATTGGTTTTCAAAATTCAGGATAGAAACAAGAAAAGCCAGTGCGGAAACGGCAGCTACGAAGGGACTTTTGGGAACTAACTAAATGAAAACGTTGCGACCGATAGTAGGCTTCACGTTGTTAAACAAAAAAAAACACCTACATACGAGACCTGTACAAAATGGATGATATAGTGCAGTGAGTGAGACAGAGGTGAAGACAGTGGAACCAACATGTTAATAGGTTGGCCGACGATAGAATAATCAAGATCGCATGTAATGGGATATCCGGCAGGAAGAGACCCCCTGGAAGACCAAAAGATGGCGTGACAGTTGGCAATCCATGTCCGAGGAAGCCCAGAATTACACAAGCATTATGTTTTAAAAAAGTAGAAGAGGAAGAAGGGATAGAAACACATTCACAGCTGAAGACTTTAATGTAGCGAATGTCATTGGTATATTAACTGGAGATTGCTCAAAGAGCTCTTCATTGCCACAGCCAACTAAGACACCCTTATCCACCAGTTCTTGTGGCTCAGTATCACTTAACGTTACACTCTTATCCTCAGCGACTAACACAAATAATGTCTCCGTATTATTTGCTCTGCCGTCAATGAAACCTCTGAAAAGAGGTTTGGGGTGACAAATATAGGAGTTCTAGGTGGAGCACACCAGTTCTTGAAAGATAAAGATGATAATACGAAGAAAAAGGGAATAATTATTTATTACGTTGCTTACAAATCTTGCATAACTCATTATCTGAGAAAAGTATAAGCGTGCAATCCAGTATTTGTTGCATTGATATTCCAACGTTTTTCTATATGTTCCTAAGCAGAAGTTGTAACAGAATCGTTCTCATCATCTTGTACCGAGTCTGTAGTTCAAAAGTTAGATTATGTGAAATCTATGGTGTACAACGGCAGAACATTTCGAAGAAACTGTGTTACGTTAATGTTATATTACGAAGCTATAAGCCTACTGTATGGGTTCTTATCTAAACCAATGCAAATTAAAGAGATGAAAAGATTTGTTATCATATTATAGCTATATTTCTGCTTATGATTTACTCTGTATAAAGAGATGAAAATCAAGGTTTGATTTTATACCCATTATTTATTTGATCACGCTTTTCCATGACAAAGAGATTAAACGATACTCAAATATTTTCATAACACTCAATTAATAACATTCTACAATAAAAAGCACTTCGAGCTTTAAAGACGCCACAGCAACTGAATTAAATTTTAAATTGGTTGCCGTTATTCCATCCAACCTACTTCCAGGCAGATTTGGGCAACCTTAAGATACATGAGATTTGCGAAGTTTGCGAGTGCCAGCTAAAACTACAAAGCTCTAAATAAGCTTAAATCGAGTTAGGTTTGGGTTCTCTAGCGGCAGAATTTTCATTGATATTGAAAATCGGTATAAATTTTAAATTCTCCAGTTCCGTTGGCTGGCGAAGGCCGCCAGATTTCCAAAAACGACTTTCTTGCTTTACAAACCCCTTGACGTATAGCAACTGATTAATTTTGGATTACCGCTTTCGGCCATAATTAAGTTACGCGATAATTTAAGTTTATGAGAGATTAATCTGCACCCTTTTTCATTCAGGACCCTGCACTAAATTTTTGAAGAGGATTATTGGGCTTCAACGAGCGCTCCCAAAGACTTAATCGTCGCAATAAATAGGTCGCATTTAAAAATCTCCCCCATTCTGTTAAGATGCAACAGCTTTCAGCTCGAAGCAATGATTAAAATTTAAACATGACACGAAGTTTTGTAAATTTCCAAAGATCATGCCTTTCGAAATATCAAACAAGTTAAAGTAAACATACCAAACGTGGGGCCTAACCTCAATTCATGGACGGTTTGCGGATGCTTCTAATTTTAAATATTTAAAACACCAAAACATTCGCTGCTCATCGTATGTTAAGACGGTGTATATGTTAAACTGCGTCACGTAAATAAGTAACTTCTCCGCAGGTTTCAGTTATGAATAATAAAAGGTAGGTTCACAAATATAATGTCATGAAACTTAGAAGTAGAATCGGCATTTGATCTAACAGTTAAAAAATGTAAATGTAATTCTTACGTCTTTTGGACTTTTCTCATGAAAATTAATTATTGTACAAGTTATACATCTCCTGTGACAAACAAAGTAAACGTGTTTTAATGAAATGCAAGATTGGTATTTATCGCTATTTGAATTACTCTTATTCACTGTGAACAAAACTGTTCGGAAAACTTAAAAAAATATGTGACATCAATCCCACAAAGTTTTTTTGTCATCTTCATTTCTTAGGTTATTATATGGCGCATAGAGCAATATTCACTTATTTGTTTCCATAGAATATAAAAGTTTATTCCTTTGGCCGTGAACGTTTCATCTCTCTTTTATTTTGTCTCCAAAACCAGAGGCCGATCCAATACGAAATATCAAACTCTTCGACTATATGACATAGTATTATTCAAAATAAAGTGAATATCTGTTTCTAAATGTTCGTAATCGGCAACAAGTATTTTCAAACAGCTCATGGACATCATAATCCCTCCAAAAATTCGACATCCAGGACTACTTATTGTCCGGGGAACCAAGCAGATAAAAGGCTATCATATTTTGAAGGAAGTTGACAACGAGCAGCATCGTATAAAAATGTTTTGCTACTTTTGATCACTACCGAACATTGTGGGATTGCAATACATCGTCTACTAAGCATTCGAGGGGTTCTGGGTTCGATTCCAGCGGCGGTCTGTTCTGATTCAAATTTTTAGGTGGTCAAGAGAAACCTTCTTTAAGGTGAATGTAGGGGCCGTACTTCGTTATCTCTTGTGACCTTTCTTCTATTCTGCACCCGTTCTTTCTGTCACCCATCCTATAATTTCCGTTCTTGCCTGAAGAGGAACGCTGGGTACTTAAAGTATTCCGCTCTCACTTGGATAAATTGAAATGTCATAAACCCTATTTACCTTTAACCGCTCTCTCACTTCATCGGCAGTCCCGTGATCATTTACTGTGGTTGTTTGGACAATACTGTATCTTTGTACGTTTGGAAATATAAAGTAACAATCTAAAAACCTACAAAATATCGATATACAACATAATATATTTTTATCAACCTTTATATGATACCCACGGCTGAGTCATGGGAATTTCCACTTTTAAGAGGATTAGGCAATTGATTCGGGGATTATGTAGTGGGCGCAGCACTAGATGTTTGTGGTTGCAGTGTCGAAGTTGAGATTTAAACTAAATATTTTATTCCAGCCGAGTCTTTGATATTGAACTACACAGACTATTTATATACAGAGTGGTCGTGGAAGTGGGGAAAATATTTTACCAACATTAAAGGTTTTTTATTTGTTTTCCTAAAGAGCCAAATTAAAAAGTGATGGCCCTTTAATGTTGAATAAAGGTTTTTATTTTTTGAATAACCCCATCAGACAGTTTTAAATAGTAATAATTTGATAGCAATAAGAATACTTTAATTTGATTAGTGGCGTCATTAGGGGAGTTTAAGAAATATTTTTGATAATAAAAATATGAAAGTCAAGAATCTGCGGCGTATTAAAAACTTTTCTTAAGATTTTTAGCTCAACATATTCGTTTTTGATATAAACTCAAAAATATTTTCCAGTGTGATATTGACTGGTAATTGTACCATGGTTGATATTGCACAATTTATTTGGTCTAACTTTGTGACTGATGCTGATACTTTTACCCATTTAATTTTAAAGAAATTAAAAAGAAGTAAAATTTTAAGGTAACAGGTTTTAACATGTTCAACATTTAATGGGAGCTTAATGTATTTGTGCGGCCAATCGTGATAACAAACAAAATTTACGGACAATTTCCTTTAAGCATAGTATGGCATGCTCATCGTGAAATCTTGATATTAAATCAACTGAAGTTTAATAACTGGTTGCAAGACGAAACACCACGTTTCGGTATTTTTATACGACCGTTTTAATAACTTCATTGTACGAGCTTGTCAATAGACATTTGACTTGTTTCACTGGCCCGCAAATAACTAAAAGACGAAGTAAAACAACGAACACTAATTTAATACTCAAACGTATACTAGTGCAAGTGTAACATGAACAACGCGACTACCGATGCATTGAGATGGCTTGAGAGAAAGAGAAAGAGTCCAACTTCGCAAACCCTTTTATACAGTCAAGTGCTGCCCATTGTCTTTTGTTGCTCAGAATTTGGTAATCTTCGGTTTTCTAAAAGTGAAGAGTCATTGGTGTTTACATTATTATACGCATTATACCTATTAGCGCGAGCTGTTATAAGTCTATAGACTCTGGATGTTGGTATTCTTTAAAATTGTACGATAATCCGCAAACTGCTGCAAGACGCTTATTACGGAGTTTTTGCGTTTTTAATATTCTTTCAAAAGAGAATTTAAAAATTGGTGCTGTAGAAAACCGAAACTTTTCATAATAAAAACATTAAAAGCCAAATTAAACAATTAATAAACAGAAGTACTTAATTCAAGTTTGCTTAGTATACGTCTTGGAACCTCAAACTTAGTATAGCATTTCGGGTTCGATGAGTAACTGTAAATTCCGGTAGGCGAATAAATTCTTTTTACTTCCCTCGTGTAAAAGACGAAGGAAGTATTGTAATCGCGAAAAAATCACCTTCCTAGATTTCTCCAGATCTTCACGTTTCAGGGTCCCTAGATGACGAAAAACAGGTTTTCTCAATTCCGTCTGCCAGTCTGTTGGAGAACTAACTCAAAAACTATTTGTTGGAGGAAAACAATATTTCGCATACGCATTATATATCTACATGAAATGAAACCGAGAAAATTTCAGACAAATATATACAGGGTGAGCACCTTAATTTTTTTTTCTATTTAACTTAGATATAGATACAAGTAATAATTTTTGCATAGCGCAGGCTTTATTCTTGCCAAAATTGGATCCCAAAAGATACAGGATAAATATTGTAAGATACAAAAATGAGCAACCAATAAGTGCCTTACGTTAAATGCAGCTGCATCGAAAGAATTCGAAGCGTCCCGATAGCTCACGCGGCAAAGGCCTGATTCTCCGTTAGCAGGCACGCAAATTCGAATCCTATCACGGGTTATAGTTCTTTATTTAAAAATTGATGTCCTTTGCATTACCAAGTGTTTCCATTCTGTGGTTTCAGAATTGTTAGAAATGTGAAAATATTTTTACACCTAGTTGCCTTGGATTTTTAAAATTATTTAGTGTCACAACGTCCACTTGTTTATTTTTGCTTTAATTGAGATACAGGATAGTAACACTTTTCAGATAGTTTACACTTAATTTTTGGGGAAAATTTAACTCAGCAGATATAATTGCAGCGTAAATGCAGAAAGAAGTGTCAATGAAAAAAGGTTCTATTTATGGCGGCTGGAACGCACTGACACCAAAAGTGCTCTGTAGCGCCTGTAGGAATAGTCCGTTCACCTGCAGTATCCCAAAAAACTCTGGAATCGCATACGCTGCCGCCTATCCTTCGAATTCGACCATCGGTAATGTTTTTTTAATTTTAAAATGTATTTAATGTATTAGAAACGTGAAGATATTTTTACCCCTAGCTTAGTTTGATTTTTAAAATTATTTAGTGTCACAATGTCCGCTTGCGAGAGAAGTTTTGGGTAAAGCCTTTTACAGATTTTTTAAATATCATATTAACTTAGTCATGATACTGAAGAGAGGATAATGCAGCAGTGTTAAGGGTCTTGCAGTCTTAAATTTTGTGCTAAGAAAATTTTGGTTTGAATGTGTGACTCACCTTTTATTCACAGTACCTAGTCTGCAATAGTGCTATGAAAGTATTGACTTAAAAAGTGCCTCTAGCGGTATTTGAACCTAACTCCAGGAAGCATGCAGTATTACTTTTAACCTTCATCCCACCAATTTGATCGTTGTAAGAAGAGTTATTGGGATTTTTTTGTAACCTGAGTTCTTTACAAGAAGCCACAACCGAGGCAGATAGAAGGACAAAACAATGGAGAATCAAACTAAATTAAAACATATTAGTGCATATTAACATCATGAGTAAGAAGAATAATGAAGTGTCTATGACACTCAACGACAGGTATCATGCTGCATGCCTATACAGCAAAGAATCATGCAATGAACTTGGAATTCAAACATTGGAAAGAGAGCGACATAGAAAAAAGAGAAGATGTAAATTTTAAGTATAGCAAAGTGTATTCCTGATGGGAAGAAAGTCCAACTATCAATGCACAATAAGTTACTTCTGCACAACCAAGTATTAAAACCAGTATGAACATGCGGTTGCCAACTTTTAGTCTGTGTAAGCAAAATCAACACTAGTCAAATCCAAAATTTTCAGAACAAAGTGCTAAAAAACGTTCTGGATGCACCCTGGTACGTTAAAAAGAGTGATATACATAGGGACCTAGGAATAAAAACTGTATTAGAAGAAAGACAAAATTTAGCCCAGACGTATGGAACCATGCTTCACCATCATGTAAGCGTAGAGGTCGTTTTTTACTCCTTTACAATACAAAATTAGCGAGAAAGCTAAAGAGAAGCAGATCTAACAGTGCCAATACGTAAAAAAAGTGTTCAAGGATAGTGGAACTGACACGACATTAATGGGTGAACAAGGTTTAACATAAGCAGGTAGACAATTTAAGTTAGATAAGAATTGTTAGTGTTACAAAATTTGGTCCGGGCCAACGAAAATTCGTTTTTAAAAAGTAAAACTACTTCTGAAATCGCACATGGACTTTATTGCAAGCAGCGAGCGTACAAAAAGACAAGATACCTAGCTAAAACAGATGTATTTATAATCTTTAAGTGCTGATATCCGCCAGACGTGCCTTATCTTACGGTAGTCAGCAGGTTGGTAACCGTAACTTACACTAGTTCCAATGTAATTTTAATAACACTAAAACAAGTGTGTTTATCAGTAGCTTCATATAATTGATTATTATGATAAATGCGGTTGGAAATATCTCTAAAGAATAAATTGCCGTAGATCTTTTTGAATTTTTTATGTTATTTGGTCGTGTATAATCAATTTCGGGAAATTCCCTGATAGTTGAAATTTCCAGGTTAGTTTCGGAGAATGCTCGTCCGTTTCGATCTCGCGAACTGCACTAGACCACGTATTTAGCACAATTTAACTGTATTACTTGTGGGAATATGTATACTTGTATTTCTGCCTTGTAAATTGAAAGAAACGAGCGGCGTTGCAAAAATACATGACCCGACGAAAGATGTTAATGCTACTGGATTATGATGCATAAATCGACTACTCCGTAAAAGAGCAGGACAGCGATAAGGAAACTGAATATCGTGTATCAGTTGAAGAATTTTTGGTGATTGTTCAGATGAAATTGATTTCCATACTGGTGACGATTTGAAAGGTTTTAGTGTCAAAACTTGCAACGAATGTTAGGATGTCACGAGCAAATATATTAAATACTACTCCCGAACTGAAAGCCTAGATATTATTGAAACAGAGACAAATCGCAAGGCTATTGATTGATGTGACCGATGGAATGCTGTCAACCCTCAAAAAACCTGGACCATTGGTTTGTACGAGTAATATTTACAATTGCTGCTCTTAAATGTAATAGAGAGCCTGCCAAGAAGTTATATTGTTGTGTTACAACGAACTCACCCGATTTCTGGCTTGATAATTTCGAAATTAGGGAAGAAGGAAGGTTAAAGCAGTTTTTTAATGATTATTGCAAAATTTATAATGGATTACAGCACAAGTGGTCATATATACGTGCATGAACAATACCTCAAAAAATTTCACGATTCGGAAGTCCAAGGTCTTGCAAAGAACTCACGGTAATCCCTTGAAGAGTTTCGACATCCGGGATTACAGACTATCTGGGATGTTCCGGAAATCAAACAGTTGAAATCTTACAAATCTGATGAAGCAGAATCTGGGCAGCACTGTATAAAAGGATTTGCGAGTGGGACTCTCCATTAATCGGAAGTAGCGTTAGCGATATTACGGTTGTCTTTACGAATCTGTACTTGTATATGTTTGAAATATTAAATTACTTTTGATAACTTACTCCGTATTGTATATTTATTTATACGTAAGTGAAATAACAAGCTAAAAACTCTATTGCCTGCGCATGTGAATACCAAACCGGCCACATATGGAAGAAAGATTTGGACGTCAGAAAATTGCTTTTCTACTTTCATAATTCACAAATGTGTATTCGAGTAAGGATTTACAATTTATTAGGTGAAATAATTGTAGTATGAATTGTGTGTTATGCTCTTAGGAAAAAAGAATAATCAACCGGAAAAGAACAAACGAGCGAGACCATTCATCAGCGGGACATAAAATAACCGGTCGCGAGTCTATAATTATTCAATAAGCTTTTGCAGAAGGGTGTGCCCACTTGTGTACTCTCACGAGAAATAAAGCGATTATTCCAAAAGAGTTGCTTCCTGTGTTGTTTAAATCTGTATAGTGCACAACCTCCCATATTTGCTTTCAGACACAATCGTGAAACACTCGTACTATTCTATCATACGTGCCTACAAAGAAATAGCGAATATGCAGAAGATAAGGTCGCAGGAGAAAATGAATAGTACAAGTCTGAACTTCCACTATTGTATAATAAAACCAAATGAGCTTTGGCGTAAATGATATTCAGTCAGGGGCGGACTGACAACAATTTTACGACGCTGGATCTTCGGAGTAGCAGGCCACTTATTATTACCGTAAAGCTGTGCACACGGCTTATGAGCCACCCTAATGCGCCACAAACGACACTTTTTTGGGGTTCAAGGTTATTCTACTTTTTAAGTACTACACGAAACATTTCTGTAATGCTACACAAACCTGACAGAGGTGGTTTTCGGGACTCACAACTTACCTTGCTTAAAATGTAATAATATCTATTATCAAATTATATTTTCTGCTTCTTCGACTTCTTGTAATATATGCCATTACCGATATTGTAAACAAAGTAACTCGAGAACGACACAAGTTATCACATGATGTTTGTGTCATTTTATGTGAAATATTGATGCAACGAACTGAAATGCTTTTGGGCGAGATTGGTCGCTTTCTTCTTTATACGTAAGTTCAAATCTTGGGCCGAGAAAGATTTTGATATTAAATTATCTAAAGATACGGATGCAAATGTGAATCGCTTCTCAACATCACATCGGAGCTCCCATATTATCGGCACTCCCTGCACCATTCGTATTCTCAGCTAACGCTATTGATCAAACGCTAAATCGATATTAAACTGATTTCCTCCATTTAGACTGCAATAATTAGTTGCCGTCTCCTTTGCAAATTATCTTTAGCCGAAGTCGTCCATGTATATAACATAATATCGTTTGTTCCAGAAAAAGAAACTCATTTAGGACAGGCCTCGGAAAGAAAGATAAAAAATCTTGTCATGTCTTAACTTAGGTCTGTAGGTAAATGTCAGATTGCATTTTGTTTACGAAAACATTTGTCACTGGGACAGCAAAAATTTTACACTGCGTTAAGTTTACTTGTATCAAGCAAAAAAGAAAAGAAGGTGACACTTACACAACAACAATGAGTGTATTAATCATAACAGCCAATAACAATTGTTTCTATTAACTGTTTTGTATATTTTTAGAAAAATAGTTCAATATCAAGATGTAATTTAGTTCCCTCTAGTTTTTTTGCTTCAATGGGTATGTACTACTAAGTTATAGCAAACTTCTATTTGATCATGGCATGCTGCGAATGAGTTTTTATTTTATTTTTTTTAAACACACGATATGATAGCCGGCATACCACATTAAAAGCACCGTTTGAGCAGATTACGAAGCTTAAATGTGTCTTAAGAAGCCTTACTCCCAAAGAAGCATTACAAAAACCGCTCCATGCCAACAGTGCGCCGAAGTGTCGATAAGGGGGTGCACCGACGCATATGGTGTTATTTTATGAAAGACAAAATGAATACCGAAAAAAGATATGTGGGTGTAGATATTTATATTTTCGGGGATTCTGACAGAAATAGGTTTATAACCATATTGGTAATATTTTGTTTTGCATAACACAGACATAGTTTACCATTAATCTAAACGTGTCACAACTGCAATTATTTTTCATCGCCCCAGAGATTCAGAGCCAGCCGCGAATATTGGAACGGGCCACCGGAAATCGTCTCGGTATTCCGGTGGAAGAGTCCGCCCCTATTCAGTATAAAAGAAAAACAACAGATATTTTTCGATAAATGTATGCAAGATATGGGTGTTCGCCAATCGCGAATGGGACAAAAACAAACAAAATGTCTGCTTCCAGGAACTAGTAAAAGAAACCATTAATTGTTACAACAATAAAGTTATACAACTCCAAACAGAAGCATATACTATCAAGGTTGTGCTAGTATTAGAAAGCACGAACCCAAAGGCATCTGCAACAGAAGTATAAAACCGTTGTAATTTTTGTATCAGATAAACAATTTCAAAACTAATTGACAAACGCGATTTTATTGAACATTTCACTAAGAAGACGCGTCTGTAATAACGAATATCAAGTTTCCTGGTAATAAACAGTTGTCTTGTTTAGATAATATTGGTCTTATTCACTGCCTATACGAGTCAAGCGTTAACAGATAATTGTTTAATTTGCATTGTTTTAGGTCTTATAACCCCCGGGGCACAGAATAATAATAACCAGAAGGATATCTCGTATTACCTGACCGCCGGCCCCTCATAGCCTTGAGACGTTTCTACCCCGAAATTCTACCCCGAAACGGCAAGTTTAGGTAGCGGCTTTGGGGAGAGCCCATGGAATACAAAGGTTCGAGGTCACCCGTTGTCGGCGTCGACATCAAAGCGGTTTTGTACAAGATATCCTTCTGGTTATTATTATTCTGTGCCCGGGGCGCAAATACACTAAACAATCGGTAATTGGCTTTACTCAGAACTTCTCGCGTAAGTAGCGGTTGTGACACTAAACAATTTTAAAAATCAAGAGAAAATAGGGGTTATAATACTGAAACAATAAACGGAAACAATCGGTAATGCGAATTACATTAGTTTTCACATAAAAAACATTACCCGGCGATGGGATTTGAACTTCATCGCCTGCGAATCCGATTTCAATTATCGGTGGTAGCGCACAACCAAATTGCATATGTTGGATCCAAAATATGTTTTTTTATCGAGTAAAAACCTGAGCTAAGTGCAAAACATTATTTTCATTTAAGTAATAGTTCTTGAGTTAAAGCAAAAATAGGGAGAGTTTTATTTTCTTAAGGTGCTCACCCTGTATATATTTTATGGAAATTTTCTCGGTTTTATGCCAAGAAGGCATATTATCCGCTTGAAAAATATCGTCTTCCTTTGATAAATAGTTTATGAGTTATGCCGGCAACAGGCAGACAGACAGAATTGAGAAAACCCATTTTGCGTCATCTAGGAATCCCGAAACGTGAAGATCTGAAGAAATCTCGGAAGGTGATTTTTTCGCGATTACAATACTTTCTTCACCTTTTACACTTATACAAGATCCGCAGTAGATACCTACCAGCGTAGTTTTCATAAAAGCATTAAATTAACCTTTTTTTGACATTGTCAAAGTGACAAGTAATTAAATTCATACGTGACACATACTAGGAAAGACAACTCTGGCCTTGTAGGCTACCCTTTATTTTTGGAACATTATTTTATTTTTAGCAATAAATTTTATAAACATCTATATGCCTTTTTGCGTATCCTTTCACATAGAAGACACTTGTAATAGTCAGCAATAAAATTTAAAACACAAAAAATATCGAAAAATGAAAATAAACGTAAGTAATTATTTAGTAGATTTAGCGTAAACACGAGTTTACATACTTATATTTCAAATTTTTATATACTAATATAATTTTAAAAATCTCAATAAAACCGAAAAAGTTGATGTCATACACTTACTATCGAGCTCAGTGGCTAAGCATCCTGGGTACAGATTCAAGGGTTGTGAGATTGACCCTCAGTATTGGTGAAGTGTTTAAAAATAAAAGTTTCTACAGAATACCATCTTTGTTATGCTAGTACGATGTGTAGTATGTAAAAGATATCTTGCTGGGGTTGGAACTTCTTAGTCTTCGCAAATTTCTGGTAGGACTTGGACCATATGGCCATAGCAGTCTATGTCTAAGATTGCGCTTATGTTGGAGCAACGATTTCCGATAAGAGCGGGGCTGAAAGCAAAGCAGAGAAAAATAACATGTTAATATTACATATATAGATTGGTGGAGGCTAGTGCGAACATAAGGACATGCATGACCATTTCTCTTTTGTACTATAATGCACATTAATTTTTTTTAATGTAGAATACTGTATACTAACAAAACGAAGTAATTTATGTAGTTGGGTCATAAAATCTTTATTAACCATCCCATAAACATAATTTTTTTAGTGAAACAAATAACTGTTCTTTCCTCTTTTGTTATTTTTTCACGAAAAATCACAATTTTATGCATTCGCATTAGTGAAAACTCAAATTTCATGCAAGTGTCTATTTTCCAACCTGCTTCACAGTAGAGCACCAAACTGTGTGCCATAAAAACTCAATTTTTAAGCATATCTCGATGTTCGCACAAGCGACTACCAACCGATATTGTTTTTCGTCGTTTTGCTTTCAGCACCACTCTTATCGGTTATCGTTGCTTCAACATAAATGCAGACTACGGTAGCTGGTACTCAGCATGCTTAGACTTTGTCGATAAGAAACAAACAAGAAAACATTCACTTAACTGATAATGTTAAAAAGTGTTAAGTTCCTCTCTGATTTTTCATGGTGTGGTTTATTTAGTTATTCTTTATCCAATGGTATTTATTTAATTTAATAAAATACGAGAAACCTAAAGATAACCTCTTTTCTAGAGTTTTACTATTCAAGCTGTTTATTTGGGTATTTCTCTACACTAAAAATATAAAAAAATTAAATTTCAAAGGTTTGGGATAAAGGTCTATCTCCGTTTTCGACGAAAGAACAAGTAAAATAATAAAAATCAACGTTAAATACTTGTGTGAGCCGATGGTCCAGCGAGAAAATGCTCGACTCTCATGCGGTCAGCCTGGGTTCGATTCCCAGCGACTATAGAAGGTTTTTAAAAATAATACGCTCTCCGGCTACTTGCGTTAGTTGTTAACCCCTAACAAGGAAACGCTTCTTCCATTTCGACGGGCAAAGCTAGTCATCTACTCGGCTTACGAGCAAAGAGGCAGCATACAACCACTGTGTAATTTGTATATAGTGAAATCACGGAATCAAACGGTGCACGTCATCAAATATTTAGTTATTAATTTAAAGTAATTGTTTGATTACGCGCACCGTTTGATTCCGTAATTTACCTATAGTTACACTCACATTTATTGTAACTATAGATAAGTTGTAGCATAAAAACAAATCTAAAATTTCTCTGAGGTTTTTGACTCAGATCCGCAGTTTTCTTATAAAACAATGATGCAAATTTTAGGAACAGTTTTGAGAACTGTTGCATTTGCCGTAAAAGTGGATTTATTAAAAGAAAGCAGATAAAACAAGACTTATAATTAGCTAATGAGATTTTAGTAAGGTGTGTGTTAGTTTGGAATTTGCGTCAACATTGTATAAACTACAATTACTATCCATTCACAAAACTCGTGAACTGTCAATGTAAATTTTTTTAAATATTTATAATTACAGTCGTCGTTTTGGTTACGACAGCGATCATCTTGCAAGACATTTCGCCAAACGGCCAAACTGCCTGTACCTACCTGTAAATTACAGTTTTTTTTTAAAATATACTTCGGATCTAGTAATTTCTAGTAATAGTTAAAGTTAGGTTATGTTACATAGGGACCTCAGTAGGCGAGCGGCGATTGCCGTTGCAGCCGAGGTCACAGTGAAAGTCGTGATCGTTCCGGCCGGAGCGGTGTTCAACTCCCGGCACGGGCGGTCTAGATTTTCACTTAATTAAGGCTTAGGTTTAAGTAACGCCCGCGCCCCCTGAAGTAATGCGCGAGCGGTTCCGGGGGGCAACTGTAGTCGGTAAGAGAAAATAAAAAAAAAAGGTTATGTTACATGTGTCACAAGTTTTTTCTTCACGAATTTTGTGAATGGATAGTAGACAACTTTTTGTTACTCACTTGCTTTAAAAAATATGCCGCTATATGACAAACTTTTGAGATTCTCAAAACGTTTTCTCAATCTTTTAACGGTGTTTTATAAGAGAATTACTACGCATCTGAGGCAAAAAACCTTAACCGAGTTTTTTAGATCTCTTTTTACGTTATAATGTTGGTACCTCCAGAATTCACATGGTCGACTTAAGAAACACCCTGTATAATTATTTCATTTTTCGGAAGTTTAACTAAATCACAAACGCCATTTTGTACGTATTATCGATAACCTCATTTACCTACAAAACGTCAATAATAACTACAGAACGGCATAATAAGTATTAAATTGGCAGTTGTAAATACAAAAGTAAGCATTGTGGACATATTGGAAGGTGTAGAATTAATTTCACTTTATGACCCATGAATAGTTTTTTCCCGTAATGAATCAGCCTTCATAGGTACTATGGACGTTTGCCGCGACTATTAAAAAGATTCAGCAAGCCAGCTGGTATTTGTTTTTCCACAATTTTAGTCTTGAAGTGAGAAACAGTTAATCAAATAAACAAACCTACCATATAGCAACGTCATCTACAAGAATGCAATTTCAAAACTGTTTACGGCCGCTGGTACATGCAGTCGGCGTTTTGGTCATGACAGCGATTACCTTGCAAGACATTTCGCCGAACTGCCAAACTGCCGACTCTGAACGCCGTCGGCGTTTTGGGCGAGGCTCGTACTAGCGTTCTAGGTCATTTTGCCGAATGGCCAAAGTGTCGAATAGATGTGCAGTCGGCATCTTAGGTTAAATATAAATTTCGATTCGCGTTCGGCTCCGACGCTAACCTCACGAACGATGTGAATACGGTCAGCGCCGTTCGGCGTTTTGGACACGGTCGGCAGATTGGGAGTCGGCGTTTTGGTCGAATTATCGGTTCGGCGTTTTGGGCAGTCCACATTTTACCGAATGGCCAAAGTGCCGACTAGATCTGCAGTAGGCGTTTTGGACTAAATACAATTTTAGATTTATATTCGGCTCCGACGCCAAGCCCACGAACGAAGTGAGGTCAGTTGGCGTCATTCGGCGTTTTGGACATAGTCGGCAAAATGGCAGTCTGCATTTTGGCCGAATTATCGGTTCGGCGTTTTGGACAGTCCACATTTTACCGAATGGCCAAAGTGCCGACTAGATCTGCAGTAGGCGTTTTGGACTAAATACAATTTTAGATTTATATTCGGCTCCGACGCCAAGCCCACGAACGACGTGAGGTCAGTTGGCGTCATTCGGCGTTTTGGACACCGGTCGGCATTTTGGTCACCGACACCGTTCGCCGTTTTGGACACGGTCGGCAGAATGGCAGTCGGCGTTTTAGGTCTAGTCGGTGGAATGGCAGTCGGCGTTTTGTTCCGGCTCCCTTTCAACTAACAAGTTTCTGCATTTATACTTGAGGGATGTAAATTATCCGCGGTCGTAGCGTAAATTTTCATCTGGTATTAGGGGACCGTTTCTTTGTTGGCGACAAAGACAGCTTGCGTTTTTATCTCCATTTAATGCATGATTAAGAATTACCATAAATAAGTGACAAATATTATTCCTCTCTAAACGATACGCATCAAATATTAAGGGTGGTATTCGTGATCGAAACAAACACATTTTTAAATAAAAATTGGTTTTGAGCATTGAGCATTGTTGAAACATATGTGCGATCTGCAACATACACGGATTTGTCGTATCGGGAGATAATCGTAATGAAAAAGATAATTTAGCGCGATACCCGCATGCAGTTGTGAAAAAAGCGCGAGAGCATGGAAATTAACTAATTCTTTCGAGATTAATCAAAAACAACCTCGACGAAACAGCAATAACTTTGCAATTACAAGAGTAGCCGAATTTTTATGGAGCGTAAAAATTGGATTACGTTTCGCGATAGTACAAATTATAGGGCGCATTGGTGCACCTGAACTCTAGCAAAGTGTAATCATTTTTGTTATTATCGCAGTTTACGCCAGTCGGTGCGTACGTCATTTAAAGCGCCATTTGGCTCTGCAGCGCTGAAATGCAAACCAGAGTTCTCGTAGGTGGCGTTGTGCACATACATGAAACGTACTGATATGGCATTTAGAGCGGGATAACAAAGTTTAGCGGATTTGATATACGAGTCTCACTGTTTAACAATGATATTAACTCCGGCTGGCACGGTTGGTACTGTTTTAATTTCCTGGAAAAATAAACCCGTGTCAGCTTGCCGCCCTGGCTTTGCTAAACCAACAAGCCTAGGTAAATCCGGTTAACACAGAATCGCGAGTATAAACTGCGATGTATATTATTATTAAGACGACC
Source organism: Agriotes lineatus (assembly GCA_940337035.1). Classification (NCBI taxonomy): domain Eukaryota; kingdom Metazoa; phylum Arthropoda; class Insecta; order Coleoptera; family Elateridae; genus Agriotes; species Agriotes lineatus. Next base: position 114,443,114 of record OW679202.1, read on the forward strand.
ATAATATACACAAGTAATTCCGAGAAAATTACGCCGCGGCAGGGATTTCGGCATTCTTGGTCAAATATCTGGACGAAGTTTAATTTGTCCGTCGCCCCAATATTTTCCTAAGGATAGACCGGTCGTTTTGCATAACAAGGACTACGGAGAGAACTTGTACATTCAACAAACGCCGGCCGTCCTAATATCTGCCCGAATTCTTATTTAGGACAGTCCAATTTCGTAATCTGGGCTCTGATTTAAATTGCTGATTAAATATTAGCTTTCCCTCCATTTGGCATTCTAAATAGAAAACCAACAACAAAATTTAATCAAATTAAGGAAATAGACTAAAAATATTAAAACATTAACAGACAATGTTCGTCTGTTTGAATTCATTCCCATCTCTCCAAATCACTTAGATATGAACCTGGCTTAATAATATTGTATCAATCCTTAGTGTCGGAGTTTTTTGGTTAGGGTGCATTAAATGTCACAGTTCGTGTAGTTCAATGTCTGTAGAATAGTTTTGCTTTCAGGCTGCTATACATTACTGTCTCTCATTATGGTCATGTACTACCCTTAAAGGAGGGGTGAGCACGGTCCTGGCTAGCTCAAACACATGACTAGGCAGAGGTTCCTAAGGTTACAAGAAAACTTAATAAATTTAATACAAACGGGCGCCAGTTGTTATTCACAATAAAAAAACAAGTCTAGCTTATAAATAAATTCATCACCTATCTACGATGCTCCTGACTTTCAACCTAAATCTTAAAAAACGAGCAGGTTTATGAAAGGTCGTAAGTAAACAAGAAAATATACCAGCAACAGTAAGTAGATTTAATCTTTACTAAACAGTGCCACAATTACCAAGGGTGAATATACAAGAAATATTTAGCAATTGACAAAATGAAATACAGGTAAAGAGCCTGGCGCACTACAGCGGTAAATAGTAATAATAAAGTCTGGAATCAAACCCAAATCAGAAAGTCAAATAAATAATATAATTGTAAGTAAAATTCAAAGCAACATTTGACAAAATAACAACTTAAAATCTACTCCGCCAGCATACATTTTATGGGTGAGTGGGTAAAAGAAATGCTTGATCGCCGGCTATACAAACTATTAAAATTGGATTGAATCACCTGGCGATCAAGATCGGGTTACACAAAAACTGTTTACAACTTGTACACTTTTGGTGAGTGACTTCAGTACATCCCTACCTAATATCGCTAATACGATCGATAATGAAGCTAGTAAGTCAGTTGATCCGCGCGTGATTGATAAACCAAACTCCTTTGTTTAGATCGACGCATAACTTATCGCTGGCATAATTGCTTGTGTCGTTAAGACAAATCCACTAAATTTTAGCAAAATAAGCGTGTACTTACTGCTGCGTTCTGGAGCACTTCAACATGGGTTTATCGTAGGTTGAAACGAGTGAAAGCAACCCAAAAAATGTATCTGCAGTTCAGTAATGAGGCTGGGAACTTAACGCAGGTGTTCAGCAAAAGCAAAAAGAGGATGCCGCAGAATCAGACCCAAAGATGAAAAACGGGCCGTGGTGATACTTACAGCTCGCATATTTAGCGCGCCCAAGCGTTTGTTTACAGAAGACAATTATACATCGCCAAATTGCAAGGCCTACTCTGGGATCACGTAGAGTAAATCCCCTCAAGGTTACGATCGATTCGAAGCAGGGCATTTGGGCGCCACCGTCTGGGCGCCGCCGTTTGGGCGCCGACCGTTTGGGCGCCGGAACTTTTGGGCGCCGAGACTTTTGTCTCCATCGATTGGGCGCTAGACACTTGGGCCCCGAAATTTAGAAATATTAAAAATAGTCCACGATTCTTCTGTTATTTATCGTAAATATAATTTTTTGAAAGCAATTTCAAATGACATTGTTCACGGTGTAATAGATTGGATATAGATATATTATATCTATTTAAATAAATTTACAATTACTCCACAAAATGTAACACAATCAACTTACGGCTTAGGTAAAGAAGATAACTTCTGCATTTATAATCCTAAACCATTCCAGAAAATTAAAACAAATATCATCGTCATAGAAATTATTTAGTATATAACAAGTAAAACCAGGTTCCAGTTACTTAAGTAGTATACATATAGTTACATAATAAAAAGTAGAACTACAATATAATCTACCGCAATTACAAGAAGACATTATGTGGAATTACTAAAAATAATTAAGCAACATTATTAGAAGTTTCAAACTATTTACAAATATATACTACTGGCGCCCAAACGTCCGGCGGTCAAAAGTATGGCGCTCAAACAGCGGCGGCCAAAGGGCGGCGCCCAAACGGCGGCGTCGAAATGTCGCGTACCGCGATCGATTCCCTTATCGGCCACTCTCTACCAGTGCTGGCGAAATAACGTCAGACGTTCGAATTCCCAAAATCTCGACCGTTGCTATCTTCAACTTTGCGCTTTCGGGGCCACGCTCGGAAAGATAATTTGTGAACGTTGCTATAAATTTAAGAGATGCGGAAGTAAAAATTTAGAGCCGCAATCCATTAAAGGAACCCAAAAAAATGGGGAGTTAGATACAGTACGTCTAATAGTCACCTAGTCATCTTCAGAATAAAATGTTAAAAATGAAATTGCTATCTACTTCACAGTTCTAGGCGACAATTAGTTCGAGACTGACCAAGATAGCGATAGAAGTTGAACATACAGGAATATTAGTCACAATGTGAAATGAGGTATATCAATTGTGTTGATTACAATTCTGAAGATGATTTATCTCTAAGCATTGTCAAGAAAAATATGCCAGCTCTTAAAACTAAAGCTCCCACTGAAACAAAACTACTATTGGGACTACTTGCGTCGAAAAAAGTTCACCCTGTTGATTCACCATTTTGCTGAACGCCATTTGAGTTCGTCATTTTATTCTTCAATGAAGACGCCCTTCACAGCATTCCAAACTACAGCAACCTTTGCTCTGCTCAAAAAATTATGTCATGAACATAGCAAGAAGAGTTTCACTAGTAACAACAGGTGAGCTGGAATAGAAACTTGTCCGTTACCGAATAAAAAATATTGCATTAAATAAAAGCACACTACAAATGAATGATGATATTATTGTCTATCCATGGAAAGACATTCAATTCATGGCCGAAAAGTAAAACTAGGAAAGAATGGAATCAGTAAGTACATCATATTCGCCGAGAGGCACCAAATTAAAAATTCATAATGCACAACCTATTACTTTTTCTAAAATTATTGCAATAAAAATACGGAAGACGTCGATAGGTTGGACTAATATGTAGCTGCGTAATGCATGAAATTGCAAGAAAGAAAATTGTGGTTGCATTTATTCGATTTATCCTTGGTCAATGCTACTCTTTTGTACGGTTACTCACTTTTAAATAAACTCTGTTGATACCGCTTCTCCAAACCTACGGAAAACCATTATCTCAAGATAGAATTACAGCTTGTACTATAGACTTCAGATATAATTGTTACCTACAAGTTGTCAAAAGTTTTAGTGCAATTAGTGCACTTCCGGACCTAACTAATCGGTAAAATAGGTATATTAATAATAGTAACAATAATTTGTTAGTGGGCGACACATATAACCGCAAATATGGAAATTGTAGGTTTATCAGAATAACTGATTACTATGCTAATGTCAATTATTTAATGAATAAGACAACTATTTCAAACCAGGGATTAAAATCAAAATTAAAATACCTTTTAAACAATTTAAGATAAACGATTTATTGTTAATTTACCCCTTAAGAATAGACTGTTGTTTTTGTCGTTTCTTATAATTTTTCACATGTGATATTTTCTTAATGTAAATGCTGTACTGTATTATTTCTATTGAAATAAATAAAGTATTATTATTATTATTATTATTAGTTTATTCTGAAAAAGCATCGGTACTGCAAACCTGCATTTTTACTACAGAATTTATGTTGCTCTGTTTTCTGGTAGTAGAAAACACCGATAGGAATTAAAACAATTACACATTAGAAAACATGCTACGGCTTGAGCCTACGAAATTTTTATGTTTTATTGACTGCTATAACATATTGTTATGATATTGGTACAAGGGTCTAAAAAATCAGATTAATAGGATTAAAAGATTACAGTAATTAAAAATTATAAAGTTCAATTTAGATGTGAACTGGATATTAAAATGATTAAGATGCATTTAATAAATCAAGAAAATAGAATTTATAATTTAATAATATGAAACTGATTGAGAAACAGAAGGATTCTTAACTTAATATCTAAAATAAGATTGGAAAATGATGACAAATACTTTTTCAAAATAGACTATTGAACGTAGTAGGTAGTAATCAAATAAAAAGCTTTTATAGTGTGTTGGATGGAGAAAATAAAAAGAATCGCCAAAGAGTTTGTTTTTATTGATATATAAAATTTGGAAGGAAAAGCATGTAACCAATTTTTGTAATAAGAAATTAATAAATAAACCCTTTTAAAAGTTTTAAAAACATTCTTGGAAGTTTAAGATAAAATTTGCGTGGTGTTAAAAAAGATTGAAATATAAAGTGTTAAAAGAATGGAAGGTATGCAGACTATATGGAGAAGATAAAGAATGTGGTGAGAAGACTAAACTACAACATTTATAATCTATAAAAGCAAATAAAAGGAGGGAACTGCTGAATTGGATTTATTGTGGGATTGAATTTGACATTTGGCATTGATTGAATTGGATAACAATTTACAAAAGAAGATCACAGGGAAGTCGATAGAGTGAGCCTATTTGTGGGAATTGTTTCTGGTCTGGATTATTGGTGCTAAGTTGTAATGGAATTCAAATGAATGATTTGGATTGAGTATTAAAATAACGTAACTACGAACGAGGTCTGTTTGGATTTTTGCTGTGGTATAGCTGTGTAGGCAGATTTATGGAGCAAACTAGGTTTCTGGGTTAAGTCGGATCCTGATTCTGTTTTTAGCAGTTTGGTGGACAATTTAGACCTTCACAGAAGTTTTGAGCAGATCAGTTGTGGAGTGATAGGTTGCAGAGTGGGACTAATTGGTTTCAGCAGAGGAGTGCTAAGTTGGATGAAAGGTGGGTGAATCCAGGTATTACATAAGAACTGAAATAAAATAAAGGTTAAAGTGAATAAATTTTAATTAAGGAAGCACTTGCTGTTTGATATTGTCATATAACAAATGTAACGATCAAGTATTTGTAATTGAATTTCAGAAATAGTTTGACGTACTATTTGACAGAAGTTTTGAATTATCATAAATAAAATCTGAATATCAAATTTCAGAATTAAAATGAATCCACTCTGATTTTCAGTCAAGTGTATCTACAGGAGCCAGCATAAATAATTTTGAATATCCAAATTATATAAATAGGGCAATTTACATTGACTAAAATTAATTTATAAACATTAACTTAAAGGCAACACAAAGAGGAGCCTAAACCTTATCAATATATTACTTTCTAATTGCGTCCGACGCATAAGCAAATAAATGAATACGTAAATAACATTAAAATTTTTCGTCTGCGTCGGCCTAAAGGCCCTGGCGTCTGTATTTTTGGGTCGAATTGTTTGCTGCCATACATTCTGATAAATCTACAAAACCGCCACGAAGCTTTAATCTGGAAATATAGAGGGTTTTCGATTCAAAGATGATTCTCTAAAATGACATGTTACTGAAAACTCGACTGCGATCAAATTCGTGAAGGAAATATTCTTTTCGACAGCTTCAAATTTAAAACCTATTTTATCACTCAGAAACCGCGATTTTCTTTCAAAATTTGCAATGAAATATGTATACGAGGGTTGTACAGCATTTATTTACAGAAATGTTCCCTATATAGACGCTAAGGACAGTAATGCACTTTGCGACTTATGTATTATTACAAGTAGTAGTGATGGGACTATTCGAATGCAAATTACTACAGTATTCGATTCTTGCAAGATCTCGAATGCATTCGATTCTTTTGAGTGTATTCGAATGCTTCGAATCGAATACTTAATCGGCGTTTGTAAATCTCGCCGGGCGTGATCTCGATTCCGATCTGAATGCTGAATTCGGCGTGATCTCGATTCTTATCAGAATGCTGAATTCGAATGCACCGGCGCTTGGTACTCTGTTTTGCACTCGAATCGTTTCAGATTCAGTTTTCACTAGCACAGCGCTGCGTATCATATGAGTTTAGACTAATATTACCACACAGACTGAAGATTGCACACTCAAACGATACAGCACCACCAAAATCACTAATGCAACTAAAAATCTACTAAAATTTCAACAGATACATGGAAAGGAAAGAGAAACAAACGCTGGGGTTGTCTTAATAATTTATGTTAAAGAAATACATATAGGCCTGTAACAACAATAAAAAAACTATTTTATAAACGGTCCCTTTCTCATATTCATTTTCGGTACTATAAATTTAACATTTAAGTATTACAAAACAAATATACGTTATTAATAGGGTAAGCTGAACCGCCTACAATCAAAACAAATTTTTATTTTTGTTTTGTGCACGTGCAGCGTCTCGGTATCCCTGGTTGTGCGTGCCGCCGAGTCGAGGTCACACCTCACCACTTCCCAATACGAGAGCGAGCACACAACTCGATTCTGTATTCGGAAGTGCGATTTTGCATTCGAATTGCTTGCATTCGAACACAAGAGCGCACAACTCGATTCTGTATTCGGAAGTGCGATTTTGCATTCGAATTGCTTGCATTCGAACGATCATTCGATTCTCAAAAGTATTCGAATGCGATGAATTCGATTCTGAAAAGTATTCGATTCTGCCCATCACTAATTACAAGTAAAATAATTATAAAGAATATGACGGTTGCATTTGCACCATCTTTTTACAGCTTTAGCAATTCCTTGTCGTCTTCATATTTAGCTTTTCTTTTAAATTTGAAACTGATATCAGTTGGTGTTAGGTTAGGTAATAAAGAAGATGGTCAAATATTTCAAATTCAGCATTCCAAATTGCCGTTTTTATACTGCTTAGTTTTTCTATTGACATTAATAATGTCCTGTGAAAGTTTCTTTATGCTTCAATTGGCATTTTAATAAAAGGTCCACATTCAGGTTTGAACCAAACTCTTAAAGTCTGAAATTGTATAGGTATCAATAGAAGAAAAAAGAATTTGAGCACGAACAATATTGGGACAATAAATACTGTACAAGCTTCGTATGCCTTATAATTCTCTAACGATACACAGTAGCTGACAAAACAATTGTAAAGTCGTGACAAAACTCCCAGTTTCCGTTTAACTTAAATGTGTGACTTCTACCGCAATTTACTTTTTGTAGTCGATTCAAGAGTGGCTAGAGTTGTATGACCCAATTTATTAATTAGACGCAGGATTGCAGGACTGCACATCGTCTAAGTTATTAAAAAGAACTAAACGGACTGCAAAATTTATAAAAAAAACTGCCTGAACGAGGATGAGGATGAGTTCATTTATTAACAGCGTTTGGAGTAAATAGGAGCACTATTAAACTGCTTTGTTATCTAACTTAAATAGTCAGCAAATTATGCTTACAGATGCATGCCTAGCAGCTACTAAGTTCTTTGTTTTGTATGGCCTAAGGATGCACGGATACTAGTTTTCCTAGCAGTTAACGTAATGTAATCTTAACAATGAGCACTCGACTACTAGTCTACAATAAACGCGTCTGTCTAGCTGATTGTGCAACATTTTGAAGACTTAATTAGTTATGTACGTTGCGCAAACACTATTGCAGTTATTTTAATGAAACGAGAAAGATATTTATAAAAATAATTTGCTCATTTGTACGGCAGAACATTAAGTGTAAGTCCGATTCCTCATTACAGCAGTGACTAAAGCTGTGGATCATACTCTTCTATAGTGATTGGTAGAACACAAAGCAATGAACATGTTTTTTTTTTGAGAAAAAATAGAAAACAAAAAATTTCCATTGAGGCATAGTGAGCGAGCAAAAACCAGAAATGAAAAGGAATTACGAATGAAATAAATAAATGAACACAGAAATAAATACTGAACTTCGTGGATTTAGCGTCTGCGTTTGTTAATTTTTTTTAAAGCATCCATGTTTTTGAAAATAACTGTAAATTGTTCTTCTCTATATTTCCAAAAGGCGAAAGAACCATAGGCTGGCTACGTTGACACAGTTTTTATACAAAGAAATTTCGAACTTTCTTCATAATACTTTTACTTATTTTTAACCAAATGGGCTGTCTATATTGTTAATGTGATTATTTTGATTTCTTGTATCATTACAATATCTATTAAATGCTTTCTGTAAGTATATTTCCGAGAAGAATAACCAACATGTTTTTCTAAAATAACTATCTTAAAAGTAAGAGGTGAGTAAAGAGTTTTACAGCCGTGGTTTACTGAAATGTCGATATAACAGTATCTATACAAAGATGCTGCTAACCTTTAATACATTTTCTATCTTGTTGCTTAGAAAAAATGTATTTGTGTAGCCTAAATTATTATTATTATCATTTTTAGAAAATATAGATAACAATTTGTTTAAATATTTAGATAAGATAATTTACAATTCGGCAATTCTGTATGAGAAGTCTCGAAGACAGAGCTTGCAATTGCCAAAGAGCATATTAAAGTGCAGGAACAATAAAAAAATTTAAATTCACTAAGTTAATCGACCTTGCGGCTCATTTTTTTGTCGCTGCGTATTACTTATTTCAACAGGAGGAAATTCAACCTTTTCTTTCTAGAGAACGCAACAAAAACTTGAGGTGGCAAATCTTCTCTGATGTTCAAAAGCGCCGTAAACTAATGTGTTTTCTCTGATCGCCCGAGCACAAGTGGGTGCGATCCGAAATTTTTTTAAACCCTTTAGATTCAATTAGCTCTGTTTGTATTGTTTTTAAGCAATCACTTTAGATTAAAAATATTGAGCTCAAATTGCTTTAATTAAAGTGGCCGTTACATGGGTTGTTGCGCTGATTATATATTCTACTTCCAGATATAAGACTACAAACTGTACCTAATAAATTAAATGGAACATGATAAAAAATAAGTAAAGACCATAGTTTTTATATTAATTGTTAGAGTACATCGATATAATGTTTTAGTAGGAATGTAACATTCATTTACTGGATGGTACCTTCAATGTAGACAAGAATTTAAAAACTAATGTAGATGTTCTTGCCAATGGCTTGCTATAATTACAATATATAATTTAAATAACAACAGCTCAATGGTAGTTCCTTCATAAAATTATAATTAACCTTTAAAAGTCGTAACAGAAACTAAATTATTATGCTTATGATTGCGTAACCGAGAAGATAAGGTCGTATAAATTAGTTATTTATAACAACAGAACTATAGCAATTGGTATGGCCTTTTAACACACATAAAAAGTTTGACATTATACAACCTACAGTACTACTACAGTGCAGATTGCAATAAAAAGGACTTCTCGATAAAATAAAAAAGGTGGTATTTAACCGAGCACCAAAGAAATGTTGATTTAATTTTCCAATATTTTTCCGTTGCCAACAAAAATATTTGAACAATAAAATTTTAGCCCCAAATTATTCATACTTCATACCCAAAACCTAGAGTTTGGTTGCCTATTTATCAGCTTGAGCACTAAATATTTAAATTTGTCACCAGAAACTATATTTGGGCACCAAAACTTGAGCACCAAAATACATGAAATCTATATTCAAAAATAAGATTTAGTACCAGAAATAACATTGGAGCACCAAACATGGGCATAAATTAAAAGAATATTTTCCCGGAAATTAAAGGTGAAATCATGCCGTAAAGTACACGTTTTTAGCGATCATTACCTATTTTGCGTTTTTTACCGTTTTTCCGTTCCACGGGTGGTTTGAAAATTCCACGGTTCCACGGTTTGGGCCTTATAGGCCCAATCTATATTGCTAATTATTTTATTGTTAAATTGTCAATATTTTTATTTTATTCATTTTATCGTAAAATCGTATATTACAAAGGTCTCCATTTGAAAAAGGTCAGGAAAAGAGGTAACATCGGAATTTATTATTTATTTAAAAAATCTTAGAATTTTACATATAGTAAACTTAATTTTATTCAACAGTAAGAGAAAAAACTAAAATTAAATGATTTTTCTTAGTAAACAATCAACACATAGTGCTATAAAACACTAAACAAATTTGTGGCACACAAACTATCAATTCCAGAACCACTTTCTGGTTAAAACAAGTCACTGGCCTATAATAAGAGAAAGAAGAAGAAGAAACTATCAATTCGCAAAGTCAGCTATTGTAATTTCTTGTTGCAGTCTTGGTAGGATGTTTGCGCATGTTGCAAACAAATGAAGTTTTTGCAGAATCTACCTTGATAACGGGATCTTTTATTCTTGAAAATTTTGCAATTTTCTCGTCGTCTGGCTTATGAGGCTTGGGGTTGTTCCTCAGTGGTTACCTTCAAATTACCTTCTATTTTAACGGGCGATTTTATGGAAGGGGATTTTTTCTAGCTCCATCTATACAACAAAATTGTACTTGGTTGCCACAGTAACACGAATCCACAGTTGGGCTTCACAGTTATAAAAGTAACTTACACGTTTGGAACACCATTATATATAAGACCTTATAAAACTGCAATGATGGTTGCATACTAGCGCAGCAGATATTAACTGGAAATCAGTTGCTAAAGGTTATATAACAACTAGGGCAGTCGCCCATCAAAGAAACATGAAATATGAAACGTGAAACAGTAAACATGAAACATGTTTTATAATAAAACAACAACACGCTGTTTTAAGTTTCAATCTGTACATCAGCGAATCGCATTTCATGGAGCGTCATATAGGGGAACAAATTCTGTATACTCTATTTTTTATCTCCGCCGACAAACTAGATGGATTTATATACTATTTTTAAGGAAATGTAGATGCAACAATTTTATTTTTAACGAAAGCAATCCATGAAGTTACGAAAAAATATGTGTCCTGAAGTTAGGTTATTCTGTGACAGTTCAATTAATGTCATAGATTTTGTTTAATGTTAATTACAACTTAATAAAACAAAACGAACTTATATTTGATGACTATTTCAAGACTTACATTTGTCTGAAGACATGTCCAATCTCATAAATTTATAAGGTACGAAAAGTAAACGCAAATTTGACACTGTCAGGCTGAATCTCAGTTAAGAGCCTTGATTCATACCATTAAATTTAACAAATATGTATTAAGTTGACTAGTACATTGAATAATGGGTTGCGTAACTTTGTCCGCGACATTAATAATACAGTATAGAACCGTGTTTCATAAAATAGACCATGCTATATATTTCTGTTTCAGCTTAGCTTGATTTCACATTATTCGATAATAAAATGAGAGACGATCAAAAATTTAATGTGCGGATTTTATCTTCTGAATTTGGAATTGGATAAATTCGAGATAACTTGAAATTTAGAAAATTCTATTATTGTTATCATATGATTCAAGTCTAATTCAGGTAATTCTGATGGCTTATAGATATTTTTCAAGTGATCATTAATTTCTATTAATTCATCATTAGTAATAACTTCCAAATCAATAATTCCGATACTAGCAAAAGAAATGGTTCTTTCAATACTACGAAAAATGTTAAGTAATTTGAGACTTATGTATTGATTATATTGGAGGGATAATTGAGTATTGACTATATTGCTTAATTGGTTGATAGCGTGAGCTGAGGAATTTAAATTAGTTTGAATTGAATTAAGATCCTGAATGTAACGATCAGTAATATGATTCGCAAATGAAGTGAATTTATTTACTTGTTTAATGACTCGACCTTGTGTACGTAGTGATTAAAGGCTCTATATTTTTATTTATTTCTATTAAATCGTCATTATCTGGATTGCCAGTAACGTATTTTATTATGGTTCGAAAATTAAATTTTAATAGTTCGTTTTTTATTAGTTTACAATTGTCTTTTGTTAAGTTGAGTAATTCAAACATAGTGGAATCTTGGATTTTTGTTTCTAGGGTTAATACATTTTCTAATAACTCAGTAATATTCAAGTAAAAATAAAATTTATGATAGTGACTTAATAGCTTATCTGTACCTAGATGTTCTGAAAAGTATCCATTAGTTTTCAGGGTTTGAACTTGAAGGCCTTGACTCCAACCTAGGAGTCTGAGTCTGTGAACACATTTTTCTTTTAGTTCTTTTAATTTTTCTATTATGAATATTAGTTTCTCTATTTGTTTTTTCTCTGATTCCTGTAATCTTAATTTTCTCTATAGATGTTTCATTTACTTTATCATAATAGGGGTCTGTTTTTCTTATTCTCTGACGTGTGAAGTAAGCAATTGGTTCACTGAAATTAACAACTTCTTTATCTTTATTAATTTTGTCTAGATTTTTGTTGGCTCTATTAGTCTGTTTTTTTGTAAAGTTGTTCAAAACAGGGTAATATTTCTTCTTTTCTTTTCTGATTATATGATTCGTAAATGGATTTATCTAAATCTATTTCGTGTGCTTTTAAATTTTCAAACGAGCCATATAAAAGCGTAAATGGGATAAATCCAGTACTAGAATAAACAGATTGTCATTAGCTCTTTTGGAAGTTCGTTTTTATTCTTTGATTTTAATATCCTTAATTTTTCTAGTAGTGTCGAATAAACTCTCTCAACAGGGGAATTTGAATTTGGATTGTAAATTGAATTTCTGTTTTGAACAGTGGAATACATTATTTGTGAACTCTTTTCCTTGGTCACAAACTATTTTTCGTAGATAGCCGTGATGAGAGAAATAGAGTCTAAGTATTTTCAAAATTGTTATGCCTGTAGCATCCTTAATGAAATACGCTTGAGTATAACTCGAAAAAAGATCTATTATAGTTAAAAATGTGCTATTATCAAAACTGCTTATGAGACATGTTTCACATTCATTGATAATTTTGTTTATTTTGGTCTGCATGTTTGACCAGTAATATTGTAATTTCAAATTACTAAAAGTTTCATTTATACCGTTATGATTAGTTTCGTGATATTCTCTAATGACATTACATTGAGCTTCTGATTTTTCAATATCTTTTGCTAAAATGTTACTCTTAATAGTTTTGACGTTGTTATTGAATAGATGTTGGCAAATTGTTCTAAACTTATTTTCTATTTCTTCGTCTATCAAATAGATTCCGTAAATATATTTCGGGTCTATAATTTGTTTTAGATACTTTGTCAAACTTTCTAACTCATTTCCTGTACGTATAGTTATTTCATACGTATTTTTATTGAAGGGTTTTGAACTGATTAGTTTGTTTTCATCACCTAATTTTAAAATTATTCTATTATTAAAAAGGTTCAAAGGTTTTTTTGAAATTGTCATAGTAAAAATGGGGTTAGAAATAGCGGTATGTTGTGTATTATTGTCAGAAGGAGTATCGTTATTATTTTTTTCGCAAGATTTGAGAATTTCATCAAGATCTTCTAAATGACGGTGGTCCTTTGGGTCAACATTATTAACAATGGAGATTGAATCTAAGTTACTTTCATTTTTATGAGCGTTAATTTCGATTCTCGATAGGACATCAGCTACTAAGTTTTCTTTGTCTTTCTTATATTGTATTTTATAATCATATTCTTCAAGTCGTAAACGCCATTTTTCGAGTCTAGAATTTGCGTCTTTTAGGGAGAACAGCCAAACTAGAGGTTTATGGTCGGTTTCTATAATAAACTGGTTTCCAAAAACGTAGGGTTTAAGTGTTTTACAGCGTCCACAATAGCAAGTAATTCTCGCTCTATCGTACAATAGTTTTTTTTTTGCTGTATTTAAGGTACGAGAATAAAAGGCAATTGGTTTTGAGTTTTGGGAAAGTACACTACCTATTGCTGTGTTGGAAGTATATGTAGTTAAAGTGAATGTTTTATGAAAATCAGGATATGAAAGAATAGGGGCATTTGTTAATAGTGGTTTACATTTATCAAAAGCTTCTAAGTAACTTGGTTCGTTTCAATCAATTTGAGTTCCTTTTTTAAGACATTTTGTAAAAAGAGATACAACTTAAGCAAAGTCCTGTATAAATCGTCTGTAATATCTTACTAAACCAAGAAAAGCTCTTATCTATTTCTTTAATAGATTTTGGTAAAAGATATTCCTGAACTGCTTTTATTTTGGAAGGATTTGGTTTGATACCTTCAGGGGTTATTACGTCCTAAAAATTCTACCTCTTTTCTTAAAAATTCAGATTTATCAAGCTGTACCTTCAAATTATATTCTCTAAACTTTTGAACAATTTATTATGTTCTTGCAAAGATTTTGAAAAAACAATTTTTATAGATGTGTTTTTTTAAAACGTTTTCTATGAATTTGGGGTCCATTTCTAATTGGTGAAATCCTTGTGCCAAGTCAAGTGTTGAAAAGTAACTACATCTACCTAAATTATCTAAAATTTGGTCAATGCGGGGCAGAGGATATTTATCTTCCACTGTTTTTTCATTAAGCTCTCGGTAATCTAAACGCCATTTTTTCTTACCGCTTGCGTCTAATTTCTTAGGTACTATCGAAATCGGAGAGCTATATTTTGAAATACCAGGTCTTATAATTTTTTTGTCTGAGAGTTTTTTAATTTGAGTTTGAATTTCGGTTTTTAAATGGTATGGATATCGATAGGATTTCGAAAAGATTGGGTCTTCATCTCTGGTCCTAATCGTATGTTTTACAGCATTAGTAAATGACAAATCACATTTTTCATTGTAAAATATATCTCTAAACTTTTTACAAAGAGCACTAATTTCCACTTTTTCTTCGGGATTTAGGTGATCCTTTCTAATTATTTTTGTAATATCTAATTCTTGAACGTTTGATGTTGGTTTACCTAATTCAAAATTATATAGAGGTTGAACCTTAATTTGTTGGTAAAAATTTATGTCTACGTTTTGAACTTCTTGCAAGGGAATTGTACAAATACCATTTTTTGCGTAAGAAATTGATTCTACCAAAGTGAAGTCATTAATTTAGATTTTTGGAATAACTATTTGTCCTTCATCTATGTCTACTGGCATTTTAATATAACTCGTACTGTTCTGTTTAACCGGTTTAAAATTTTGGGGATTTAATTCAAAGAAAAAGGGAATTTTGATACCTTTAATTTCTAAGTTTTGATGATTATAATCGATCTTTGCACCTAGATTCCTAAAATCGTCACTACCTAAAAGTGCGTCGAATCTATCATGCCATTTAAACACATGAAATTTGATGTTTTCGGTTATGTTACAATTTTCCAATAGAGGGTAATCTATATTCCAGTCAACATTAACAACTTGATCTAAACTTTTTAATTGAAAAGGTTTTCTGAAAGTATGATTTTTAAAATAAGCGTTAGCAATTTCAGGGTTCATTACGGAATTAGAAGCGCCTGAGTCGATTAATATTCTAAGATTGAATTCGGGTATAGTAATGAATGGTAACTGTGGTTTACTTAAGATTGCATTTAAGACAATGTTTGTTCTGTCGAGGCTTGTATAGGAAAATCTTCACATTGATATTCTTGATTATTATCTAATGCATTGGGAATAGTTTCTTAATAATTAATCTCAAAATCGTTTTCAGAGGAATCGTAGCAACTTTCATAATGGTCAGTGTTATATTCACAGTTTTCTGGTTGTTCTGTATTATGCAGTTCTTCAGCAATAAAATTTGGAGAACCTGTTCTTCGGAAATAATTAGCCTGTATTTGGGTTTTTACCAAAAACTTGAGAATTTTTATAAAACTTTTGAGAGACATTTCTAGTTTGAATGTTAATCGGGCCACGAGGGAACTGATTTTAATTTTGTTGAAAATGTGAAGCATGACTAGGTGGTTGAGAATTAAAGCGAGGAAATTGAGCGGTTTGTTGGTTTACAAAAGATGAGAATTGCCTATTTGGCACATATCTATGTACATTGTGGGTTTGTTGTATTTGTCTAGGAGGTTTTGGTAGTTTACTTGCTTCGAATAAAATTTAGAAAGTTTACTTGCTGTTGGTGATTGTCATAGTTACGTAATTAGCAGAGTGCGTCTTCTAAAGAGGTCACTGTTTTATTTGAGATAAATGATCTGTATGGTTAGAAAAGACCAGCAGAAAATGTATTTTGGGCTCTTGTTTGGTACATTTCGGTTTTAGAAACTATTAAACTCTTTCAAAATATTGTTCGTAATTTTCATTTTTAAACTGGTAACAAGTAATTATACCATTTTCCAAAAGCGTTTCATTCCTTTGGTCTCTAAAACGATTTAGAAGTACTTCTTTAACTTGTTTCCAAGTTACACAATTTGAAACAATTATAGTCTCACGGGCAGGACCAACTAATTTTCAGCAACATAGTTCAAATATTCATTTATTGGTAGAGCAATGCTCTTGACCTTCTGTATTAATCTTATAAGTATTTATGAATTTTTCGCATTGTTGAGTATAATAAGATAGATTTGTTAAGCCCCCTTCGTAGGTAGGAACAATTTCTCTAGCTAAATTTAATTCGGAAAAGTTTACAGCCATTTTATTGCCTGAATTTAAGTTTGAATCACAATTTGTATTATTATTTTTCACTTTTTGTATTGGTGATCTAGATCGATCTCTTGATTTGCTCATAAGATCACTTTTATAAATAATAACTTGCAATATTGTATAAAAATAGGAAGGATGGAAAAAACACAAAACTACGGGTGCCAATAACATTCTACGGGATGCCTAGCGGATTGCCTTGTAGAAACTTCTGTAGTTTCCTTTGGGGGCGGGTTATCCAGTTGAAACTTACTGCAGCGGTTGATCCAAGGCCTCCTATAGTGTACCAGGCCGTCTCATTGCCGAGCGCCTGCAAAATAGTGGTCATACGACAGCATTAAGAGCACATTGGAAACAGCGTATTTTCGCACAATAAATGTAATAAACCTGCTTCAAATATTGTAAATATGAATTTTAGTGATTGTAAATCATTTCTATAACAATCATACACCATTACGATCGAAAATTAAAAGCAGGAGATGTTTTATTCGATATTTATTAGATGGAAATAATTTACAAAATAAGCAACAATTATATTTAAATTACAATTACAATAGATGTATACAGTTTCAGTAACTACTAATAATTAATTAACTTTATTTATTATAAGTGTAACCTATCATTATATATAATAGGAATAATTTAATCATAATATATAATACACCTTATATCTGTGTAAACACTAACAGATTGCAGTTCTCGAAAAACTTTTTTTTTATCTGAGGATTGAGATGCTAATTTTTCTGTTTTTCTTTTAATTGCATCATTAATCATTTTATTATTTTTATTTTAGAATAATTGTTTAAAAGAATATTTGTAAAAGCATTTAAACACAAATCGAATAAATTGAAGAAATTTGTACCACACTGTCAATCGCCAACTGTTTCCAAACAGTCTTTTGACACCTAAGTTTTAAAAAGTCAGATTCGTAATCAGGAGGGATTAAAGTCTTGAAAAGTTCAAAAACTTGTAGTATCACGTGAACAAACTTTTGAGTCGGATATTTTAATCCACCCCTCTCCAAAATTTTGAAATATTCACTATTTCCTGAGCCAACCCAAGAGACTTGCATATCTTTGTCACATATCAAATATTGAATGCAATCGTTACATTTTGTTCTTTTGTGAACTTTATCTGCAGATAACCGGCGATATAAATTAAAACGCTTATATCTTCCTTTTGTACTTCTGCAACTGTTGTTAGGGCACCTTCAAATCTTTGTCCTATTACATCAATTTCATCAAGAAATGAAAAATCCTCGAAATCGATAAGAAACTCTCTTAATTTAAAGTCACCGTTTTTCCGAATTGTGTTTAATTATATTTAAAAATTTTAGTTTTTTTCGGATTCCAAAACCTGTCTAACATCTATATGGTAATTAGCTCCACTCATTTGTCTGTACTGACCAAATCTGATCCGTCTAATGAATCCGTTTGAAATTTTCCAACCAAAACATATTCAAACTGTACATTTTCTAATAAATATTGGCTTAATGATATTAATGCAGCAGAAGTATGGCTAATTGCCATTTGAGTTTCGTTAGTTAGTTTTCCATTGCAATTTGTTTTTATTTCGTTAGGTACCGCTAACATATTCCAATATTATTTAACCACAAGACAAAATCTAAAAATTTTAAATTGATGTTATTTCCTTTTATTATCGGATTTTGATATAAATCCTGTTTTGGAATGCCTTTAAATTTTGTTTTGCAGTTTACAATTTTCCACCAAGTTGCCATAGTTTCTAGAAATGAAATAGTTGCTTTTATATCATTATAAGTTTAACTGCTTTGAACATTTTAGAACCGCAATAGTAGGGAGAAAAATCACTAAATACGACATAGCTGTAGGAAGACATGGTGAAGTTACAAGAAATAATAATGGCAAAGAATGCTGGATTACTGTCAAATGCACAATCTTATTATTACAAACACGTTCTTTGAGCATAAAAACATTCATAAATACACTCGAGAGCAACCAAGTAGAAGAGAAAAATCAATCATTGATTATATTTTAGTAGAAAAAGAAACAAGAGCAGCAGTCGTAGATACAAAAGTGAGAAGCGGCCCAGAAATCAAGAGCGACCATTATTTACTTGTAGCTAAAATCAACGAAGACCCGCAAGATGAAAGAAATAACACACAAAAGAAAAAAGAACATAAATCTATAAGATCATATAAATTACTAAATAGAATTACTAAAACAAAATATGAAGCAACTATAAATACAAAACTAGATAGAAGAAAAATTAAACCAAATGAATTAAATACTATACAGTTATGGATAAGTTTCAAGCAAGTTATTAGAGATACGGCCAAAAAAGTATGTGGAGTATGCAAAAGTATTAATTATAAGAAACAAACAGTATGGTGGACTGCGGAAACAGGTAAAAACAAAGAAAAAACTCTGGAAGAACTACCTATCCAAAACAATACCAAAAAACTACGAAAAATACAAAGAACAAAGAAAAATAGTTAAAAACTTGATAATAGCAGCAAAACAAAATTCATGGAAACAATTTGGAGAAAAATTAGAGAAAGACAGTAAGGGAAATCAGAAACTGTTTTATAAAATAATGAAAAATTTAAGATCAGACCGTAAGCCGCAACTAACAGCGATAAATGACAATGTAGGAAATATACTAACAGATGAAAAGGAAATAATGGAAAGAATATTTCGAAGAATTATTAAATACAAAAAGAAAAGAAATAACATCACAAAATGAAGGAAAAACGCAGAAAATGCACAAAATAGAAGAACAAAAAGACGACAGTACAATAGAGGAGCTCCAACATGGACTAAGAAAACTGAAGAACGGGAAAACACCTGGACATGACAGAATATCAAGCGAAATGATTAAAAACATGGGACCCACAGGAACACTTCTACTTCTAGACTTAATGACAAGATATGGACATAGGAAATAATACCGAAATATTGAGAGATAGGTATGATACTGCCTATCTACAAGAAAAGCAATAATAAAGAATGCAACAATTATAGATGTATAATGCTCCTTAGCACAGTACTAAAATTGTATGAACAAATACTAGAACAGAAGTTAACAAAAATAATAGATAAGGTAGGAGAGTACTGGACCACATTTTCACAATGAAACAGATTATAACTAAAACACAACTAAAAGGAGAAAAAGCCTACTTCGCCTTTATAGATCTACAAAAAGTATTCGACAGAGTGCCTAGACAAAAAGTTTGGAAAATCTTAGAAGAACGCAAAATAGATAGTAAACTAAGAAGAAACATTAGCGGCTTGTATAAGAACATAATAAATTACGTGATAGCAAAAAATATGAAATCAGACTCGTTCATTACAGAAGAGGGACTAAGACAAGGAAGATGAATGAGCCTACTGTTTACGATATTCATGGATAATATAATCAAGAAACGCTACCAAAAAACTAAAAGTTTAATCGTAGGGTACAAGAATTTACAGAAAGTTGAAATACCAGAATGTGCGTTTGCAGATGATGTGGTCATTATGGCAGCGAATGAAAAGGATCTAAAAGCGAATCTAGAAATTTGGAAAGAGGTATTAGAAGAAAACATAGAAATTGATGGAGAAAAAATAGAAATTCTACTATACTTTGACTACTTAAGAGTAACAATTGAAAATGCAGGACAACAATACATGGAAATTAACAAAAGGATAGAAAAAGCAATGAAAACCTACTACGCTATTAACAAAAACTTTATTAACAAAAAAGAAGTATCAGAAAAAACAAAAATGAGTGTATATCGTACAATATATAGACCGATTCTGACATTTGATTGTGAGACATGGATACTAACAGCGAGCCAAAAAAGAAAATACAGGCGACTGAAATGAAATTTTTACGGAGAGTAAAAGGGGTAACAAGAAAAGACAGAATTAGAAACGATGAGATTAGAAATGAACTAAAAATAGAATCGATCTTAGAATTCAATGAAACTAGACAAATGAGCTGGTGGGGGCACCTACAGAGAAGGGACCCAAGAAGACAGGTGAAGAGAGTATGGGAAGCAAGAATACAAACAAGGAGGAAAAGAGGCAGACCTTGAGAGACATGGAAACAGGCGATAACAAAAACCTTGGAAAATAAAGGAAAATCATGGTGTGAAGCGAAAGAAATGGCACAGAATAAAAAACGATGGCAAAAATGCATGTACAATATTTAGAATTGTTAAACATCCCTACACCTACGGGTAGAAGAGAATTTGATTATATATATATATATATATATATATATATATATATATATATATATATATTATTTATTATTGTTTTATTCATCTCTAAAATGAGAAATTTTTGTTATATAACTTTTTTATAATTAAGATATAAATAAACTTACTTAGTTGTTATCAGGTTGATCTAGACGATATGAGTCTTTTATTATGGGTTAGGACTTCACATTTAAAATTGTGCATAGTGTATGATTTGCAGTTTATGATTTGAAATGTTTTGTGGGGTTTCAATGGCGTTATTTTGTTTGAAAGAATTTCGTATTTTTTAATGTACAGGATGTTATGGAAATAAGTGCTAATATTTTAACCAGTGATAGAGCTCACCAAAATGAACAACTTTTCTATTTATCGTTTTTAATTTAATCGCATATTTTTTCAATAGTTTATCTCCCCTAAATTTGACAAGCCGCTTGTTTTTACACAAAAAAACATGCGGTCAATAACTTACCTACCTCAATTGATACGGAACGTTAGTGGCCAGATGTGAACTGTAAGTTTTATCAGTGTGCGTTTAAATTACAATATTATTCCATAGGCGGGTATGCATTTTTAGAGTAAAACTGTTTTGAATTTTAACTCAGTTTTCGAGGCGTTTTCGAAAAAATGATAAATGAAGAAGTTGTTCAGTTTAGCGAGTTATATTACGGGTTAAAATATTTGCACTGATTTCCATAATATCCTGTATAGCATGATCAAAAATTAATCTCATCTAGGGCCGGTTGCAGAAAGCAATGTTAAGTCTGGTGTTAGCTAACATCGCGTCAAAGTGAACAAAATCGCATCAAATTTTGTTTACTAATGTATTAGTTACCATAAACATTTCAGATGTGATTCGTTTTTGTTCACTTTGACGTCGCGTTAGCTAACACCAGACTTAACATTGCTTTCTGCAACCGGCCCGTAGTATGGCTGTGGAAATGCAAACCAACGCCTTTAAAATTAGCTTACTTACTTATATCTAATTGAAACTGTCAAATTTTATTTTCTTTTATCGATCTTATTACAATATTATATTGAAATAAAAAAAAATCACGTAACAATAATGTAATTGTCCAACAAATAAGCCTGCGCCGGTCAAATAGACACTTCATCTTAAATCTAACCTAAAAGTAAAATATATAGGAGCCAGTTTTAAAGGCAGGAATTTGTTCTTTCATAGCCATACTAGATGAGATTAATTTTTGTTTATCATACTTTATATGATTTCTCTGGAAGAGAATAAGTTAAAAGTTTTGTATAATAATTTTATTACTTAGTTTTATTTTAAAATCCTACATTCCCCTCGTGACAAACCCTTCGGGGTGTACACGTCGGCGCGTTATTATCCATATAACACCCTTGATACCTTAATAACCGTAATGCACTGTTTTGCATGTTTTTTTTTCTTACATGAAAAACGTTTAAACAGACCCCTTTGTTTCATTCGGGAAACTGACAGATTATCACATTTATAAAATGTGAAAATTTTAAGTTTTTGGTTATTTTTATGCAAAGTAGATAAATAGTATAAACAAACGTCTAAATTATTAGTAATAATTTATTTATTTATTGTTAGTAATTATAAGACATATTTAAGTGCTTGTTGTCCGAAACACTTTTTTAAATCAATTGAGTCATATTCCAGCGTTCCAGTCCAGTGTATAAATTTAAAATCGTAGTTATTACAATGGTAAGAAATTAATTTTTTTTGACAACCAAAATTTACGCAGTTTACTGTCCACTGGTGCGTAAAACTTCATAATTATTTAAAACAACGTCAGCCAAACAAAATGTGACAGTTTTCGCATTTATATGGGCTACTTTGAAATGAGAACTTTCTATTCTCTTAAATATTTTCTTCTGCGACCACCACTAACAGTAGGTCTTTTAGCGCTAGCTTTTTTCACTAAAAGTGACGTTTTATAATTTAGCGTGCTTAAAATGAGACCAGCTGTTTACTTTTAGCACATGTGTTATAAAGTGAAGTGACGTTATAAAACTACAATTTCGAATTGGAAGTGAGGTTGTAAAGCTATTATAGTTACTTCTTGCGTTAGATCTAAAGTGTTTTTTAAATAATTAAAGCGTTATGTAATAAATAAAGTCTGATGTGTACTATTATAATTACCTTTGTTAACTGACTTTGACAGTAATTGCTCCACAAACATTCACATGCGCGTCAGGGCCATCTCTTTATTATAACACAAATTATAACTGTCCTAAATGCAAACCTTTGTTAAATCGACATTTATGGATTAATAACAAAAAAATTAAGGTCGTAGAAAAAATATTGTATGCAAACTCATGCTAAAAGTGTTATTGCACTCAACATGTTATGAAACTCAGCCTTCGGCTTCGTTTCATAATTTTCATGCCTCGTGCATAAACATCAACTTTTAGCACTTGTTGCATAAATAGCTATTATCTGAAACGGCCAGTAAAATATGGAAAACGGTTAATCACGTAAGGCGAAATGGGGTGTGACGTATTATTTAATACAACGATTTAGCACGAAATATAGTACGATCAAAAATAAATCTCATCTAGTATGGCTATGGAATTGTTCGTAGTTTATGAATGCAACTATAACCCACTTAAAAATCAAATTACAAGTTTGACATTTAAGTGTAAACATAGTTGCATTCATAAATTAGAAGAAATTCCATAGCCATACTAGATGAGAGTAATTTTTGATCATACTTTATTTTTGTATATTAAGCGGCATAACCGAAATATTAATAATGCTGACAATTTCGCGAAAAACCCGTCGAAAATCTTGTTTTATTTGCATTTTTTGTATAGTTAATATGTAATGTACAAAATTATTATGTAAATAATTAACAATCCATTATTGTCTTAATAAGAGGTGCTCTGGAAAATGAAAGGTTTATGAACGTCAATTACGTTTACGAACTGTCATAAGTTTATGAACTGTTAATTCAGCATTCTGGAAATTTAAATAATGCCTTGAATACGCCTAACCACTGCTTAAAATCAAAATGTTGAAATGGCGTGTTTACTTAGTCGATAATATTGCAATAATTTTTATGTCGCAGTGCTGCTTTGCGGTAAAATTTTATAAAAACTATGAAGATAATTGCTTTAACGAGTAGGTAAATCGACCAACATTTTAAATTCATCAGAAAATAAATAAGAAAGATACAGGGGTGTGAAGGTGAGAAGTTAAACAAGCTGCATATCAAACCAATTCACAAAAAACCACAGTATCTTTAGTTATTTTGTGGGTAGTACGAAATTTAACGCAGCCGCATGTCTTATATAACATACAACGTTCTAATACATAATTTTAGTAATAATATGCTTACGGGCCAAAATACGCCATACGCTAATCAAACAAGATCGCATTTCTTTTGAAAGAATTTAAATCTATGTACGAGTTAAAACATAATACTGATATTTTATTACAGTATAAACAATTTACTGACGAAATATGAAGTCTTTCAGCAGCTAGTGATACCAATTACTTCATAAAGATACTGCAGGATTGCAAGTTCGCCGCCGCAAGCGTAAGATGAGTTGCAGCAACTACTGTCGGTATCGGTTGGAAGTAAACGCGCGGTGGTAGTCCACATCGGCGATAGTTCATGTCGGATGTAAATCCACATCGGTGGTAATTCAAGTCGGTTTGTACACCAAGTCGGTGGTATTTTAGTTCGGTGACATCATATATTTTTTACAAACTTTAAAAGTCGGTAGTAAACCAAGTCGGTGGTACTTTCTGTCGGTAGTGCTCAATACAGTTATCAGGAGTCGGAGGAAATCCATATCGGTGGCAATCAACATCGGTGGTTTTGTATACAACCCCCTCTAATCTTCTAGTTGGACTATTCCTTTGAGTAGCCAAACGTTTTGTTAAACATGCAGGTTAATTTTTAAAAATAGGATATGCGCCTTTTGTTAACCTAGGGCGATTTTTTTTAATCTTCAGGTTGATGTAAATTATTAATTTTAATAAACCGCTTATCAGAATGGTTAATGCAAATTACACTTGATTTTGCGGGTTTAAATTTATCTCGACTTATGCAACGGGTCCACATCCGTGCCACGTCCGCGTTTTTTGGAAAAGAGAATACTGTTACGTAGTGTTTTTTATTATTAATGTAGTTTGATTTGCAACCGGGTACGCAACATCGATGTGGCATCTGTAATAAATGATAAAAATATTTCCATTAGTGTTATTTTTGATTACAGCTGTATTAATATTAATTAGTTAGGTTGAAAAACAAGTCAAAATATGTCTTGTTTTTCATTAGAAGAGAATGTTCAGCAATTTTTTTTAGAATTTACTATACTACTATATGTTGTAAACTGATTAGTTGAGTCCAAACAAATTTTAACATATTAACCAGAATTGGAAACAACATTTAACGCTTCGCTAATATATGTATTTAGCTTCTTCAGAACAAGTTAAAAGTGTTAGGCATAATACAATTAAAAAATGGAATTTTTTATTGTTTATCTTTTTGTTTTTTCCTTTCATCAATAGGCGATTTTTCATTATTTAAAATTAATGGTAAAAGTTTTAATGCATGTAAAAGGCATCATTGGGTTTCACCAAGTTGGAAGAATCCTTTTTATATTAAATTATATTCCATCTTCTAATCTACTCACGTTCACGGGACCCTCCGTGACCCGATTGTTTTCACGGTACGTAGGCATCCGTATAAACCGAGGAACTAGATGACCCCAAACAAATATGTTGTGGATGGAATTGTGAAGGTCTAGAGAACTTTACTGATTCGCCGACCTAAAAAAAGGCAAACATCTTATGCTTAACGGTAGAGAATGCAATAAGGTCCCTGAGAAATTGAAAAACACCTGACACAAGGTAGATTACTGCTGAGGTTATAAACGCCAGCAAGATTGTCATATAATTTCTATACAAGATCTGCTACAAAGTATGCGAGTCAGGAAGGTGGCCAGAAAACTGGGCGAAATCTTCTTTCATTCCTCTCTACAAAACAATGTCTTTTGAACATTATCAAGGGCAGACTAAAACATTTTTCATGACACAGATGTCGAAAGAAGCTGGTTTTGTACAGTAAAGAGCATATAACTTCCCTATATTTTTCTGTTTTTTTACTATATTAAGGTAAAGTGGAACCATATGTGGCAACTAATGGAAGATATCGGGACTCACAAAGTGAAAGTAAATAACACATATTGAAAGAAGTTTAAAGTGCCAGCTGGGTTCAGCAGGGTTACATCATTTTTCTATATTCCGCCATTTGACATATACACTGAGTTTGTAATACGAAAAGCACTCTATGCTTGAAACAGAGCTTACTCAGTCGGAGAAAAAAGTGAGCAACCTGCAATATGCTGATGATATTTTCATCATTAGCCGAGATCAAGAAAAGTTGAAAAATCTAATGAGGCAACGAGCCTAGACGAGCGAAGAGTGTGGACTGAAGCTGAATGGTAGCAAAACAAAAATCCTGATCTTCAACCGAGCGGAGCACAATTTTCCATTAATCCGAACAATATCGGACTCCAGGGAGTGGTTAGATAAACCCTCAGCTCTCTTGTAGTCAAGATAAAGTGGAAGGCTAGGCCAAGAGCGAGCTACCGCATCCGATTGGTTGACCAAACAAAGAGCCATCTCTACTCTGGCATACACTTATTTTTAGCTTTTCTATAAGCACGAATATTCGAAGATACAACATTCACGAGCAAACATTAATTGCAAGTAAATACAGGGGTATTTGCAATACAATTAATTGTGCCTTTCCCTTGTTGGATGCAGTTAGGATTTTTAGTGAGAAGTTTTTAAAAGCTCGTTGTTTATACGGGGTGTAAACAAGTAGTGTTACTAGCTTCTTTTCTAGGCGTAATAGTAATAAACAGTTAAAGAAGAGTTTCTATGGAGATGGTAGTTTATGTGAGAGTTAGATTTGTTTTTTATAATAATTCTTTAGAGTTAGAATATGCACCAATTCTAATTGTATATTCCAAAAACTTGTGACTTTATTTTTATAAAAAGATGTTTTTGTTTCTTGGTATCACGTAGGGTGATACTAAGATAGAACTTGTATGGAGGTCTATCTTTAGAAACTGAATTTGGCGAGACATATTTTACGATTTTTATTATACACTTGGATTCAGATTTAAAAAGAATATAAGTACGTAATACAATGGAACAGGTTGGTTTAATATTCTTTAACACAAAAATTCAACGAATTTGATTTGGAGCAATATGTAGCCTTTAGAATTATTTTTGGTTGCTTATCATGGCTGCGAATTCATTTAGTATCAGTCAATAATAACGTAAGAGTCAAATTACACTATGACATCGTTTTCCTCATACAAACAAAATCGTAATTTTGTCCATTGAATCGATTTCCTGAACTATTAGGATCCCAATTTTTCTGAAATTATGAAGCATCTGTAAGCATTGAAAAATTGTCATGATTTTTTGCTAGCAATTTGTTCAACACTCGAGCAACAGACGTAAATTTTAAATTTCGATAGATCAATTATTGCCCATCCAAAGTATTCTAAGGTTAGTGACAAAAACGGACGTCCTTAGGAGTGCATTGTTATAAAAATATAAAGTACGGAAAAAGCTGGAAATTGTAAGAGAGCTCTGTATAGAATCCTTTGTCGGATACGTATTTTCAGCTTCAATACGAAGACCGATGTTATGACACCTCACAATTCAGTCTATATGTGGCGACTTTTGCGCCATAATTGTATTGTGTTTGCTGCCATTGTCGTTCTACAGACATAAACAGATCTCGCGGTTCTAAAATTTGATTTAGCCCGGCAACATTTCCAGCATGGACAGAAATTGCGCACTGAGCATTTCCTTAAAAGAGTGGCTGCTTTCCAAGGGAACCTAATTTGCTACCAAATGCGACTTCAGATTTATTTGGGTAAAGGGAGCTACCAGCGTCGCAAATTAATGTTAGTACAGCGAGTAATTCTGGCAAGATGTACTAAATAACAATAACTTTAGTATTAATAAACCAACAAAGTTTGACAGCGAAAACGGATTAAAGCGTGTATTCATGGATAACAATAAATACAGCACTTCAAAGTAGGACCGTACGTTAATTTCGCAGTAATTAATTACCTATTTCGTAGAACAGGAACAAAATTCCGTTATCACGAACCGTTTTCTGTTACCGTGAAATCTGTTACGAAATAATTGATGTAGAAATTCTCCGAAACTTTCCATAATGGGTTATTAATAAAAAGCTCGTTCGTGCTGCGAGCAAATCTGGTTTTAATTAATTTCAGAGTTTTTTTTAGATAAATCTATTTTGATTTTCAGTAATTCGGTACATACGTATATGCAAAGATTACCATGAAAAAACATTGCTGTTACAGTTTCCACTGCTACAAAAGCACATGAATTAGTGTAGTAACTGAACAATTACTTGTGTTCGGCTCTTCTAAATTTTTATATTAATTTCTAGTTGCGTTGTGAGTACTTATGACTCAGCTTTGTAAATCTCTTTTTACCCATTAGACAAGCATCCTCTTTCGTTTATGCATTTTTTTGAAAACCATTTCGTATACAAATTTGAATCGAAATAGTCGCTGTTCACGCCATAATTCTAATCGGAATATTACCAAAATAATAATCATATTATCAATTTAGCTGGTCATAGACACACACTTTTTCCTGCGGGAATGAACGTAACACATCAGATGTGCAGGAAAAAGCGTCCGTGTATGGATAATATTTGCACGCGCCGTGCAACACGCCGGTTTTGAGTGCCACAGACCTGGACACGCTTTTTCCTTTGCAGGGCCCATACACACACGTATTTTACTGTCAGATTTCTATTCGGCCCGTGTACTTTGGTTAAGGTGGTCAGTTAGTTTGTTTCGGCAATATTAGGAAGCGCAGAAATGAATAAAGAGTACCTAATAGAATTTATTGAAATATATAGGCAACATTCAGTGTTATGGAAGATTAAGTCGAAGGATTACGTAAACCGTAATTTGAAAAATGCTTTCATTGAAGTCACCAAAAATTACAATTTAAAAGCGGATCGTGACGTTGTAGCAAAAAAAGTAGTTTATTAGGTACGCGTTTCGAAAGGAATTTTAAAAGTCCAAACTTCGAAACGCACTGGAACCCTCCCGACGGTATATTTTACAGTGCTTTCGTAAAGTAGTGAATAAATTCGATAACAATTCAAGGAATAACTTTCGGAAAAAACTCTGGGACCCGTCGATTTTTATTTTAATTGGCGCATTTTTTCATATAAAATGCATACATACAGGGTGACCCGCGTAGAAGGTATGACGTCATCGATGTTTTTTTAAAGGCAACCAACTTTTTTTATTGCGGAATTTGATAGAACATATTTTTTTACTTACGCTCAGCTGAGTTTTGCGTATAGGTCACATGACCAAAAATTAAGAAAAACTATTTTAAAATTGTAAAATATTAAATTGAATTTTGGGAAGTATGATTTTACGTTTTTATCAATGGCAGCAATCAATAAAAAACATGTCGGTCGTCTTGGCTACTGTCAGGCAGACAACGGTACACAATTTGAACAATTTAGTTGTTTTTGAAGTTAACATTGCAATTAAATTTGGTATTCTGCAATATTAATTTTTTTTTATTAATTTTTGGCCATGTGACCTATACTCAAAAATCAGGTAAGCGTAAGTAAAAAATGCATTTTTTCAAATTCTGTAATAAAAAAGGGGTTGTCATGTAAAAAAATACATCGAAGACGTCATACCTCCTACGCGGGTTACCGTGTATGGATAGATTTTATTCGAAAAAATGAGCAAATAATAGTAATTAATGTATTTAGAGGAGTAACCCAGTCTTAACATTCGAGCATATATTTACCACTCGAGCGAGCGTAGCGAAGCAAGAGCGATAATTTATGTGAGAAATGTTAAGACGGCTACCCCTCGAAATGCGATCATTAGTTTATTGTTCATTGATCCAATAATTTTGAATCAATAATAATTATTAAAAACTGCTAAATCGAAATCGGATTATCATGAATATGTGTGATGTTGCTATAGTGCCTGTCGTAAACAAAATACAAATCTTAAAATGGAAACGCAAAACGAGTTCCTTGTTATCCCGGATGAAATTAAAAAGATTGCCGCCTCCGCCACGGATGAAATTGTCCCTTCGAGTGGATGCATGTTAAATGTATCTTAACATTCGAGGACGCGATCATGTTAAACAGTGTTTAACATGTCAATGAACAGTAAAAATAAAAATCGTATTTGTCCCCTTTACTTAATCACTTTTTCTGCCATACCCTAGCTAGGCATTTTAGTATTTCTTTGCTTTAAAATTACTTCCGTGTAAATTAACGCACACAATGTTGCACGCCTCTTTCTTTGCATGTTTGCGAGCGTCTTACATATAAATATTATTATTAATATTTTTCTGCACACTGGTAGTAAACGCAACTTGATGATAGTGAACGAAAATCGTTTTCACACGCCAGGAACGAGTGTTGGAAATTTCAAGATTCCAGGGGCCACGCCACACGCCAGGGAAAAATGACGGTTTTTAGCCATAGACACACACTTTTTCATTTGCCGTTTTAAACCGGCGTTCGAAACGGCCAGAATAAAATGTATGTGTGTGGGCAAATGCCACTTCTGAAACGCCAAGCATAATCCTGCCGGAAAAAGTGTGGCGTACATTCGTGGCGGTTTTGAACGTGTGTCTATGGCCAGCTAATAATACGAGTATTACGAATTTGTGATGTCCTTTAACAGTAGTGTATGCCAGTTGTTGTAGCCTATCCCTACATCCCATAATTTATTTGAAGCTTTCTGGACTTTTGCTCACCAAACTGAACAGCATTTCTAGTTATCGCTTTTCTTTTAATCGTATATTTTTGCAATCATTTCCACAATTGCCGGTCCGTTCAGTATGCACGTAAGTTAAGGTAAACGACACAACTACATTAAAAACTGCAGAGATCTTGCAACACAAAAACAACACGTTTTTTGAGTTTTATACCATTAGATTAAAATTTTATTGCATATGGAGGTATACATTTTTAGAGTAAGACTATTACGAATTTTAACTCAGTTTTGGGAGTGTTTTGTATAGTTGGGTATAGTCTTATTACTCTAGGTCTAGATCGTAAGCCACTCTTCAGATGGCAGCGACGTTAATTCTATCCCAACGTCGAATGTACTGACACAGTGGAATGTAGAAAAACTTAAGCCCATTCACAGATTTGAACCGCGGACCTGGTTATTGCAAGTTTGGCACCCTATCCATTGCGTCACCAAGGTGGCAGTAATTTATTTAAGGTAAAACCAAAATGTATTTTGAGAATTTCGAGCATTAAAAAGGAAGAATACCAAGCGCGGCAAAAG
Source organism: Agriotes lineatus (assembly GCA_940337035.1). NCBI lineage: Eukaryota > Metazoa > Arthropoda > Insecta > Coleoptera > Elateridae > Agriotes > Agriotes lineatus. Next base: position 114,474,138 of record OW679202.1, read on the forward strand.
TAAGCACGAAAACGTCACGCCGCGTTGAAAAGCGAACCCAGCTTTACGTATCTTAGTTAAAAAGAGGTCGTAGGTAGGTTTTGTTTCTGAAATATTTTTAAAGCTATAATCTAATACTAAGCATTATTCTCTAACAGCACATTTCGGTTACACTTACTTTGTTCAATTGGAATGGTCTGATGGTCCAAGATTCACTATAACAAGGTAGGGAGGGCAACGCACTTTCGAGATGTGTTTATCGTTGCCAAATCGGTGTGAGTTTTCACTTCTTCTGTTGAAACGATGCTAGTGATAAGCGATCCTAAACACATATACTTCCAAATAGTCGATTTATTTAGTCCGGCGTCTGTCCACCAGTGAGACTCTGTGATTTGCCAAAAATATGAGAACATATTGCTGCATAATTGGCGAATCATCGCTTATGTCTACAATTTCGATTTTGCTTATCTTATATTGTTGGTTGATATAACCTCACAATTTTTTAAGTTATTTATGAGATTTTTAACTTTTAACGTGATTTTGGCAACCTAGTAAGGTGGTATGGATTAAAGTTGAACCAGTTCCACACTGTAAAATTAAAATTCAACTACATTTTACACCTTCTTTCGCTGCGACTTTTACTTCGATGATAACGAGCGTAGTCCGATTTTTCAACACATACACCTCGTATATTTGGAGGTTCTAAAACACAGTGATGAAGAAATAAGATCAGTTTGTGCAAACAATGGCCCATTTTCTATAAAATGGTTTAAGGATACTTCATAATCACATTTTTTACTCGTTTGGCAGGCGTACTATAATAGTCATTAAACATCGAAATTCTGATACCTGTGTTAAAAAGGAAAAATACATAGGTGTTAGCGATGGGAAAAAAGTAATGTCAACAGCAAGCTTTAAAATTCATTAACTGGCAGCCACTGTTGTTGTCATACGTTTATATTGAAAATTAAATTCAGCTACAATTATAATGGTTTTTGGAATAAAACACAGTAGAGTTGACTTACACAGCTACGGTTAACTGATTGTATTAGGTACTGATCATAATATAAATTATATAAGGAATTTAATACATATTACATGCCAGCGGCAAGCCTAACCTAAAATCCGTAAGCTGATATCGTGACTGTAAATTCTAGCGCTTGATGGTTGACATTACTTATTTTTCATGGCCAACCCTTATGTAATTTCTTTTTAAACACATTATATACGGTATCCTTTTCTCACGTATATTCTGGACGTTTTTCTCCTACTGAACTTTCGCTGAAGAGATAGAAGAAGACTAAGAATAAGAAAGTGACAAAACGAAGAAGAATTCGAACAGGAAATAGAAGCTGAAGAAAACTACGTTCAATTAGAAGAAGCAATAAACCAGATCACACTGGGTAAGGCTGCTGGGAGAGACGGGATAACACCTGAAATGATCAGATACGAAGGAGAACAGCTTTGCAGATGAATAAAAGACTTATGCGAACTACCTTGGGAAAATTACAAAATACCAAATGTATGGGAAGTAAAAATAATAGTTTCAATACACAAGAAAGGTGACTCAAATTATTGCAACAATTATTACCGATCGATATGCCTATCATGCATCATACAGAAACTATACTAAAGAGTTCTAGAAAGAAGACTAAGGGAAGAGATTGAAGAATCACTGTCAGAAGAACAAGCCGTTTACAGACTTCAAAGATGGACACAAGACCACATATTTACAAGGTGATGATAGAGGAAATAATAGAAAGAGAAAAACCTCTACTTTTAGCGTTCATAGATATCGAATCGTCATTGGATAGGATTCCCAGGGATAGTTTATGGAAGGCCTTATCAGAACTGAAGATAACACAACAACTTGTACAGGCGGTTAAAAAAGTATATGAACAAACGAAAGGATGAGTAAGAATAAAAAGTGCAGAATCGGAAAGCTTCTCAATAAACAGAGGAATTATAAAAGGGACTCTTTGAGTCTTGTATTGTTTATAGCAGATATGAACCGGATTATAAGAGAACCCAAGGAGAACAGGTTTGAAATAAAAGCGGGAAACTGGAATTTGGCACTAATGGAGATACAATACTTAGTATATGCGGACGACATAGTACTTGTAGCAGAATCATCACTAAAGTGACAGCAAGCGGTCAACAAGTGGAATAAAGTGAAATAACGATGGGGTATGAAGGTAAACCAAAGAAAAAGTACACTAATGAACATAACAACTTCAGAAGTAGTAGGCAACATCAGAAAAATACTTAACGGAAATCAGCTTGAAGAGGTAGAAAGAGTATTTGGGAACAAAAATAACTAACACAGGAACACAAGAACAAACATTTCTGAATAGAATACATAAAACACAAAATAAAATATCCATTATATAGGACCATAATAAGAAATAAGGGAATAAACATCAAAACAACATTAAGAATCTACAAAAGTATATACGTCCCCACTTTAATTTATGGTAGTGCAAGCTGGGTTAAACAGGATAAAACGAGGAGTAAAATAACCGCAAGCGAAAATCCCTAAAGGGTATATGCGGCAAAATGAGAACACACAGAATTCGGAACGCGATAACTAGAGAAGAACTACAAGTAGAGCCACTAGTAGTAGAAGTGGAAAAGAGGAAAGTGATTTGAATTGAATGAAGCTAAATAGGAAAGCATCCTTAATATAAAGCAAACACTTTTATTTATAATTCATCTCATAATTTGATATCATCAAAATATCAATTACAAAACGCGTAAAGTGGTTGCTTAGAAACCTGGACGCAACGCCCACTAGTTACAACGTCCACCACCTAGTATGGCCGCCATGTTGGACACAACGTCCACCGCAATTTTTGGTCATAACGTCCACCCTGGTCACAACGTCCACCGCCACAACGCCCACTCTGGTCACAACGTCCACCTTCGCATTTGGTCATAACGTCCACCTTGGACACAACGTCCACCGCCACAACGCCCACTCTGGTCACAACGTCCACCGAAGCCTGTTGAGAATAACATTTTACGGCGGTGGTCGTAACGTCCACCCTGGTCACAACGTCCACCGCTATAACGCCCACTCTGGTCACAACGTCCACTTTGAAATTTGGTCACAACGTCCACCTTGGACACAACGTCCATCGCCATAACGCCCACTCTGGTCACAACGTCCACCTTCGCATTTGGTCATAACCTCCACCTTGGACACAACGCCCACTTTTGTTTTACTTGTTATTTAATCAACCTTTAACTGCCTTCTTTAATGTTTTTTGAGTGGTCTAATGTTGTTTAGAATATTTCCAGCTCGTTTCTAATTTAAATCGGTATACGAAGAATAAGGGTTCTATTATAATTATAACACTAAATATACCCAAAGATTCATTGGTTTGCTTTACACCTCATTCGAAAAAAACGTTTCTTTATTGTTTATTGTACCAATAAAAACGTGGTTGTACGTGTTATCATTAGTAATATAACAAGGGCGAGGCCAGCACAATAACTCTTTTGATGGGCAAAATTATTGGTAAGTATGTCGCTCGCGTTTATACGAGTATTTGGAGATTAGTATATAAAAACAGTATACGAATTATGATTTAGAATTGACCTAATAACGCAAAAACACTCAAGTTGCTTGTTTTTTGCAATTCTACTTCCAATTATGACACCATCCACGGGGTCGATAGTCATCCCTAGGGCGTTTATCGCTTGATAAGCATCCCTAGAGTGTTTATCAGGTAATGCATGGTTCTCCTTGGATTATATCAGTTATGTGACAGTTGAGTGGAATATTTCAACTAAGTAACGTTCGTGCGTCCCACTAAGTACAAGTTGCCTATTTGTTTCAATCTTTTACCACAGACTTTAGAATACCAATGCTTATATAATTTTAGTTATTTAATGTTACATAGGGTCTAACAATGACCTTGACAAATCTGACCGATGTGTCGCTTATGTAACTCATAAAAAATGCATTGTCATGGATATCTTACATATATATATATATATATATCGAGAGATAAAAAAAAACTGTTCCTCAGCAGGCTGTGGAATGAAAAGTCACGTCTTTACTTGTGTCAGATAATAATTAGTTGTCATTTTCTATACGAATCTGTCAGATTGTTAAAAGATTTCTGCTCCTAAAAATGACGTTTCCTTATTATTTAACTAGTGCGTCACCCGAGTTACGCTTCGGTTCGCAAATTTAGGAGAGATTCATTAATATAAATTTTAAAAAAAGATGGACTGGGCAGGAATCGTACCCGCGCCGGGCAAGAGTGGCAGGCGAACATTCTACCACCGAGCTACGGAAACTTTGTTGAACGACGCGCTGCTGTAGTGCTATATAATGAATCACCTGAGCTAGGCTTAGTTTTCTAATTAAACCAATCTAATTAACCCTAGAATGGATTCGTTATATTCACACTCGTAATGGATACACGGGGTAGTCAGCTACCCCAGTGCAGAAAAGTCAATAAAACATAATAAATTAGTAATTAAATTTATTTATATCAAAGTTTACAGTACTCTATTTTGCACAACTATGACAAATATCTAGGCGGTGTTCAGGACAGACAGGCTTGGAGCACTTGCAACACACGTTTTTGCATTTTCTATCTCGTGACCTGGGACATACATAGCATCGTGATGGTTTTGCTAATTTTGCTGGGGTTTCATTTCCCTTTTCATTTGTAGTTTCATTTTCCCCTGATAAAATGATCTGAATATCTTTCTTTAGCTTTTGAGGTAAATTTTTGGAAAGCCTTCTTTCCATGTACGGCCGAGCAAGCTGCATTCCAAGGTTGGTCAAAAATTTGCGTCTCACAAGTTTCTCGAAGTTCTTCGAAAGTTTATACAATACCATGGAGTTAATGCCTGCTTGATCCAGCATTCCATAAAAATAGCGAAGAGGCCATCTTCTTGTTTTCCTAGAAACCGTGTAAAAGTGTACCATCTGATCAATGTATCTACTCCACCTTTGGTAGAGTTATAGAACTCAATTATTTCTGGCTTCTTGTTCGCCTCATTGATTTCCTTTGTAGAATGCATGGTCGATAATAATATAACAGACTTGGATTTCTTTGGTGTGAAGGAGACTAACGTTTTCATATCACGAAACGCAAATTGTGACGTAAGGATTTCTTTCTTTCTATTAGGTAGGAAAGTTAGAGGGATCTCCTTCTTATTATGCCTCAAAGTCCTACTACGGTTAGTTTGTAGTTATTTAACATGTCATCTGCCAAAGGAATAGATGTAAACCAATTGTCCATGGTAATATTACGATTGGTGCCGTGTATAGATGTGGACAATTTTTTTACCAGCATCGAAGCAAGGGGTTCGTCACTGTCCCTACTTTCCTTGCCGAGGTATGGAATGGCACTTACCATATAATATGTTCTAGTGTCGCACATGGTAACGATCTTTATGCCATATTTATCCGGCTTTGAGGCAATGTATACTCTAAATGGGCAATTGCCTCTAAATCCAAGCAATTGCTCGTCAATGGTACAGTATGAATGAGGGGTATAACTCTCAGTGCAATTATTGATAAATACACACCATAAATCTCTAATGGGAGCAAATTTATATTGTCGGTTTCTAGTGCTCTTATCGTCAAACCTCAGGCAATTTATCAAAAATTTAAAACGTGACTCACCCATTATTGCTCTGTATATTTTGGGCCATCATTAGCAAACATTTCACTCATAGGAAAATGGGCATCTTTTCTAGCTCCTGCTATATACAGGAGGCCTATAAGTGCTGAAAGTTCCATAATATCAGTAGGTCCTACATACCTAGCAGCTTCAGTATACTTGAGTCGTTGACGTTCAATTTCCTGATTTGTATGCAAAATTATTTTCTCTAAAATATTATTGCTGAAAAGAACTTTCCATGCTTCTTCCTCAGATGATATATTACTAGCAGCACCTTTCGCTCCAGGAAGTTTTACCACGATGTTTCGGGCAGCAGTTCTTGTTTTTGGAGGTTCTTGTGAGCTCCACTGCAATCCGTTTTTACCATAAATTATATTCTGAGCATTATCTTCCTCTTCTACGTCAGATTCTTCGTTGGAAGAGGTTTCGCTTTCGTGTTGAGATAGAATTTCCACATCATCCCCAAATTCGCTTGTACCGTCGTCATCGCCAGACTCGGCCTCATCTAACCAACGCATCGCAGTTTCCTCGAAGCCGGGGTCACCATATCTTATCTTATTTTGCGCCATTTCTCTGAAAACATTTAAATAAATACATACATAAATAGATACAGGGGTAGTGGACTACCCCAACGCACCTGTATGTTAAAAACTATGAAGAAACAATGAACAACAACTAAACACCTTGTTTGCACTTTCTGTCAAATGAGATTATTCGCGACTACAGGACTGCCAACCCATAAACACCAAAATTAGCGGCAAATTTAAAATGTGCTGGGGTAGCGCGCCATAATACAGCTTAATCGGTCCAGTATCATCGGAAGAGCTAGTGATCAAAGATACAAAGAGACCAACCATTTTATGTAGTGGATTCCAGCTGACACAAGTAAAGACGTGACTTTTCATTCCACAACCTCCTGAGGAACAGTTTTTTTGGATCTCTCGATATATACATAAAAAACTGGAAGTCCTGACTCACTCATCAACGCCCAGCCCAAACCATTGGATCTAGGAAGCTGAAATTTTGCACAGAGGTTTCCTTTACAATGTATACAAGAAATAAGAAAGGATATTTTGAAATTCAACCCCTAAAGTGGTAAAATTGGGGTTACAATTTTGTATGGAAAAATAATATTAAATAGACATTTCGACTTGAAACCTTGTAGGAGTACTCCTAAATACAAATAAGCAAACACTTATTTCGTGATTTTCCGAAAATCAACCCCTTAGGGGGTGAAATGGGGTAAATAGCCGTAAAAATTGATATGGGTGTCGTTATTGAGGTTTTTTGGGACGTTGATTGCGAAAATGGCATTTATTTTTAAGTCCAAGACGGTGGACATGACATAAAATTAAAACCCTTGTTTTTTGTATGATTAACTTGAAAAGAGGCTTCCACGAATGGGGCCCCCAGTTAATCCGCTGCGAATTCCGATTCAATGGGATTTCCGGGAACTGCCACTTAATAACCCTTGGTTCAGTTATTTGTTGGAGTGAAACAAGACTTAACAAACACGAGTATATTGAGTAACAACGATTACAAACGTCACTGATGGACCGATGGTTTTTTACAATAGCTTCAACTGTTGTGACACGCTTGGATTGGCCACGCGAAAATAGCGAATTGCGCGTAACCGTAACACAAAACAACCTGGAAACGTCTTTACCAGGGAGCTAGACCGACCGCAAACCAGCACAAAGCATAGCTGAACTTGCTTACTCGAAATTCTGAATCTAACTGAGGCTGAATTGACCATGAGCTGAACTCGCAAATTCAACAAGGAGGGGAAGGCTCAACACTATTGGCTGAGGCGATCCTGCGTAGCCAATCGGAGCGTCGCACGTTGTTTAGGAATAAATGCTTATTTTAAGAAATATTAATGCTAAGCTCTCTCAATGAGGCATTGTATTGAATGAAATCCATAAACACATGAGTCCCAAATACGCTAAGTCTGCTTAAGTCCTATTAGAAAGTGTATCCATCCGCTTAAAAGCCATTAAGGGAAGCTTACAAATTCCTTTCCAATATTAACAGAGGCAAACAAATACGGCAAGATGCAAATTTGACTTTACCACGACCTTTGAATGAGATAGAACAGTTATGACTTGAATTACATGAATAATTATAAGCAAAAAGGTTTTGATGCACGCATCTGTGTGAATCAAACAACCCTATAGTGGTAAAATGGGGTTTCAGAGTTTGTATTGGTAAACAATATTAAATAGACTTTTCAATTCGAACCTTCGTAGGGGTACCTCGCTAAAAAAATAGGTAATTATTTTCATAAAATCGACCATTAGAATAGGGAATAAAGGGGATGAAGATATATTTTCGCTTTAAAGTTGCCCTATTTCCGTAAATATACCTAATCTATATATACATATAAAAGCTAAATACCACTTACTGATTAATCACGAAATCTCAGAAAGCATAAATGCTACAAACTTGAAATTTGGTAGCTATATTCCTCATAGACAGTAGGTATTCTCTAAGAAAATATTTTTGAAAATTCAACCCCTAAAGGGGTATAAAAGGTGTTGGAATTTTCTGAGATCAAATTTTGAATTAAGTCATTCAACGTTTTTAGAAATTTGTCCGCTGAAGGTGAAAAATAGCAGATGACAGGACGGGACGCGATGGGTCGGGACGGGACGGGACGGGACAGGACGGGAAGGGTGGGGCCGGGGGGAAGGGGATGGGATGAGATGGGGCGGGAAGGGACGGGAAGGGACGGGACGGGACGGGATGGGATGGGAGGGGATGGAATGGGAGGGGATGGAATGGAATGGGATGGGACGAAATGGGATGGAATGGGATGCGATGAGATGGCATGGGATGGGGTTGGCTGGGAGGGTCATGGGATGGGATGGGACGACAGAAAATAATTAGTCATTATCATTATTTAATACACAAATAACGAACCTTGCGCTTACGAAGTCGCGGGTAACAGCTAGTATATATATATGCTGCAAAAATTACGTATTAACTCCATGTTACGTTATTAAGAGGACAATTTTAAGTAGAAAAAAAATTACACAAAAATTCCTTGTCTTATAATATTTTCTAGGATATAGCGAGCTTTTATTAATTTCAAAACTAGCAGGACTGGCAACATTTTTTAATTTTTTTATTTTATTTATCAGATAACACAGGGATGCAACAGACCGAAGTCCACATGAGCATCCACAAAATACATTTTTAAGGACGTACTACAAATATATTACATATATATCGTGAAAACTACAGCTTAAAAGTGCGGAAAAAATTTACTACTTAGAAAGTTTAACAGGAAAGAGTGAAATACAGAAATAAAACATTTATATATTAAGCACAAATACAAATACAAACAACAATTAATTACAAGACAAAAAATGTGACTTTAATTTATATTTTAAGGAGTTCAATGATACATTGCAAAAATGTATTTGTATTTGAGATATTCAATCCGGACTTTGAGTAACACAATTGATAACTTAGAAGGCTGGAGCTATTGCCAATATTATTTTTAAAATGCAAGTATGATATAAATTGATTTTGAATATTATCCAACCTGCTGATGTATGTTATATATCTAGGAGACCAAATTACACTACCAAAATTTAATTTACTTAGCACAAAAGCATTATACACATTAACAATATATAACACTTAATTGAAATGACTGTAATTTTCCACTGATCTGTTATTTGTTGTTTATGTTTTATGTCCGAGGTATACCGGGTGGCAATGAGATAAGAGCCATGTCTCTATCTCATTTAAAGTCTACACTTTTTCTGTGACGTCAGAAATAACAAAACATAGCTTTTAAAACGTATGTCTTATATTGCATTGAAATTCGAAAAGATCATTTGGATCGCAGGTAGTAGACTTTAGAAAGAATTTGACATATACCTAACCTTTAATGTAAGGGATGCTCATTTAAGCACATTATTCAAACCAAGACATTTTTGACCTATGTAATCCGACGTTTCTCCTCTTCGAAGAAGTTCCTAACGTGTAAAATAAGATTTTAGGCTTGCTCGCTTGCTTGTTGTTGCGCGTTATTTTACCGTCATTTTGAACAAATGTCACACTGACAGTATTATAAAACAAACCATACTTAAAGCGAACCTGACCAAAAACTGTAGAATTTTTGTTTCGTCCAGTTCCTTATAGTTAAATAAAGAGAGAAATTGTTACTTCACAGCAAAAGGGTAAGGTGTAAACCTTACTTATCAATGGATTTGCATTCAATTTGTTGCAAGAATATTAAACATAATTTCCGATTGACAGACGGATTCTTTTCAAAATATCCAACTTCTGCTTTTACCGGAAATGTCATTGACTTTGATTTTTTAAAGAGATCAAGCTACATATTTTATGTTTTTCGGAATCTAAGGCTTAAACTACATACGACAGTGATGCCAAATCTGCTTAGGTATCACAATATAATTTTAAAAATGTATTAATTAAACATATTTCAGTTTTAAATAAATATAAAGTAGGGCATAGTGCGCATCGTTAGACTAGTAATTACAAATTCTCTCTAATGGTACGATGGCTCTTGGTAGGTGCTATTTAAAATTTTTTTTTCTCAAAAAACACGTTTCATACAAAACTGCATTGGTTAGATAAACTATTGTTTTCTTCTTTTTATGGATCTTAAGTTTGCGTTAGTCAAGTTCTTTATTTCTGATGATGTGGTGTTCATTAAATTACTTATTTCCTCATTAGTTACTGGGGATAGAAATATGGTCGAATTATTTGGGGCAACATTTTCATAATTAATGTATTGATTGTTTAATTTATTATTTATCCTAAGTATGTACCTACACAAACAAGGATATCGAGCGCACCAGTGTGATCAGGCATGGTTCTCCAACATAGCCCTGAAACGTATTGCTGGTGGCACTGTAAGTCTTTGTCAAATTTGAGGTTAGCAGGTTAAGTTTTGCGTCAGTGTGTGTCAAAACTTACACAAAACCTAACTTTATAACTTCGAGTATTATATAGACTGACCGTGCCACCAAAACTACATTTGAGCGTTGCCAAATGTAAAACGAATCGCCATTGCTAAGGTGAAAAATACCGCGTTACTCAACGATTTTGAATATGGAACTGTAGTACATTAGTTTATGACATGCGATAAACTATGATGAAAAATACCACGTTACTCAACGATTTTGAATATAGAAATGCGATAAACTTATAAAAATTCCTACAATATATTATCAACTTGAATAAGAACAGCTAAGTGTAATTATTATACTGAACAAATAAGTAAAACTTCTGACTCGAAAAGCCTCTGGAAAACTGCAAACTACAGTATGAATGTTAGTGCTTGTAAATCTATCATAAAACAAATATATCAAAAAAAGATACACAACTCCAGAATGAAAAGGAAATCGCTGATGAATTCAATGGACAGTGGGGTTGCTAAAGATATGGCTGATGTCTACCTACTTAAGATAAAAAATAAATTATCAATCAATACATTAATAATTATGAAAATTTTCCCAGAGATAATTCGACCATATTTTTATCGCCAGCAACTAATGAGGGAATAAGTAATTTAATGAACACCACATCATCAGAAATAGAGAACTTGACTAACGCAAACTTAAAATCAATTAAAGAAGTATCTAACCAATGCAGTATTGTATGAAATCAAGTTCTAAACACTGATATATTTCCAGATGTGCGGTTGTTGAAATAGCAGTGCAATACCAGTTTTACAAATTTGGTTAGCTACGATGAAAATATGTAATTAAACTTTCTACACGGCTAAAATTTGCTGAACGTGTTTTTTGAGAAAAAGTTTTTTTTTAAATGGCACCTAGCAAGAGCCATCGCATCGTACCATTGGATAGAATTTGTAATTACTAGTCTAACGATGCGCACTATGCCCTACTTTATATTTATTTAAAACTGAAAGATGTTTAATTAACATAAGATTGTGATACCTAAGCAGATTTGGCATCACTGTCGTATGTAGTTTAAGCCTTAGATTCCGAAAAACATAAAATATGTAAGGTGATCTCTTTAAAAAAACAAACTTAATGACATTTCCGGTAAAAGCAGAAGTTGGATATTTTGATTATATCCGTCTGTCAACCCGAAATTATGTTTAATATTCTTCCAACAAGTTTAATGCAAATCCATTGATAAGTAAAGGAGATAGAAACATGGTGCTTATCGCATTGCCACCTGGTATACCTCGTACATCAAACATAAACAACAAATAACAGATCAGTGGAAAATTACAGTTATTTCAATTAAGTGTTATATCTATGAAAACAATGTAGTGTTATCTATTTGTAATTAAACAATGTTGCCAGTTCTGCTAGTTTTGAAATTAATAAAACCTCGCTATATCTTCGAAAATATAAGACAAGGAATTTTTGTGTAATTTTTTTCCTACTCAGAATTGTCCCATATAATCTCATAAGAGCATTAATTCTTTCCGGAAATTTTTTGAGTGCGTTCCAACAACGTCGTATTAATTAGGACGTTGTTGGAATGCACGAAAAATAATTTCCGAATAAGAATTAATGCTCGAATGCAGATTCGGTAAGCAAATCGTAACTACACAAATCCTAAAAAGAAGTAATGTCTACCTACAAAAAATTTCCAAGAATTTTTTTATTGTCTTGGTTACGGCTCCTGAACTAATTTTTCTATTGGTCATTAATTAGTGTCGTACGATTTTCCTCTTAATAACGTAACATGGAGTTAATACGTAATTTTTGCAGCACATATATATATATATATATACATATCCATGACAATGCATTTTTTATGAGTTACATAAACGACACAGTGGTCAGATTTGTCAAGGTCTTTGTTAGACCCTATTTAACATTAAATAACTAAAATTATATAAGCAATGTTATTCTAAAGTATGTGGTAAAATATTGAAACAAATAGGCGACTTGTACTTGGTGGGACACACGAACGTTACTTAGTTGAAATATTACACTCAACTGTCACATAACTGATATCATCGAAGGAGAACCATACATTTTTTGAAAATTGACCAATACTGAACTTATTACCTGATAAACACTCTAGGGATGCTTATCAAGCGATAAGCGCCTTAGGGACGACTATCGACCCCGTGGATGGTGTCATAATTGGAAGTAGAATTACAAAAAACAAGCAATTTGAATCTTTTTGAGTTATTAGGTCAATTCTAAATCATAATTCGTATACTGTTTTTATATAATAATCTTCAAAATATAAACGCGAGCGACATACTTACATATAATTTTTCCCATCAAAAGAGTTATCGTGCTGGTCTCGCTCTTGTTATATTAACTAACGATAACACCTACAACCACGTTTTTTCAGTGACGTCAACCTTCTCTGTTATTTTTAGTTTTTAGGGACTTGTAAATACTTACCTACTGGTACAATAAACAATAAGGAAACGTTTTTTTCGAATGAGGTGTATCGCAAACAAATGAATCTTTAGGTATATTTAGGGCCGGTTGCAGAAAGCAATATTAAGTCTGGTGTTAGCTAACGTCGCGTCAAAGTGAACAAAATCGCATCAAATTTTGTTTACTAATGTATTAGTTAGCATAAACATTTGAGATTTGATTCGTTTTTGTTCACTTTGACGTCGCGTTAGCTAACACCAGACTTAACGTTGCTTTCTGCACCCGGCCCTTAGTGTTATAATTATAATAGGACCCTTATTCTTCGTATACCGATTTATATGAGAAACGAGCTGGAAATACATACACTAGACAAAAACCATCATAAAGAGAAAATCTTCAAGAATGGGGTGGAAATAGTTGAAACTGTAACAGTGATTAAAAAAATACATAAAATAGCCTAAAACCAAATTTTTTTAATTCTAAACGACATTAGACCACTCAAAAAGCATTAAAGAAGGCAGTTAAGGGTTGATTAAATAACAAGTAAAACAAAAGTGGGCGTTGTGTCCAAGGTGAACGTTGTGACCAAATGCGAAGGTCGACGTTGTGACCAGAGTGGGCGCTATGGCGGTGGACGTTGTGACCAGAGTGGGCGTTGTGGCAGTGGACGTTGTGACCAGGGTGGACGTTATGGCCAAAAATTGAGGTGGACGTTGTGTCCAACATGGCGGCCATACTAGGTGGTGGACGTTGTGACCAGTGGGTGTTGTGTCCAAGGCTCGTTGCTTAAGTGCCGGCCTGCCTGCCTGTCTGCATTTGTCACGTCTTGATGGGCACCGATCGCGCACTGTTCGTCCTCCATCAATCCTGTCGTCGCCTTGCCTTCACAATATAACGATAAACAAGGACGTCAAACAGCGGAATTTAGCCGATTGCGTAAAGGGTGCTAACGTAGAGGAGCGGAAAGAAAATAGTCGAGTAACGCAAATAAATCAAACTGTTTACAACATATTGGAGTACGCATCCTGGCACACCTATAAGCGATGTAGAATCGTTATTACAAAAGAGCAAAGCGACGAATTCAGTCAGGTTTGATTTTCTCTGATTTGCTCCTCTATGTTTTAAAGAGCGGAACATTTAAAACTGGCATGAATATTTAAAATGTTGTAAGTGAAATGATCATTAGAAGAGCCTCAACAATTGATAAACTATTATAAATATAATTTATGGGAGGGGTGACCATTTTCATTTGCCATTAGCTTTTGTAGCTAAGGATATCGAAGCATATACTACTAATGGAAATACAAAATATGTTAGCCTTTAGCACTTTATATTCAGCAAAAATTAATAATTAATAATTAATAATATTCTAGTTATAAATGATTATGCTATTGATTTTACCAAAAAACACATTAACTACCGAATGAATAAAATTAAAAACAAAAACAAACTTAATCAATCTATAGCTTTACCACCTAACTGCTTTGGCAACGATCATTCAAACACATCATCACGATACAAATATATATCATTTCAATATATACCTAAACTTGCTGAAAAAAATGAAAATGAATGAAGTCAATTTGTAAGAAGACTAGTGAGAAGACTGTCTTTTCACTAGTCTTCTTACAAATTTACTTCATTTACGGCGGAGACGCAGGTAGTTGTGTGTGACCTCATGCAATTGAGGTACCACAGCAGGTAGAGTAAATGTATACTCACCTACTCTATGTCTCAGTGGACGTTATCCACAAAAACATACACATCAATGAAAATTAACTTAAAACATATAATATAAAAACTGCTTTTAAGAACAATAATACTCTAGGCAATTTGTTTTTTACTAATTTAAAATTTAAAACTGAAACTAATATGGAATCTCAAGTAGTTTACCAACTTAACTGTAACAATTGTAACTCCACGTATATTGGCCAAACTAAACATTTATTAAAAAATAGAATTAGACAACATAAATGTTCTGTCAAAATTAACAACATATCACCCTCATCCACTAAAACTGCTTTAACCGATCAAGCAATAAAACATCAACATAAATTTAACTTTAATACACCTACTATCTTACATAAAGAGAACAATTTAAAAAAACGCCTTTGCCTGGAAATGATTGAAATGCAGAAGAGCCCTACAACTATTAATTATAAAACAGACATTGACAATCTAAGTTCAATTTACCATAACCTTTTCAAATAAATATTTCTCGCATTTTTTTTCACTTTTTAACAAACCATATTTTTTTTCATATTCTCGGTCATTTAAAACTTTTAACATTTAAGTTAATACAACCCTGCGTAAATTAATAGCAAGATATATACTCTCACACCGACTGCGCAGTATGATAACAATTTAAGGAAACAACCTTGCATGCTTTTATCAAAAATCTATTTACTTTCTGCATTCCATAATGGTCAAACCGAGTGTTAAGTTATATTTAAATTTTCCAAACACCGTGTTCACCCCTTTAGGGGTGCATTTTCCGTCTTTTATTTTAATATGTTAAATTTGTCAACATGTTACCCTGATTAATTCTCAATTTTTAACATTACAATAAAATGGGAAGTTCATAATTTAAGAAAAATGGTTGTAATTATTTCAACACTATGTCAATTTTTAACTTAATAATTTTATGTAAGTATACAGGTTTTAATTGAAATGAATGTATTCGCTAATCTGTGTTCTTTATTCCCTTTCACAAATGTAAACCAAATTTTAAATTTATATTAACAACTGATGAAGCAACCATAAGTTGCGAAACGTCTTGTAATTTTTTTAAATATTAAATATGTTACGACTTATTGATTTTTTATTATTCTAATAATTGAAATGCATTACAACACATATTTCCAAATTGTTCGACATTATTTATCTCCATAAACTATAACTTTAAACTTCTAAATGTCATTTCGCAATTTAAATTAAAAATTAATACAAAATGATTAAATTTGTTTAACAAAATTCTTACATAAATTTCTTTACCTGGCATATAGAACGTTTTATTCCTTTAGGAAAATATTTAAAATAGCTCAAATAAAAGACATTTGAGATTTGCCATTTTCAGTAAATATATCAAAGTGGTGTACTTTTCATTAAACAAAATAATAACATGATTCAAATATCCTTCTATAAAACACGAGTTGTGCCTGTGTGTTTGCCTCTGTGACCGATTGTCAACGATTGGGCGCAGTTCGTTCGCCATTGGTCTTGTCGTCCTTTACAATGCAAAGATAAGCAAGTATGTCAGCCAGCAGAGTCAACTCGAGCGTAAATGAAAATTCTATGAATGATTTTGAACTTCTACATATAAGTGATAAAATTCAAATAATTCCTGTCGATTTTCTATTTATTTCGTGCCGTTACATTTCTTCCAGTGCCCCTCTGCTGTATATACCAATATTTCACTATTATTACAAGCATTAAGATATATTTTCCTATTTTGTACTTAATTTTGAACTCTCTTCGATAGTTATTCAAGCTAGCAAATGTGTACGCTTCTTTATTGAGGGCATTAAAACATTTTCTTATGTAACTCTTTTATTATAAAGCAATTTTAAAAATATAAACGTTATTTCAATTATAATAAGACCACCTATGTGTTGGGTTTAAAAGGTAGTTTATACATAGTGCCCTTATGTCAATGTCGTTTTTACTATTTATTACAGCTAGATTTGATAGCCTTTCCTTTGTCATACTCGATTTTCAATAATTTTTTATTATTAACTTGAAGAATGACCTTCCATCCTCGGCAACAGAGACAGGTAATGTTCAGTAAATGAGTAAAGCAATCAATAAATTTAGCATGTGCCAGTTAAGTTATCTTTAAATAATTATTTCAAAATATCAAGTGAAGATACGGTAGATAAAATCTCCATTATAACTTATAACCAACTCATTTTATGACGAAACTGAATAATTCCAACTTCTACCGATTTGACTTCCTGTGCGTGACGTCACGTGGTCAGGTTATCTCATTGGTTATGACCTTATGACGCTTTATCTCCACCAGTAGCGTTAGACAAGAGCTCAAAATGGAAAAAAGAATAATTATGTAGCTGCCGCTCTTAAGACATACCACCCGGGTACCATGCACCCCTTGCATTTCCGCATAAGACGGCTCTGTGGCCAACAACAAAATATTAGTGTCCCAGCTTGCTCAAGATATTTGTTACATAGTGCTATAATTTCTTCTTCTTCTTCTTCTTCCTCTTATTATAGGTCAGTGGCCTGTTTTAACAACAAAGTGGTTCTATAAGCCCCCTTCGCCCGTATGCCGGGTAGGTGGTTAGCCTTGTCCGCCGAAAGTGAGGAAGAGTACCCTTGTTAAGGGTTAACGACTACCACAGCTGTTAGCGTGGTAACCGGGAAGCGTACGATTTTTTAAATCCTTCTAGAGTCCGCAGGGATTCGAACCTGGGCCGGCCGCCTGAGGGGCGAGCATTTGCTCGAGGAGCCATCCACTCGCCGCTATAATTAAAATTTCGAAAACTCCAATTTTCTCAGTCGCTGCGGTACGTTTTTATATCTCTTAATTTTTCCGGCAGTTTATTTTCCGATTGATCTAATAACAATAGATTTGATCCCATTGAAAATATGACACCCTGCATATATAATTCAGCACTTCCTTACTTATAAAGTTAGCATAATCTACAACTTTTTTAAAAATCTGCTTTTGCATTAATGCTGGGGACTACATCTTAAGTTTTAGTGCCCATTAATACACAACACGTAAAAATTAAAATAGTTTGTTTGGCTTTGCAATACAAATCTATTCCTATCAAGTAGTACTCAAGCTGTTGGCTAAGAATTTCATAATTGAAGGAAACAAATATTAAAAATCTGTAAAAGGCTTTACCCAGAACTTACCCCGTCGACATTGTGACACTAAATAATAAAAAAAATGAAATTAAGTTTGGAGTAAAAATATCTTCACGTTTCTAATAAATTAAATATATTTTGAAATAAAAATAAAAAAAAACCGTTACCGGAGTGATTTGAACCGCGGACCTTGCAACTGCGAACAAATGATTGACCAATTTCTCACAACTCTACGGAGCCCTTTTCATATCGTTGCGTTTCAGCTAGCTTAACCTTCACGCCGGGCATGTCTTAAGTTTCGTGTCGAAACGAGGTGCGTTTAAACCAAGTCGGGCAATGGAAAATTAATTATATTTTTTACATAAATAAACCAATGCCAATAATTACTTCACTAAAAATGTATTCATTCCGTTTTAAACATATCATACGCATGTCATCCTATGATTGAAGTTACGGCCTCGCCCAAATATGCGTTTCCCGTCTATTTGAATGTTTGGGATTTACGAATTTATGGGGCTCGTGGCCTAAAAAGGTCAACATGACCCACTTATTCTTTGCACATTTTTGACTTGTAGAACATTTATTCTGTATCTGTTAGGTCAAATTTTTGTCAAGGATAAAGACCACGCTATGTACAAATTATTACTTTTATGTATTTCTGAGTTCAGGCAAAAATTAACAAAATTTCATTTTTTAAGGTGCGCACTCTGTATATATTTGTCCGAAATGTTCTCGATTCCATGCCAGGTATATACATAATATGTATGCAAAATATCATCTTCCTCAAAAAAATAGTTTTTGAATTATACCGCCAACAGACAGACAGACAGACAGACAGACAGACAGAATTGAGAAAACCTGTTTTTCGTCATCTAGGGTTCTTGAAACGTGAAGATCTGGAGAAATCTGGAAAGGTGATGTTTTCGTGATTACAATACTTTCTTGGCCTTTCTGAAGAGGGAAGTAAAAATAATTCAATATAAATAATGTTTAGATACATAAATTTAATATCGTGAAATCACATCACTAGGAAATGCCCGTTTTGGATCATTCATGTGAGATTTAAATAGCGGCGGGACGTTGCCGAATATGCAGGATCTCAGGTTATGTATAAAATGTTAAATACTGAATAACTTGTGGTGCAGGGCGCCCTCTTTAGTGCTCTTAGTTGAAATATTTGTGTATAAAAATTGATAAAACGAGATCCGGGCAACAATTGAAAGTCGCACTAATTGGAAAAACACTGGATACACATAGGATGATCGTAATTCTGGTCTTATATTTTTATTATACATCCCCGCTAGAAGTGCCGTAACGCCTTACACGCTTTGCGCCAGCTTATAAATATTGCCTTCCCGTATGGCACTATATCTCACAGGTAAAAATCTTCTAGGGATTTTGTATAAATAGCGCGGCACGACGTGACGAGCAGGTGGACTCTGTGTTACCATTTCGCTGGTTGCCCCATAAAAGTATCTTTATTAGAGGAAAGTAGCCTAATCTCGGATACTTTTTGAAGAAAAATCACAACTTCTAAAGTATACAGATCTAGACGATAATTTTCTGTGAATATCATCCTTATTTTATTTATTTATATTGGTAATCGATTAAGGTAATAAGCTGTATAATTCTATAGATTATTAATTATTAATTGAAAATTGGCAAATTGAATTTTACCCAGTTTACATCAAAATACCTACATGGTAGTGCGTATTTTCTGAAATTCTAAGGTATCGGATATTAGGCACCTATCCGATAATAGGCTACTTTCCTCTAATGTTATCTTAAATTTACTGCATGATTTTCATCTCAGGAGCGAAGTGCATTTTTGTATACTGTGGCACTAAGGTCAGTTTTCACAATTCTCAGAAGATAAGTTATACTTGGAGTTCAGCACACATCGCCGAGGATACTTTCCTTGTTACATTTTTCTACTATATCACTGGCCGACAGGTATAATTGTTTTGACTATTGCGAGCAAGACCTTCTTTGTTTCAGCCACCCAGCCCTCATGCTGAGCTAAAGTTTTCTCTGTAATTGATTATGGAGAAGTCTTGCTGTTTATATTTAATGGTATTCACTTCACTTGTTATTTTTATAATTTGTGAATGATCCTCGATACCAAACCAATAGTTACAATACCAGTAAAATGTACAAGAAATATGAGAACACATCTTTGTAGAACAGTAACAACGCAGCTTAATAATTTCAGTGATATAAAAAATGGCACTAGACGTGGTCGGTGTTCTGTAGAGAAATATAAAGAGAACCAACATTTAAAGAACCTTCCGAAACACTGAAATCATCGACTGTAAATATCCACTGCTTAAGGGTCGGTTCTACTATTTACTAACAGATACTATTAGAATTAAAGCATTAGCTGAAAAGCAAAATGAGATTTCAGTCGCTCCATCTCCTTATGGTATACTACAATGGCAGAAAAGCACAATACAGTTACCGCTCAAAGGTAACAACGTATTGATCGAATTAAAGCAAGTGTTATAACATCCGTCTTGATATTTGAAGCTGAAAAATACCCGGCCAACAAAAGATTCGATACAAAGGTCTTTCAGAATTTCCAGCTTTTACTTTCGAATCCTATATTCTGCAATAGCGGCGTCCATCGTCATCACATTGTACGATTTCCCACAATGAAATAATGAATCTTTTGAAGCGTACGTGCTTTTTGTATTTTTAGGTTTTCTTATCCGTTGGGGATCAGGTCGTCTAGATATCTTTCCGAGACAATATTGAAATCGCTGGACGTACTAATGGGGGCAATTTTTAATTGAAAATTTTAATTTGCTTCGTGCGTAAATTACGCATGCATACATCGGCTCATTCCCCGAGGATTAATTTGCGGCGTTACTACAAAGAGGTCGCAGTCGTCCAACACGTTTAGTCGGCTTTATTCCATCAAACAGGGCCGGCATCAGTGGTGTTGCTTGCGAGCTCAAACAACACATGAAACAATTTGAGCAACACACCAGACGTTGGGCGACAACAGACAAAATGCAAGTCTAGATCTTGTACATAACCAAGAAATAAACAAAATAACTGGCAACGCCGCATGCTGTTGCTATACTCTTCTACAATCAGTCAAAATATTCGCAGTGTACCGTTTCAAGCATTATTAGTTGGCCAATACGTACATTTGCCTGGCGGTTTTGTGTATTTGATCTAGACGCTTACTTGCGCTGCTGTCTGCATATTAAATATTCTTCTTTTTACTTCCTTTGACTATAAAGGAAGTATTGGATTCACCCCAAAAATTCGAAATTGAGTTTTCAACAGATCTTCACGTTTTAGAGTCCCCTGATCCCAAAAAACATATTTTTTTCATTGGTCTGTGTGTCTGTCTGTGTGTCTGTGTGTCTGTCTGTGTGTCTGTCTGTGAACAGAATATCTCAAAAACGAAAAGCGCTATGGCGTTGAAACTTCATATATAAGTTTTGTGTACTATGTATATGAGACAGCAAGCTTTTGAAAAAAATCGCATAACCGGAAGTAGGTGTTTACTCTTGTGATTTTTCAGTTTTTTTCGATTTTTACAAAAACGGCTCTAACGATTTTTTTTAAACTTTACATTTTTATTACATTTTGAATGTGTATTGATGTGAGATAGGTGATTTTTTAGTTGAATACTTCTAAAATGGGTTTCTTTTGTTTTCTTGTCTATGTTTTTTATTAACTCTTATTTTAAATAGAACACCCGGTATATTATTACATTTTTGAATTCAGCTTAAAATTCTAGAGAAAATTTGTCTCTTCAACTAACGCTTTATTTTGTACCGTTTTTGCAGAATTTTTAATTTTTGAAAATTTTTGACAAATGTTTAAAACATTTTAAATCAAATTTTTGGCTAATTATAAGATCACTGTAAAAGGAAGTTGTGTGCGTGTATCACACCAGATTTTTATGATACCTACTGCGCTCAGCTCAGTATTGACAATGAACTTGCTTCATCTGTTTGCAATTCGCTCTGTCTTGTGCATTTATTATCCATCCCAGTTCTGCCACACTTCTTATTTCGTCTCAACACCCCCCTTTTCTTTTCCTTTCGTCCCATGTTCTCCATTGCAAGATCGTGGCATTTCGTCGATCATCTATATGCGTTATATGTTCAGCAAAGTCCCATTTTAAATTGGCTATTCTCTGGATGATGTCAGTTACCTTTGTTTGTTGTCTCATCCAATCATTTTGCGTTCTGTCCCATAATGATATTCCTATTATAGGTCTCCCCATCGTCTTTTGGGTTATTTTCAACTAATTTACTATTTTTTTGGTGAAGATCCATGTCTGTGCTCCATATGCCAGCACACATTGGTAAAAACCTTTTGTTCGGATATATTGAGGAATTTTTCTACTTTTGAGGATATGCCAGTTCACCAAACGCAGCCCATCCCCTAGTCTTCTACTTTGTTATATTTTTATGTCTTTATTTGCCTTTCCTATTTCTATTTTTCATACAAACTACACATATTCTTTGACACTTTTTGTTTCCTTTCCATTGATTGTTATTTGTCTATCTTGGAGCTCATTATTTTCGTATTTCTTATATTAATTGTTAGTTTTACGTTTTCTTGTTCTTCTATTAGTCTATTATAATTTTTGTGAAAGCTTTGTTGTCTGCAAGCAGAAATATATCTTCGACAAATATAAGATGGTCGACTCTTTCACCGTTGACGTTAATTTCTACTTTTCTCTATTTCTTCCAGTTTCTTCAAACTCATTTGAAGGCCAGGGTAAAACGTTTAGGTGATATATATTATCGTGTAGTCTGTTGTTGATTTTGCTTTCTTTTATATATTTTTCAATAAGGTTTTGTGTCGATGGTCTATTCGTGTCTTGTATGATTCCTCCATTATTGTCCAGTGTTCTATCGCGTCAAAGGCATTTTCATAATCTACAAGTGCCATGTTTATACGTTTATATAATACTAGTTCAACTTTTTCTCTATTCTGTTTGTCATTATTCACGTAAACAATTTGTATATGTGTAACATACGGCTTTTGCCGATACTTTTTTTAAAGTTCTGAATCGTTCTTATGCATAATAAAACACTGCTAGAGCCTGTGGTTTGAATCTGATCAAAATTCGTTAAAACCCCCTATAATTCATATTCGTTTTTGGGTATTTCGCCACTCTGCAAATTAAAATGATTAAATAACGAACCTTTCGAGGGACAATCTGCCCTCGCTATCGACGATTAACAGTTGAAAAGGAACAAGAAAACTTAGCTTTTTCACAGAGATTGAAAACCACCAACCTCCAATGAATTGCTTGACCACACAAATATTTAACAATCGCTAAATACGTAATTCGACAGCTAAGCTGTTAATTACAATGGCCTTGGAGATAATTACGACTAAGTTGGCGGAAGATACGCTCTTTACCAAATCACCCGTGAAAGGCAACACTCCCCCACATTCTAAAGCTATTTATACTGTTTGTTCCCGAGGGTGTGCTCTAAGCGGCCAATCAGGTATCACCTTCAATAGAGCGTAAAAATCGGAGTGGAGAATAACCAGCTGTTAAAGAAAGGAAGTTTTATATATTTATATCTAGCAAGCGTTAGTAACCAGGGTAAAAATAAATATTATCGACAGTAGAATGTAAACAAAATATATTGAATTGGAAAAGGTTGTTTAATAAAAGCTAATTGAAAAAAGCTGCGTAATTGACTGAAAAGATTTGTTCTGCTACAGACGACGACGACAAGATACATTGGTTCTTCGAGCCGAATCATTAGCACTTGGAAATATGTCAGACACTCTTCGCCGTAGCGAAAGGTTGAAGCAGAAATCGAGTGTAAGTTGTCAGCTAAGTGAGGAGACACCATCGGTGCGATCTCACGTGCCCTCACCAAGCTCTCACACCTCAAAAATGAGCGCGAATATCCGCCGACAGAAACTTGAAGCAGAGTTAGAATGTGCTATGAAAAAACAAGACATGGAACGTCAAAAACAAGACATGGAACGTCAAAAGCAAGAAATGGAACGTCAAAAGCAAGATATGAAGCGACAACAAGAACTACTGGATTTAGAATTGGCATTAAAATTAGCTTATATTGACGAGCAAAATGAGGAAAACGACCACAAGTCAGATATAAGTAAAAGTTCTGATGTGAAGAAATGGGTCAGTGAACAAAATCTATGTGGCAGACAGCCACCATTAGAACTCCAAGGTAACAGACAGTCACTGTTGAATTTAGAAACGAGACAGGCAGCTGATTCGCAAAACAGAAACCTACCAGTAGTCAATGTAGATAATAGACGTCAAAATGACATGGTCAGACCAATACCAGTTAAACACTTACCTTCGCAAACTATAAATATTCCTGAATTAACACAACTGATAACAAGACAGTCCCTTCCAAAGGATCTACCTCCGTTTAGTGGCGATCCATTAGAATGGCCAAACTTTATTGCCCAATATCGCAATTCAACTAGTATTTGCGGATGTACTAACGAAGAGAATCAGAATAGGCTACAAAAATGCTTGAAAGTAGAAGCTTCTGATGCAGTTAACAACTTAGTGAGCACCATTTGTACGTTGCACGAAGAGGATTATCTACGAAATCCAATTTTACTGCAAGAATTACTAAGCAAACTTCCAACTATCTATAAAATGCAATGGATAGAACACATATCAAAAGTAAATCAGACACGCATTAAACTAATTGAATTCCAAGAGTGGTTAGAAGAAAAGGCAGATGCAGCGAGCAAACTTGAAATTCCAAAGTTTTTAGAAGAAAAGTGTGACCCAATGAAAGCTGCAACTTACTTCAAAGCCAGAAAAAATGTTACGCTAGCTACAGTGATCAAAAAGAGAACTCATAAGTTTTCCAAAATTTGTGAGTATTGTAAAACTGGAAATCATTACTTAAATCAGTGCCCCGACTTTTTAAACGCGCATGTTGACAAGAAATGGGAATATGTGACAAATAGTAGACTCTGTTTTTGTTGCCTTTTATTCGGCCATCGTTTACAAGAATGCAGAAGAAAGCAGAACTGTGGGATAAATGGTTGTCAAAAGACACATCACAAGGTACTTCATAAAGGATTTGAACAAAACTCGAGTGACGGTGTTCCAAATTATACAAAACCTGTTGATGTTTACAAATGTCAAACCGACGGTGATAAATGTGATCTTAATTTGAATCAAAGATTTAATCATACATTACAGACAGGAGATTCATTAGGCCAAATATGTCTACAAATTATACCCATTAAACTGCATGGGCACAAAGCTGAGATGTATACGTATACATTATTAGACGAAGCAGCTACTATGACTTTAGTGGACAGTGACCTCGCAAACACCCTTGGATTGGACGGTCCAAAGGAGTCACTATGCTATCAGTGGTTAAATAATATTACAGGACAAGATAACAGTGCAAAACGAGTAGATGTTAAAATACAAGGCATTGGCAGAAACGCTCGAATATATAATATGACTAACGTAAGAACAATTCAAGGTTTATCCTTGCCTGAACAAAATGTGGACATAGAAAAATTATTAAAACGGTCTCCTTACATTAAAGGAGCTCCATTAACATTGTTTAAGAATGCCAAACCAATGATACTTATCGGACAAGATCATTGTCAGCTTACAATTGCTCGAAGAATACTACAAGGAACGTGGAATACTCCTCTAGTTTCAAAGACATTATTGGGTTGGGTTATTCACGGGCGAAACTGTATTGGAAGTAGTTCAGCGAACAACTCATCCATATTTCATTTATGTTACAGAGATGGTAGTGAAATAGACGACGTGCTACATGATCTTGTAAAGGATTCTTTTAAAACTGAATAATTTGGAGTCAAAGCGATGACGTTTGGAGCCACATCGTCACCTTCTATGGCTCAATTTGTGAAAAACAGAAATGCAGATGAACATGCTGAGGAATTACCAGAAGCTGCAGACGCGATTATCAACAAACACTACGTTGATGATTATTTAGACAGTGTAGATACAGACGACAAAGCAATAAAACAAGTTCAAGATGTTATAGAAGTTCACCGCAGAGGGGGATTTGAAATTTGTAATTGGATTTGTACTTTGAAAACTGTACTGATGCATCTACCAGAGCATTTACGAGCGGCTCAAGATAAAAAGTTAAATTATTTCTTTCAGCAACCAGTAGAAAGAGTTTTGGGACTTTGGTGGTTGACGGAAACTGACGAGTTCACCTTTAACCTCAACTTAAATAAGATAAGACCAAACCTCATTAGAGGAATTGAAACACCTACAAAAAGAGATGTGTTAAAGACAGCCATGTCGGTGTTTGATCCAATTGGATTTGTTTCTCCATTTATCATTAAAATAAAAATATTATTACAACATATATGGCGAACTGGAATTGGAAGGGGACGACGAACTTACAAACGAAATGGAAATGAAGTGGAAGTCGTGGCTGGGAAAGTTAATGGAAATTAATGGAATACGGATACCAAGATGTTACGGAACAAATTTATTTGAGGCGGAAGAAATCGAACTTCATGGTTTCTGTGACGCAAGTACACACGCTTTTAGTTCAGTGATATATTTAAGATTTGGTTCAAAAGAAAATGGATACGAACCAGCATTTGTAGCTGCAAAAGCTCGAGTTGCGCCACTTAAACCAATAACAATTCCACGGTTGGAATTGCAAGCAGCAGTGATGCTGAGCAGATTAATTGCTAGTGTTAAAAATAATTTAGAATTGCCAATAACGACTTTACATTTATGGACAGACTCAAAAACTGTTTTATGTTGGATAAGATCTGACGCAAGAAGGTTTAAAACGTTTGTTGCACATCGAGTTGGAGAAATTTGTGAACTTACGGATGTTTCGAATTGGAGTTGGATTCCTACCAAAGAAAATGTAGCTGATAAAAGCACAAGGGAAGCTTCCACTATCGACTTAGGATCGGAAAGCATTTGGCTTTCTGGCCCATCTTTTCTACTGCAACCGAAAGATAAACGGCAAAAGAAGAATCATCCAGTACAAGAGACGAGGCCTATTTGGAACTTGAAATAAAGAAGACTGTGTTGGTAATTAGAGATCACAAACCAGTTTTGCCAGATATTAACCGTTTTTCTAAGTACCAAAGGTTAATAAGGAGCACGGCCTGGCTACTCAGATTCATTAGAAACTGTAGAGAAGAGACAAAATTAAAAACAGGACTTACTGTGCCAGAATTGCAGAAATCGGAAGAACTTTAGGTAAAATACGTACAACACAGCTGTTTTCCGCAAGAGACCTACGAACTTAAGAAAAATGGCAGCATATCACTAACTCCATTTTTAGATGAAACAGGAGTGATTCGTTTAAGTGGAAGACTCAGCCGAGCAACCTATTTAGAATATTCACAAAGAAAACTAGCAATATTGGACCCTTATAACAGATTCACTAAGTAATTGATAGAATACTATCATATAAAAACTGGTCACGGTGGTCAAGAACAGGTGGTGAACGAAGTAAGACAAAAATTCTGGATTATGAAGATTAGAAGTGCAGTAAGAAGTTGTTGTAAAAACTGCATGTATTGCCAAGTAAAAAGATGTAAACCTCGAGTTCCACAAATGGGTCAGCTACCACCATCTAAGCTAGCTGGGTTTGAAAGACCTTGTCATTTACAAAATTCGGCAGAGGTACTTGAGGTAGTGGAGCCTGTCTGGCTAGAACACTACGCCTGCTCTCCAGATGGTCACCCAACCAAGTTCTGTCCGAGCAGACTGGTGCTTAACTTTTACAAGTGCCGTGAGATGTGCAACACCACTCAGCCGTACTGCTGATTTTCATAAATATCTATAAATCCGGTCAGAAATTCTTTGCCCATAAAACGGGTATCAATAATATTACCGTTTTCAGCCATTGTTTTGGGGAAACTTATAGAAGTACACAAATCGACGAATTTAACCTGTGTGAGAAGACTGTGCGCTTTTGGGCATCAGTAGACTTAGCATGCGGTTTAAGTTTTCAGACAAGTCTGTGCATGTTAAAGTCTGGCGCGTACTCACACACTAACGCACAGATTTGTCTGCAGACTTTAACTGCGGCGGATCAAGTTCGCAGAGAAATCGCTATATGTATGGCCGGCTAAATGGGTTCCACATCTTTGTTCAAAAGTTGATTATCTTGATTCTTAAAAATTGTCAAACTTTTAAAAGAATTTAGCTGCTGTGCTGAAGTTAACGCCATTACAATTTTTAGGTCAGTTTCTTTCCAAGCCTATTTAGCGATTGTTGAATATTTGTGTGGTTAGATCTTATGCATAATCGCCAGCGTTACTTTATTCCAGTTTTCAGATATGGTTTGTAGTTTTTGTAGTAAGCGTTTCTTTGACTATTCTTGCCAGTGGATCATTTTCTATTGAGCTTTATTGTGTCAGAGTTAATCTGCAAATACTAGTTGCTAAGTTAAAGGCCTATGGCATTACTGGTTCCTTACTCAGATGGATTGGTAGTTACTTAATGAGTAGAAAGCAAATGGTAAAACTTAAAAACTATGTTTCATACGAAATAAATGTGACATCTGGTGTACCTCAAGTGTCTCACTTGGGTCCCATTCTTTTTAATATTTTTATAAATGACGGTTATTTTTTGCTATTTGCTGATGATTTGAAAGTATTTATAAAAGTTGAATCACAGTCTGACACACGTAATTTACAATATGTACTTGATCGTTTGCTCATATGGTGCAACGACAATGTCATTGACTTAAACATATATAAGTGTTATGTTATGCGTTTCTTTAGATGTAGGAATCCGGTTATGTATGATTATCATTTAGGTGCAAACCCTCTAAAATCTGTTACTAGCGTTAGGGATTTGGGTGTTATCTTTGATACTACGCTTAGTTTCAGTTTGCATATTGGCAGTATTGTTAATTAGGGGCCTCGGTAGGCCAGCGGCGAACGCCGTTGCAGCCGAGGTCACAGTGAAAATCATGGAGCGCTCGAGCCGGAGGTTGAGAGTTCAGCTCCCGGCACGGGCGGTCTAGATTTTCACTTAATTAGGGTTTAGGTTTAAGTGACGCCCGCGCCCCCTGAAGTAATGCTTGAGCGGTTCCGGGGGGCAACGGTAGTCGTTAGGAAAAAAAAAAAAAAAAAAAAGGTATTGTTAATTAGACTTTCAATATGCTGGGCTTTTTGAAAGGATCGTCAACGAACTTTACCAATGTTAATACATTAAAATTATTATATTGTTCTTTAGTTCGAAGTCACTTAGAATATTGCTCTCCGGTATGGAATACTTATTATAAAGTGTATTCTAATAGAATAGAATTATTGCAGAGAAAGTTTTTAAGATTAGCAGCATTTAAAATGGGTATCATTGTTAATAGTAACGATTTTTCATACTCGCATATTGAAGGTTTTCTCCATTTAGAAACTCTTGAAGTGCGCAGGACTTGTTCTGCTTTATGTGGTCTGTTTAAATTATTAAATGGTTATATAAATTGCCCTGAGTTGTTATCTCAGATTTATTTTCACATTCCTCCTAGAAATATGATAAATTTTATTCTTTTTCATATACCTATTCATAGAACCACTTATGGACAATACTCTCCTATTTCTAGGTTATATCATAGCGCTAATAATGTTTGTAATAGCATAAATTTCTTTGGTGTAACCATAAATATATTTAAAACTTCACTTAGGGTAGTCTTGCAATAATATTTTATGTATCCAGAGAAGTTTTAGTTATTAAATTTTAGTTATTCTGTTATTAGGATGCTTTGTACTATTACTCGATTTGTTTGTCTTGCATTTATATTTTGTGTATGCAGACAATTTTTAGTTTTTAGTTTATTCTCTTATTAGGGTGCTTTATACTATTACTCGTTTTGTTTTTATGTATTAATTCAATTGGGTTTCCCGTTAATAAGTAAATAAATAAAATATTTAGCACTATTTGGCATGAAAAAAATATTTCCTAAGCATTTTTAAATTTCTTATATTTATTCTCTTTAGAAGTACGAGCATAAGAGCAACACATGGAAAAACACAATGATGCCGGCCCTGCCATCAAAACGCTTCCCTCAGAGGCTATAAGCAGAAACTAACGAGAAGATATGTTGAAAGTATGCTAAACAGCAGGTGGGGAACTCTAAGATTAATGTGGTTGCCTAATGTTGGCTAGACTGGGTCACGGTACAAAAGTTTCTGATTATATATCATATGTTGCTTCGCAGATATAATAAGAAATAAGACAAAGCTTGCTGTTTATCTATTTAAATGCAAATATGATAAGGGTTTGATGGTTCTCGAGGCCAATGTGATTGAATTATCTCGAAAAACAACAATTTGAAGATTTGCTGAACTCAGGACACTTTTAAACTTAATAATATGGGTGTAAATGTTCATACTTGCTGTAGTATTTTTATTTTGTTGTTATGGAAAACATCTTCAGTAAATGCGCTGTGACTAATTGGGCCGAGCATGTTCTTGATTTTTTTAGGACGACACCTAAGTTTTAGACATCGTACCCACATTTCCCCACTCTATTTCTATTATTTACAGTTTTCTAGTTTAATATACTAATAAACACAAAACGAAATTGTTAACCTCTGAGTTACAATTAACTTATCAGTTCTTTCCATTGAAAGGCAAAATAGAAAATTACAGAGATTAAGTGTTTTTTTTTAACTGTTTAGAAATATATGTGTAGACAATCAAATTGTATCTGAGGGCTTTGGGTAACTAAATTCAAAAATATTAACCACTTTAACCATAATTGGCTTTGTAAACAAGAGTTGAAATAGTCAGTTGAGTTAGAAGATAAAAATCTCTCTAACACAACAAAGTAGTTTTAGAAAATGTAAAGTGCTAACTGAATTAATTAAATATCAAGTTATATAATATGCAACCTGTAATATTTAAATAAGCAAGTCGTATACCACCGAAAATTTAAAAAAGTAAAATCCTTGTACCCTTGCGTCAAGAAAAATGTATATTAAAACCCCTAAATAACCGTTCGCTTTTGAAGTATTATAAAAGTAATATTTATACCTGTTAGGATAAGAAGAATTCCAGCTAGTGTTACAGGTATAAACTGGTTTCCCATTTCTTTAATTTGGGAAGAAGTGGAACAATACCTGAAATGAAAAAAGACTATTAGTACATATAAGGCAGCGATGTCAAACAAATTATGTACTAAATTAGAAATATCAAAACTAAAATATGAACCGTAAGGAGCGAACAGTGTTTTAAAACCTACAAATAGAAAGATCGTTCCAGGTTAATAGCTATAATTGTTACATAATATTTTTTTTTCTATAAAGTTTCGTGATGTTGGTGAATAAACATTTTTCTATATCATTAACCATTCTCTTGTCAATATATTCTTCTCAGAAACTAAGTTTTGTAAAAAAAGCTCTTCGCTTAGTTTATTTTTACAATATGAGTAGCTATTGATATATATTTAGTTCAGGTAAGCATCTACGTCATTTAGTGTAGGTACAGAAATTCTCTTAAAATGAATGTTCTGTCTAAATCCAATCTTCACCATATAAACAATTAAACGAATATATTCCTTTACAGTTGCCTAGGCTTGGCAACAACTCAACTGTACGTGTTTACCGCAACTACAGGTAAATAGAAAATCTGTAGAGGGCTTTAATCAGAACTTCTCTAGCGAATAGACGTTGTGACAACAATAATAAAAATCAAAGGAAAAGTGGAGTAAAAATATCTTGTCGTTCGTAATAATATATATATAATCAAATCCCTTTTTTACCCGTTCGTAATAATACTGAATAATAAAAAAAAACAACAAAAATAGTTTTGTTTATAGCAAGTGATCAATATATACAGGGTGGGCCATTTTAATCGACGCATCCGAATATCTCCGTTGGTAAGCCGAATAAAAAAAATGTGCAGACAAAAGTTATTCATGACGATGGGGGTCATTTGACTGTACTAATAACTTTAACCTTGGCGTCAACTTTCAAGGTCATTTGAAGATCAAAATCATTTTTTATGGGAACCTCTATTTTTGAAAAGATCAAATCAAGGTTAAATGTTGAAAATTCGTCCAGAAGCTGTTTTTTCGAATCTGGGTGATTTAAGGGGGAAAAAATATTTGAGTAGACTTAGGGGACAATAACCTTGACCATCTTGTCCTTTAGATCAACTGTGAAGGTCATTCGAAGGTCAAAGTCGATTCTTCTTGCCAGTAATGTTTTTTTATTGCATTGTTAATTACATATTTACAATGTAATTAGTGTAAGTTTTAATTGTTTCTAATAAATGTAATTTAAATAAGATTTCTTTCAATACATCTTGCATAATTTAATATATTAATATTAATTATTTAAAATGTACATTTATTTTACACTTTATTTATGTATTAATTGTATTTTGATAAAAATGAAGCCTCAAATTCC
The DNA here is from genome assembly GCA_940337035.1 of Agriotes lineatus. Taxonomy (NCBI): domain Eukaryota; kingdom Metazoa; phylum Arthropoda; class Insecta; order Coleoptera; family Elateridae; genus Agriotes; species Agriotes lineatus. Next base: position 114,506,331 of record OW679202.1, read on the forward strand.
CTTTTATGCCCGAATTTTAATTTTGAATTAAAATACAATTATTGCGAATAGTGCGATTTTTTATTTAAAAAAACCACTTTGATTTTTGAATGACCTTCACAGTTGACCTAAAGGACAAGATGGTCAAGGTTATTGTCCCTTAAGTCTACTCAAATATTTTTTCGCCCTTAAATCATCCAAATTCGGAAAAAACATCTTCTGGACGAGTTTTCAACATTTAACTTTGATTTGACCTTTTCAAGGTCACCCCAACGAGTTATGAACTATCATTTTGGACATAAAATTTTCCGTTCTTTCCGAATCCGGTGTCAAAAATAGGGGTTACCATTAAAAAAATGATTTTGACCTTCAAATGACCTGGAAAGTTGACACCAAGGTCAAAGTTATTAGTACAGTTAAACGACCCCCATCGTCCTGAATAACTTTTGTCTGCACATTTTTTTTATTCGGCTTACCAACGGCGATATTCGGATGCCCACCCTGTATATATCTGGTTGTACATCCCTTTCGGGATTGAAACCGCTCCTTCGCGGAGCTCTATTGACTCGTTTAGTGTGGTGAGTCAGTCCACATTTTCCTGCCTCTTATAGCTTCTTTTCTGTTTTTGTTTTATTTACTATCTAAAAGATAGTAGATGATCAATATACCCCCCATTAATGTGAATGCAGTCACTAATTGTTCTTCTAAACGAGTCTCGTATTTTTTCAAATCCCCGGATTTACCTGATGTGGTGGAAAGCATTTACAATTTTATTTTTCAAATAAATCAAGTCACAAATAGCTTCTTAATAAATTAAACTTCTTAAGCAACTCCATATACAAAAATAAAGAGGGTTTAGGTCTGATGTTCGAGCAGGCTTAGGTACAGGACCGCCTCGTCAAATCCAGTTGTTCTCAAAAATGTATTTAAATAATTTCTAACATCTCTCGGAAACGCGAAAATTCGCAAGTGCTCCATCATGCAAAAAATAAAAGTTTAGCTTAAAATCTAATGGGTCACAATTAAGAACAATGTTTACTTCATTTTGAAGGAATTCAATACATGTCAATCTATTTGGAAGAAAAAATGGACCTAATAATTGATTTCTGAAGATCACAATTGTAGCATGAGGACTTTCATCACTGCACACATGCTCATTATAGCAATTAAAAATCCTATTCATCGTAAAAATTGGTTCGTCAGAAAAAAAACCATTTCCAGGAAAACGAATGTTTTGTTCATTTTGACGTAATGCCCAGCGAAAAAAAATTACACTATTGTCTAAATCTCCTGTATATAAAGCTTGAACTGGCTGTTAGTGGTATGGATACTCCCTAGGACAAGCTCTTTCACTGGATAATTAACTGCAGTCATGTCAATAATTCGGCCCTGCTTGGTCTGAAAACCATTTTAAGCAGAGTTTTGATTTTTAGAAGTTAAGTCGGCCATGAAAAATGTGAAAAAACTATTTTCTATTTAGAAGCGTCTTTTTGGTTAATAATAGGGCAAAATGTTATGAGGAAAAGTTGTTCAGAATATAAAACTATAGCTGTATGTAAAATTTCAAAAAGATCAGCTCATTTTAATTAAATTCGTGTTTTTTTATTCGTATCTATAGAAAAAATGTATTATTTATTAGTTGTCTGCAATGAAATTTCATTGCAATTAAATTAACGCAAGTTTCTAACAAGGCACTTTATTAAAAAAGGAATTAAATTAAAATTTTATTCTATTTGGCTTCCTCCAAGATCTACACATTTTTCTACCCTAACTCTAAAATCGTCATATTTTTTTTACGGTCATTGGGTTAATTTCATCTACAGCATTATTAATTTTTTGTTTTAATAATTCGATGTTATCATGAAGATCACATGGATAAACTTTTTGTTTTAAATAACCCCATAAGTAAAAATCCAAAGGGAACAAATCTGGCGATATCGCTGGCCAATGTATTAGGCCATGTCGTCCAATCCACCTTTCAGGAAAGTGCTGATTACAAAAATGTGTAATCAGACGAGTTGAATGAGCTAGACGGCCGTCTTGTTGAAAATGAAAATCTTCTAATTTCACGTCTTCCATGGCAGGTAGAAAGAAGTTCTCGAGCACATCCAAATACGAATTTTGATTTAAATTAGTGTCAAAAAAGTATGGGCTAATAATTTTATCATACCTTATTGCACACCATACATTTAATTTCTTGTACCGTTGACTATTAGTTACTATACGAAAATGTGGATTCTCATGAGACCAATACCTACAATTTTGGGAAGACACGACGCCATTAGTTGTAAAAGCCGATTCATCCGAAAAAAAATAGTTTTTTATAAAAATATCTGTCGTCCAAAATGTTTTCTCCAGCCCATAAACAAAACAGCAGTCGTGGGCCATCGTCGCCAGCTTCTAATTTATGAATAAACGTGGGTTTAAATGGTAGGTATAATCTTATTCTCTTTGAGAATTCTTTGTATGTGCGATTTACTTATTGATTATTGATAATTCAGTAGACCGCTTTCCTAATGATAAATGATGATCAGTGTTCACGGATTCTCTCACCAAGAGTGTAGCAACATCTTCATGATCATGAACTAGTTTTTTCTTCTTCATATTTAGTACACTTCCAGTTTCTGTAAACTTTTTCACAAGTTTTTCTAGTCCATTTCCAAAATTGTCACCATTGGAAATCGCTCGTGAAACCTATTTATAACATGAGCATAAGATGCTTCCTCCAGTCCTTAACATTTTATTAGGTAAATGCGCTGTCCGAGAAAGTCAACATGTTTAATACAAAAAAACTATAAAAGTAGTATGCTACCCACCACTAATTGGATTAAGTGTTCAATTAAATTAATTGAGGCTCGATTAAATTAATCGGATGATTGACAGGTGCTCTAATTCCGTGAATTAAACCGCTGATTTATTCGCTGATTGATCTAATTAATTTTCGCGGATTGATCTAATTAATCACATATGTATTTTGATATGTAATTTTGATATGTGCTACTGATTAAATTACGCATTGGCTTCTGATTAAATTTGCATCCGGAATTACGCGGCGGCCATTTTTAATTTTCGCGGGAATATTTGAAATTTGAAATGTTTTCGATTTTTTTCTAAGTTCCAATTTTTGAATTTAAACTTCCCGGGTGTCGGCCATCTTGGTTTTCTCGCATTTATTTAATTTAAAAACAGCTTTCTGCGATGACCCATGGCCGGATTCGAACCAGCGATCACAGTATTACGAGTCTAAGGCGTGGTCAACTGAGCCACCCAGACAGCGTACCTGAATGCGATTAAAACTTTAACAGTTGCTTGCGGGTTCGACGTCGAGCTTCCTTGTTGTAAACAAACTATTTTTTGAGAAATATGTTTTATAAGAATGGAATTGCATAGCCTGTGGTATTAAACGAGGTGTAGTAATTTAAAAAAACTGATTTTGCGATTGGATATGGCATAATTAATTATTTTATAATATGTGCCTGCTATATGGATGGATTAACGAGATTCTCATTGTCCCTACCTACTATAAGAAATTTTCGCTCGGTCGGCAATAAGAGGAAAGACAGATCGTAAATATAAAAACGAGTTACAAATTTGATTTTAATATATTCCTGAAATACTAAGTATGAAAAGGTCTCATACAGTATTATTAAATTATTTATAAAATCGAGGCTATTATCCATTTTTCATATTTGAAATGCTAGAATATGATTAATTTTATGCTGCAATGCGTAATTACAAAAGACATTATAGCCCCGAGGAGGCTTTCTATTTTGTCATCCTCAAATGGCCTAACAGGTCGTTGCCTGTCGGCCACAATTATATATATCGGCAATAAGATAACATGAACAAGAAGATACACGTATTGCTTGAGTAAAAAAGAGATAAACATAGTAGCAAATATTCGTTGTAACACCAAGATTGACATGTTTGGTTTTATTTTATAAGTAAGCGTCTGAAATTGTGTCATTATATCGATCAAAACTGCATTTTAGTTTAAGAAATTCCAGTATAAATGCAAACGGACGAAAATAAAAACGCAATTGACCACAAATTAACATAATTTTGAATAAGAACGCTCAATTTCGTTGAAAAAGTGTTCTGACACCGTCATTTCACTTAAAATTTTACAAAAACTGACGTCATGTCACTTGAAATTATACAAAAAGCGACATTTTTATCCAATAAGCGATAAAAAATACACCATCTCACATTATTTCACTTAAAAAATGATCACAATTCGTTTTATAAATCGTTTTGTAAAACGAAAATGATGTAAAAGCAGTTTTTAGAGTTATTTCTAAACATAATTTTGCAAATGTTTTACACTTTTTTATAAAATGTATCGCTCAAAATTGAAAGAAATCACAATTTTTTAAATTATATCACACCATTATGAAATCGTAGATTGATTTTTTGAAATTTTACACTTTGTAACTGTAAAATAACTTCAAATGCTAATATTTTAGCTTTAGATTTTGTAATTATTGCAGATTCGTGAAAAAACAAAAGCAGAGTAGAAATAAAAAACACAACAACTTTGTAATATACAAATATATTGTTCTTATTTCGTATAATACTTAATAATATAAAAATAAATGTACAGCTTTTTTGGAGGCGTTTCCTTATCGGCGTTCTTCTGACTGAACCTTTTTGATGTGGACTTGGATGAGTAGCTGGTGTTTTTAATTTATATTCTAAATCGGACTCGCAGTTATCAGTTTCCATTTCGGTTTTTCCTGTAGTATCAGTCAGGGCTGGCTTCTTTTGCTGTTTAGGTTTAGTTAGCAACACTTGAGCAACGTTAAGGCCTTTGATGTAATCAGCAAACTGTAGGCCTCTAAGGCAGAGGTCCTCAACATCAAAAACGAAGGGAAATCTAGATTGGGAGCATCTTAAACTTTAAAATGCCACACTGAAATTTGTTCTACGTTGTATATTTATTTTTATATTATTAAGTATTATACGAAATAAGAACAATATATTTGTTTATTAGAAAGTTTTTGTGTTTTTTATTTCTACTCTGCTTTTGTTTTTTCACGAATCTGCAATAATTACAAAATCTAAAGCTAAAATATTAGCATTTGAAGTTATTTTACATTTACAAAGTGTAAAATTTCAAATAATCAATCTACGATTTCATAATGGTGTGATATAATTTAAAAAATTGTGATTTCTTTTAATTTGGAGCGATACATTTTATAAAAAAGTGTAAAACATTTGCAAAATTATGCTTAGAAACAACTCTAAAAACTGCTTTTACATCATTTTCGTTTTACAAAACGATTTATAAAACGAATTGTGATCATTTTTTAAGTAAAATAATGTGAGATGGTGTATTTTGTATCGCTTATTGGATAAAAATGTCGTTTTTTGTATAATTTCAAGTGATATGATGTAAGTTTTTGTAAAATTTTATGTGAAATGACGGTGTCAGAACATTTTTTCAACGAAATTGCGCGTTCTTATTCAAGATTATGTTAATTTGTGGTCAACATACACATATTTCCACCAAAAGTACAAGAATTTTTGAATTTTGTTTATCGAAATGATTGTGGTAGAAGATGTTTTCAACGAAATTGCGATTTCTTTTAATTTTGAGCGATGCATTTTATAAAAAAGTGTAAAAAATTTGCAAAATTATGCATAGTTTATGTAACATGATGTCGATTTTGTAAAAATTTATGTGAGATGCTGTGTAATTGAGTGATTTTGTTCAATTTTCGTCGTGTGTTGAGTAAAAATGTCGTTTTTTGTATAATTTCAAGTGACATGATGGCAGTTTTTGTATAATGCGTGTTTTTATTTCAAATTTATGTTAATTTATGGTCAACATGCATATATTTTCATCAAAAGTATAAGAATTTTTGTAATCAAATGCACAGCGAGTCTACGTTACGGCAACTTTGCTTCTAGAAATGCTTGTGGTAGAAGATTTTTCAATGAAAGTTGTATAAAAATATTGTTTTTGTCGTTTTTGGTTAGAACTTTTTCAGCGAAATTGTGTTTTTATTCAAATCTTACTAAAATTGCTGCAGAAATTGCTGTTTTTTTATTCAAATCTTGCTAAAATTGCAACAAGTTAGAGAAAATAGTGTAAAACATTTGCAAAATTATGCTTAGAAATAACTCTTAAAACTGTTTTTACATCATTTTCTTTATTATAAAGCGTTTTGTAAGACGAAATGTGATAATTTTTAAGTGAAATGAAATGGGTTGGCGTATTTTTTACGCTTATTGGATAAAAATGTCGTTTTTTGTATAATTTCAAGTGACATGATGTCAGTTTTGTAAAATTTTAAGTGAAACAGAACATTTTTTCAACAAAATTGTGTGTTTTTATTCAAAATTATGTTACTTTGTGGTCAATTGCGTTTTTATTTTCGTCCGTTTGCATTTATACTGGAATTTTTAAAACTAAAATACAGTTTTGATCGATATAATGACACAATTTCAGACGCTTACTTATAAAATAAAAACCAAACATGTCAATCTCAGTGTTACAAATTAAAAAGACCGTCGTGCCATCAAACCTGCACCGATTTGTTGGAAAAACAAGATGCAGTTTTTATACTTTTATGAAATTTGGTAGTACGAAATAGAGGAAATTATAACGATACGTTCAACTTGTGGATTCCGACAGTTGCCCTTTACAGCAAATATGAATACCGACGACGAGTTTTTATGTTTATCTCTTTCTTACTCAAGCAATACGTATTATCTTCTTGTTCATGTTATCGTATTCCGTGACGAACAATGCAAAATCGTCTCCAAGGATGTTTAAACGACCAAAGAACTGAACGCCGCCAGGCAACGACCTGTTAGGCCAATTGAGGATGACAAATAGAAAGCTCGGGACTATAATGTCTTTTGTAATTACGCATAGCAGCATAAAATTAATCATATTCTAGCATTTCAAATATGAAAAATGGATAATAGCCGTGGTTTTATAAATAATTTAATAATATTATATGAGACCTTTTCATACTTAGTATTTCAGGAATATATTAAAATAAAATTTGTAACTCGTTTTTATATTTACGATCTGCCTTTACCTCTTATCACCGACCGATCGGAAATTTCCATCTATATAGTAGGTAGGGACAATGAGAATCTCGTTAATCCATCCATATAGCAGGCACAAATTATAAAATAATTAATCATGCCATATCCAATCGCAAAATCAGTTTTTTAAAATTACTACACCTCGTTTAATACCACAGGCTATGCAATTTCATTCTTATAAAACATATTTCTCAAAAAATAGTTTGTTTACAACAAGGAAGCTCGACGTCGAACTCGCACGCAACTGTTAAAGTTTTAATCGCATTCAAGTACGCTGTCTGGGTGGCTCAGTTGACCACGCCTTAGACTCGTAATACTGTGATCGCTGGTTCGAATCCGGCCTAGGGTCATCGCAGAAAGCTTTTTTTAAATTAAATAAATGCGAGAAAGCCAAGATGGCCGACACCCCGGGAAGTTTGAATTCAAAAAATTGAACTTAGAAAGAAAATCTGAAAAATTCATTATTCGCGCGAAAATTCAAAATTAAAAGGACAGCCGCGAGAAGTGGGCTCGCAGAAAACCAAGATGGCCGACACCCGGAAAGTTTAAATTCAAAAAATTGAACTTAGAAAAAAATCTGAGAAATTTCATATAGTAGGTTAATCCATTCATGCGCGCGTAATTTAATCAGAAGCTAATGCGTAATTTAATCAGTAGCACATATGTAAATTACATATCAAACTTCATATGTGATTAATCAGATCAAACCGCAAAAATTAATTAGGTCAATTCGCGGTTTAATTGGAGCACCTGTCAATCATCCGATTAATTTAATCGAGCCCCGATTAATTTAATTGAACACTTAATCCAATTAGCGGTGCCCTCTTACTACTTTTAAAGAACAAGTAATTTACAAACCATTGGAATAAGTAATCAATTTCAAGGTTTTGACGTTTATCTAAGATAAAGGCAATATTTACTACGACGCGATTTTTCGTTCACTAACACAAAATTCGGATTCAATGAAAGTGAGCTGATCTTTTTGAAATTTAGCATAGATCTATAGTTTTATATTCTGAACAACTTTTCTCTATAAAATTTTGCCGTATTATTGACCAAGAATGCGCTTTACCTGCATAGAAAAAAGTTCTCTTTACATTTTTCATGGCCGTCTGAATTCCTCAAAATTGAAACTCTACTTAAAATTGTTTTCAGACCAAGCAGGGCGGAATCCATTATGTCATTAAAATAAAATTGTAATTTTTTTGTCGATTATACCTGTAGTGAACTCAATCCAGGGACACACTGTATATTTATTAAGACTGTTTGCTATCTTTTCGACTCTAGAACACGCTGGTACAGTATGGTGCAATCGATGTGAGGCACCCTGTATATCAAGAACGAGTTTAGAAATCTGTTAAATGAAGAGAACAAAATTAGAGAAATATGGAAAAACTATTTCTATGAAATGTGGTATGAAGGAGAAAAAGAGACAGAACTGAGGTAAAAAATAGATGAAATCATACAAATACTGAAAAATAGCAAGATTCCAGAAAAAAAAACGAAATAACAGCAAAAAATAGAAAATATGCCGGAGATAACCTAAAAACGATTCAATATAGAAAATCATATCGGAGCTCTGGAGCAGCAAAGCAGGTATACCAAAAGCTGGGAAAATAATCCATTAGTACATATCTTTGAAAAAGAAGGCGATAGAATGTAACAATTACAGAGGAATATCTCTATTAGATGTATTATTTAAGGCATTTGCCACTTCAATAAAATTATAGCAGAACACCAGGCATTGTTCTCAAGGAAAGAGAGGCAGCTAATCAAACCTTCACAATGAAAGAACTTCTCATAACGTGCTATGAGTACAGATCCCAGCAGCTGTACTACTCTTAGACTTGAAAAATTATCGTAAGAGCTTGAAATCAAAGCAGGACTCAGACAACGGCATCCTCTATCAACACTATCAGTGAACCTAATAGTGCAGAAAATCGTGAGACATAGCCAGTTGAATAGCGAGGGTCATATAATTTACAAATGTCATCAAGTTTGAAGATACGCAGATGACGTGGCTTTAATGGCAATGGACAAGGAAGAACTAGAAAATATTACGAAACGGATGGGAAAACATGAAATTGAAAGAATGTAGTGGGATCAACATGAGATTATCGAAGGCATACAAAAGTGTAGGTGCAATAAACCATTTAATAAGAACTACATATTCAGAAATACAAAACTGAGAATTTATAAAACTATATTAAGACCAACAGCATTATATGGTTGCAAAACATGACTAGATATCAAACGAAGAAACCATAAAGAAGACAGATTAGACAAACCAGAATTATAACTGCTTACTCTCAAAACTGGGCCAAAAATAAGTGAGAATTGGGGGAGTAAGAGAAAATAAAGAAAATTATGGATATAGATAACCAATTTTTGTGCGAAAAGGCCCGTAAAACGATATACAATCATGAGTTTAAAAAAGCCACATCGATTAAGTAGTTTCAAGATAGTCTTAAGAATTGGAAAACAACATCAGAAAACTGATCGATTCAAATATGTAGGATTGTAGTTGGTTTCTTTTTTGATAATATTTGAGAAAAACTTGTTTTCAAAAAGTATATTCAACTAGCTGTAGTTCTCTTGTATTACATTTTCTGGACAATGTTGAAAATATTTGCTTTTAAATTTTTCAGTGCAGTACCTGAATTTTGAAGAAATGCTGGTTCGATTTGTTGAAAATCTCTACGTGTGCTGTATAATTATAGTAGCTCAAACGTTTGTCATAAGAAGTGAGGGAAGGGACCGGCAGGGCCTTTCTTCTTCTACCACTTTTTTTTAGTTTAGTTGGTGCACCTAATTTTCTGGTTCTTTCCAGTCTACTCTCTGCACCAGCCACCTTGGAAATATTCTTCAATTTGTCTTTATTGATTATTTAGATCAGTTCCTGTATTAAAATGGAGAAATTATAGTTTCACAATTGTATGATTCGGTGACATTACAAAACTTGTTTAAAAACATAAAAAGCAAGCGAAGTTATAGACAGCATCTCGTTTCTTCTAGCAGTAAGGTTTGTGCCATTGCCGTATGATGGCGCTGAAAAAAGAAAGTCTGGTCCATCGTCCCGGTGTGACGTAAGTACCAGCATCCTTACCTTGTATGTATAGGAAAGCTCAGTAATATTTGGATGTTTAAATTAAACTAGACAGGGTGCCACAAAAAAGAAGCAACCTGCGTAACTGACCTTTCGCGTTTACGACACTTACCGCGTGGGCCGAACTAGCTCAATTCGGCGCTTTACGGATTGTGGATTCTGATCAGCTGTGCACCCTGCAAGTAGCTTCAAAACAAAAAAATAAGGGCACCAGGAATCAAGATGATTCCGATAAGAATAAACAAACTCCAGTTAAACAGGGTTTATTAAATGTTAACATTTGTTGATCATCATAAATAGTATACAGATTGTCCGGATTGTACTCGTTACATGGAAAATTAATGAGTGCAATAGGGAGAAAGAGATAAAATGAATAGGTATGACAGAGAAGAAACATATCCAAATTTATCAATATATCAATGGACACTTTCAAAACTTTTCATTGATATACAAGTTTTTAAAATAAATTAAGCTCAGTTGTCATTAGCGTCATTAAAAGTTACAAAATTACGAACAATTCTGGATATGCCTGAACGTGAAGGAATGGGACGATTTTCAAACGCAGTTATAAATACATTTATAGTTTCATTAATTAAGTTTCCACCATAAATCCATTTAATAATTTGAACCTTTTCTGCTACTGTGTACTGCATTTTGAAATTTCTAATGACAGATGCGTTTAATTTATTTAGAATATGAGCATCCATGAAAAGTTTTGAAAGTGTCCATTGGTATATTGATAAATTTTGCTATGTTTTATCTCTGTCATACCTACTCATTTTATCTGTTTATCCCTGTCGCACTCATTAATTTCCCATGTCCCGAATAAAATCTGGACAATCTGTATGTAACTGGTTTGTAAAATATTTTAAATTTACAATATAATGCAACAACATTTTATGAAAGGTTTCCACACGCAGTATTCGAAAGAACCCCTTTTGTGGGTTTTTCATCAATTAAAATCGTCGATTAAATTGAGAGATGTGCACATCGCTGTCAATTAAAAAACCGTAATTTCAGGTCAACGATCGCATAAAACGTGAGTGCGCCTTTTACAATAAAGCAGTGATTACAAATTCTGGAGTTATAAATAAGAAGTTATTGAAACTCTGATATTGGATGAGATATCGTGATTGTTTGATTCACACAGATGCGTGCATCAAAACCTTTTTGATTATAATTAATCACGTAATTCAAGTCATAACTGTTTTATCTCATTCAAAGGTCGTGGTAAAGCCAAATTTGCATCTTGCCGTATTTGTTTGCCTCTGTTAATGTTGGAAAGGAATTTGTAAGCTTCCCTTAATGGCTTTAAAGCGGATGGATACATTTTCTACTAGAACTTAAGCCGACTTAGCATATTTGGGAATCATGGGTTTATGGATTTCGTTCAATTGCCTCATTGAGAGAGCTTAGCATTAAGGTTTCTTAGAATAAGCATTTTTCCTAAATAACGTGCGATGCTCCGATTGGCTACGCAGGATCGCCTCAGCCAATAGTGTTTGAGCTTGCCCCTCCTTGAATTGGCGAGTTCGTCTCGCTGTAGATTCAGAGTTAGTTAGATTCAGAGCCTCGAGGAAGCAAGTTCAGCTATGCTTTGTGCTAGTTTGCGTTTCGGTCTAACTCCCTGGTAAAGTCGTTTCCAGGTTGTTTTGTGTTACGGTTACGCGCAATTCGCTATTTTCGCGTGGCCAATCCAAGCGTGTCACAACAGTTGAAGCTTTTGTAATAAACCATCGGTCCATCAGTGACGTTTGTAATCGTTGTTACTCAATATACTCGTGTTTGTTAAGTCTTGTTTCACTCCAACAACTAACTGAACCCAAGTTAGGGTTATTAAGTGGCAGTTCCCGGCAATCCCATTGAACCGGAACTCGCAGTGGATTAATTGGGGGCCCCATTCGTGGAAGCCTCTTATCAAGTTATTCGTACAAAAAACATTGGTCCTTCGAGCCGGATGTGGAAGAAGCTAAAAAACGCGAGTGTACAAGTTTCCAGTAGCTGGTGGATGCAATTGCTCCAACATCGTTTCGTCGGAGAGCGTCAAGAAGCTTCGCCAACACCAGGAAATTCAACCATCGAGAGCTTACACCGAGTCCAGGTCCCACGTCAAGCGGCAGCGATCGGCAGCGGGTTGGTTTTCTGTTCGTCAAGAAGTTACTACGTTCTCAAATCAAAAGTAAGTCCTTTTCCATTACACCTTCGTTTAGTGCTGTTTTTTGCTTGTGTCAGTCATGGTGGAAACTCGTTCGACATCAGCGGTCATGTCGGAAACTCGCACTTTAACCACTCGTTGCAAATTCATAAAAGCCCAAGTAGATCGTTTCAAAACTCTATTTCATAGAATTTCTTCGTCCAGCCCCGTGAAGGCTCACGAGGTCGGCAACTTGTCAGAAGAGTTTAGTTGTTTCCAAAATTTGTTGGATGAGTATAAGAAGTCAATGGAGGGCCTAATGGAGGCCGACGCTGAAAACTTTGATGAACTTTTCAATGAATTTGACTCTTTTATGACTCATTTTAGCGAGATTAGTAGCGCAGTAAAGGAATTCTTATCAAAAAATAAGATCAGTTCGGGTATAAAACCGAATGTAGGTCAAAATTCTTCGCAAAGTGGCCCTTCAGGAGAGCTCGCTGGATTAAGATTACCACCCTTAGATTTGCCTTCCTTTTCGGGGAAATTCGAGAATTGGGTTCAATTTCATGACTCCTTTACGTCGCTTATTCATAACAACGTTAATTTGACCAACGTTCAGAAATTTTACTATTTGATTTCTTCCCTTAAGGCAGAAGCTGCTAGTTCAATCTCGTCGTTAAAAGTTACCAACGATAACTATACCATTGCTTGGGACATTCTAGTCAAGCGATTTGAAAATAAGAAACTGATCGTAAAATCAAACATAAATGCGTTATTCAGTTTAGAGAACGTAAAAAAGGATTCACATTCGTCTGTTCAAAGGCTGCTCGATAGTGTAGTTAGAATTTTGGAAATTTTAAAGGCGTACGGGGAACCCACAGTCGACACCATACTAATACATATCATAGTTTCGAAGCTCAGCTCAGCAATGCAGACTGACTGGGAATTATGCAAACATGCCGGACAATTTCCTACTTTGCGAGAGTTGTTAGATTTTTTAGAGAGCAAAAGTCACTTATTAGGTTCGCTGGAAGCTGCGAAAATAGGTTCGAGTTTGGGAAATCAGGGATCCGAGCAAAAAAGTCATGCACGCGCTCATGTAGCCAGAGAGCAAGGTAATCACTCTTGTGATTTTTGCAAAAATAGTAATCATTCGATTAGCGCTTGCGAATCATTCTCAAAATTGTCGGTAAACGCTCGTATCGAAGAGGCGCGTCGTTTGAAATTATGCAACAATTGTCTCAAGCCCGGAAATTTCGTGGTAAAATGCACATCGTCGAGATGCCGCGTATGCAGAAAAAAGCACCATACTTTGCTGTGTTTGCGTCCAAAGCGCGACGCGCACGAAAATACTTCGTCGCCGCGTCCTGGACCGCCAGAATCCAGCAGTGACGCACGGGAGGTCGGGGCCGTCTCCCCGAGCGAGGCACCCGTCGCATCCGTTTCAGCAGCTTGTAGCCGTCCTGCAATCGCGGCGCCAGCGCAAGTTTTATTGTCCACGGTTAGCGTATTCGTAGAAGGATCCTCCGGGTCATTTTCCCGGGCAAAAGCTCTTTTGGACCCCGGATCCCAACTTAACTTAGTTAGCGCCGACTTGTGTCAAAATTTGAAAATTGAGAAACGAGGTAATATCACCTCACTGTCGGGTGTTGGTGCCAGGGCTCTGAACGCTGAATTCAGAGCAAACGTTCGAATCCGCTCCCGTAACGGGAAATACGAGGACATTTTGAGCTGTATTGTGTTAGACAAAATTACGGACCCTCTGCCGGCCCTTTCTTTCTCGTTGAGGGATTTGAAGATCCCACCAAACATTGTGCTAGCCGATTCAGATTGTAATACACCGGGAAAGATTGATCTTTTATTAGGCGCGAATGTCTTTTGGCAAGTGCTCTGTCAGGGACAGGTGAAATTGGGCCCAGAGAAGCCATTCTTAACAAAAACTCTTTTTGGTTGGGTTTTAGGCGGAAACATGAACATCGAAAATCGAGCGCTCATGCTTTCAAATAGAGTTCATTTAAGTGTAGCCGGCATCGAGCACGGCATTCAGAGATTTTGGGAAATCGAGGGGGCTTACGGTTCATCAGGCCGACTCTCTGCTGATGACAAATTTTGCGAAGACCATTTTCAATCGACTACGAAACGGGCGTCGTCGGAGCCGCGTAGGTTCATCGTGAGCATACCTTTCAGGAAAGATGCTCCATCGCTGGGAGACTCGCGCGGTATAGCGTTAAAGCGTTTCTATTCATTAGAAAACAAATTGTCAAAAAATCCCGAGTTGAAAACCGCGTATTCCGCATTTCTCAAAGAATACGAGTCGCTTGGTCACTTGAGCAAGGTGGACGACGAAGCGAGCCTTCCTCATCCTAGGTTTTATTTACCACATTTGCCAGTCATAAAGGAGGACAGTTCAACGACCAAACATCGCGTTGTTTTTGACGGCAGTTGTGCGTCCTCCTCCGGAGTATCGCTTAACGACCTTCAACATAAGGGCCCAGTGGTCCAGCAGTCGTTGTTTGCAATTCTTTGTCGCTTTAGGCAATTCAAGTACGTGCTGAAAGCAGATTGCGCCAAAATGTATAGGCAAATTCTCGTGGACCCCTCGCAGACGCAATACCAATTAATTTTATGGCGTGACGACAAAACCTCAGCGGTAAAATGCTTCAAATTATTAACGGTCACCTACGGTACTAAATCAGCCTCGTACCTAGCAACTAGGTGCTTGATACAAATCGCCCAGGAAATCGAAGCATCGCTTCCAGAGGCCTCATTAAGAATTAGCCGGGATTTTTATGTAGATGACCTACTGACTGGTTTTGAAAATAGGGCGGAAGCCATAAAAACGCAATTCGAAATTAGTAGCGCTTTGTCGGGGTACGGGTTTGAATTGCGAAAGTGGGCATCCAACGACAGTGAAGTAGCTAGCGCCATTGGTGTAGATCGCGGCAGCATGGAGCCCATTTCTTTGACGGAAGACGCCACGGAGAAAACTCTCGGCATTTTTTGGGATACTCGGCGGGACGTGCTAAGTTACAGAGTAAACCCTAGCTGTTGCAAATCAGTTACCAAGCGGGCTATACTCTCTAGTATGGCTCAAATATTCGATCCCTTGGGACTACTTGGTCCAAGCGTTCTAACTTTGAAACTTCTCGTGCAACGGCTTTGGCAGTTGAAGTTGTCATGGGACGAAACGGTGCCCATGGAGATGCGCTCCAGATACGACGAACTCCATTCTTCATTACGCTCTTTGGGCTCGTTGGCAATTCCGAGACGGGTAATTTGCGATGACATAAATTCGATAGATCTCCACGGATTTGCGGACGCGAGTTCTGTAGCCTACGGGTGCGCCGTGTATATACGTTGCGTTGACGCGCGCGGTAATGTCACCACCAATTTGCTTTGTGCTAAGTCAAGGGTCGCTCCATTAAAAACAATATCCTTGCCTCGTTTGGAGCTTTGCGCAGCCTTACTGTTGGCTCGTTTGATTAAAACTATACTCGATTCCTCCGCATTTAAATTTGACCGCGTGTACTATTGGTCGGACTCCACCATAACTCTGCACTGGATAAATAAGGATGCGAGTAATTGGAAGACGTTCGTCGCGAACCGGGTGTCCGAGATTCACGAACTAAGCAATAGGGAAGAATGGTTTCACGTGCGTACAAATTGCAACCCGTCCGATATAATTATCAGGGGAATGTTACCCCAGGAGTTACTCAACTCACGCTTGTGGTGGCACGGGCCAGAATTTTTGTCACAGGCGGACTTAAAACCCCAGCCCGTTAAAATTGATTCGGGTGAGCTAGCAGCCCAAGAGTCGCGCCCAGTAGTGGCCACTCTTCACCATCGCGTCCCAGAATTTGAACTTTTCAGGCGCTATTCCAGTTTTACAAAATTACAGCGCGTAGTCGCGTACTGCCTGCGTCTCGCGAGAAACAGAAACACCGAAACGCGCTGGTCGGGACCTCCAGCCATTGACGAATTGGAGGACGCGACTCGCCGCCTGATCAAAATTGCCCAGGCGGAAGTCTTTTCCGGAGAAATAGCAGTTTTGTCTAAAAAAGCGCCATTGCCGAAAAATAGTGCGCTGCTTTCTCTAAACCCATTTCTGGACGATCAGGGCCTACTGCGCGTGGGCGGCCGTCTAGAAAACTCCAATCTAAGCTTTGATCAGAAACATCCCCTTTTGTTACCAGCTAGTCACCCTTTGTCGTTGCTAATCGTGAAGCAAGAGCATTTGCGGCTCTTGCATTGTGGACACTCGGTGTTACTGGCCTCATTGCGGGATAAGTTTTGGATCGTGAGAGCCAAAGACCTAATACGTAAAGTAATACACAATTGCGTGATATGCTTCCGGGCCAAGCCTAAGATGAATGAAAACTTGATGGGATCACTACCCGAAGCTCGTGTCACACCCTCTCCCCCTTTCAGTAATTGCGGGATAGATTACGCGGGTCCCGTGTTTATAAAAAACAAATCCGGGCGAGGCGCGAAAGAAGTAAAGGCTTACGTAGCCCTATTTGTGTGTTTAGCCACGAAGGCTATTCATCTTGAACTCGTGGAAGACCTCACGACGGAGGCTTTCATCGCATCATTGAGGAGATTCATCTCCAGACGCGGTTTACCCTCCAACATATTTTCTGACAATGCTACCTGTTTCACCGGTGCCAGAAATCAGCTATCGGAATTAAAAAATATCCTGTCAGGCTCTAGTGAGCAATGCATAAGGGAAGAATTGTCGAAACATAACATTAAGTGGAATTTTATTCCGGCACGCTCTCCGCACTTTGGCGGCATTTGGGAAGCGGGGGTAAAGTCATTGAAATATTATTTAAGGCGAATATCTTGCAATGCAAAGTTAACTTTCGTTGAGTATTACACCATGCTGACTCAAGTGGAGGCGATACTAAATTCCCGTCCACTCTGTGTTCTCCCTACCGACGCCTCATTCCCCGAAGTCCTTACTCCTGCCCACTTCTTGATCGGTCGGAAGCTGACTTCGTTTCCGGAAGCCCAACTCCAGGTCATACCGGAAAATCGTCTCAGCCGCTATGGGCTGGTCCAGCGGCTGTCCCAGCAGTTTTGGGATCGCTGGTCCCGGGACTACCTCCACCTCCTGCAGCGCCGGCCTAAGTGGAAGTCCTCCAGCACGTCTCTAGCCTCCCAGGTGGGCGACGTGGTACTCGTCCACGACGAGGCATCTCCAAGCTACCGTTGGCCACTGGCAATCATTTCGGCCACATATCCAGGAGCGGATGGTGTTGTGCGTGTGGTGCAAGTGCGCGATTCCCGAGGGAATCTCCTGAAACGCTCGGTGCGTAAAGTGTACATCCTACCCAAAGACGATCATTGCGATCAAGGGCAATAAACATTGACTTTGCTCTTAGTTGGTAGTTTTCGCTAATTGAACATTTTGCTAGGTTTAGTTGTTTCTTTGCTTGTATTCATGCTAGTTGTAAGTTATCTGTAAGACTCTTGGATTATCATCTGTCATTAGTTCTTGTTATGCATTTGATTATTTTGTAGTGTTAGATTTCAGTTTAATTTTGGGATTTAATCACGTCGTGCCATAGTCGGCACTTCGGGGGCGGCATGTTTGATTCACACAGATGCGTGCATCAAAACCTTTTTGATTATAATTAATCACGTAATTCAAGTCATAACTGTTTTATCTCATTCAAAGGTCGTGGTAAAGCCAAATTTGCATCTTGCCGTATTTGTTTGCCTCTGTTAATGTTGGAAAGGAATTTGTAAGCTTCCCTTAATGGCTTTAAAGCGGATGGATACATTTTCTACTAGAACTTAAGCCGACTTAGCATATTTGGGAATCATGGGTTTATGGATTTCGTTCAATTGCCTCATTGAGAGAGCTTAGCATTAAGGTTTCTTAGAATAAGCATTTTTCCTAAATAACGTGCGATGCTCCGATTGGCTACGCAGGATCGCCTCAGCCAATAGTGTTTGAGCTTGCCCCTCCTTGAATTGGCGAGTTCGTCTCGCTGTAGATTCAGAGTTAGTTAGATTCAGAGCCTCGAGGAAGCAAGTTCAGCTATGCTTTGTGCTAGTTTGCGTTTCGGTCTAACTCCCTGGTAAAGTCGTTTCCAGGTTGTTTTGTGTTACGGTTACGCGCAATTCGCTATTTTCGCGTGGCCAATCCAAGCGTGTCACAACAGTTGAAGCTTTTGTAATAAACCATCGGTCCATCAGTGACGTTTGTAATCGTTGTTACTCAATATACTCGTGTTTGTTAAGTCTTGTTTCACTCCAACAACTAACTGAACCCAAGTTAGGGTTATTAAGTGGCAGTTCCCGGCAATCCCATTGAACCGGAACTCGCAGTGGATTAATTGGGGGCCCCATTCGTGGAAGCCTCTTATCAAGTTATTCGTACAAAAAACAGTGATTACATTAATGGTACGTAAACCGCCATATGCTGGAATCATAAATAAATTAAATCCACCACACTAACCTCCTGTTATCAGCAAGATCTTCGAATATAATGCCGGCCGTGAGTTGCCATATGATTGTGGGTTTTTCCAAAATCAGGCAGAATTTTTGTACCTGGAGCTGTCAGTTATTTAGCTGCTGGCTTCGGGACGTGGAGGAAGGATTGAATTCATCGCCCGCAACCGAAGGAAGGCTTGGAAAATAATTATTGGGACAAAAACTGCCTGTCACCAATAACTACAATAAAAGAGCTGATTTATTGTCAGCTCTGGAAGCAAAATGCTAGTACCTAACTTTAATTAAGCACAAGTGGATCTCTCGGAATTAGCGTGTTGCTAGTTCGAGTAGCCGAAGAAAAATGCGACTCGCGTAAACAAGATATGAATGGTTGCCATGTACGGTAATAGACTATTATCGTACAGATCAGTTGTGATTTAGTTACCAGCCTACTTTTATATATGTAAACAAGGAATTAATGGTTGCCATGTACGGTAATGGACTATTACCGTACAGATCAGTTGTGATTTAGTTACCAGCCTACTTTTGTATATGTAAACAAAGATAACGAGCAGAAATTTTGCCTATTCTGATACAGGTACTAAATGAGCGGAACTGTAAAATTGAACAATTTGAAATGCAAACTGATTACAATGCAAATAAAAATATACAGGTTAGGCCTGAAATAATTTGGTAAATTGAGGAAACAATTCAGCGGAGCGAAAAATGGTTTCAAGGGAAGTTGTTAAAGGCTAATTATATTTTTCTTACTGCATCCGAGAGTTTTGTTCAGATTAAAAATTTGTAAAGGTGATTTAATATTGTGATTTTTCTAAATAAAATAAAAAAAAGTTCTATGTAGGTAATACCGGCAAATAGTAATTCTAGAAAACTTTAACAACTATTTTTCAATAATGTAGCTTCGAATGGTCTTGAATACCTGTAATAGATAAACCACTGTTGAACTCAATTATCATTTCGTTCCAAAGATATAACTAGATTAAAACTTGAAGCCATAATTTAAATACTATTTATGTCATGCTTACAAACCCAGTCTAAGAGATAACATTGTTACACACATCACAGGCGTAGGCGTAAGCAGATGACTGATACGTCACCAGAAACTTACCAGAATCTAACTGAAACTACATATATACATACGGTGTGTACCAGATAAGGAGAGCCAGTATGGGGATCTCGTTAATAGTAAGAGATACCAATTTGGTTAAATGGGAAAGAGTTGCGTAATTTTATTACTTAGTTCTTTAATTACGCAACTTTCTTCCCATTTAACAAATTTGTATCTCTTACTATTAACGACATCCCCATACTGGCCCTCTTTATCTTGGACACAGTGTATACACTGGTGTGCAAACCCAACACTTGTTTTAGTTGTGCTGTTTAACACATTTTGAAGAATCCAAGAACTATTATTTTTTAAATGGTTAATCTTTTCGGTTTTATAAAACTCAATGTAACAAGTATAAAATACTTACCTATTATAGAAATCGGGCCGGCTGCAGTTTAGATTCTCTGCATAAAATTTAGTAGTGTGGAAAGCACGTAGAGGTTGGGAATGTGAGTGAACTGAGAGGGCCACATTTAAAGTTGCGCGATGTAGAACGGATCTTCATTAAATAAAATGGAAGCTTACCGCTTCTATTAAGTAATCAGCGAGTGGGTTTCATTAAACTGATTCCTGCTACTTTGCGAAAGTAAATACGCAAACATCCATTTTATAAATAAAAAGTATTCGCATATATAATTTTAGGAAAATCCTAAATTGCTCCAAAATTGCCCCCAACCACTTTCTAAATTACTCGTTACGTGTTTTGAAAACGCTGTAACGTTGAGTAAACTTGTAAGCAGGAAAACTGATGCATAACATTTAAGTTGTAAGGTTATTTTAACAGAATTTTGGGAATAAGACCGCTCGAGCAAAAAAAGCAATAAATAAGTGTTGCTGTTACCTTATGATACTTTGAAGAAAAATGCTTTGGTAAATTTGCATTATGTTAAACGTGAAGTACAACTGCTGTTCCTTTAAATTGCTTTAAGTAATGATATTTCACCGAAATCTGACAGTTCGATTTCCAAATATGATCCTGAAAAAATTTTTATAGCAAGAGAAATCTTAAACGGAATGTTGATTTACAGTTCCTAGTGGACACATACTTTGTGGGTTTTGCATGATTATGAGTATTATTCTATCATCATGTTCCGAGTCTTTCTCTAATTCTATTCGATAATTTTTACACACCTTTCCATTTACACTGTCGCTCTATACCACTGTAATTGTATTATTGGGATTACATAAAATTTATTACGTAAAGTTCGTAGCTTGCAATTGTTTGATACTCTAAGTTTCCTTTAGTACAGTAATCATCAATTATGAGCTTTTTAGTAATTTTTTGAGGATAATAGACGGAGAAACAAGACCACCGGTATACAGACAACTATGACGCCTATGACAGGTGATGCTCGAACGAAAATATAGGCAACCACTAATTTTTTTAATCGAGCCTAATGGAAAAGTGTTGACAGAGTTTAATTAAACTACACTAGAGTTAAATAGGGAGCTGAGAAGACTGAATAGTTAGTGGTAGAAAAATAAGGCCAATGAGATGCAGAACGTTACTGAGAACCACGATAACAGAAATATTTCAAACTACCAAACTGATTTATGGGCTTATACATAAACAGATATACCACATAAGAAACCAGAATGGAAATCATCACTATAATGAAGAAGAAATAACATCGACATCGGGAATATTACACCTCCGGCCTCAATCAGAAAAGCGAAGTTGATCAAGCTATGTTAAGCGATCAATATTCAACATTAGAAAGCTTAAATAATAATCCCATTTTCATAAAAGAAATACGATCTGCTATAGTCCAACTTAAGAACAATAAAACTCTGATGGCATCCCGGCTGAAGTGTACAAAGGTATCACAGCAGAGGTGATTAATCACTTTTATACCTGCTTTAATTCCTGCTGGGTGGAAGAACGGAAGACTCAAACACGGTTAAATTATTCAAAAACAAAGGTAGTGTCTCGAATTGTATAACTATCGAAGAATATCAATATTGTAGATAGTTGAAGAAATCTTGCCCGAAATCATTGCTAATCAATCGCCTGTTACCATTCATGGAGAATATATTGCTGCGATCTGAAGGTGGCTCAAGAAGAGCAAACTAATGTATATTACTTTCGTAGACCTGACGAAAACTTTCAACTCCGCAAACCGAGATACACTATGAATCATTATGAAGATATATCATCAAACTTCATTGGTGTATGCAGGAGTCGACATTAATATAATTCGACGAATGTCTTTCATAATGGGGAAGCTTTCTACCACTTTTTACTCGAGCAGAGATATGTAATGTCTCCCATACTGTTTACTATTTTGATGACAACTCTAGCTCTCATCTGAAGCAAAAGTTACCTCAGCTTCAATTTAGAATATGCTTCATTAAAGCCCTTCAATACGCTGACAACTATGCTTTTGTGACAGGTTTTTCCGACAAGCTACTTGAGATACAAAATACATACAGCTGGGCTTATAGGACCGTATCCACGACCAATATATTTACAACACCTCAGGAAGAGCAACATCAAAATATACATGTTAACGGCTTACCTTCGACTATGTTCAATGTTCAACTATATTAGAAGTCTATTTAATTGAAGATGTACCATATATCAAAAGTGGAAAGCAGAATTAGCGCTACTTTAAGAGTATTCTGGAAACTTAAGAACAGACTTTCTTGTAAGCACCATATAAAAATTAAAACAACTGTATACCGCGCAGTAATACGTTTACAGTTGCTGTGTGGATATTAGTTGACGATTTCCTGTAGTTGTCAAAAAATTTGAAAAATTTCAACAAAGACAGTTAAGACAGCTCATGGGGATTAGAGAACACCATCGACTATTCAGTTTAGAAGCTTTTAAAAAAGCTGAATGCGAAAGTATTGAAGTACTTATAACGAAAGCTTGCTTGTGATGGCTGAATCACATAACGCGTATGAAAGACAATCAACGTCTTCAATTTCTCTTATATGGGATGCTGATTAATAGGTATCGAAAACAGAATGTTTGTCGAAAGATATACAAAGATGTTATACACATGGTTAAGGACAGCAGGATTTACGTGAATTTATATTCACCACACCAATATAGTTCCAACAATTGCAGAAGATTGTGATATGCGAAATATTTAACACCAGTCGTGGAAGCAATTACTACTATACAGTACGTTTGGAGAATTAACGCAAGTAAAACTCAATTTGGTGGAAATAAATGGGAAGAAGCATGGATGCATTTATATGTTGACCAATCTGTGGTACTCTTTAAATTTAGATATATTGTTAAGTGAGTTTAAAGGTTGACACCGCTACTGCATTTGGCACTCGTAAATAAGAATCGGTTGAGAGACGGTCCCAATCCCCGTTCAGCATTGCTTTAGGAAGGCAGTATGCGTCCTGTCGCCAATCTAGAAACCGTATGCTTGTGTTTGAGTGTTATCGCACCGTGTACCGTAACAGCCGTTTGGGAATCTTACGCATTAATTTCGTCGTTTTTCGACATTTGACGTCTGAAGTTCTGTTTCCCATTACATTGTTGTGAAGTGAAATTTTGTTTTTAAAGGTGACCGGATATTTAAAGCACTCCTGTCGTCCCGCCATCGTCATCGAGTAGGGCAACCATCTTAGATCGACGCTGATTTACCTGCTGTCCATTCTTTATTCGGCAGGCCGACGCAGCCGAGAAAAGCCTCTCGCTATATCGCTCTTACGTCAAGGCTAATTTTCCCGTAGTCAGTATTATTTTATTCTCCTTAGCATGGAATTTCGGCTTAGACCGCGTAGTATTTGTATATGAACACCCAGCATTTTCTGGCTTAATGTGCTTTGCACCTTGTGAAGTCCTACGTGTGAAATACTACGCGGTCTAAGCCGAAATTCCATGCTAAGGAGAATAATTCGAGTAACCGCGAAAGCCTCAAACAATACAGTATTATTTTTTCAATAAGCTCGGGCCATACATTTCCCGCGCTCTGGTGTCTAACCGTTCGGCCGCTAATCATCGCTTAGAAGAGAGATGACTTATTTTGCTTTTATAGCAATTACCTCAATTGCCGCATCCAGCTGTTGTTGAATATGTTTCATTATTTAAACGGTGCATGTTGTAAAATATTCAAGAATTGACTATTTTAGATGAACGCGAGTTTTGAATGCATCCACGTTGGGAGTGCAGTATTTTCTTAAGCGAGCTATTACGCGGTTTCTTCATACTATCAATATTGTTTTCCCAAGGAATCATACCAAAAAGAAACACCTATTACGAGCAGGAAAATTTCTTGGGTTTGCTTGTTGCAGTTCCAGTCTTCAGCTGTGAACGTATCTTTATGTATGGTACATTAATACAGTTCTCATATTTAACAATTTCGCCAATTCTGAAAAAAAGGTAACTATATCAGAAATTACGGAGCAAGGTAAGTCATACTTGGAAGATGAGTACAATTCCGGTAGCGAGAGAAATCTTCCTGGTGAGAATTCCTATTTCTTCTCCGGCAGACACATCAGATGGCGCCTAACATAAATTACGCGGATTTATGTTCTTACCTCAACATTAGGCTTTTGTTCATATCATCGCATATTTGATTTCGAAGATACACAGTATGGCATTCACAATAACGGTGTATTAAACGAAGTACAAGAAAAACATTCAGAGGAATGGAAAGTAAAGTCAAAAGACTTAGATGAAAATGAACATCTCCGATTCTAATCAATATCGATTCAAGCTATTGCAAATTGAATTTTGTCAGTGTGAGTACCTTTTAAGAGCGAATAATTTCCTTTTGCGTTGCCTGTGGTATACCGGGTGACAATGAGAATAGGGCCATGTTTATATCTTCTGCATTTATGAATCAATTTAGATAAAACTTTATATAGTGATTTTAGAGATAATTTCTGATTGACCGATAAATATAGTCAAAATGACCGATTTCCTGTTTCACCGGAAATGATACCAGCTTTGATTTTTTAAATAGAGCACCCTGTATATTTTTTGTTTTTTGGAATCTAAAAGTCAAATTATATAAACCAGTTTTCCAAAATTTTCACTTTTTCAAAAAAATTATATTTTTGTTTACTTTGATTTTTTATGATAGAAGGCTGTGACATGAAAAAATATGTTCTAATTAACTCTAGCAGCCAATAATAATAGTTATTTTATCAATGAAGTCAATAATAAACCCTTAATAAAAGAACAACATTTGCTAAACACATTTTTTAAGAAAAAGTCACTTTTTTTTAATGGCACCTACCAAAGGCCATCTTGCCATTAAACAGAAAATTTAATTACCAATCTAACGATACGCATCATGCACTAATTTATCTTTATCTAAAATTGAAGAATAATTAATTAAAAAGTTTTTTAAATATTTCTGTGTAATACCTAAACAGATTCGGCAGCACTGTTGTATGTAATTTGAGTCGTAGATTGCGAAAAACATAAAATATATAGAATGATTCATTTAAAAAATCATAGTTAGTGTTATTTCCGGTGAAACCGGAAGTCGGCCATTTTGATTATACTTGCATGTCAATTCGAAATTATGTCTAACCGCCTTGTATCAAATTGTATTCAAATTCATTCATAAGTAATGAAGATAGAGGCATGGCATTACTAATTAATAAGGTGATCCAGCACCAGATGCTCCACTTACTTGTTTCCCACAATAATATTGTTTCTAGAATCTTGCTATATTTAAAATTACTTTTTGTGTTAGTATAGACAAGGTTCCTTGCTCCTTTTACAAATTGTTTATATTCTCATGATTGCAAACCTTTTTCTTTTTGAGCATAACACCTTCGGTTATTAAATCCTGGTCGTCGCTGGCGTTTGAGAGTGACTCTATAATTACTTCTTGCAGAAA